>NW_026846588.1:119959116-120322322 GCF_025583915.1 Anolis sagrei ordinatus | reverse complement strand
TATATTGAGTATGGTGATCAGATCATGAAATGAATAAACATAACAGTTTAAATAATGCACCAGTAAGGCCTTCTCGCAGACCACCATGAGAATTTTTTTGGGGGGGCTGAAGCCCCCCAAGCCGCCCCCCAGCTACATGCCTGGGCTCCGCCCTTCACATACTACTTCCTGGTGAGGCGCCCCTTCACCTCACTTCGGGACCACATTAATTCCATGAATTCTGATGAATGGATTTTCTTCTACCATACTTGTACAGTGTCGCCCTTAATGCTTTCATACAGTTGCTGCATACAGCAGGGACTCGGCCATTGCCATTTTTGAGCTCCCCCACATATGCGGCAACCACAGATTCTCCAATCTGCTCTATAAGACACATCCCGGCGTATAAGTCTAGTCCCACGTATAAGACAAGTCCTATGTATAAGACAACTCCTGTGTATAAGACGACTCCCGCATATAAGACGATCCTGCGTATAAGATGATCCCTGACTTTTGAGAAGATTTTCTTGGCTTAAAAAGTAGTCTTATACACCAGAATATACAGTAATTAAGATATCCATGTGGAATAGCAAACCTCTGGTTGCATTCTGTTTTGTTTTGTTTTTGTTTTTTGAGAGAGAGAGAGAGAGGAAGGCTTTTTTTAGTTGGGGGTTGTAGATATAATGCATAGATTCACAGGGGAAGAACCAGTGCTCATTCCCTCCCACCGCTCATGGCATCTCGAGAGTCATTTGAGGGCTAACATTGGCACTGAAATTATCCAAAGTCCAGATTATCCACATGGAAATATCAAAAAGTAGCCTTGGCATACAAATTCCACAGAGATCAAATCTGCCTATTTTTATAGTCCTCAGTACTTGGAATGGTAGATCTGCTCTCTATATTTTCTCTTCTTTTAATATAAATGAATGCACACAAGCCTGAATCTTATCAGATAACCCCTGTCAAAGAATTCCTTGCGGCGTTCACCAATGCTTACCCAGATATTATGATAAATGTAATGAAGTGAAAAATATCAAAGATATTTTAAAGTATGTTTGTGTATCTTTCACCTTATCTTTTGAATAAATTGCCTTTTCATACTAAATACATTGCTGCTGGAGTTCATGGTGCTACTTACACAAATTCGGAATCCAATACTCCTTTGCACTGTTGTCAAGCTCTTAGAGTTTGCTCCTACCCTGTCTAGGCTTCTAAAAATAATAGAATTTGACATCAACAACAAAACTCACAAGGACGCAAAATATAAAATTATACAGAAGCAAGTTCATTTTGTGTATGAATATGAATTTCTTTCCTTGAAAACATTTGATAAAAACAATGAATTCTAGATTGCCTTGCAGACATTACATTGGTTTATTTCCCCCCAACATTATCTTACACAGGGGTTGCAAAGCATAAATCACTTCATATAAAGTTATGTCTTAATTGTGCTGTACAATCCTTATGCTGAATGGCAAAGTTACACAACTGAACCAAGAAACCAAATGTGCATGTGCATTTATTAGGCTTGGGTAACCACGGAAAAATTTGGTTCTAAACTCGTTTCGTTTTTAGGGGGCCCTTGTGTTTCGTTTTTTAAAAGAATTCCGAAATTTTGCTTTTAAAAATTTCGAAATTTCCAAAATTTCGTAAAATTACGAATCGATTCGTTAATGGCGGACGCGATTGCGCAATATGCTAAAAAAAACCTCCAAATGGGACAGGGGGAACTTCTGAAGCTTCCCTCTCCCTCTGTTGTTGACTGTTGGTGTGATAAAACAAACAACAACTATAAAACTTGCACCAGACATGCAAAAATAATTACGAAATAATTACGAAATAAATTGGAAAAATTGTTTCGAATCCAATTTACTCCTCACACTATTCCTGCATGGCTCAATATTGGATCGTAAGCTAATTTAAATACGAATTAATAACGAATTACGAAATTAACGAACAAAACTGCCCAAGCCTAGCATTTATGACTACATTAATGTGCAATGTCCATTCATGCATAATGCATATTCATATTAATCTGTGCATTTGTGAATGTATGCACTTCATAAACAGTTCTATTTCTGAAATCTTGGACTGAATACAGACATTTCACATCAGACAAAAACAAAAACTTCTGTTTCCATCAAATGTCTCAGAGTGTTTGGACAATGACAAAGAATAATGACAAAGAAAAGAGAGGGGTACAATCCTGCTGCTGATATCATTATACTTCTGGCAATCCACTAGGAAGTGGAAGGGACCCATTGCAACAAGTCAGGTGATAGTAACATTGTGGGACTGAGAGCTATTAGCAGCTTTTACCCTTCAATAGCTAGAAATGGGATAATCATGGGGAGGAGAGAGACTGCAGATTGGGATGTGCTCAGCATTATGTGTGATGTTTGCAGAACCTTTGTAGCAGTTAAATCCACTCACAAGGAAATCAGACATTACTTTAATGCTAGATTACTACTATATAGCAAAGTTACGAATAAAGAAAATGCAGGCGACTTCTCAGTTTCAATCCCCAAAACCCACACTCTCAGCCTCAGATGTTTTCATTCCTTCACCTTGGTTATGAAACTCATGGCATGGAAGTATGCTGGTGTCTTCAACACACCAGAAACTGATCCATGACTTCATGTCAGTTAATGGTTCAGCTGCAATGCTTGTTTGTCTGCTCCATGCAATAAAGGCATAAGAAATATTATGGGTTCAAAGGAATGGGTGAGCTGATGCCATCCAGATTTGATAGTACTGAGTTAGATAGGAAATGTTATTATATTGAGTTAAATTGTCCATTCATTCCTAACAGACACTGGTTGGCCATATTTCAGGGAAGATTCTTTTGTAGCCTTCTACAGAGATCCTTGATATTCCATCATAGTCTTCTATTCAGATAGTAACCAGACCCCATCATACGTTACTTCTGAAATCATGTGAAATTAGATGTGTTCAGGATGATATGGTTGTGGATAAATAATTTGGTTATAATCCAGTTTGATATTCCTAATGATGAGGGTACTGTGAATAACAAAAAGAATTCAATAGACAGATTATGTGGAAGCCTAATATTTATCATGGGAAATATAGCATAATGAGCGATGTGTCACAACTCATGTTGCTTTTTGATTGCTGTTGGTTTATGGCACTAGCCAATTAGCCACAGATTCTGGGAGTTAAAGTTCAACAGTTCTGGAAAATGAAAGAATTCTTACTTTTATTTTAGAGGACAACATTTTTCATAATCTACCTAAAGAAGACCAGTTGTGAAACGCAAAACTTTTATTTTCTATAGCCCCTGTAGTGTTTTCTTCCCTTTCTTTTCATAGTCAGGAACTTGCTGGCTCTGATTCTCTATAAAAACACCATGTTCTAAACATCCCTTTTAAAAATTTAATGATGCTACAATGAAACAACCAAAAAAGTGTGGTCTTTGGAGGAACAGAGCAGGCAGTATCATGTAGAAATCTTTTATCTTGTACTACAATGAACATAGAAAGTCGTAAACTCTAGAGAAATAGTTTTGACTTCTTTTCCACTTTAGGAAGTCAAAGTTTATTCAGTCATCAGTGTGCTGTTGTTGTAGTACATTGCTTCATGCACAAAATTTCAATTAACCTTTCCTAGATGTGATGCACTTTGCAAAGTATCATCATGCACACATGGGAAAGAGTAAAGCCGGGGATGAAAATGTTCAGAGTGATGGTTAAATACTCTCACTGAATTAAGGCTTAAGGAAATACTTAGAAGGGTTATTATAATGTCTTGGATTAAAAAGTCTAATGTGAAGTTTAGCCCATAGTTTGTAATATTACGAAGGTTTCCATCGCTAACATTGTTTAGCGCTTTACCAATTATAGAACACTACCAAAGATAGTATTAGGTACACATTTGTACCTAATACCTCAGAAAGGGTTGCTGATACCCTTTCCTCAATATTTAGAAAAATGAAAAAAAACCCAACAAAACCTAAGAAAATCTTATCTCATTTCCTTGCTTTTTCAAATGTCAGGGATCTCCTGTGATGCCTTTATCTTCTCATATTCATCTCCTTTTTCCTACCTTTTTTATATCTGAAGCAACAGAGCAGAAGGGCCCCAGAGAGCCAATTCCTATTTGATAGCCCTTGAAACATATAATGTTCTGCTGAGTAATAACAGTTTCTTATTTGGGTTTCGTTTTTTAAAAAAATCTTCCTCCTAGTTTTAAATTTGAATCTTGACAATGCAGTATGCACAATTCCAAAACATTTGGTTCAATTCTGCGGTATCTAGCACTGTATCACAGACACAGACATGCATAAATCCTTTTTTAGGATCATATAGTTGTGCTATAGTCTGAGCCAGAGAGTTGAAATCCAAAAGTTGATTGGGCTAGGTGGAAAAATAATTAACACACTTTTAGAGATTTATTGATTTGTTGTGTCAGGGCAACCAGTCACTTATATTACATTTCTAACAGAACAAAGCAAACAAACAGCCAAAATACAAAATTTGTGAGTTTGGTAGTTGATTAAATGTCCTTTGACCAATATCTGGCCACTTGGAGTGCTTCTGGTGTTGCTGCAAGAAGGTCCTCCATTGTGCATGTGGCAGGGCTCAGGTTGCATTGCAGCAGGTGGTCAGTGGTTTGCTCCTCTCCACATTCGCATGTCGAGGATTCCACTTCGTAGCCCCATTTCCTAAGGTTGGCTCTGCATCTCGTGGTGCCAGAGCGCAGTCTGTTCAGCGCCTTCCAAGTCGCCCAGTTTTCTGTGTGCCCAGGGGGGAGTCTCTCATTTGCTATCAGTCATTGGTTGAGGTTCTGGGTTTGAGCCTGCCACTTTTGGATTCTCGCTTGCTGAGGTGTTCCAGCAAGTGTCTCTGTAGATCTTAGAAAACTATGTCTAGATTTAAGTCGTTGGCGTGCTGGCTGATACCCAAACTTTTAGAGATGACAATTGCAATAAGCAATATACATTTATTTATTTTACTAATCTAATCTAATTCTATTAAACCAACATATAAAAAGGCCAAAAACAAGAGTCACGCAATTTCATCACACAATCAGTTTTCAATGTCCTAGGACACTTTGGCCCCGGTGGAGCCACGGAGCCCCACAATGCCCATCAGACAATGCAGGCTTTTGGTGGGGCTCAGGAGCTCAACTGGAGAATAAGCTTCCTACAATGATGTGCCAGCCACACAAGAGCCTTCCCATGTTCCATTAGGAACAATGTGATTAGCATGGAGGGAAGCTGCACAGCAACACTTCCCCACATGTGATGGGGAAGATTGTCTGCCGGCAGGGCACCGAGATTACTCCACTGCGTCACCAATTTACCTAAGAGGCAACAATGTGATGAGGTCTTTCCTTATTCTAATTGGTCATTCTGTTCAATACTGCCCACATTCTAGATTTTCTGCATTTCTCAGTCATACTTGGAGATGCTAAAGGTTAAATTTGTTTTTGTCAGATGCTTCTTGCTTGACTTCCAATATTTCTGCTGGACTTTACACTTTTATTTGCTAGTTCTCATCATGGGTTTACCTTTGGCTTGACATGCTACACATTTGGTCATTGCTTATTTTATTCCAGGATAACTCCAATATGTGCTCCTACTGCTTTACTTATATGAGTTGATCATGGTTGGTTCTCATGTCATGGGGTGAATGCATTTTTAAAGAAGCTATCCAAGAAGTTGAATCCTATCCCAAATGAGGTTCAACACTTCAGAGAGGTTTTTTAGATTTTGGCTCAAATCTGGAATGAATTCACCATCTCAAAAGCCACCAGCCATGCGTGTATGTTTTAAGAACTGAAGAACAGTATATTTTTCTATACTGACCACATTTTTCTCCATTTTGCTTTCTCTACAGATACCACAACATACTCCACTGAGCAATCTGAGCACTTTAAGCCATGCAAAGATAAGGATCTTGCATACTGTCTCAACGATGGGGAATGCTTCGTCATTGAAACCTTAACAGGTTCCCACAAACACTGCCGGTAAGTCTTTATATATTATCAAAAGTTTGCTCACAGTAGCTGCTTCTCCACCACAGTTGTATCCCAGGCAGTGGGATAAAAGTCTGCCTACCAATCTGGAAATAGTGTGATCAGATGTGAGTACAAATTAAAACAGGTCAAGTCTTTCCTTTTTTTAAAAAAAACTGAATTTGGATTGTGAAACATTGTAGAACAGAGTAATGAATTACCACTTGCATAGATAAAAATATTCCCTTTCCCACAAGAAGTTTTTTCCCTGAATACTGAGGACATGTTTATTACTGAAGGATGCAGATAGTGGCAAACTGTACCTTGCAATGGGACCTCTTATATTTGAAAGTGACAAAGGAATGTTGATCTTTGCACCTCCGGTATTTAGCAGAAAATGATGTTCTAATGATTGATACACTTAGTTAACAGTGTTCACTATTCTGTTATTTAGAGATGGTAGTGTTTTGGAAAGGGAATCATCTTGGTATTCAAACAGAGTAAAAGGCATGTAAAATACCTGAAAGTTATAAAACACTGTCTTAACATTTACTGCTAAGCCTTCTAAAGAGTGAAGGAATTTATAGGGGAAATAAGGTTTTTCCTTTTTTTATGGCTATTATCATTTTCCAGCGATTTCTACATACATTTAATCCTCAAATGCAGGTGAATTTCTAATGTGGTCATTAGATGGAATTGGTGAATGATTTTTACAAAGCACAGCATTTGGATATTGCTCAGTTCAGTATTGCATATATTCATAAACACTTTATAGCTATTATAGAAAATGAACAGTGGAAAAGAAATATACCTGTAGCTCATGAACTATGCTGGTTTTTCATATTTTCACAAGTGAAACTAAGTCAAAGATGTTGTTGTACTCTGGTCTGCCTAATAACTTGGTTTTTTTCCCAATTGGGCACAAAAGTAAAGGCAGAGAAAGGTAGTTCTGTAGGAATTAATACCTTAAAAGGTTGCAATTCATTCTATCATGGTAAAACTTGCCTTGCCTATAATCTTTATCTGTTATTTACATTTTGTCTTAGCATACAGATATATGGTGTTGTATTTCATTAAAAGAAAACATTTAATGGGATGCTCTCACAGTCCACAAGTTAGATCCAGCCTCTGAAACATTTTTTTCTGTGCCCAACCAACCCTCTTTCAGTAGATATTCAGCAAAATTTGCCGTCATCTTACTCCGTAGGAATGTTCATGGGCAGGGTGACTACAGCAACAACTCCATTTTCTAGGCTCCCATCTCTATATATGTAATCATGGATGGTTGAATCATAATATACTTCAGTGTTACCACTCTCTCGGGGCATTGAGCATATATATCTGGTATATATTTTGAATGTGTGTGCTCTTTACTTGTTAGGCTCTTATGGTAAACAAGCATCAGCTGTAATAGTGGCTATCAGTTTGTTGTGAAGGAATGTATTTGCATGACAAGATTCACTGCTAGTACCTAGAAGACTGTCTGGAGCAGGGTTGTTCAACATGTGATCTGCACGTCACATCCTGTGAATTTTATGTGGCTCTTATATTATTTTGTGATATTTCCATCCACCCACAGTTCCAGAACCATCACCAAATTATGCCAGCATTTTCTATTCCTTTCTTCCTCTTTCACTTCTGGAAGAAAAATAGATAATCTGCTCTATGGTTATGGGAAACTCTATAGTGTGGAAAGATACTTGATTACTAACCTGGTCCACAAAGAGCCACCACAGCTGCTAGTGGCAAATGTGGTGGCAGGAAATCTACAAGCAGCGTAATCCCTGGGAAGTATTGTACGAGGAGTATTTTTTAAGTAAGGTCCATTGGGTCATAAGTACACAACGAAAGTTTATTTCAAAAAAGTAAATTTATTTTCAGAAATTACATACTTCACTCTATTTTTCGACATAGTTGCCAAGTTTGTTCAAACACCTATCATACCTCTGAACCAATTTTAAAATACCCTCCTCATAAATCCTCGCTTCAACTGAAGCCACCAAATCGTCTGTAATCAAAGAAGGGCAAACAGAGTGATCCTCATCATGGACGTTGTCACGGCCATCTTTGAATTGTTGTACCCACTTACGTACTTTGCTTTCACTCATAACAGTATCACCGTACACTTCACAAATCTGTCGATGAATTTCTGCAGCAGGCAGGTTCCTTGCTGACAAAAACCGTATCACTGAGCGAACCTCACATGCGGCGGGTGAGTTGATAGTCTTAAACGTTTTTAAAGCACAGAACAGAACCGTACAGGTTAGCTACAGAGTGGAAACTGAGCACAGTTGTTTCCGAGGCATGCCGGTACACGACGCATGTGCTCGTTGTGGTATGCGCGCAAACTACTAGTGTCTACAACAAAATGGACCTTACTTAAAAAAATACCCCTCGTATATAGTACTCCAGTATAATTCCAGAAAAGTTAAGTAAAGAAATCAAGCCCTAAAACTGGATTGATTCATCCATGGATCAATGTGAATTCAGTACAATACCTTAACTCCTATTCAAAAAGAAACTTCTTCTCTAAAAGGCAAGAGCTTAACTCATTCTGGGACAAAACAAATAAGCACCAACAGCCTCTACTCTCTCCACTTTTTGAATGCCTGGATGAGGAAATGGGAGCAGCACAGCCAGGGACAGTTGAATGGTTAGGAATAGGATGAGCTAAGGTCCAACAACATCTGCAGTGTCAAATGCTACCCTGTCCCGTTTCAGTGCACATCTCCTCCTCCTCCTCCTCTATTAGCGGTGGAGTTCACCACTGTATTATATGAAAAGACCTATCTGAAAACATGAATAAAATAGGAAACAAATTAGTTCTGTGACACCAAACGTTGTATACCATGAATGGCCACATGGCAATCTGTGGATCTGTTCTAGCCTCTTGGATACTTTTAAGTGGCTAATATAATTGGATAAATGTTTATTCTGTACCATATGTATATTTATTGTATTGTTGTGAAAATACACGACTGCCACCAATTTTAAAGGAAGCACGTTCTCGTTAGAATTTTTTCCCTAACTCTCTCCACCAGGTTACAGGTGATATTTATTTTGTTGTGATATTATACAGATTCATCATCTTTGGAAGAACAGCCTATATTTACACATATATCCAAATTCCGTGCTGGTGTTCAAAGAGCGGTCTAACTCGTAAAATCCTAGAGGTTGATTATCCTCACTGTGTAATATATAAGGAGAAAGTTTGAATTTGCCAACCCAAATAATACCAGACAAAGAAAAATCTCCCCCAGCTTTTAATATTCAGTGTCTGGCTGGTGCTTTTGTTTTTCTATTCACTCATATATGCTCCAGTGATCATTCACGTCTCCCCTTATTTACTTTCCTCAGATGACACACTTATTAAATTAATTATTCTGAATCATGCAGCATGGAAATTTATCTCATTAACTTGCTAAATCCATCACAAAACTTTATAGGCACTTTAGAGCAACAGTAGACGGAGAGAGCTGCCTTTTCCTTCCCCATAGCACATTCATTATTTTTTCTTTATGGGAACAAAAACTACGTTGGAGGATCTTACACTCTGAAGTATGTGAGAAGGGATAGGGAGAAGACTTCTGTTCTCTCTGGGTGAAGAAGAGAAGGCAAGTGAAACATTTACAAAGCCAGGGATAAGGCTCAGAGAGCATACAACTCCTCTTTTACTCCAACTCCACTGGTTGCCAATCTGCTACTGAGCACAATCCAAAGTGCTGACTCTAACCTTTAATCCTCTGGCCCAGTTCTGGCCCAGACAACATGTCTGAATGTATCTCCTGCTATGAATCATCATGAAGTTTAAGATCATCTGGAGAGGCCCTGCTCTTGATCCCACTGCCGTCACAAACGCAATTGCTGGAGACAAGAGACAGGGCCTTCTCAACAGTGGCTCTCTGTCTGAATGCCTGGATGAGGAATTCAGTCAGAAGTTTGTGGAATTCCCTTCCCAAAGACATCAGATTGTCCATCTCCCGCTTGTCCTTTAGAAGGAAACTCAAGACTTGGCTGTGAGACCTTGCATTTGACCATTGAATAGCGGCTTGTATGAAAAAGACATAAGCAATTTTGAAGTGACAATGAATTGACCCAGGCCCAGATTTTAATTGCTGTGTTTTAGCAACTGTTTATTTAATGTTTTGTTTTTAATGAATTTTTGATTGTTTTTATAATTATGATGGCACCGAATGGTGTTTGCTGTGAGGCTGCTCTGAGTCCCCCCTTGGGGGTGAGAAAGGCAGGGTACAAGTATATCAAATAAATAAATAAAATAAATAAATGACAGGAAGTAAACTTGGAGCTGCAGTAGACCTGGTTTATGAGTGAGCTTCATGGAATAGAGCTTTAATGTAGCCTAGTAAGCAAGAAAGTGAGAAAGAAGTCTGTTTAAACAGGAGTCAGGTAGGAAAGGTACTATTTTAAATTTGGTTTTTGAATATCAAAATATTCAAAGCCATTGGTCTTTTTGCACTACAAAATTATAATCCTATTTCATAGTAACTGCCATGTCTATGACATATGTGGTTGGTAGTGTGGGGAAGCACTACAGTTGTCTGGCAGATAATTCTAAATAACCAATGCTAGACCACCAATACTTGGATCCTTTAAGAAGTTGCTATGACACTTAAAGTAGAACCACAAAATTCTGTACTGTGAAAGGAAAATGATCGATCTACACTGCTAGAGTATTATATATTGAAATACATTGTATACAATGACTGGCGTGTCAATTTTGTTGAGAAATGTATCCAATGGAAAGTGAAAGAATATTTGGAAAATGGTTGAAAAATGTTTTTCACATGTTGAGAAAGAAGAATCCTGGACTGATAAGAATATTTACAGTTGGGACTTATTCTGCACAAAATTTGCACATGGTTGTTTGGCATAGAAAACATAAGAAACATGGGGGAGGGGGGGTGGATTGGAAATAATATTGCAATGCTGAACTATTGAAGGTTGTTTTCTACACAAAATTGGGGATATAATCGGCATAAAGTTGTGCAGATGATAGCATTTTTGTGCAAAACTTAACATTCAGATATTGAAATGGTATTTGTGTACAGAAAATATTGCTTTTTGTGTACAAAATGGTGTAATGGGGATTTATGGTGCATAAAATTATCACATGGTTGACTTCCATAAAAAAATTGCATTTTTGCACACAAAAAGGCACATTTTCATGTACGAATAGATATTTCCACTATCATTTGTTCTATACAGAAAATGCTGTTTTCTATGCAAAACAAACATAACAAGTTTTGCAGAGACTAAGCCCCAAAATCTGAATAGCCTTTGAAAAATGGCCACACAACTCCTACTCCTGATATAGATCATACCTTTTTTAAAGGTAAACTCATTCTTGGTGTCTTTCTGTTAGTTTAGATTACAACTCCATAAGCAACAGTAATAATTGGCAATGATTACCTACTGGCTCAGGAAGATGCTCCAATCTTGGGGAAGTTGTTGAAGTCAACAACAGAGGAAGCAACATATAAAACAGTAAACCTCTGGACCACACTCATTGACTGTGTATTAGAAATTATGGAGATGGAAATGTGTAGTTCTCTAGATATTATTAGGCTGTGTAACTCCAATGAGTCCAAACCAGCACTGCCAGTGGTGAGGGATCATGGTCATTGCAGTCCAGCAACATCTGAAATGCCTCATATGCTTATTCTAGAGCTTCCTCTGAAAGACAACTGGATGTGTGCCTTAAGACCCTAGGCTCTTTAATGCTTTAGAGACATTGCCTGAACACAACCATAAGGAGTCAAAAGTGGGGAAACAGGAGAGAGCTCCTCAATAATTGGAGGTCTTAAGATTCTAGATATACTAACAACCAGTATATGGGGTTAACAGGTAGCAGAAGTTCTGGACATATTGAATTGATCTCTTGTACTCCAAAACACACAGAACCCATAATACATCACAGGGACAAAATCTAGAGGCCTTTATATGGAATGGAATGCATATGAAGGCATGCCATATACTGTATATACTCAAGTATAAGCCTAGTTTTTCAGCTCTTTTTTTAGGATGAAAAAGTCCCCCTCGGCTTATACTCGAGTCAAGGTTATTTATTATTTTACTCTGTTATTATTATTATTTGTAATACATTTATAATTTTACTCTATTAGTATTATTACATTTATTATTTTATGTTATTATTATTACATTTATTATTTACATTTATTATTTTACTCTATTATAACGCTTATTACTACATTTCCATTATTTTAATCAATAATAATAATAAATGTAATAATTTATTTTTATAAATAAATTATTACATTTATTATCTTATTCTCTTTATTATTATTGCAAAGATACATAAGCACATTTACACTGAAGAAGATAAAATAATGGTTTCATCAGAGTTGGACAGTTATCTTAAATTACAGTTTTATGTAAATATTCAAAAACATTGGACCTACTGATACCTCCATTAATGTAATTTTATTGGTATCTGTTTTCATTGTGAAATTGACCAGTATCTACTGCATTTCCCACCCTCAGCTTATACTTGAGTCAGTATGTTTTCCCAGTTTTTTGGGGTAGATACCTCGGCTTATATTTGAGTATATACAGTATAGCAGATGGATAGGCATATAATGTACCAGTACTTAAATGAAAAGAATTGCAAGTGCCCGGATCCAACTTTTCATTTTGCAAAACAGAAGAGAGCTGAAGTGTGAGAGGATTTTTATTTATAAAATTAACAAACCAAAGAATTATTGGATACCTAGTGTATCTAAAATAATAGAGAAATCTGATCTGTGGTGTGACCTTTTAGATGAACTAAGCAAAGATGATGATCACTTTCTGATGCTGCATTTCTCAGAGGAAGAATGTGACACATGTCTATACGGACAGTAAGACTGGACTTAGCAAATAACAGCCAGAAACTTTCGTCTCATTAAAAAAATGTAGCTTTAAGAGACAACGACCCATTATTTCAAACTGATTATCTCACTGACACCTTCTGGAAAAGCAAGGGGTACAATATCAGCAGGAAACAAATAAAAATGAACATAGTTATTATGCCTTCGGACAGTGAATATGTGCTTTTTAACAGACATTTTGTGCTGGCTATATTAATAAGGATATAGATTCCAATGATTAAGTGCCAGCTAGAATACGTTTCACCCATAAATTGCTTTTTGTCTGTTGAAATTTTCAAGGTTGCTTACATTGTGTTTTCCTTCCAAAACTTCTAGTCACTTGGGCAATCACACTGGTTGAGTGACAGGTCTAGAAAGGAAATGACGTTCTTTTGGTTTCCTCTTTCTCTCTCTTGTGTAAATAAAGGAAAACTTCCTAATTCTAACACTATCCCTAAAGGAAGTTTTATAGCTAGATATGGTGCTTTTTCTAGTCCAGTTAACCATTATTATTTGGTTAATCTATATTTCCATAATCCTCATCTTCCAGCATTGTTCTTTTTCCTTACTCTTGCCAAGATAAAACTGTTCAACAAATTAGTCACCTTTTTATTGTTTCTTCATAGAACGAGTTCTTTCAATTATATATCCCATCCATTTTCTCATCCTGCTTTCAGGCAGGGGGATGTTGTATGAATAACCGAGGGAAACAGCAACATCTCACCTATTGTCAAACTAATAAACTGTAGTAACCCCACTGAGAACCAATGGCGGTTCTACACAGGTAATATAATGCAGTTTGAAGTCAGCTCAAGGGTGGAATGTCCAGAAAATGTACACCCCAATGTTCACCACAGTAAACTCAAAACAGCATGCTAAAAAAACCTCACCAAAAAGTCCAGAATAGTTCAAATAATACACTGCAGCCAATCAGAAAATATCCCATGTAGGGTTCAAAACTGTGATGGGAAAATGTGAAACACTTCTCAGGACATCGCTTGTACTGAAGTACTTTAAGAAATGCTTAAATAAAGCTGGCCAGAAAGGAAACCACATCATTTCCAAGAAAAATCTCTCTTTTCATACCTTTGTTCTCATTTCCTGTACCTTGCCATTCCTAGGTGGATGTGGAATTGTACATCATCAGATATCATATCAGTGGACTGGATTCAGTTCCAACCTGTAATCAGTCGATATTGTAGATATTGTTCCGGCCCCAAACTGGTTCCTGGGGTGTTTGTGTAGGCACTCCACAGGGGAAGTGGTTGCTTTTAATCCTTTTCTAACCTGTGTAGAACCAATCCAAGACACCCCACAGTAATTCACATTACAAAAAGCATTAGTTTTATATTGTTTGTGGAAAAATCCACTTTCTCACCAATAAATGCAGGAATTGCAGTTAAGAGAAGGAAACAGGGAAACCTTAGAGGAGTTGCAAATAATGTAATCATCTCTGGTCACTTCCACATGGATTAAAATAAAAACATCTGAAATTCCAAGTTTTCCAACTATATTTTGGAGATCCATATGTTTCCTTCACTCTGAGGTAGTCTCTGGGAACTCCTGATATAACCAATGACTTTTCATTCCTACTCTTCACATCAGTTTGAAATAGCCTGGTATTTTTGGAAATAAAATGTATTTATACTTGCCTGTGAGTTTACTGCTTCACAAGCAGTAAAGATAGCTATGCTCAATAAACACAGCTATTGTTTCCAGGATGCAGATTCAACAAACCTCAAGCACAGGAGAGAAGAATGTGAACACTACAATAAAACGATACCAATGTTTAACTAGTCCAATATTGCCAAAGCACTTTAGCATTTTGACTATAGTTCCTGAATAATAAATGAAAAGGACTCAATGGAAATGAGTGAAAATAAATGTCTGATATGTTTCTTGAAGCCAGAAATATTATTATTATTATTATTATTATTATTATTATTATTATTATTATTATTATCTTTATTTGTACCCTGCTAGCATCTCCCGAAGGACTTGATGCGGCTTACAAAGGCCAAGGTCTCAACAAACAATAGCATGACAAATACAACCGAAAGCAAAATCAAAAACATTAAAGCAAAACAATAAAACAACAGAACAATACACCATAACACAATAAAAACTAGGGCCGGGCCAAGTAATGGGTATAGATTAAAAAGTGCTGGGTGTGACAGATGGTATGTCGAATTTCAGTTTAAGTGCAATGTGCAGAGAATCTTAAAACTCTAATAAAGTGCTTCTGGGACATAATGCTGGAGTTTCCTATTCTGGAAAGGCACATCGGAATAGCCAGGTCTTCAAGCTCTTCCTAAAGACTGCCAACGTGGGGGCTACTCTGATGTCTTTGGGAAAGGTGTTTCAAAGTCGGGGGGCATCCACAGAAAAGGCCCTGTCCCTCGTCCCCACCAAATGCACCTGCGATGCAGGAGGGATCGCGAGCAGGGCCTCTCCGGATGAACGAAGGGAACGCGTGGGCTCATAAACGGAGATGCGGTCACGCAGGTAGGCAGGTCCCAAACTGTTTAGGGCTTTGTAGGTAAGCACCTGAAACTTGAATTGGGATCGGAAGGTAAACGGCAGCCAATGGAGCTCCTTAAACAGGAGGGTTGACCTCTCTCTGTAAGGAGCACCAGTTAACATCCTGGCCGCTGCCCATTGGACCAGTTGGAATTTCCAAGCCGTTTTCAAGGGCAGCCCCATGTAGAGTGCATTACAGTAGTCCAATCTAGAGGTGACCAAGGCGTGGACCACCCCGGCTGGATCAACCTTTGCGGCACCTACAAGTTTTGGGTTTGGGAATCTTTTGGCTTTCAGATTTCTGGGAAAGGAATACTTAACCTGTATCATAAATGTTCAAAGTAATTCTTGCACTTAATTCAGAAAATGTCTTTAAGAAGATATGGAGTGACAGTGGTCTATCATGATCCCATCCCCCTGACTAGGTTCCCCATCCCACTTTCCAAGGTGTTTACATGTGCCACTGGTCCACCTTTTGAAGTTTTACAAACTATGGTAGGCACCTGGGTTCAGCAGGAGGGAGCAATTAGCCTTGAGAGATACTGAATTATCATTCAATTTTATGCCTTAGAAGTAGCAGGATAAGGTTCTACAAACTTTCTGCTTTGTGACTTTTTAAAGAACATTGTCTTAGTTTGTTCTACTATAACCTGAACAGATTCAGGTTTAGTGCATCTTCTTTCCATCTGTGTGATGTTCTGGGTTCTACTTTGAGAGGAAGTCATACTGATAAATAAATAAATATGTCAGTTGAACCACATGTGGATTGGACTGTTGTTCGAAAACTGTGACATAATTGTCCTTTTTTTCTTTTAGACTCCTTCAGGTATTGATTTCCTTTTTACTTTTCAAGTTTCATTCCACCTCTCAATAATGCACTTTCTCCTTCCTTTTATTTCTCTTATTCTTGATCTTTTACTAGCTACAGCTCTAGCTACAGCTTTTTTCATTTCCCTCTAAAAGAAAAAAAAATGGAAATCATTAAAAATAAAAATGAAAAGAAAGCATTGGCTCATGAGAGTGATCCATTAAAAACAGTCCTTCTCATATGCTGTATATCAGTGCTTGTGGAAAAGGTGATCGCAAGTCTTGAAAAAATTCCTCCCTCCCCAATTTAGTACACATTTTTAAAGTGTGCAACCATTTCTTATTTTTCCCTTTTTTCAAATGTTTCTCCTTTGCAAGACTTGGTGCCTTTTTATTTGAATTGCATGTTCTGATAAACTGTAGATGATGCTTAATGTGTTATATTTATATTAATATGGCCTGTCCCCTGTAATAACATTAACTGCTTCCAGCTATAACATAACCAAAGGTTCATCCCTAGGCAGGGGTGGCTCAACCCATTATGCAAAGTAAGCATTTGCAGTATAGTTGATTTTGTCCAAGGGCGCTTTTGAGGCACTCTTGGGGGGAAATAGACCTTGACATATGCGAGTTGTAGTTACTGGGATGTATAGTTCACCTACAATCAAAGAGCATGCTGAACTCCACCATTTTTTTTTTGTCGTGTCAGGAGTGATTCCTGGTGTGAGAGAATTGGCCGTCTGCAAGGACGTTGCCCAGGGGACACCGGGATGATTTGATGTTTTTATCATCCTTGTCGGAGGCTTCTCTCATGTCTCCGCATGAGGAGCTGGAGCTGATAGAGGGAGCTCATCCAACTCTCCCCAGATTCGAACCTTCAACCTGTCGGTCTTCAGTCCTGCTAGCATAAGGGTTTAACCCACTGTGCCACCGGGGGCTCCAACTCCACCAATGATGGAATTGAACCAAATATGGCACACACAACTCCCACGACGAACAGAAAATATATATCAGTGATTGGTTGGGCGGGGGCAGTGCCAAAATACTGTTTGCTTACAATTGAAAATTACCTAGGGCCACCTCTGTCCCTAGGTCTCAAGATTGTTCCTGTAATTTCCCTTCTAAGCATGTTCTCAAGGTAAGCTAGAGCAGTCCAGTCTAGCGATCTCATCAGACAGGGTGAATCAGGCGGCATGTGCTGGTTTGCCTATCCTTTTATGATGAAGCCTACCAGCTCCCATTCCATGACAAACTGTTATTTCAGTCAGGGCTCTATCGTAAAAGGGAAGGCAAATTGATACATGCCACATGCTTCCCATGTTGCCTTGGATCAAAGGGGGGAAACCAGGTGGTGGATGCTCCCCCCCCCCATTGAATGAGCACTCATGTGAGTTGGACAATTCGTGGTGATTCTGGCAGCATGTTTGATGAGGTCGCAAGTCTACTGAACAGTCTGTGTCACTAAATGTTTAATGAAATTGCATTTTTTTTAAAAAAAAAAGGTATGTGTGTTTCAATAAATGGCTCGGGCAAAGTAAAACAGTTTCTCTGTTGAAGAGCCAACCAGCCCCATGCATATTCCTCTAAACTGTTTCTCTTAAATGTGGTGAAAGTTTTGTTTGTTTTCTAAGAAGTTTCCAAAGTTCATGGATTTTTTTTTATGAATACAGTAGAAAAGATTGAATTTAAACATCAAATGTGGGAGGGAGCAAATCCAATTGATCTCCCAATCCTGTTAGGGAATTTTGCATGCTCCTAAAATATCCCAGTTTGATTCACGGTATATTCAGTGACAGGCCCGTAGCCAGGATTCTGATTCGCGGGGGGGGGGGGGGGGGGGGGGGGGGCTGAGTTTGATTCGGGGGGCTGAGTCTGAGTGAAAGAGGGTCTACCCTAGCAAACCTTTTGTATCGTTACCCCAATACCCCCATGCATATGGGATATATTGAGTATGGTGATCAGATCATGATATGAATAAACATAACAGTTTAAATAATGCACCAGGAAGGCCTTCTTGTGGGCCACCATGAGAATTTCAGCCCCCCCCCCACCCCCCCCGGCTACATGCCTGTTCAGTGATGTGTGCGAAGTGCTGGAATAGGGTTTTTACTTCTTCTTGCCTAGCTCATCTTGAATTGCTACATATAACATGCTCCTTCCATGATTTGATTAGCTATGCCAAGCCTACCCATTGAAATTGGCAAACAAGAATGATTAAGAATTCCACTCCTTTTTTTAATGATATGAAGTTATCTCCAATCAAAACTTTGGTCATATGCTGGGTGGAAAGGATGTGATTTAAAAAAATGCAGAAAGATGAAAGAAAGGTAAACTGACAAATTGGTTTATCCTTAGCCTATGGAGAGCTTGGTGTATGTGTATGTGAAGGGCAATAATGAAAAAGAAACTCAAATATCAATGGTAATGTCTATTCATATTTTAAAAAGCTGTGCATGCCCTTTGGATGACAGAAGTAGGCCACAATCCGTTGCAAAGTGGGGAATGCTTAATCCCCTTGGCATTAATGGGTTTAAGACTGCGCTCCTCACTTTAAAGGATTGTGGCCATTCTGTCTGAACTCAACTAACCAACTAACTAACTAACCAACTAACTATTTTATATCTTGCTTTTCTTTACCGAAAGAGACTCAAGACAGATTACAATATCGAAATTAACAAAAAAAAAAAACCCTTGCATATCAAATATTGCAAGACATTTTTAGGGCTTTTAAAAAATTAAATCATGCACTGAAGTGTTCTGAAGAAAGAAAATGTGTTATGTAAATGTGGCTTGAGTGTAGACTGGGGGGATTTTACATTACTATCAAGGGTATTTTAAAACGATGGACCCAGTTTATCTTATCCATACGTAAACAAACTATTTCTTCATATTGTTGGTACCAATGAGCAATACTCTTTGGAATTGGTAGATCATTGCCAAAACACCACTGAAATGCACACTGCACTGCAATTACAAAATCAGTTCTGCTGACCTGCACAACCACAAAACTCCCTATCGTGTGAATGACTGATGTTAGGGTCTATTTATGCTCTGGGAAAGTCATCTAACGGTAATCTGTTTGAAACTCTAGGCCCTGTTCTTTCAAGCGGTAAGAGTTTCAGTCATGGGTGGTTTGTGGTTGCTGAGATATAGTGATTTCAAATCTAGTCCCATCTTTTTGAAACACCCTGTGTAATAATCCATACTAATGACTTTATGAGGTCATTGTGGGCATGTATAACATGTGTCACAAAGAGTTATATGTCTTCATATGCTGACAAAGAACTATATAGTCCTATGGAGATTGGTAATATTGGGTTGACAAACCAGGTAATTTTTACCACTGGGGCAGAGTTTATAGCATTTTGGGAGTAGTTTTTTTAAAGAAAACATTGTGAAAATGGCATCAATCAAGGATAAATGGTATTCGAGTCATATTGATATTTTCTCCCTCAAAAATTTTCTTCTTCTTCAGAACTATGGATATTTGCTATGAAATTTCAGAATAGTTCAGGTTTAGAAATTGTATATTAATGCCAATATTCATTTCATTTTTTAAAAAAAATGACCACTTAAATTGGGTTGGCATTTTCTAGTTTGTTTCCTAATACTGATTGATTGTCAGATTTGGTAGGAATAATAAATGACTGGATATTTGTAGTCTTTTGAAAAGAGATAAGCTGTCTTGTGTGTATGGAAGGGCACAAAAAACTTTTAAAAAGTAAATGGCATTGAGTGTAAGCTATCTAAATCTGTCAAATTCGATAGCTTGCATTTGTTGCTGCATGAAAACTACTAGCAGATACTAAAGAAAAATTATTGCATGTAAAGTACCTAATACATACTAAATCATCAATACTTCTGCATGTTGAATGCTGTTGCATGCTGCCTGTATGGTGCATTTAACTAATGCCATTAATATTTGCATGGCAGTTGTCACACACTAAAATCTACTGCAAGCCAGTTGCAAAATAGCAATTGTTGAGTGAGATTGGGACAAAATGAATAGACTGGGAAGACCCATGTTCAGATGTTCAGCTATGTAACAACAGACTGGTTGAATTGGATCAATCCATGTAGCTGAGAACTAATCTACCAAGTTTAGAATTAATGTTATATTGTGAGGATTAAAATGGGAAAATTAGTCTGGAAAGGTAATAGTTCTACACTACAAACTACAAATTTAATTCCCTAAATATTTTCTCCTGAAGATACTCAAGTTGGAGCTATGATTTTGTACCTTTCACTTATTTCTGTAAGGCCCTATCTCTTTCCTGTGGGTAGATGCATCTTGACATGAATGTATTTGAATGCTAGTGCCTTCACAGGTACAGTAAGGTGCTTTGTATTCAACGCATTATCTGGAATTTCACATGTAAAAGTCAGTGGCTTCCCACTGAATGCTAGCATAGTAGTAGTCCAGCATAAATGCTGGCCTATATGACATGTTGCTCATCCAGACAGGGCCCTTCTGGTGGGTTTTTGCCATATCCTATTCTGATGAGTAATGTCTCTTCTAGATGCTTCTCATCATCACCTGTTTTTCTTCAAATTTTCTTAAAACCTAAGTAATATGGTTTATAACGGTGGGGCATTTTGATTCATTTGTGGATGCTAACTGGTAATGGGGCTGGGATGTTGCTGCGGATGTGTATAGTGTCAAGACCCAGAAGCCTCAAGAATGCCAAACACAATATAGAAGGTCCAAACACAGGTTTATTGAACACAAACAGGCTTTAGAGACACTTGCTTCAGTGTCTCTAGCACAAACTAAAAGTCCATAGCAACCACTATGTAGAAAACTCAACTCAAATATAATCCGTATTATCCCAGAGTATAATCTGGGATAACAAAAATATACAGCAATCTGCTTGTAATTCAAAATGTCCAAAAGGCACCAAAAAACAATGTGAGGGCAAGCAAAATCAAAGTCCAAAGGCAGTCCGTATTCCAGGCATATCCGAAGTAAGAAGAAACAGTCCAAAAAGCATAGTCGTAGTCAAAACACGGTCCGCAGTCAAACAGGGGGAGTTGTAGTCAGCACTTACAAAGAATCAACCAGAAGTCATGGAAACACGAAGATCTGTAGTTCAAGGACCCAAGCTTGAGAATAACGGCAGGAACAAAGATACACACCTGAAAAGACACTTTGCCTTCTGCAAAGACCCATTGAAACCAAACCAACTTATAAAGCTCCTCATCAGAGGATGAACTGCACCCCATCCTTTCATCATCACTTTCAGCTGCCCTATTCCCTGCAGCTGAGCACTGCCTCCCATCTCTTCACCTTTGCCAGCGTCTGTCAAGACGTAGGTCCTCCCAAGTGTTCCCCGATTGCCACTCTTATGCAAACCCCCAAACACGGGTCCAGTCCAAATCACCCACCTCCTCAATGTCACTCCCAGTCCCATCACTCCCTTCAAAACCCATAAAATCTTCATCTTCTGTTGGAGTGCTAAGTATATCACGAATACGCTTCCTTTGGAGCTCCTCATCAGATTCTTGTTCGCGAGTAGCCCGCTTAACTGCCCTGCTTTCCTCTCCTTCCCCCATTTCACATTCTGAGAAACCCTCGAAGGATTCAGAATCAGTTGGAGCCATAAATATGTCTCTAATCCGCTTTCGCTGCTGCTCCTCCTCCAACATCTGCGCAGCCCTCTTCTCCCTTCTACCAGTAGTAGTAACGTTACTATCACGCTGTACCAGAACAGTGTAGTGCCCAAACACCTCCTTATTTTTTCAGTTGTGCAACTGATTTGGAAAACTTAAACTCTCTTTTTAGAGTGAAGGATCCTGCTGTATTTTCCATTTTAAAAATCTCTCCCATAGTATTAGTGGTGAAATGCTGAAACACTGACATTCTCTAGTCAGACAGTGTAACAATCACAGTGCTTCATCATGCTACTCATTCAGTTGCCATGGCTTTCTCTGGATGGCACTGCATTTTTGAACACCCTTAAACCTTAACAGAGAAACTATTCTGTTACTGTACTTCTGCCTCAAATGCAGTTTAAGGTCCTCCCAGTCCATTAAAAAGTCCAGATCTATTACTATCTGTATCAATACTGGAGACTATACAGATTATGGACCTATCCACACTGACCACTTAATGCAGGTTCAAGGTGACTTCAAAATCGTGCCAGTCATAAAATGCATACCACAATGTGTGCTGCAGCACAGATTAAAAAGTATACACGGCATTAAAAAAACTCAGAGAAAAATCCAACTGAAGCCCTATAATGTGCTGCAGCAGATCTCAATATGTGCCAGATCCCAGGGCAAAATTGGCTTTATAGAATTTGGATTGCAAGAGCAAAGGGAGTGCCAAAAATCTGCCAAGGCTAGCATGTAGAGAGATAATTGATTACCTCCACTCTAAAGGTCACTCCCCGCTCCTGTTTCACCTGCTATGGCTTTGAAACACTGTTGAACATTTCACCCAGAAATGAGAAAGACACCCAGAGAGTGGTTTGAGCTTAGGTCCTGTGGTTAATATAATCACCCACCTGGATTCAAACCAGATCTAGGCCAGTTAATCTAATCACCTGTGCAACAAAACTGGTTCCTCCTAAATAGGGTTGCAGCTGCATTGTGGTGTCAGTGTAGATGGGGCCTATGTGCCAAATTTTATTGCATTTGGCTGGTAATTGTGAATTTGTGGAGCAAAATACTTTTAAGGTCATATTGATATTAAGTGTGTTTGGGTTGTTGTAGGTTTTTTCTGGCTATATGGCCATGGTCTAGAGGCATTCTCTCCTGACGTTTCGCCTGCATCTATGGCAAGCATCCTCACCACCTCTGAGGATGCTTGCCATAGATGCAGGCGAAACGTCAGGAGAGAATGCCTCTAGACCATGGCCATATAGCCCTAAAAAACCTACAACAACCCAGTGATTCCGGCCATGAAAGCCTTCGACAATACATTAAGTGTTTTGTTTTTTTTATCAAAACGGAGTACCTCTTTTACTCGTTTTTAATATTGTGTTCTGTTTTTCTACTGCATGTGCTTATCACTTATACTTTTTGTGTATAGTACAAGCCCCTCATCCATAGATTCAATATCCATGGTTTCAATTAGCCACACTGCAAAAAAAAATTATCTCAGAAGAGATTGTGGGGCTCCCCATGACCTCCAATGCAATTCTGTGGTATGCCTTGGGTTCAATGTGGTCAAAATATAGAATTGGCTATTATCCATGGTTTGAGATATCTATAGTGAGTGTCTTGGAATATATCTTCTATGTATATTGGGGTCATAACATATTTTTAAAATATAAGTTTGCTTTGAAAAAAATATTTGAAAAGGAAGAATGAAACAATTTAAATAAATAAATGCAATTAATAGGTTCTTGTGGGTTTTTTCGGGATATATGGCCATGTTCTAGAGGCATTTTCTCCTGACGTTTCACCTGCATCTATGGCAAGCATCCTCAGACGTAGTGAGGTCTGTTGGAACTAGGAAAAAGGGTTTATATATCTGTGGAATGACCAGGGTGGGACAAAGGACTCTTGTCTGCTGGAACTAGGTGTAGATGCAGAGGTATAGATGCAGGCGAAACGTCAGGAGAAAATGCCTCTAGAACATGGCCATATAGCCCGAAAAAAACCCACAAGAACCTATTGATTCCAGCCATGAAAGCCTTCAACAATAAATGTAATTGTTTGTCCATCTCTACCTTATATTTGTATGTATGTATGATATATGACAAGTCTGCCTCTTTCCACCCATGAAAATTTTATCTGTGTTGATAAATCCTTTCCATTACCAAATTAACTTATGTTTTCTTCTTTGAAACATCCCCCTGATACTTGTCTTTAAAAGCATACTTTGGGTGTACTTTCTCACCTGGCTCAGTGTTATAAACAAATTGCACCTCAAAGTACACATTTCTAAATATAGCTGATGCTAAAATATGAATCTGGAAACACATTTTGGTACATTGTTTTTGAACTGAGAACTATATCACACAATTTGGCGGAAGTGTGAAGTTCAAATGATCATTACATTCCAGTATTCACATTAATCCTGAATGCACAGAATAGGTCAGTTAGTATAATACACAGACAACAGATATTGTCATCCCAATTGTGAGTGGGTGTAAACCTTTGCTAATTGTATTCTCAAAGGAAGGAGCAAGTATTATTAGCTGTTTTCTTCCTCCTGGAAGAAAATTCTCTAAACCAGGAAGGCTTTGAAGGTTGTTTACAGTTTGGTTTTTTTAAAAAATACATAGGCACATCATGTTTGTTCTATATGCAGGAAGAGATAAAAAATGTCCATCCTTCTTGAGCAGAAAAGATCCAAACTGCAGAGATTCTTTATCATCAGGTTTACATGACATTCAGGAAGCCCCTTTTCCAACCATGGATAAAACATTTCCAAATTTCGTTTCCAATCCTCACACAAACACTCTCTCATACATACACCTGTGTATTCATAGAAAATAATAACATGGTGATTTGGCATATTGAGAACAAAATTGTTTTGTTGGGGAGCAACAGATATCCTCCCTGTCACCCCCACTAGCAGGTGTTGAACTCAATATGCTCTGTGTCTAGTGTTTTATGTAATGAGGCAATTTTACTTTCCACTGAGCACCTTGAGAGGATCTGATTTTGCTAATGATTTCCCTTTGGACAACTTTGTTTACTAAACATTTTAATTTGCTGACTCCCTCCCCATTTTTGCAAGCACTGAAGCTTGCACCCATTGCAAAGAGTGGGTTGTCAACTGCCAATGAAGGTGCAACTCTGTCATCACAGGGTTATCTTAAAGGTATGGCAGGATAGAGATGGAAACAAATAAACTGATGTTTTAAATCCAGGCATAACTCTTTTAGACAGTTCAATTGAATTGTAATACCCCAAAGACAAGCTTCCTTCTTTGGAAGCTTTTAAACACTGGCTGGATGGCCATCTGTCAGGGGTGATTTGAATGCAACATTCCTGCTTCTTGGCAGGGGGTTGGACTGGATGGCCCATGAGGTCTCTTCCAACTCTTTGATTCTATGATTCTATGATTCAAAGGCTATTTTTAGTAGTTTATTTCAAGCAGTCATCCAGATTAACAATCTCAAGAGGGAGCCTTGGGGACCTTAATGTTAAGTACATACATAGGCAAAAGTATTACTCTGGAATATGTCATCCTTATTTGACTTGTGTGTGGATCTGTTTTCCTTCGGTACCTTTGGTACATTCGGGAGCATGTAACGGTAAGTCCCCCTCCCAATACAAAAACCCACCCCATACGAAAGCAATTAGGAGCCAATTTCAGCCCCTCCTCTGCTTTTTGGCACACTGTTTAATCTTTTTTAAAAAATTAATCCCAGCTAACTAAAAGAAAACCCTAATTCCGTGAAAACTACTACCAGTTATTTGGGTTTAAGGAAGCCTTAAACCCAAAGCGGAAAGGAGATTGGAGCATGCCAGGGAAAAAGAGGGTTATTTTAAAGGAAGCTCAGGGAAGATAGCTCCAAGAGGTCATTGCTCATTCTTACCTGAAAGTGGGGAAACCTCTTTAAAATGCCTTGGAAAGAGTGTGTGGCATGGTGCAGGCCCAGGAGAGAAAGTGTGCATGCCAGTGCCTGCAGCGCCTCACCTCTAGAGTAGAAGCAAGTAAGAAGCCTCCTTAAAGTATACATGCCTGCCTGCAGTGCCATCTCCTCTAGAGTAGAAACAGCTTTAAGAAGCCTCCTTTAAATGCCTTGGAAAGAGTGTGTGATGTGGTGCAGGCCTGGAAGAGAAAACACATGTGCCTTCCTGCAGAACCTCTCCTCTAGAGTAAAAACAGCTTAAATGCCTAAAATGATGGGAAGGGTAGCCTGGGAAGCCCCTTCCCCCTACAGTGGGCCAGATAGAAAACAGATCTTTCAGCACCCCAGAGCGAAAACCTATACCTGCCCTCCCAAATTCAAGAGGCTCCCAAAAAAATGGATCAGGGCCCTCCACTGAAATCTGGGATACTGAAATGGATCATGGCTTATCCAGAATGCTTATAAGCCTAATGCTTATATATTTTTGCCAGCCCTTATGAAACAGAATCTGGAGTTTTCCTTAATAAAATTATGGTTGACCAATGTCCAAACCATCAAAATAATCAGCTTTATAGTCTCATGATACTACATGGTTAGAAATTGGGCTAGGAATGAGAAGACCAGAGTTTTGCCATAACACATTCTTTGACTAGGTTTTTGTGGGTTTTTTCGGGCTATAGAGCCATGTTCTAGAGGCATTTCTCCTGACGTTTCGCCTGCATCTATGGCAAGCATCCTCAGAGGTAGTGAGGTCTGTTGGAATTAGGACAATGGGTTTATATATCTGTGGAATGGCTGGGGTGGGGCAAAGAGCTTTTCTCTGCTGGAGCTAGGTGTGAATGTTTCAACTGACCACCTTCATTAGCATTTGAAGGCCTGGCTGAGCCTGGGAAAATGTTCTGTTGAGAGGTGTTAAGATGTGCCTGGTTGTTTCCTCTCTGCTGTTTTGCTGTTGTAATTTTAGAGTTTTTTAATACTGGTAGCCAGATTTTGTTCATTTTCATGGTCCTCCTTTCTGTTGAAATTGTCCACATGCTTGTGGATTTCAATGGCTTCTCTGTGTAGTCTGACATGTGGTTGTTGGTGTGGTCCAGCATTTCTGTGTTCTCAAATAATATGCTGTGTCCAGGCTGGTTCATCAGGTGCTCTGCTATGGCTGACTTCTCTGGTTGAAGTAGTCTGCAGTGCCTTTCATGTTCCTTGATGCGTGTCTGGGCGCTGCGTTTGGTGGTCCCTATGTAGACTTGTCCACAGCTGCATGGTATACGGTAGACTCCTGCAGAGGTGATAGGATCCCTCTTGTCCTTTGCTGAACGTAGCATTTGTTGGATTTTCTTGGTGGGTTGTAAGATTGTTTGTATGTTGTGTTTCCTCATCAGCTTCCCTATGCAGTTAGTGGTTCCCTTGATGTATGGCAGGAACACTTTTCCTCTGGGTGGATCTTCATCTTTACTCTGGTGGCTTGTTCTTGGTCTTGCAGCTCTTCTGATGTCTGAGTATCCATTCTTTGACTTGTAGTGAATTTCAGAAAATACAGGCCACATGCCTAAGGATGGGAAAGGATTTAAAATACTTAAAGAATCTAGCTAAAATAATCAGTTTCATGAATTCTTTTCCAATCCTAGACATGTGGAATGAAAGTCATCCTGTACCATCTTCCCCATTTAAAAATATTTCACACTATCTGCCAGAAAACTATCTGGTAGCAGAGGCTGAAAAAGTAGTAATTCCTCTTTAGGTACTACAATAGCCCAGGAAGGTGCTGTACCCCGCAAAGTAACTAGTTCAATTTCTCTCAAGATATCAGAAGGCTGACTGTGCTGTGGAAGACACCTGCCAAGATGACTCTCCTGGCACACCATTAATTCCAGAGAATTCATAGCAACAGCACAGCAGGGAAAGTTACAAGAAAGGAATCATCATTCTTTTATGGTCCAGGTTAAAAAGAGATAATAATGGAGTTTCCTTTCTTCTTAAAATGGTTGGCAGAACAAAGCAGATGGGTCAATATACCTCTTTTCTTCAAGGGGAGACAAAGCAGTTGCTCTGCTGGTAGGCAGCATCACTTTGGTGGCCATTTTTTCCCTTTCTGGTGGGTGGCATCAGTATGACATCTCAGTGGTCTGGTTCCTCTACTTCACACAAGTAGTATCACCACAGCATTATAACCGATCTGTTTCCTTCTAGCAAGTGCCACCACTATGCTATCAGGGCTATCCCTCCTCCTTCAGTCAGGATGCCTCTGTGTAAATTCACAATGCTTCTTCTTTCTCAAGAAAAAGAAGAAGAACTGAAGTACTATTGCACAACAAAATTAAATGCCTTTCCCAGCACACACCACAAAGCAATACTCCCATCCCTCCACACCCAAACCACTACCGCACAGCCCCAATGCCACATCAATGCGAAATGATGGAGTTCAACATAGCCACCGCTCTAGGATAAAGCTATCTTTCAGTCTGTTTGTCCTTTTCTGTGTGACCTTGTACTGTCTGCCTGATGGCAAACATTTAAAAAAAAGAATATGCTAGGTGAGATGGATCCCCAAGAATGGTCTGAGCTTTCTTAAAGCTGCAGAGCCTATAAAGTTCTTCCAAAGAGAGGAGAGGGCAACCAACTATTCTCTGTACAATACTGGGGACTCTTTGGAGCGTCTTCCTTTCTGCCACTGTGCAGTTACCAAACCATGCACAGATACAGTAGGTTAGGGCACTCAATCGTTACTTTTGCTAGAATCTCTCCTTCAGGAAGGTGATGCTGAGATGATCAGTATGGGGTCAAAATGATCAGGCAGGAACCAATAGGATGAGCTCACAATGCTGCCTTGTGAAAGCTCTATCACCATGGCCACAATAGCTAGTCTCTCTCTTTTGGTCTGGCTGCTTCAAGAAGATGTCACAATGTCCAGATTGCCTTTTATTTTGAGCAGCCACTATTAGCATGAGGCATACTTCTTAGCCTCACCCCATGAAACAGAATGGAATCATGATGAATAGAGAAGAAGTATGTAAACAAAGAAGTAGAAATCAAGGAGAAGGGGCAGTCAGGCTGGCTCTGTGAAGCTGGATCTACACTGCCCTATATCCCAGGATCTGATCCCAGATTATCCGATTCGACTGGTTTATATGAGTCTACACTGCAAGGAGCCCCCAGTGGCGCAGTGGGTTAAGGCACTGAGCTGCTAAACTTGTTGACCGAATGGTCGCAGGTTCGAATCCGGGGAGCGGCGTAAGCTTCTGCCAACCTAGCATTTCGGAAACATGCTAATGTGAGTAGATCCATAGGTACCGCTCCGGCAGGAAGGTAACGGTGCTCCATGCAGTCATGCTGGCCACATGACCTTGGAGGTGTCTACGGACAACGCTGGCTCTTCGGCTTAGAAATGGAGATGAGCACCACTCCCCAGAGTTGGACACGACTGGACTTGATGTCAGGGGAAAACCTTTACCTTTACCTACACTGCCAGATAATATGGGATAAGAAATTAATCTGGGATCAGATTATGGGATATAGGGCAGTGTAAATCCCCCTTAATGTAACAGGGTTTCCACACAGGGCAGTTACCCTAAGGGCAGGGGCGACTCAACCCATTACGCAAAGTAAGCATTTGCAGTATAGTTGATTTTGCCCAGGGGTGCTCTTGAGGTGTTCTTGGGGGAAAACAGACCTTGACATATGCGAGTTGTAGTCACTGGGATGTATAGTTCACTTACAATCAGAGAGCATTCCAATGATGGAATTGAACCAAATATGGCACACAGAACTCCCACGACGGACAGAAAATATATATCAGTGATTGGTTAGGGAGGGGCACCAAAATACTGTTTGCTTATTATTGAAAATTAGCTAGGGCCACCTCTGCCTAAGGGTGGTCTGGCATTAAAAGAGGTATAGTTTACATAGAAAGTGATGGAAGAGATATGTTGGCAGAGAGAGAGTGAGTTGAGAAAGAAAATTGCTATCAACCTCACCATATTTTCCATCCCCTACAAATTAATACTTCTAGCACTGCTGCTACTCTTACAGAAGGATCTGTGAAGTGAAAATGTAATGCAGAAAATGTAAAAAAATACTAGCAAAACATTATCATCAAATCACTTTTTAAATTTACTTTAAAGCAATACTATTCAATTCTGTCAGTGTATTACATGTTATTCATTTTTTTCTCTGATCAGTGGCAAAAAAATCCTATATAATAGGAGGGGGCAGAATCTAGTAAAAATTGCCCATAATGCTTCCTTTATCTGCCTCTTTCTATAGAAATTAGTTGCAAATGCAAGCTGAATTGCAGACTTCTTGTCAAATGGCATTGTGTGGGTGGAAGAAAGAATTTCTTTATTGCAGTACTGACCATGCTAATATTTGAATAATTTGTGACAACAAACAATTTACATTGAATTTCCTGTTTGCAGAAAATGGGCAACCCTGGACCCTCTAGATAATTTCCACTTCAAATCCCATCTTTGTGGGCTGTGGGTTGACGTCTAAAATGTCTAGAGGGCCAACATTTTCCTACCCCTAATTTAAAGCATAGCTGTAGTTTTACCTATGGTGCTGCCGTGTATACAGTCTGTTTTCTCCTGGCAGTCAAAAGGCTGTCTTTAGTTGACAGCTTGGAAAAAGAATGTTTTGAATGTTTGAAATCTTATTTAGGGGCAAAGTCTTGAAGGGAGGGTAGTAGTTAAAATATGTCTGTCTTTACATATTGGATTTCTTTTGGACCCCCATGGTGCAAGTATGTTGACCTAAAAGGCTCCGTATTATGAGAACTAGAAACAAATGCCTCTGAGTCACTTCAGATCCTTAATAAGGCAAAAGGAATTGACATTGATCCTAATCAGAATGGATAGCACCATCTCAAAGCTCTCATTTTTCCCCATTTCGAGGCTTGTATTACACTGCAGTTAAGATATGTAAAGCCATTTAGCTTGTCTACAGTTATGGGAGCTGGAGAGTGCCTGGGAACTGCAGTTTTGAACTTCCACACTGGGATATCATTATGCAAATTAATTTCCACAGAGAAGAAAATATGTTACTTATTTTCATTATTTTTCCTCCCTGCTGTCCCTGTGTGATTGTACTATCGGTATGTTTTTGAAACTCTTTCAGGTTCAATGTTCAGCAGTCAGTTTCTATATCCAGGATATATCTATTTATTTAGAGAGAGAATTTCCAGAGAGTATGCTGCAACATTCATAATAATAAAAAGAGAATGGCTGTGTGTGACATTCATAACTCATAGAGATCTTTGTACCAGGTGGCTCAGGATTTTTATTTGTTTATTTTTTTAGTTCTTGCCAAGTTGCAGTCCCAAGGTTCATGTTGAAATGACAAACTGGTGGAGGGAGCACATTAGAAACAAAAATGGGAAATGAGCCATCTCTCATCAGGAATCTGTGATAGGTGTCTCAAAATCTGATATAATGTTTGGTCGTTTTCTAAGTTGTGGTGCCTGGTTTCAAGTCACAATTCCAAATGAGGAAGATTTGTAACAAAAAGGGGGCTCGCCACAACTCACTGGGTATTTTTGAAAGATGAGAGAATCCTATTTTTCTGAGACTGAAAAAAAGGCAAAAAATTCAGAGAGGTCCAAGGCACTGTGGCTAAGGTGTCTGACATTGAAAGTGTGCTCAGTAAACCTTAGAGAAGACTGAAAATTTGCTGGTAAGATTTCCTGGGTTTAAAAAAAAACCCTGAAAAAATGTGAGCAGTTTTGGAACTGGGTTGTTGTAGGTTTTTCAGGGCTATATGGCCATGTTCTTGAGGCATTTTCTCCTGACGTTTCGCCTGCATCTATGGCAAGCATCCTCAGAAGTAGTGAGGTCTGTTGGAAGTAGGAAAATGGGTTTATATATCTGTGGAATGACCAGGGTGGGACAAAGGACTCTTGTCTGCAGGAACTAGGTGTGAAAAGTGTTCTTGCCATACATCAAGGGAACCACTGACCACATAGGGAAGCTGATGAGGAAACACAACATACAGTGATTCCAGCCATGAAAGCCTTCAACAATACAGTTTTGGAACTCTTGTAGAATTTTATAGTTAGGCTTGGACAGCACTGAGTACAATTCATCTCAAAAAGTTGAGTCTTCTCTAAGGCAGTACTTCTTAAACTGTGGGTCCTGACCCCTAATGGGGTCCTCTTAGCCCAACGGTAGGCTCACAAAACATTTGCCAACAGTAAAAGATTTCTGAACACAAGTCATTTAAACTAATCTATTAATGACAACCAGACACATCTTAACACCTCTCAACAAAAGATTCCCCCGGACTCAGCCAGGCCTTCAAATGCTAATGAAGGTGGTCAGTTGAAACATTCACACCTAGCTCCAGCAGAGAAGAGCTCTTTGCCCCACCTCAGTCATTCCACAGATATATAAACCCATTTTCCTAACTCCAACAGACCTCACTACCTCTGAGGATGCTTGCCATAGATGCTTGCCATAGATGCAGGCAAAACGTCAGGAGAAAATGCCTCTAGAACATGGCCATATAGCCCGAAAAAACCCACAAGAACCTAGTGATTCCAGCCATGAAAGCCTTCGACAATACTACATGCAATGTTTGCAGTTGACTCTGTAGAAAATGCTTCATCTGTACTCCACAAAAAGGAAAATCACCCTCTGAATGCTGATTTATTATCAGTAAATGTTTGGTTTTTATACTATTTTATATACTTGTATACCTGAGATTACGTAAAATTTTCTCAAGTGGAAAAGGGTCACGAGTGGAAAAGGTTTAAGTTGTCCTGCTTAAGATTCTTCTTAAGATTCCTGAATGGCAGAAAAGCCATGGAAGACAAGACCCAGGAGAGGACTCTCAAAAATAATATAGGTCGAATATTCCTTATCTGAAATGCTTGGGACTGAAGTGCTTTGGATTTTGTTTTGGTGTTGTTGGTTTTTCAGTTTTTACAGTACCTGCATTTGCACACACATACACAGTGAGGTATTTTGACTGCAGGACCCAAGTCTAATTTTATTTATGTTGTTTATACACCTTAGACATGTAGCCTGGTAATAATTATATATTATTATTATTATTATTATTATTATTATTATTATTATTATTATTATTATGCTCATGAAACAAAGTTTGCACATTGAACCATAATAATTTGGAGCATTGTGAATTTTGGAGTTCTATTTATGGGCTGCTCAACATGTACTAGTAATCTTTGGACCTTTTTTTAAGGCAGAAGCAGGAAAAAAAACAGATAACAACTGCTGCTCTGGCCAAAGTGAAGACAGAGGGGAGCAGAAGACAGTTCCATCTTGTCTTTACTAATAATATATTATAGTATATTTTATATACATATAATATTTATAATATTATAATCTAATACATTATAATACTAGTAATAATAATACAATATTATAATTATAATTATATATTTACATTACATGTAATATTACTAATAATATTACAATATAATGGCATATAATGGCATAGTGCAATGATATTGTACTATGCTAATATATATATAGAACCAAAAGAACCAATGAACGAAATCACACCAAATTTGGCAACAAAACGTCTCACTACACAAGGAGTGACCATCACTCAAAAATTATGATTTTGTCATTTGGGAGTTGTAGTTACTGGGATTTATAGTTCACTTATAATCAAAGAGCATTCTGAACTCCACCAAAGATGGAACTGAACCAAACTTGGCACACAGAACTCCCCTAACCAACAGAAAACACCAGAAAGGTTTGGTGGGCATTGACCTTGGGTTTTGGAGTTGTAGTTCATCTACATCTAGAGAGCACTGTAGACTCAAACAATGATGGATCTGGACCAAACTTGGCACAAATACTCAATATGCCTAAATATAAACACTGATGGAGTTTGGGGAAAATAGACTTTGACATTTGGGAGTTGTAGTTAGTGGGATTTGTAGTTCACCTACAATCAAAGACCATTCTGAACCCCACCAATGATAGAATTGGTCCAAACTTCCCACACAAAACCCCCAGGACCAACAGAAAATACTGTGTTTTTCTTTGGTGATCCTTCTGACACCCCCTCAAAACTCCCCCCCAGGGGTCCTGACCCCTAGGTTGAGAAATGCTGCCTTAAGGCCATCCAGTCCAACTCCCTTCACCAGGGCAAGAAAATATAATCAAAGCCCTCCTGACAAAGAGCCATCCAGCCATAGAGATAGATAGATATGATTCACACGCACACAGATATAATATCATAGATTTGAAAGGGACCCCTAAAGAAAGTCAATTACATGTTGCATGTTCCAGAGTAGGCAAACGAGACAATCTCCACATCAACACTGACAAAGAAACAGCAAGAAATACTGTTTACCGACAAGCATAAAGACATTACATCTATTAGAAACCAATGCTTTCTCATTACTTTATTTTCCAGACTGGGCCACAGCAACACGTGGCAGGGGAAAGTTAGTAACATAATATATTGTATGAAAATATATCTTGTAAGCCACTCTAAGTCCCCTTCGGGGTGAGAAGGGTGGCATATAAATGCTGTAAATAAATAAATAAATAACATTGACCCCTTGTGGAACACTAGATATAGGTCTACATAGCATTAAGTATGCTTCATCTTATACTTTTATATAAGAATATTACTCCCCATTAGTCCCCTGACCTGTGCTATGTGGGGAGGCTGCAAGTGTGATATCAGAGTCTCCTAAGCTCTATTGGCTAACAGTCAAGAGTTGCCAAGGCCTCTATTAATCTTTTGCAATGATGGGACTGTCCTAAGAGTCTGAACCAGCTCACACCACAGCACCCTCTCTGAAACTGGTTTTATTAAATGTGATCCTAATCATTTGGGTATGGAAGGATGCTATGTAGTCTTGTTGTCATGGGCATTTTACCTCCTAGTTGTGTTTGAACTGAAAAACTATAAGAAAGATCCTGTTGGCTCTCATCAAAGAGTGGCTCAGTTCAACACTCTGTTAATACAATAGGGAATCCATTGGATATAGGAAACTCACAAGCAAGTCATTGGTACATTACCAATATAAATTGATGATAAAGGGGCCATACTGGAACTTGATAAATGTCCATCATGACTGGTAGATGTTACCAGTTTAAAACTGTCCAAGCCAGCTCACTTCTTATGGTATTCCTTGTATTATTGGGACATTTAACAAAATGTTACTGTCTGATTTATTATGTCTTGCACTTTAGACAAGAAATATGTTTGTTTTTTGTTATTCAATGAAACAGCATCTATATTTTAAAACCTAGACTGAACTGTTTTAGGAGGAGAAATGCACATGAACATTATGACAGATCTAAGCTATTAGGTGAACTGATTATGAAGGTAAATGGAGGAGAAGGGGAAAATCAGACAGTGATGGACAATAATTGTACACAATTGTAGCATTAATCCCATATCTGTTATTATTAAATGGAATGAAAGAAAGGTTGCTATGTTAATGGAATTGCCTTTGCATGTAACAAAAATAAAATGAAGTTACAGTGGACATAAAACATCTTCATGTGCACAAGAATTACAAATCTGTTTAAAAGCCAGCTCTTCATACAGTACATGTGTTGATTCTTCATTGTTTCCATTGATACCTCCAAGGTTTTCCTTTTGTTTATGTCTCCCCTCCCACCCCTCTCAATCTGTTGTCCTGGAATAAGATAGCTACAGATAGATGCCAGATTTTCTACTTAGCCAGGATGAAAGTACTCGGTGGAGCAGTGATATCTCTATGCACAACCTAGAAAATAGGTCTGTAGCCAGGGTTGGAAATGGTATATTTTTGGATTACTGTTCCCAGAATCCATAAACCCATAAAGCAGTGGCCATTTCAGATGACTAATTCTGAAAACTGTAATCCCAAAACTTTCCCCCTTAAATTCTGATTTCCAGAGATCAAAGAAGATCATTTGAGCAAAATAATTCATTGCAAGCAATCCCAAAAATCTGATCAAAGTTATAATAGGCAGGATTATGGGTCAGATTTCCCTACCCGATAGGCCTGGATGAGCAAGATGACATTTTAAGTGATTATGTTTCCAATATTACTGAATTACCTGAGGAGGTATTGAATAGATATTGTTTCTAACACTTCAGTTTAAAATTTGATTTCACTCATCCTGGTTCTTCTCCATACTGGGAGATATCAGGAGTAATGAAGTATTGTCAGTTATACAAATAGGGGACATGGTAATAATGGCTAGAAGTGCCAGGTTCAGTTCTTATGCACATCCTATTGTATTTTGAGGGTAAAACCTGAGAATTGAGAAAATTCAAAGCCTTCCATGATTGGTTTCCACTCATGTACTATTCCACTGGAAGACCCCAGGGACTATCCAGTCAACCCCCAATAGATGCTCACCCAATGTTTGAAATACTACTACTACTACTACTACTAATAATAATAATAATAATAATAATAATTTCATGTCAGAAGTAACTTGGGAAACTCCAAGTCAATTCAGGTGTGAGAGAATTGGTTGTGTGAAAGAATGTTGCCCGGGGGATAACCTGGATTTTAGATGGCAGTCTAGAAGGAACCTGAGTTTTAGTTTACTCTCCATGGTGCTGCACCCAACCTCCAAAAGCTCTTTTAAAGTTTTCAGAGACTTAAATTAAATTTACTCTTTCACTGATGTCATAATACATTTAAGATACCTAACAGCACAGTTGCATATGTCTACTTAGAAGTTCAGTAAGTCTTAATGTAGTCAGTGGACGTACACTCAAATAAGTCTGTCTATATCACCTTAGCTTTGTTGCATTTTTACATGGTTGGAAATCTGAAAATTGAGAGTTAATATATAGAGTTCCATATTTGCTTTAGAACAATCTTTATAGATCTCTCTGCATAACAGAGCTATGTATGATGACCTTGGTATTGCCACTGAATGTGCAAATGATGTAGACCAAAATCATTGATCCATATGTTTTCTTATATTTCTTACTAGTCACCTCCTCAGTCCAAAACAAACAAAAATAACTATCTTTCCCCCAAAATAGCATCCTGAGTAAGTCAAGTACAAACAGCTTGCTTTCTAATTCAGTCACTGCCCACCTATTCTTTCTATTATTTCTTACAATCAAAATCATCTCATCTGAGTCAAGCTGACTGAGCATCACAGATGTGTTCTGAACACCAGAGTGCCTCCACACCCCCTTCTTGGAGCAGCTTTGGTTACCTTACAATAACATAGACATAAATCACCTACAATTCTCTGCCTCTGATTGCATTGTATTGCCCTGTCTTGGTCACCGGTAATTGTATCCTGAGACAAGGTTAGCAGTGAGCCTTCCATTTCAGCCGATCTCTTCCAACTGTGTTGCAGTTTTCTGCCCTGCATTGTTCACTGAATGACAGCAATATTAGGAACCACATAGCTAAAGCACTGAGAGCATTTTAGACAGTAATATGACCAAAGTGATATCCAGACTGCTGGCTGCCACAACCCAATTTCAACTGGTCCAGTAAAAGAAAACTAGAAGCCTGCAGTCAAAGAATTTGCTGCTTACTTTAAATTACTTTGTGAAATTCAGTTTCACACAGCCCTCAAATGCTCACTGCGTTTTCACCCTTGGTTGATCAAGACTCTCAAGGCAAAATCCTACAATGACAGCACAAGCTAACTACTGCCAGAGCTTTTTTCTTTCCAAATTCAAAATCAGACACAGGAATCCTGTAATCTTCCAGATGTTGTTGAATGGAAACATATAGTATTCATCACTATTGATTATGCTGGCTAGGACTGTTGGGATTTGCAATCTACCAACATCTGGAAGATTACATTATTCCTACCCTCTTCTTAGAAATTTTGTGTTTCCTTGACAGTTCTACAAGTCCTCCTTTTTGATCTCTATCACTGACCATCTATTTTTGCCGCTCATCATCTACCTATTTTTGCCTCAGCATTCTGACATATGCACAATAGATTTTGGCCACCTTCCTTTGATCAACTTAGCATTATTGAGATGACAACAAGCTTAATGCAGCCATTTAAAAGCACCATCCTCTCTCTCTTTGTTTTGAGAGGAAAGTCCCCCATATACATGGTGTGCTGTGATTTTTTTTTTTTGGGCTGAATGTCCGTGTTCCAGTAGAATTATCTCCTGATGTTGTTGTTGCTGCTGGAACATGGCCATACAGCCTAAAAAACTCAGCAACTCATTGATTCCAGCCACGAAAGCCTTCAGGCACACAATTTTATGTGTTTTTGGCAACCATATAAAAGCAGAACTACTGGTTACATGGCAAACATTTATTCAGAGTAGAGACTTTACTTTTCAGACTGTTATTTTCTGGAACGTGTAACGTGAAGGCAGGCCCGTAGCCAGGATTTCGTTTCGGGGGGGGGGGGCTGAATTTTTTTTCAGGGGGGGTTTCGGGGGGGCTGAGTTTGGGGGGGCTGAGTCTGAGTGAAAGAGGGTCTAGCCTAGCAAACCTTTTGTATCATTACCCCAATACCCCCATGCATATGGGATATATTGAGTATGGTGATCAGATCATGATATGAATAAACATAACAGTTTAAATAATGCACCAGTAAGGCCTTTTCGCGAACCACCATGAAAATTTCCGGGGGGGGGGGTAGCCCCCCCCCCCCCCGGCTACATGCCTGCGTGAAGGAGAGGATGGGGTTGCTTCACTCCACATGCTGTGTGTTGACTTTCAATCATGCAGCCATTTCCAGAAAGTGTTTTCATCTCTTGACTGAAGTTCCTCACATGTGTTCCTACCTTTACCTTAACAGGCCATGCTAATTTAGTCTGCTTGCTTTAAATCTTATTTCCTACCCATTGTCCTGAGATGTTCTTCATCTATTATTTATTTATTTACGACATTTATATGCCACCCTTCTCACCCTGAAGGGGACTCAGAGCGGCTTACAAGATATATATACATACAATATATTATATTATTAGCATAGTACAATATCAGTATTAAATATTACTATATTGTACTATACCATTATATTGTAATATTATTAGTAATATTACATGTAATATAAATATATAATTATAATATCATTATTAGTATTATATTGCATTACATTATAATATTATAAATATTATATGTTTATACAATATATACAGTATATTATAATTAATATATGTATATACAATATATTATATCATATTATATTACATTATATTATATTATTAGCATAGCACAGGAGACAAGGTGGAGCTGTCCCCTGGCCACCTCACCCTTCACTCTGGACCAGAGCAGCAGTTGGTCCGGGCAGGAGAAGCTCCCTATGACATATGCAGGAGACAAGATGGAACTGTCTTCTGTCCCCCTCTCTCTTCACTCTGGCCCAGAGCAGCAGTTGGTGCCTGGGGGGGGGGGGGCTCCCAATTGATGATACAGGCAGGAGACAAGATGAAACTGTTTTCTGTCCCCTCTCTCTTCACTCTGGCCAGAGCAGCAGTTGGTGTCAGGGGAGGGAGGCATTCTATACTTCACATATATACTTCACATCCTTGTGAGTTCACTTTATTGCCCACTGAACTCTTACTTGATCACCCAAACCAAACTTATTTTTTTGGCCTTGAAGGCATCAGCAAAGTAGCTCTCAGAAATGAGACAAAACTTACAAACATTCTAATAAGTTTACTATGTTGCATGGACTCTTGAAGAAGAATAAATATGATCCCCTTCCTTTGAGACTAACCTGGGTTTGTGGTTTTCCCGAACTGACCAGTACAGCTCTGGGCAAAACTGGATCATGAAGACTCCTGTGTATTTGACCCTTCTCAAGAACTTTCATAAATTTACTACTGTAGATGAACAAACATTACAATATATTAAGGCGGTTATTGCTGAATCATTGTGGCCAAAGTTGAAGTACTTTGGCCACATCACGAGGAGACAGCAAAGCCTAGAGAAGACAATTATGCTGGGGAAAGTGGAAGGCAAAAGGAAGAGGGGCCGACCAAGGGCAAGAAGATGGATGGCATCCTTGAAGTGACTGGACTGACCTTGAAGGAGCTGGGGGTGGTGACGGCCGACAGGGAGCTCTGGTGGGCTGGTCCATGAGGTCACGAAGAGTCGGAGACGACTGAACGAATGAACAATAACAACATTGCTGAATCATACAAGAAATTATCAAGGCTGCCTAAAATCTGACTCATGAACACTTATTTGGAGAAACCCATGGAAGGCACTTCTAATTATATATTTTGCTTATAAGTGTTTATGTATTTAAGGATGGCTCCACGGCCATGGATGGATATTGTGTTTTACCGAGTACTTTCAAGTAAGTAAATTTAATCACTGTCTGTCTGCCAAATGTGAACTATCACCACCACAAAAAATAAAAATAAAAATAGGCATCCCTGTTGACTATTAGAAATGTGAGACCTTTGTTCTTGAATTTTCCTAGCCTACTAAAGACTGAGAGAAAGACAGATTGACTCATTTTTTTAAAAAAAAAAATCAAAGTGGCAAAATATGCACAGTGAATTATGTAGATATTTTTCCCCAATAGGAAACATAGTGCAGATTTAAGCCAGTTTGAGATCAAAAACAATGTTCCTATGGGATTCATTCTCTAGTTGTGTTTTCTGGTGTCAAGCTTAATGTGGCTAAAACAGAGGTCAAAAGAGGTGACTCCCTCTAATGTTTTTCTATTTTTTAAAAGGAACTCTCAGCTCAACTGTATCTATCTATCTATCTATCTATCTATCTATCTATCTATCTATCTATCTATCTATCTATCTAGTCTGGACATTAAAAGGTTGAATGGCCTCAGCTGGAATGATAGAAAAGTGTCAGTTCACCAATCCACACTTGCTTCCCTCTTAAACAGTGCAATCTCCCCCTTTAGAAATCAATTTCCATCTTATTTACTGTATATTTTATGCATACGCAATAAAAACATAGCAACACTGCCCATCTCTGTTTAAGAAAATGCCTGGGCACCCAGGCTTAACTTAAAAAAAAAACACGTGTGCTGTGATCATTCAAATGTCCTTGACACTATTGAGATATTCTATTAATAGAACTTAACAGTGCACCAGTGCCACATATTCATAGAGGGAGGGATTTCACATATCCTTGGGCATAAGTATAGAACAGCTTTTACCTTTGCAGAATGTCTGAAAATAATAGTTTCCCTATCAGAAGATGAACCACGCTTGGCATCCCTGCTTGCGTTGCCAAAAACTTCTGTGCCATTAAGGGTATTGCATGAATGGTAATAATCATAAATTATGGCCACTACTTTTACTCTAAGTTACTCATGAGCCCGCATAATGTGCTTCCCCAAACAGTGCCAAAGGAATACAACCTTCCCAAACTGCACTCTTTCTGAGGCCTAATATGAACTTATTTAAAACAATGGCCCATTTAGTTTATAAATCGTCATATGTGTTGCCATAGCTTTCAAGCTTAGAGCATTAAATCAATTATTATTACTGAATGGAGGAAGGATATAACATTGCAGCTTTCTTGGCAGAACATGTTTCAATGAGATATTGATCTGGGTGTGATAAAAATGTGCTGAATGGACTCAGAAGTGGAAGGATTATTACCTCACTTTTGTAATTTGTGCAAAAAAAAAAGACAGGCATGGGAAAGTCATTGTTACTTGATAAATTCAAAGAGTATTTACATTGACTTAATTGCAGCACTGAGTAGGGATTCTCAAACAAAACAACAAGTAATTATAGTAATTTTCTTCCCACTTAAAAAATCTTTAAAAACTGAAGTTTTCAGAAACTATCTCCAATTTGAGATTATTCTGCACAAAAGAAGATGTGGAAATTTTTGCATAGAAAACTACTTTTTCTGCTTAAATATTTTATATTTTGAAAAGCTTCTTTAGGTGATAAATATACTACCAGTGCGTATCTGTGTGTTTGCAAAAAATTTTTGCAAATTCTTTCAAGTCTTACCTCCAACTCTAGCAATTATTAAGTATCTAAACCAAAAAAAATGTTTCTTTGATCAGTGCCTGCTTTCATATGTTGATAATAGTGGTAGTGATAATGATAAGACCAAAAGTGTAACATGTTAAGAGCCTATACTTTAGTGGGGGGTATTTAACATCAGTGTCACATGAGATGTATAGAGTATCTGGAGTCTAGAGCTTCATTTTGGGGAAGTGGTCAGGAATAAGAGCTGTTGACTTTGGGATGCATTTCTAATTGAATCATATTTTTCCACTCTCCAGGATTAACGTGTGCAGCTATTTTAGACATGTAGAAGACTACCTTGTAATTGTCATGTAACTATTAAAGACGAGGGACATGTGACTTTGGGAGGGTGCTTTTGTTTTTAAGGTAGGAGGGTAATATTCAACACATCAAATATGGGGCACTTCCAGAGAGTATCAAATATGGATTTTAAAAGTGGGGCAAAAAATCCCTGGATCTATCAGCAAGTCCACACACAAACCTGTCAGTCCCAGGAAATGTTCCCCTGCCTGCCATCCTCACACCTTCCTTTGAAGCAGACCAGTACAAGGGACATCCAGCAGAACCTCATATGCACACATGTGGAGATACCAACGTACACATAAGCAAATTTCTTATCGGTCTCTTCACCCAACTGTTAATTAAAGATCTGTTTAGTATTATAAGAAAGAAATGAATAGTTACAGAGAGGTCTAATTGCTTTCCAATTGTGCTTCCATTTAACGACCTTTGTGTCCATGGCTCCATTTTTTCACAACCCAATCAGCAGTTTCTGGTTTTTAAACACTTGCATTGGGACACTCCACAAAGAGGAATGAGAAGGAAATTATGAGTTTTCTATGACTGCAAGGATGTACAGTTATGTGAAGGTGCACATTTTGAGGGTAGAATTGAGTTTTAGCACAACTTTTAAACGTGCTTTTCAGCTGTTAACCTGATTCCAATGTTGTTTACCCCCCTCCCCTTATACCAGTTACTTCTGGGTTTTACTGCATGTGTAGAGGAACCCATGGTTGATCATACAGGAACTCAAACCAGTTTTTTAAAGACTAAGTGCTGGGGATGAAAAAAATCTCTAGCGTGAATCCAGTTACCCCAATTAAAGTAAACTGATTACAATAATGGGACTTCCATAAATGTTGACCCGATGTCAGATTATCAATTCCATGTTCTATTCTCTTTATGACTAATAATAGAGTTCAGGTCTTGATAATACTGAGTTTTCCTCTAACCCACCCTCACATTCTTCCCATTTTTGATTAATATTGATTTTTAAGACGTGGGTAAAAAGAGGTGTGCATGGGAATTTACTGACAATTTAAAAACATATTTTATTAATGTATTCTGCCAGTGACAGAAGGGGTTGAAGAATGTTATTTTCAGCTGTACACATAAAACGCATTCACATTTTGAAACATTTTTGTATATGTCATTTGTCTAAAACATCTTGTGAGTCTCAAAATTGTGGAGTCTAATAGTGAGATATACTTCTTGCAATAAGTCGGTATGAAATCATTGCATTCATGAATGTCAAATGCAAGAGTCCCCCCAATTTTGAACTTACCAAAGAAATAAGGAAAATGTCAATCTGTTTCTAGCCTTTTGTTTGGATTAGTATTCTGTGGGAATGGAAAGAGCAGGACAGCTTTTTCTCCACCTCATACACAAACCCCATGGATTAAACTAGAATCCCCCCTTTCCTTCAGAGAACTGAAGATGCTCTGAGAACTACATTGTTGATATTTATCCTATGGATACTCCATGGATACTCATCACAAGGTTTCTGCAGTGATTTCTGAAGGAAAAAAACTCGCACAAAACTTGCTTGTCTGTTGGTGGGATTAATGTGTGTCTATCATGAGAAATTATCAATCTATCATAATCACCTTCAAGTATCTTAAATGGTTGTGTGACTGCAGCCTGCAGCTATACGTTATGAAAGCTCATGGCACAATTAATGTTTTAGTCTTTAAGATGTCAAAGCATATCTTGTCCTTTGTAATTAAGCAGCAGTTAATGCATTAGAGAGTCAAATCCAAATGTGATTGAAATTTGACAAATTAAAACCTATGGATAACTGCACAGTGCACTTAGAAAATAAGCTGTGCTGAGAGACTTGCATATCAAAGGATTTTTATTTTGTCCCAAATTGATTTCAGAATTAATAATAATAATAATAATAATAATAATAATAATAATAATATTTTTTTCTTATGCATCTCTTCCTGCAGCATATTTGTGACCGTCAAATATTTAGTCTTGAAAACTACAGCTGAGTAGTGTGACATGAAGAAGAAGGCTCACTGATTCTCAATGGGTGATTGCATTTAAAGTCTCAATTCCATGATGTTGGATCTAGTATGGTAGATAATGGTAGATAATAATACCAGTGATAAAAGTGACTGCACTTACATATCTGAAATATCCTTTGTCCCTACAGGTTGGAAGGTCTTTACAAATATGATGTTAGTGGTATACAGGCAGTCCCTGTGTTATAAACATCCAACTTCCAAATGACTCATAATTAAAAATGGGGGTGAGACAACAGGAAGTGAGAGAAATATACCCATAGGAAATAAAATTTACTCCTGAAAGAGTTATCATGGGAAAAAAGGTGTCTCAACTGAAGCTTTATCACCAAGCCCTTTTTCCACAACAAGCCGAGTTACCAAAATCCAATTATCAGTAACAACTTACATACAAATTCAATTTAGGAACAAACCTACAGAACCTATATTGTTCATAACTTGGGGACCACCTGTAGAAGTATTTATGTTCTATTCACTCATTGAGATTTTATAAGGATTTCTGTTCCTGTGTTTATTTCTGATTTGTAAGCAGGCAGAAAATGCCTCTGAAATCCAGGCTACCTATCAAGTGTACAGCTGTAGAATGGACAGATTGGTATTTCTAATCTGAAAAACACATATATTCACTTTATCCAAGTTTTATGTAGTATGCTATATAGAACTATTAATTAGCAGTATCATTGTTCAGTTTCAACTGCTCTGAAGGATGGTTGCCTATCTCTCTGGGTGCTGAATTATTCCTCACATTGATCACAACCTCCATCAGTGTATGTGTTTATGTAGACAGCATTGCCTATTATTATTATTATTATTATTATTATTATTATTATTATCCTTTATTTATTCCCCGCTAACATCTCCTGAAGGACTCGGTGTGGCTTACAAGAGGCCAAGGCCCAACACATCAATAAAACAACAACATAGCAATACAACAATAAATACTCATAAAGAAAAACAATAAACATTAAAGCAATAGCAATAAGCATTACACAATAACACCACGACACATTTAAAACTGAGGCTGGGCCAAATGTAATGAATAAAAAATTAAAAATGCTGGAAATGACAGGTGAAATGGGTAGGTTTTTGGAGATAGATGTGGTGTGCAGACAATCTTAAATCTTTGATAAAGTGCATTTGGGACATGATGCTAGGAGATTCCTATTCTGGGAAGGCACACTAGAACAACCACATCTTCAAGCTCTTCCCAAAGACTACCAATGTTGGGGCTTGTCTGATGTCCTTGGGGAGAGAGTTCCAGAGTTGGGGGGCCACCACAGAGAAGGCCCTGTCCCTTGTCCCCACCAATCGCGCTTGCGACGCAGGTGGGATCGTGAGCAGGGCCTCTCCAGATGGTCGGAGAGATCGTGTGGGTTCATGTACAGAGATGCAGTCACACAGGTAGGCAGATCGCAAACCATTTAGGGCTTTGTAGGTAAGCTCCTGCACCTTGAATTGCCTATATTTTGAGTGAGACCATACTGAACTTACCCTCCCAATCTATGCAGATTTTTAGAAGAATGTTATAACACAGAGTTTGTTTGGAATATATAGATGTGCATTACTTACATCAACAAAGACTTCTTTTTTGTCCCTAAAAAGCTGCATAGGAAATTCTGAGGAGTTCTGTAATATGTGCACTAGTTGTGCATGTGTGTGGCAATCCTAAAATAAAGTGGGAAAGAGGAAGAGACTGAGAACGCTTTCATACCATGTTAAGTGGATACCTGTTGAGTCCAATTCCATCATGTCTCATTTGTTGTTATTTTGAGAATTAGATTGTATTGCTACACAGATTATTCTGCTTGCTTCTCTTCTTTTTCTATATTACTTTATTATTATCATTATTATTAGTAATAATAATATTTATATCCCATTTTTCCTCCTTAAATATTTCTTGTCAGCAAATATTTTGACCTCCCATTTGCAATTTATTTTAATTATAAAATTTCATGATGTTTTTGACAGCACAACAGCATTTAAAAACAGTTGTATTTGCATGACGAGTGATGTGAAAGTACATAAACATACATGCTGTATGATCAAAGGCTTTCATGGCCAGAATCACTGGATTGTTGTAGGGTTTTTCAGGCTGTATGGCCATGGTCTAGAGGCATTCTCTCCTGACGTTTCTCCTGCATCTATGGCAAGCATCCTCAGAGGTAGTGAGGTCTGTTGGAAGTGTGAATTGTTTCAACTGACCACCTTGATTAGCATATAATGGCCTGACAGTGCCTGGAGCAAACTTTTGTTGAGAGGTGATTAGATGTCCTTGATTGTTTCTTCTCTGTTGTTGTGCTGTTGTAATTTTAGAGTTTTTTAATACTGGTAGCCAGACTTTGTTCATTTTCATGGTTTCCTCCTTTCTGTTGAAATTGTCCACATGCTTGTGGATTTCAATGGCTTCTCTGTGTAGTCTGACATGGTGGTTGTGAGAGTGGCCAAGCACTTCTGTGTTCTCAAAGCACAGTCAGCCCATTGTATGCTAATCAAGGTGGTCAATTGAAACATTCACACCTAGTTCCAGCAGACAGGAGTCCTTTGTATCACCCTGGTCATTCCACAGATATATAAACCCTTTTTCCTAGTTCCAACAGACCTCACTACCTCTGAGGATGCTTGCCACAGATGCAGACGAAACATCAGGAGAGAATGCCTCTAGAACATGGCCATACAGCCCGAAAAAAACCTACAACAACCCAACATACATGCTGTTCATATTTATGATAACCCAGGTAGTCCTAGTAACATTTTACATGTTAAGGCCTACTAGGACTGCAGGGTGTCATGTAAACTGATTTTCTAAAAATTGAAGACGTTATTCACTTCTATATAAATTCAGTTTACACCACACCCAAATGGAATTGTAGACCTCTAAATCTCTATATGAGCTCATGCACATGCTGTTATGTGTGAATAAAAATACAAGTATAAAGTGGAATATTGTCTGCCAATGACTTCACACATGTGTCAATTAATATTCTTTATACACATGTAAAAGAATAATAAAGATCACATGTGAAGTTCCTGTTATAGGTTCTCATTTCCTCAGAAGAATATTCTTGACACTTTAAATTTAGCAACAAAAGAAAGTGCATCTTGTCTTGAATGTATAAACTTCCCAAAAAAGTACATCGAGCCATGTTTATGTTTGGGGAACTGCATACATATAATAGAGCAATGCACACTAAGGAATGAAAATTCATAAAGATGCTTATGTTAATTAAAATGTGTGTGACAATTGTGCAAAGCCAAAGAAGTGTTTCAGAATATTGTAGAATTGGTACAGGATAAGACTGCTGATGAGTTACTGAGAAATACAATAAAAACAAGACAAATAGATTTTCACATGTCTGGTTCCAATGAAACTATATGAGCTTATTTAAAGAAAATTGTTAATCGTTAGATTTCTGATAGACTGCTTCAGAAGCATGCAATTATAGACTAATTAACTATGTACAAGAATGTGGAATATTAATATATATGCAGATTTTGTCCTAGCTGAACTATGATCTCTTAGAGGCATACTTACAGCAAACTATAATTATGTATTTGCATAGGAATGTTTTTAAAGTGACACCTGAAATCTAGAAAAATATATACCACTTGAGGACTCTACCACGATATCTTGCAACATGGGTAAATCCAGTCTTGATGAGTCATCTAGTTCTGCAGCAATAGCACCATGGAGTATTTCTTAGCCAAGTGCAAATGAATGAGGCAGCAGTGATGTATGCAACATGTTCCTTGAAACCAGACTTCATGAATTTTAGATAAAGTGCAAAGTTAAAGCCTGTCATTCCTCATGCATGATGGATAGATAAGTAAAACCAGCAAAGATAAAGTCCCCAATAAATCTTATAATAAGCTGCATTTTAGTCAGTGAGATATTCATACTCTGCTCCGGGGGGACCTTGCTCCATTTTCATTGCTGGCGGTATATATCCCCACCCACCCTACTTACCTGTACCATCAGAAAAAAAATTGCTGGGTTTTGTGACATTAAAATGAGATCCTGCTGCTTTTTAAAACAGACATGAAATACTGAAGTTTTGGAGCCTGGATGTGTCAATGAAAAATTCAATTGTAGCACCAATTAACTTTTCATAGAGTACTCTCTCATATATGCATGCTGGGGGATGGGGGGTAATTCATATGCATTTTTGTAAGATGACTTAATTTACTTTACTTAGGCGATCCCTCATTGTCTGAGTAGGATAGTCTTCCAGGATCAGTGTATTGGGAATGGTTCCGTAGGTGACTGTGGAGCCCTATTCTTGATCTGCATCTTCTCTTGCAGTGAGGGAATTGGTTGGGGTTGGCTTAATGCACCTTAGTCTTGATTCATTTCTCTCTTTCACCCTCCATTCGTTCCTCTTCCCATTCTACAGCACTGCTGGTCACAGCTGACCTCCAGCTGGAACGCTCAAGGGCCAGGGCTTCCCAATTCTCAGTGACTATGCCATAGCTTTTAAGGTTAGCTTTGAGCCCATCTTTAAATCTCTTTTCCTGCCCACTAACATTCTGTTTTCTTTTCTTGAGTTCATAGAATCATAGAATCAAAGAGTTGGAAGAGACCTCATGGGCCATCCAGTCCAACCCCCTGCAGGAATATTGCATTCAAATCACCCCTGACAGCTGGCCATCCAGCCTCTGTTTAAAAGCTTCCAAAGAAGGAGCCTTCACCATACTCCGGAGCAGAGAGTTCCACTGCTGAACGGCTCTCACAGTCAGGAAGTACTTCCTCATGTTCAGATGGAATCTCCTTTCTTGTAGTTTGAAGCCATTGTTTCATGTCCTAATCTCCATGGAAGGAGAAAACAAGCTTGTTCCCTCCTCCCTGTGACTTCCTCTCACATATTTATACATATCTCCTCTCAGCCTTCTCTTCTTCAGGCTAAACATGCCCAGCTCCTTAAGCCGCTCCTCATAGGGCTCCAGACCCTTGATCATTTTTCGGAGTAGAGCAACTGCTTTAGGAGATGGTGATCGGGCATCCAGACAACGTGGCCGGTCCAGCGGAGTTGATGGTGAAGGACCATTACTTCAATGCTGGTGGTTTTTGTAAGATGACACATGCAATGAATTAAGTATGTATTTGTAAAACATAGCAAAAGTATCTCTCTACTTAGTGGAGATAGCCCATTTTGATTACATGAGTATAATGAAGACAGATAAGTATGAATTAGACCATGAAAGATCAACAGTGCATTTTCCCCTGCCCATAAATAACTTTGGACACACCTTCTACGATTGGGGATGTGTGTCTTGATTTGGTCCATCCTCATAAGGACAAAAATTATCTCCATAACATGAACTGCCTCAAGGCAGCAAGACTGTTGTTACACGTGGGAGTGATGATCTTACGGGGCGAGACGGGGGTAGGGGATGCACATCTCCACAAATTGTTCTTTAAAATGCATTGTACTGGAAAACATGATAGACATTTCTTTTCTTAAAACGAATAAGTAAAAAGCAGTAATAGCACTGGGTAAACTTGTTTAAGCTTTTATGATCAATCCTGTTGTGTTTGCTCTGTGTGAGCATATGTCTATGTGTGAAGGAAAGAATGAGAAAGAGAGAGGGGGGAGCAAGCCTCTTAACAAAGAGAAAAGAAACTATTTTGTGAAACAACAGAAGTTTTATGCAAAGTATATTTTGCAATGCCTTGATGGGGAAAAGTATTCCTCTTGTGGCAGAGACAAGATCTGTTGAGATGGATGCCAAGTGCTTGCAATGCAGACTCTCATTGTGGTGAGACAATCAGACTGCATAAAATGTTGGAATCAGCAGGATTATATATTCATATTCCTACATATGCTACAGAAAATGATCCAACGTAGCATGGAATCCTAGATAGGAGGGAGAGAAGAGACCACATTGCATTTATTTCTCCGCATACTTTAATGACCAATCAGAGCTTTCATCACATGCCTACAGCTAGCAATTTTTTATTTCATGGCCTGTGTGCTAGTTGTAAGAAGCGGTGGATTTTTGTGTACTATATTTTTGCAGAGTTTTACCACAGGTGCACAGCTAAGTGTACCTGCTCATGTTGCTGGAAGAAATGATTAACATTTCAAAATATTGTGTGGGTGTATGTGAGAGAAAATGAAACATAATAAATTCAAGTTGGAGAATAGCTTTAAAAAAACATTTTAAATCTGTTATGAGATACAGAAACAGGTAGAACTAGGCTGTGGCCTATTTGTAGAAAATTACTTTTAATATACAAATGCAGATGACGGAGGGGAGAAAGGGAAGGACCCAATAATCCCGATGTAAGCAGTGCAAGATAGAACACTATGACCTTTTCTTTTTTTGGACAGGCTCAATTTTGATGTCATTACAATATGCCTTGGTACATCAGCTCTGTTCTGCTTGTGGTAAGAATAGGCTCTTTTTCACAATGTAAAAACCTGACATCCGCTGGGAAGTAGCAACCAATAGTGAAAGGACCAAGGCAGAGACATCCTCAGCTCATCCCCTGTTTGGGTATCAGCCAGCACGTCAACGACTTAAATCTAGAAATAGTTTTCTAAGATCTACAGAGACACTCGCTGGAACACCTCAGCAAGCAAGAGTCCAAAAGTGGCAGGCTAAAACCCAGAACCTCAACCAATGGCTGATACCAAATGAGAGACTCCCCCCTGGGCACACAGAGGACTGGGCGACTTGGAAGGCGCTGAACAGACTGTGCTCTGGCACCACAAGATGCAGAGCCAACCTTCAGAAATGGGGCTACAAAGTGGAATCCTCAACATGCGAGTGTGGAGAGGAGCAAACCACTGACCACCTGCTGCAATGCAACCTGAGCCCTGCCACATGCACAATGGAGGACCTTCTTGCAGCAACACCAGAAGCACTCCAAGTGGCCAGATACTGGTCAAAGGACATTTAATCAACTACCAAACTCACAATTTTTGTATTTTGTCTGTTTGTTTGCTTTGTTCTGTTAGAAATGTAATATAATTGACTGGTTGCACTGACACGATAAATAAATAAAAAAATAAATATACAAATGCAGATGATGGAGGGGAGAAAGGGAAGGACCCAATAATCCCGATGTAAGCAGTGCAAGATAGAACACTATGACCTTTTCTTTTTTTGGACAGGCTCAATTTCAATGTCATTATGATATACCTTGGTACATCAGCTCTGTTCTGCTTGTGGTAAGAATAGGCTCTTTTTCACAATGTAATAATTTAGCCACAACCTGTGATATTGCAACATAGCCCACTATTCATGTTCCAGTTCTTAGGTCAAAGCAGGGAATATCTGGGGAGTGTTTTTCTGATACAAGAGGTCACATTACGACCCTCCAGTTAACTTTAATGGGGTAAACAACGTGAACAGCCCTTATATTCTAACCCCATCCCCAAAAAAGGGTAGAAGTACACTGTATTTTAAAATACTAAAATAGCTACAGTACTTGCTACAGGACCATATGCATCCTAGATATATCCTAGATGAGTCTATAACTGTCTAGAGCAGTGGTTCTCAACCTGGGGTCCCCAGATGTTTTTGACCTTCAACTCCCAGAAATCCTAACAGCTGGTAAACTGGCTGGGAGTTGTAGTCCAAAAACATATGGGGACCCCAGGTTGAGAACCACTGGTCTAGAGGCATGTTTCTTTGGAGTTTAAAAAAGAGATCCATAACCCATGACTGTTGAGGGGTTTAAATGAGACCATGTGTAAATGGACCACATAACATGGGCTTACCTGTTGTGGGGAGTCCACATGATGCATTGTTTGATTTACAGCATTATCTAGCCATTAATTCAACTCAAGGAGAAACTGGGTATTCTTCAGAGCATCTCAGCTTCAATGTGCAATTTTTATACCTAGTAATTACCTCAAGAGTAGAACTGCCTACCCTCAATGGCTGCAGCAAGACAAAAGGCAAAAATAACATTGATACTTAACATTTATAAGGGTTGTCATTAGGAATACTAATGTGATTTGCAAATTTGCCTCATTATGTCTCAGATGTAGAAAGTGTGATTGGAGACTAGGGACTTCATCAGACAGACAGAGAGGAGCATCTTCTCCCTGCTTCTCTCCACTGCCAAAACAAGAGTTGCTCTAGCCCTTCACTTGATGCTGGGCAACCTCTGGGGCTCTGTTTCAGCAGCAAAGAGAAATTGAGAGACTGTTCCTGGAGGAGTCAGGTGTTACCAGACTCCTCATTGAAGAACACAAAAAGGTAGCAGGAAAAGATTGATCAGAAGAGAGAAACAATATGGGAAGACAGAAGATGGAACCCAATAGGAGGGAACTGAGCCTGATGGTTCCCTCCACTGTCCCTTGCTTTCCCCCTGTCCATTTGATGAGGTCCAATGAGTAAGGCAAGAAGTCAACATGACAATAGTAGCAGTCAATAGTAAGGTCAATTTTGCTTCCCTTGATATTGTGTGTCATGACAGAGCTTCTTCAGTGGCTCACACCTTTTGGGAAAGTGAAGACATTTTGATGTAGAAAGCATGCAAGACCAGCATGTAAATATTATCCTCTATTGGACATTACATTTATTTCAAATGATACACTCAGTCCTCCATATCTATGGATGCTCATTAATTGATACAACCCAACATGACTTTAATATTAAAAAATCCCAAAAAGAAAGTTTTTTATACCATTGTATATAATGGAACTTGGTATTCATGAGGGCCCATTGAATATACAAAGAATAACAGTCTTTGGTGCTTCTCCTCTCTTCCTATGTGTTACCTCTTTAGCTCTATTCAATGTTATCTATTATTTGTTGTTACCTTTTATGCTCCCTTTTCAAGTTGAAGCTTTCAGATGTGTTGAATTATTATTGCTGTCTTATCTGGGTGGCATGGGACAGCAGTGGAAGGAGGAGGCATGGGTGCTGGAATCCAGTCATATCAGATAAAAAATGAGGAAAGGCTAACTTAGTCTTTAAAGCTGTTGAGAGACTATTGTCTTTCATTGGGAGAGCTTTTGCACAGTTAAAACTCGTGCGCCAGCTGCGCCCGTACCTTGGATCTGGCTACAGTGGTCCATGCTCTTGTCACACCCCGAATAGATTACTGCAACGCGCTCTACGTGGGGTTGCCTTTGAAGACTGTTCAGAAATTTCAATTAGTCCAACAGGTGGCAGCTAGATTACTCACTGTAGCATCATACAGGGAGCTTACCACCCCCCTCCTGTGCCAGCTCCACTGGCTGCTGATCCAATTCCGAGCATAATTCAAAGTGCTGGTCTTGACCTATAAAACCCTATACGGCTCTGGTCCAGCGTACCTGTCCAAACGTATCTCCTTCTATGTCCTACCTCGGAGCTTAAGATCATCTGGGGAGGCCCTGCTCTTGGCCCTGCCTTTGTCTCAAACACGCTTGGCGGGGACGAGGGACAGGGCCTTCTCGGTGGTGGCCCCCAGCCTGTGGAATTTGCTCCCCAGGGAAATTAGGTCATCGTCATCCCTCCTCACCTTTAGAAAAAAGGTTAAAACATGGCTGTGGTACCAGGCCTTTGGGCAATCAGGTTAAAGGACAATTGATAATGTTTGACTATGGCATGAAAGAGGATTTGGATAAGTTAAGCAGAGTATTCATTAGTAGATGGCTAGCTAAACAGCCACCAGACAGGCAATAGTTAATCAGAGTGTAAGTATACTGTTTTAATCTTTATTTATTAATGTTCATGTTAATTGTTATATTTGTTATTCTGTATTCTGTATTTTATGATGCGGTATTAAATTATTGCCAATTGTAAGCCGCCCTGAGTCCCCTTAGGGGTTGAGAAGGACGGGGTAGAAATGTTCGAAATAAATAAATAAACCTTCAATCATTGTACAGTGACTGTATGTTCCAGGCACATTGCAAATACTGATGATTAGTCAAGTTAGTCAAGCTTCCAGAACAAAAAGAAAAAAAAAAAGAATTTTCCTTGGTATTCCATTCCAAGACAGATAGTTCCTAAATATTACATCTATAGCAGGGCTACAATAGGTGGAATCATTCAAGGTTCTATGCCATGTTTCCAGGCAACTGGAGAAACTCTGCAGTTAAGGGCAGAAATAGCATTTTGAGTGTGTTTTAGGGGATACGAAGCTATTACAGGTAAGAGAACTTTCATTATTCACATTGCTTTCCACATGTCCATCTCCGGTGAAAAAGGCTTTCTATATCTGATTCTTTAGAATATGTACACCCTACTTTGTAGCCCCAGTAAATTCTTAGAAAGGTGTATGTAATAAATCCATAATGAGATATTAAGGCCTGGCATGAGAAATTTGTGGTGGGGAGACCAGTGTATGTCAGCACAAAGGAAGTAGTATATCAGGCTAATCTGTCCATTTAGCCCAGGGTCTTCAAACCTTTTAAACAGAGGGCCAGGTCACAGTCCCTCAAACTATTGGAGGACCGGATTATAATTTGAAAACAAAATGAATGAATTCCTGTGCACAATGTTCATGTCTTATTTATAGTGCAAAAACACTTAAAACAATACAATAATTAAAATGATAAATTTAACAAATATAAACGTATTAGTATTTCAATGGGAAGTGTTGGCCTGCTTTTGGCTGATGAGATAGGATTGTTGTTGTTGTTGTGTGCTTTCAAGTCATTTTAGATGTAGGTTGACCCTGAGCGGGGGCCGGGTAAATGACCTTGGAAGGCCATATCCGGCCCATGGGCCTTAGTTTGAGGACCTCTGATTTAGCCTATTCATTATTTTTCTACCCCATTAGTCCAGAAAGGGATGAAAACTGACTGCAGACACACCTCATTTCCACCACATTTGAGCTCATGAAGTTATTTTTTAAAATACCAGCATTGTCCCCAAATGCCCATTTGAATCAATACAACACAACTGGTGCACGGAGAAGCACCAATGTGGCTCATAGGGGAAGTCATACATGGAATCTTTCCATTATTTTCCCCCAAAATTGTTGCTATTGTTGTTAATATCTCACCTTTCTCTGAGCATTGAGAACATTTCAAACTGCATTATATTGCAGTGTAGATGGAACTTTGGTCTCTGTTCTCTTTGGTCTAAAGAAAGCTGTCACCATTCCAGCCTTCAAGTACACAAAGATCGATAACCTGAAGGAGTTTTCTGATTTATAGCTAGCACACTTCCATAGTTTCTCAGCCAGTGATTATATTGTTTAATCATACATGCCCAGAGCATTGTTAGGTGCCAGCATAAATGAAGGTGAGTTTCAAGTCTTCCTCTTGTGTGTTTGGAAAATTTAAAGCCCGTGAAAAATTAATCAGAGGCCAAAAACAGGGAGGGAAAAATACTGCCAGCTCTGTCAAGAGAGAGCATTTTTTCCTCTTCTTGAAATACAAGTTATTAATTTATATGTGTTTACACAGTGGGTCAACCTTAGCATCTGTTTATATGTGGCCCATAAAAGGCTATTACCCATTATTTATGTGCTCCATATACTTGTCATGGAATTAAATTAGTGTATTTATACGTTTTAAAAATTCTTGTAGACAGGGACCAAGAAGATAAGTAAACCAATTGAAGTTAATGGTCGGGCACTCTCTGTGTCCATGCCAAAAAGCTTTTGCACAATATACAAATTTCAAGTCAGTGTTGTATTGTGTGTATCGGAGGTGTGTGTTTGGGTGAAAAAGATTTTCAGACATTAGGATTCCTTAGACAATGGATAAATTGAAATGAGGTGAATATAATACTAACTGTGTGAGAGAGTATATGGCTGTTCTCATAATTTTATTGTCTAGTCAAATAATATATGCACACATCTAAAGTAATAAAGACTGTATATGCTTGTAGAGACCACGAGGACCATCCAGTCTCTGTTTAAAAACCACCAATGAAGGAGACTCCACAGCTTTCAGAATGCTGTGGGGTAGATTATGAAAGGTAAGAATCAAAATCAAACAATAAAAAAACCCAAAGGTTAGTCTATTAAAAAGAAATAGGGACAAGGGTAGTCAGGAATTGATAATTAAAATATCATGTTTCATAGGATCAAGTAATGTGAGTAACAATGTTGAATAAACATTTTAAAAGAACAATTTTGGAGGAGTTACTGTTTGATGTATTGGGTGACTGTAAAAAAAAACACCACACACACACCCTGCTTTGCAAATTCTTTCTTATGATAAGAAAAGCTCTCTATATAGATACATAACAAAAAGAGCATTCAGTTGAAGAATGGAGCGGCAAACTCTAGTGAAATAAGTGATTTAATACATTGCACAATGAAGAAAAGATCACAATGTAGATGTACATCCCCAGAAATGTCTCATTTTGTTTAATGGTGCATCCCAGCCCTCCGCAAAGTCCTTTTTCACATACACATGCATACTTCCTGTTGTGCATACGTGTATATACAAATTTCTCTCTACTTCTTCCTTCATTTTTAGGCACATTTAGATTGGCCTAGATTGAATTGTTGCTTATCCAAAGGGATAGTCTGTAAATGTATCTTCCCACCCATTAAACATCCTAGCATGTCTAGCATCATAATTAAGCTTGGATTAATTTCTCTATGATGGGCTTTGCATATTAACAGATCTGTTATATCAGAAATTTGCACTAGTCTATGATTTTTTTAAAAAAAAGAAGCAAGCATTGAAGTTTTTATTTCCCTTATATATGTATTGCAAGCATATTTCTCTGAGACAATTTCAGAGTACATTTTTCCCTTATACGTGCATTTTTGTACACTCGTTTTGAGCTGAGTACTGTATTGCAAAATGTGGAATAGCTCACAGTGTGAAGGATAGATGTGTTCCAATCCACATGTTAATAAGAAATATGACTGTCAAAATTCTTCCCCATTTCAATAGTGTGAGTTAAAAACATAACTCAATTTTATCTGTTTTTTTCTGGGGGATGTGTAAATGCCCACCAGACTTGTCTGATGAGTTGGCTTATGTTTTGTGTGTGTGTATATGCAAATCGATTAGGTTTTGTTGCCATTTCAGTGCCATATTCTGGGAGCAATGCCCAATCAATATTCTGAAAGGAAATGTTCCTATGAAAGAAAAATAGTGAAAAACCATTTATCAAGTGAAGAGAGGATCTTTGGACACAGTAAAGAACTAAATTTGAATCGCTCTTACATAAAACATCCTGGAATATTATGCTAGCTTTAGTGATTTTTCTATGATCATATTCAGAGCTTGGAAAGTTTCTAACAAACAAAGTTGAGGACAAACCAAGGAAGCAAGCAACAATTAGTTAAAATGTACTTCCAAGAATGTGATTGGTTACCCAATTTACTTTTATTTTACAATGTATCATAAAGTTGATATTCTACAGGAATTAAAAAAAATACACAAAAACCTAGCCATATTTGTCTGGAATTCCAGTATGCAAAGGGATTTTATATTACCTTCGAGACTGAGAAAACAAAGTTGGTAGCCTAAGCTTTCATAGACATGAGAAACATTTACACCGTTTAAATCAGTGTAGGGATGGATCAGCCTGTGGGTGGCCACAAAATGAACCTAAGCTGCTCTGGTTTAATCTGGGAAAGGCCCTTAATGTAGCTGCATCCTGGGTTAAAATACACATATTTACTCGATTCCAGTGCACCATCGAATCTAATGTGCACCTCAATTTTAAAAACCCTGAAACCAAAAAAAAATGCTAGTGAATATAATGCTCATCAGCAAAAGATACACTTTTTGTAAGTTGGCCAAAAAAAGATGCACATTACAATTGCTGCATGCTTATGATTCCTCCTTTAAAAACAAAAGTGTTGGAATACCAAAGCTTCCAGTGAGCGAAAAGAAAACCTTGAGGTGCATCTATGCTGTAGTATAAATCCATTTTAACTGCCCAGTTTCAGTGTTATGAAATTGTGTAGTTTTACAATGTCTTAAGCTTTCTCTGCCAAAGGATGCTAGTGGCTCAAACTACAAATCCCAGAATTGCATAGCATTGAGCCATGGCAATTAAATTTGAGGCAACATCCCCAAATAGGAGCTTCTGATGCACCCAAAGCAGTTTCCCCATTTGCTTTGACTCAGCACTTAGATTACTGTATGACACAGATCTAATGCACACCCAATTTTGGTGAAGTAATTTAGCCAAAAAAGGCGAACATTAGATTTTATTTATTTACTCAGAGCGGCCTGAGTAAACAGGATAATTTAGATTTTATCCTGTCACTCCTTCCTGGGTCTTTTTCCAGTCACATAGCATGGAAGGAGGAAGAGATACCGAGGACAATCAGGTAAGCCCCCCTTGTAGACACTGTAGCTGACAAAAACAGGGAGGGAGAGGAGGTGGCTCAAGGTACCCTTGTCAGATTGCAATGTGGGATGTAACCAGCATTTTTGGTGCAGGATTCAGGTTTTCCCGAGTAGCATTAAGCAGCCTTCCCTGGGTTAAACCAGATCAGCCCAAGTGTGTGCTGTGCCGTCCGCCCAGACACTATAAAAAATAAGACTGCAATGTGCTTCTCTCTAAAGCTGAACGAACTGCAGTTGTCTATCTTGAAAACTTAAGATACTAAGCAACTAAGACTAGTACTGGTTTTAAACATCAAAAAGCAATATTTATTTACACAAAGTCCTTGAAGACTTGGCACAGTTCATACAGTTGCAAACAAACAGTCAATAGATGAAGCTACAAAAATATTCTTTCTTTCCTATAGTTACAGAGGCAACCCTTTCTCCAGATGGCAGATAAGATTCTGGAATCTTAACACCCTAACCTAAAGCTGTTGTGGTTTAGAAAAAAGCAGGTTTTTCCCTATCTATAACTTAAGATCAGTCCTGGAGACAAAGCAGTCACGACTCTCTCTCTATAACTATAACTCAATCTTCTCAACTAAGCTTATCTGTCTAAAATATCTCAATACAGCTCAATACACAATATACTATCTATACTAACTGAGTATAGATTAATACTTATCTATAATGTATAATATACTACCTATAGCTTAATATATCTTATTCAGTTTATAGTTTTTGCAATGGTTCTCCCAGAGCTAACTGCTTAGCCATCAGCACGCCTGATATCTTTCCTCTAACTGAAAAGTCAGGGGAGAAACTAAAATGGAGATCTTTCCCTGGGAGAAAAGGCGGTCCCTAACCTCAAAGAGCTGCTCTCTAAGCCAATAGTTGCAAAGAGGCCTGCAGACTCTGATACTATTAACTTTTAGGACTCTTGCAAAGATTCAGTAGCCCTGGGAGAAAATGCAAGAGGAAGCAAACTCAAGCAACTTTAAAGTGAGGCAAATCAGACTCCTGGGAGACGGAACAGTGTGCTGTGTCTGACTGTGGACTTGCCCAAACACATACCCACCTGAATGGATTTTGGTAGTGCAACTCCATGGGAACTTGCTTGAGTAGTTTGGGTAATTCCTTCCAATATTCATCTATGAGGTTGTTAGACTTAACTTTGTAAAATAGAGACTGTTATTGTCTTTTTCTTTCTTTTTAAAAATGTAAATGGTGCAAGTCGCTGGACTGTGTATAAAACATATCTAGATAGTGAAGCCACATGCTCTTGTTTTAACTAATATCAATTGCAAGCATATTTCAGAAGAAATGAAATCAACTTTCATTGTGTTACAATTATAATACAGCTTGTTTTATTCCCCATGGATGTATTTTAAAAGAATTAATTACAACAAATAATCCTGCTGGAACACTAAGCTAGCCTAAATATTGCTGCACAAGGTTATGTAAACGTGATTCTTAGTTTACCTGATTATTTTGCAAGCACTCACATAAATCCCTCTTTCCCTTTTGATATAATTAGTGGGGAACTAATTGACCATTGCACAACTGCTGAGGCACAGTACTTTGGTGCTCATTGTACAGTCATGGGATTGAATGTAACAACACTGGAGTGTATTTTCACTCAGCTAAAATGTATAGGATTTGGTGCATTATTTCTGCCTCGTTACTTCAATTTGTGGATTACAGTTGATGCCTGAAAACTCAATAGCTATGCTTTCCCCTAACCTTTGTATGTTGTAAAGATAATTTTGGAATCTACCATTCCTCAGCTGGGTTGCATATTGTATTTTCCTTTTCAGCACATTTGCCTTGGAGACTGGGCCAGATAGAAGCTAAAACATTTGGTGTGTTTCCTGTTAAAGATTACTTTTGTGTTGCATTTGTTTTACATTGTATAGCTGAGGAAACATAGGATTTTAATTATGTGTCATAAAGCTTCAGTAAAAGCTGTTTCCCTCTTCATTTGTATTCTGTTTGGGAAAAGAAATGGCAGGCACAGAGGCAAGAGACTAACAATTATGTTGCATAAAATTATTAGGCAATTCAGAGTATTGTTAGTGGAAACTGTCCATCATCTGTTACAGCAGGTTGTGATGTACATGACTTATTATAAAAGGAGTGTAGATGGAATGCAGATGCATTCCTTTACTCTGTCAGTGAAGTAAATGACTTTTGGTGTTATTTCAAATAGCAGCACTATTTGGCTTCTGCATATATTTTCACTTTGTTGCCTACCTATAGTCTTTTTTAAAGCATTCAATAATATCACAGTAAGGTGGTTTTCTTCTTCTCACTGAAAATACATTCTTCAAATTGTACCTAATAATTCTTCATTTTTTATATTTATTTCAAACTTAGAAAAAATGTATTAGTGGTGGCCATCTCCACCAACATGGTCACAACCACATGCTCACCTATTAGCTAAATGCCTTGCTGATCACAATGTACTTTCTGTCCATCAGTTCATGTCCTCTTTCTCCTTTTTCTCCTCTTTCTCCTCCTCCTCCTCTTCCTCCTCCTCTTCTGCCACATTCGTATGCTGACTTTATCCCATGGTGAAACAACATTCAATTTAAAAAATCACAATAAAAAACAATTAAAACAATACACACACACAAGTTTTAAAGGTTGCTAAGTGAATGGCATGTTTGAATACATGGAGCAGCTGAACTCCTACAGCCAGCCTCGGAATATTTGGGAAGCACATGCATATTAGCAACATAGAGGATCAATGGCAATAATGATGAAGTATAAACAAATAAATAAAAGGAATATATAAAATAAAATAATAATGTAAATATATGTAAATAATTGGAATGTAATGATTAATATATAATAAATAAATGAATACAAAATAAATGAATGAATGATACAAATAATAATAATAATAATAATAATAATAATAATAATAATAATAATAAGCAACACAATACTAATGGTATATGGAAGGCTGAAGGCAGAAAGGATGGCCTACTGCATTGGAGTAACTGTTTCTATTTCATTTAGCAGGTTACTGATCGCTTACTGATCCAGCATAATCCCCTGTGGTCTTTTACCTGGCATAAGTTCAGGTTGTGCAGTTTCTGAATCAAAAAAGAAGTCTTGGGTCAATATTAAGGGCTACTAGTTTCCCCCAAAGCGTTTCTCTGTTCACGGAATCAGATGCCCTATAGAAATCCAAGAAGGCCACGCTTAGTTTATTAGGGCTGTTATTAGAGTATTTATTGGCTAAGTAGGCCAAGACATGGGCCTGATGTAATGGGCACTATGAATCAGCAGCAATTACAAATGTATGTGAACAAATGGCTAAGATCAATACTGAAGCAATAGGTCATTCAGTGAGCAGCAAATATTCAACATGCTTGGATTGGACATATTGCTTTTGGCCAACTATCAGAATGAGAGAAGATTCACCATTACATATCCGATTTCAAATGTAGCTGTTTCAGTGCAAAGGAAGGAGCCCCCGGCAGCACAATAGGTTAAACCCTTGTGCCAGCGGGACTGCTGACCAAAAGGTCAGTGGTTCAAATCTGGAGAGCAGGGTGAGCTCCCATCTATCAGATCCAGCTTCTTATGCAGGGACATGAACGAAGCCTACCACAGGATGGTAAAACATTCAGGCATGCCCTAGGCAACGTCCTTGTAGAGGGCCAATTAGAATCATAGAATCATAGAGTTGGAAGAGACCTCATGGGCCATCCAGTCCAACCCCCTGCCAAGAAGCAGGAATATTGCATTCAAATCATCCCTGACAGATGGCAATCCAGCCTCTGATTAAAAGCTTCCAAAGATGGAGCCTTCACCACACTCCGGGGCAGTGAGTTCCACTGCTGAACGGCTCCCACAGTCAGGAAGTTCTTCCTCATGTTCAGATGGCATCTCCTCTCTTGTAGTTTGAAGCCATTGCTCCATGTCCTAGTCTCCAAGGAAACAGAAAACAAGCTTGCTCCCTCCTCCCTGTGGCTTCCTCTCACATATTTATACATGGTGATCATATCTCCTCTCATCCTTCTCTTCTTCAGGCTAAACATGCCCAGCTCCTTAATCCGCTCCTCATAGGGCTTGTTCTCCAGATCCTTGATCATTTTAGTCACCCTCCTCTGGACACATTCCAGCTTGTCAATATCTCTCTTGAATTGTGGTGCCCAGAATTGGACACAATATTCCAGGTGTGGTCTTACCAAAGCGGAATAGAGGGATAGCATGACTTCCCTAGATCTAGACACTATGCTCCTATTGATGCCAGAAGGGACTTGCAGTTTTTCAAGTTGCTCCTGACATGAAAAAAGTGCAAAGGAAGAAGCAAAAATTCTTTTTGATATTTGTTCATGACGTCCTTCTATATCAAGTGGAACAGCAATGAAATCAAACAGATTTCTTCAAATGTTTCGGAACATGGATGCACCTATTTATGCTTTCAATGTAATTTGGAAAGAAACAATCAGATGGGTAATATGGGTTTAGCTGTAAATTTCCCTATAAAATAAATCTACAAACCACAATTCAGTAAGTTTTTCTGGGTTTTGCTGGGATTTTTCACACCATATATTTTCTTTGCTGCATATAAAGCTCTTCAAAAGAAAAGGGGAAAAAGATCAGGAGTGTGTGAAAACAGATGGCCTCTACATTCCCATGAGCCTGTGTATATTATAAAGTTGATTTTGGGATCTGCCATTTCAAAATTGGTTTCTGTGACATATTTCCTTTTTCTACAAATTTGTATTGGAGACTTGGGAGGAAAGTCAAATTGTAATTTGTTAGTGTCAACAGTAATATTACCCACTCACTTTTTTATTTATAGAGGAGGATTTTAAGTAACAATGTAAATCTATGTTATTTCAAGGTCTCTATGAAAGATAATATAAACACATTTTGAATCAATTAAGTATGTAGCCTTAAAATCCCATTGAATATTTCACCTTTCCATTCATGTGGGTGTGAAATGAGACAGATGCATTAAGAGCTAGATAGCCTTCAGAGAGCGATTGCTGTGCCTGTATTATGTGTATGTTTTCCATTAATCTAAATTAATGAATAAATGGCTTTTACATTTGCTCAGATTAGAAAGTAGCTAAATAACAAATTCTCTAAGTGGTAATTATTACACTTTGGCATTTATAGAAACTCAATCACATGTGCAGATAATGTACAAATTAATATGTATGAAGTGCTTATTTTTTACACTTACATAAAAATATAAATGATTATACAGCTACTTAGCACTGCCAAAGTTAAAATAGGAACAGTGTGGGGTTGTTGGTGCCCATTTCCACCTTAATTCCCTGCCCAGGAAACAAAGACACCACAAACTAGATATGGATATGAAAAATAACTTTTTTCATTTGTTTTTGTTTTGTGAATCAATTAATTTGAATTATGTAAAATCAACTTTCTTCTTTGCTTGTAGCACATATCAGATTCCTAAGGAGCAACTTTAAAAATGAGAAAAATATAATTAAACTGTCATACTAAGACAAAGATTGCATTAAAAAACTGAAAATATATCCCGGAAGCAAAAACGCATCACACACACACACACACACTACTATTTTTTTTCCTCAAAAGCCAACCAGTTGCTGAAACTATTTTTAATATAACGGGCACAATTGGCATTTGATATCTACAGATTCAGCTATCCATGGTGATATGTGTGCAGGGGCGGCTCATCCATTACGCAAAGTAAGCGGTCACAGGACCCTTTTTTTGCCAGGGGCGCAGAGGCGCCTCTGTAAATGCCCCTCAACCACCACTTGAGGAGCGCCCCCTCGGCTAACAACAGCCCTAGCAGTCCAGGGGAAGCCTCAGCAACCTATTATGCAAAGTAAGCATTTGCAGTATAGTTGATTGTGCCCAGGGGCACTCTTGAGGCACTCTTGGGGGAAAATAGACCTTGACATATGCGAGTTGTAGTTACTGGGATGTATAGTTCACCTACAATCAAAGAGCATTCTGAACTCCACCAATGATGGAATTGAACCAAATATGGCACACAGAACTCCCACGACGAACAGAAAATATATATCAGTGATTGTTGGGGGGGGGGGCAAAATACTGTTTGCTTACAATTGAAAATTACCTAGGGCCGCCTCTGTATGTGTGTGTATACACACACACACAACACAGAGTTTGATTTTTGTCATTGCATATAGGGATACCCTTTTGCTATTGGGTTGTGATAACCCCTCTCCCATTTTCCTCTATTAATTTTATTTTAGTCACTATTTTACATTACTGTATAAGATAACAATTGCATATGACATGAGATTCAAGAAACCTTATTGTAGTTCTTTATCAAAACTCACACTGGTTTATGCATTTTGAAGTTTAAGGCCTCTTCCACACTATCCTTATATCCCAGGATCTGATCCCAGATTATTTGCTTGGTACTGAATAATATGAGTATCTATTGCCATATAATTTGGGATAAGCAGATAATCTGGGATGAGATCCTGGGATATAAGGACAGTGTAGAAAGTATTCCTTATCCCCTTCCCTAGCCTTTTATGTCTCCCCACTATCTACTTTTCACTCATATTCTTTTCTAATGGATCAAAATTGGCAAGTTTGTCTTCTTTCTCTCCATCTATGCTAATCCTTTTGTTATTATTATTATTATACTGACACAAACACAGTATGGCACAGCAAATGAGAAATATATGCTGGATTTCGTATCACAAAATCACAAGTCAAACACTTCCCAAACGTTTAGGACTGTGTGATGTATTTTCGAATGATGCGCACAGATCCAGGTAAGGTGGCCTTTTTCAGTTGATGTGATTTTGTCAATGTTTATTGTTTTCAAATACTGGCTGAGATCTTTTGGCACGGCACCCAGTGTGCCGATTACCACTGGGATCACTTCAAATCAAATAATTTATTTCGGTCATAGACCAGCACAGGAAATAAAAGTCACACTTTTATATGAACTTGGTACGTTTAGTACATTTAAAATGTAAATATAAATACTGAGGACCACTTGTACTGGTTTATGCCAGAGCCTTTGCAGTTCAATTTTGAGGTCCTGATAATGGCTGTTTTTCCTGTTGTTTTTCATCAATTCAACTGTCACCTGGTAAGGTGACATCAATAATCTAAACTTTTTTTCTTTTCCACAATCGTGAGGTCTGGTGTATTGTGTTCCAAAACTTTGTCAGTCTGAATTCAAAACTTCAGTCTAAATTGTTGTTGTTGTTGTTGTTGTTGTTGTTGTTATTGTTAAGAAAATATCAATCTAGAAGTAAGTTTCATTGAGGTAAAGAAACAAAACATACCTTTAACCACTGATGTTTGCAGATCATACTTCTTGCTTGTAATTGGGCAGTGGGCATGCAGTGGTTTGGTTGTACTGGAAAATATTATGCATATGCTCATATGCACTCAAAACATCTCTAATTAAGAATTATCCACTCTAGCCACTTACTGCAGCACTTGTAGTTGATCACTGTCCTCTAGCTGAAATTAATGCATCGTTCTATTCTAACCTTTAACAGCACTCCTTATAAACCTTAAACAAACAAGGTGTTTGAAGTGTTAGTAAACAATATACAAGTTGCCAAAGGAGATGGATAGAAATAAGAGATGCAGATTAACAGCAAAACTGAAGGAAAATCAAAAAGGTTCCAGAGAGAAGTCAAGCCAGAAGCTAAGCCAAAAAATACACTGACGCCAGTACACAAATGTGATGCTAAATAGGGGAGGAGGATATGTGATCAGCTGCCATGTGGTCCCGTTACGGACAGGAATTTGTGATGGCTGGGCCCTCACTGCTACGGCCACCAGGTCAAGCTGAAGAAGCTGGATTGGCCGAAGGGAAACGGCTAAAACAGATCTGCGCTCAAGCCTAATAATGACAACCTGCATAATGTGTTCTATAGATCTCATGGTTTTTTTTAAATAAAACAACCTAATCAATAATATTCTGGCTAATTAAATTATTTCAATTATTAGTGTCAGTGACAAACATGGTCATATTTATGCCTTTGGCATTATTGATTTAATTCTTAAAACAAATACCCTATCATCTATTTACTTTTAGTATGGTGTAGTGGTTTGAGTGTTGGACAGAGATTCTGGGAGACCAGGGGAGGAACCCCTTTTCAGCCATGTAAACTCACTGGGTGACCTTGGAGAAGTCACAATCTCACAGGACTTTATTTTTATTTATTGCAATTTGTCTTTGGTCTGTTGTTTGATGTAATTTTCTGATTGTAAGTGTGATGGATATCATATATATTGTTTTCTCATGTTGGTCTTGACTTCTCAATCTTCTCAGCGTCTTCTAAATGAGTTTTTGTCTCTAGTCTTCTCCATGTTATTGGCTCCTCTTCTAATCCTTTTATGTGTTTCTTCTTCTTCTTTGTACTGAATAATTATTTCTTCTCTGATTCCAGTCTTCACCAATACTTCTGTATTTAACCAGGCATCAATGATCTGTCATATATTCAGCGAACAATTTCCAATCAATTTTCTTTACCGGCCTTCCAGCTGATTCCTTCAAATAGAAAGTTAATTTATCCATGTCTCTTATTTCCCCGACCTTATTTGGACATTTTCGTTTCCTCAAGAAGTCAACTTTTTTTTAATATGCTTTGCTGTGCTAATACGAGGGGTATTTTTTAAGTAAGGTCCGTTTTGTTGTAGACACTAGTAGTTCGCACGCATACTGCAACGAGCACGTGCGTCATGTACCGGCATGCCTCAGGAACAACTGTGCTCAGTTTCTGCTCTGTAGCTAACCTGTACGGTTCTGTTCTGTGCTTTAAAAATGTTTAAGACTATCAACTTACCCTTTGCATTTGAGGTTCGCTCAGTGATGTAGTTTTTGTCAGCAAGGAACCTGCCTGATGCAGAAATTCATCGACAGATTTGTGAAGTGTAAGGTGATACTGTTACGAATGAAAGCAAAGTGCGTAAGTGGATACGACAATTAAAAGATGGCCATGACAATGTCCATGATGAGGACTGCTCCGGTCGCCCTTCTTTGATTACAGTGAACTCTTGGTTATCAGAGCAGGCGGCAAGTTTTTATGAAGAGGGTATTTTAAAATTGGTTCAGAGGTATGACAAGTGTTTGAACAAACTTGGCAACTATGTTGAAAAATAGAGTGAAGTATGTACTTTCTGAAAATAAATTCACTTTTTTGAAATAAACTTTCGTTGTGTACTTATGTTCAAACGGACCTTACTTAAAAAATACCTCTCGTATTAAGGGCTTGGATTGAGGGAGTCTTTGTTGGTCATCTACTTCTCCCCTTCTCAACAGTTTAAGACATTCAAAAATAAGTACACATAAATGATGCAGTACATCCCAAATGAAAGAAACTGGAAACATTTCTATTTCACTATATTAACAGCTTTTAATTGTTTTACCTAGATGCTGTGTGTGTATAAGAGAGAGGGGGATATTTTGACATGTTTCAAAGGAGCACAGAACTTTGTCTATGAATGACAACTGAAAAAAGAAAGCTGCACATGCATGTACTTAATATAGTTGCTTGAACAGAGGATCCTGCCTATAAAAGGGAGTTTTCTTTTTTGCATCACACACAATTTTTCAATGGATCTTTAGTCTCTCAGTTTTTATCACATAAAAGGAGTGAAGAGGATGGCATATTTGAGAACCCAATAAACAGTGGGAAAGTAAAATATCTTTTTATCTATATGTAGGGACAAATTTTAACAATTGAATCTTTGTCCCTAGATACATAGTCCAACACTCAAGCCACATTGGCTCAAAAAGTCAAGTCTGTACATGTGGAATGAGTAAGGTATTGCCACTTAAGTTGATCAGCCGCTTAATACAGGGCCAGTCCAAGGTGTGGTTACACCACTTGCCTCAATCTTTTGCAGTGGCAGGATGGAATCTAGACCACCTTTTGAACTGAACTTGGTTCAGCTTGTTGGATGACCACCCTTATATTTATTGTCCAAAAAGGCACCTGCATGAAGGGAAGGGGAAATGGAGGCAGCTTTAACCCATGTTAGGGGTAAGAAGGCCCTGTGAATCATGTGGATGCCACAGATTGACGTCTTTCTCAAATGGGGGTATGTGTTCTGTGTAGATAGGCTCTCAGTCTATAAATGCTACTAGAAGCATGCAATAAACTGGCACATTTGTGTGAGTGACCAAATTACACAATTCTGTTTCACATTTTATTTTCACTTTCTTTTGAAAGGAATTAATTCCATTACTATATATGTAAGAGAAAGGAAAAATTACTCACACTAATTCCTCATCTGTGGCTGAATGTATGGACTGAAACTAAGCTCAGAATTCATGCTGTGAAAGTGCAGGCTTTTAAATAGTACAGGAAGACGTGATAACTGCCATCTGTAGGCTTCTGTATTTGGACAATGTTTAGTAGTTGCAATACAAGTTATATTAAATGTCCTATCAATGTATTGCACTCTGTGGTTAATAGCATGCTGCTACGTTCTTTTCCGTTCAATTTCCTGCCAGGTGGCAAATTCAATTACATGAGGAGTGAAGAAATTTCTTTTAAAATCTCATTTGTATTGTTTAGTCCCTTTGCTATCATATGAATATCAAAGCCAGGTGTTGCAAAGGGTGGATTAGACACATGAACATATATCTAAAATTTAGAATGAATGTTGTCTTCCTTGTTATTCCATGTTTCCATCAGTTAGCACACCACCATTTGGGATCATTTAAATTCCATGCTGGACAGAGGCCTCAGTAGCTGTGTTAGCTCTTGTTGACTTGTTTTTCCTCTAGGCTTTGTGTCCATGCCAATAAGCTTTAATTGTCAAATCTCTGCTAGTCTGTGCATCAAGACTTATGGGATATAAAAGGTTGGAGATTCTGTGTGAAGCTGGAAAAGTATGTTGAATGTCCTTTGCAAATTTCAGGTAGGTTGTAAGTATAAATGAACCCAGTGTCAATGTCTTAGTGATCCTGCAGTGCAGAGAGGTAGCAAAGAAAGAAAGAAGATCCAGGAAACAATGGCCACTAGGTTGGTGCACATTTTATTTGAACTAGAGATATGAATTACTTTGGTTGAATTTCAATAGTCCAAAATGGACTGTGACATTCTTTCCCAAGTCTTTGACAAAATGTTTTCCATAACAACAGATTCCTGTTGCTTTCCTTTGCCTTCAGTCTATTAATCTTCATCGCATTTTTGTGAGGAAGAAACCAAATAAAATAGTAGGGGCAACAAAGGGCTGTTTTTTGTTATATTTAGTGTTAGAGGAGGAAAGTAGGATATAAATTATGTTTGTTGAATACTTCCATAAAGCAGTCATTTGAAATTAACATACCCAATAATTTTAACATGGAGGTTTCATAAGCAATATATTCATAAGCAACATAAAATTAAACTTTTGTCCTGTTGCTAATGTATTATGAAAGAAATTTAGATCAAGAATTAAGCTACCAGAAAGCAACTGCTTCAAATTGACCTAGCCAATACATTGGTCAGGATGAAAGAAAAGACTGAAAGATTGAAATGGTAAGGAGGAGAAAGAAACCCTGGTTACTAAAGGTGACATTATGAACAGGGGTGGCTCAACCCATTATGCAAAGTAAGCAGTTGCAGTATAGTGGATTTTGCCCAGGGGCACTCTTGAGGCGCTCTTGGGGGAAAATAGACCTTGACATATGAGAGTTGTAGTTACTGGGATGTATAATTCACCTGCAATCAAAGAGCATTCTGAACTCCACCAATGATGAAATTGAACCAAATATGGCACACAGAGCTCCCACGACAAACAGAAAATATATATCAGTGATTGGTTGGGGGGGGGGGGGCTCTGAATATGAATTTGATTAATCTTGCCGTCATCCAAGAAAATACCCGATATCTTATTCTGTGCCTTATTGGAATCTTCCATTATAATAATGTAAACAGAAATAACAAATAATTTGAAAATAATATTTAAAAGGGCTCAATAATAACTAGAATGTGCAAAATATTAAATAAATTTCTTTCAGACAAAAAAGTTCAGGTCTTTGAGCAAATGTTCTCATCTAGTTTCATCCAGTGTGTTCCAAATTTATCATGAAGCAATGGGGGCCTGGATGGAACAGGTTGTGGTTTCAGTTCTTAGAAGCTTTATGGAGGTGATAACGTGCCAAGACATCTTGACCACTCTGCCTCCTGGGTCTCCGGGTCTGTTGAACAGTTCAAAACTGACTTTATCATGATATAACTCCAGCTCCATTGGCCCTTAAGTGAAGTGAGTGAAGTGATACAGCTGTCAGGTTGACTTGACTTATTAGCTGGCTTTTTAAAGGCCAGTTCACTGCTTCTGGGGTTGTGAAGTACTTATACTAAATACTTTTATTCAAGACTCATTGTGGCTGTGAAATACCTCTTTGTGAAAATCTCTGCAATACCCTGGAAAATAAGGATCAAATAGGGACAAATAAAGAATCTCTATCGGTGTGTATACATCTCCATCTGTATGTGTATGTGTTTGCATGTGCTTTCAAGTTACCTGCCAACTTCTGGTGACTTTATAAATTTCATGGAATTTTCTTAATCAGGAATAGGTCATCTGGCCAGTTCCTTCCTCAGTGGTTCTCAAAGTGTTCTCCATAGAGCCCTTGGGGCTCCACAAAGCATACTGAGGGTTTCTGCAGTTAACTCCTCCTCCATCTCCAAGCTTTTCCTCCTCTTTCCTTCTCCTCTGCCTTCGTCCTTCTTCCTCACCCCCAAAAGCCTCTCCCCCTGATTTCCTCTCCCCAAAAGCCTTTTTTCTTCACCTCAACCACCAAAAGCCTTTTCCTTGCCTCCTTCACCCTCAAAAATCTTTCTTCCTTGCCTCCGTAACCCCCAAAAGCTTTTTTTCTCACCTCCCTTGCTGCCAAAAGCCTTCCTTTGCCACCTCCCTTGTCACCCAGAACCTTTCCTCCTCACCTTCCTTGCTTCTAGAACTTTATTTCCCTCTCACGGCTCAGAGTGCTTTGATTGTGCTTTTCCTGCATGGCAGAAGGGAGTTGAACTGGATGGCCCCTGAGGTCTTCCACTGAAATACTGCAAAAATTTATGTTGGTTAAAATTGGGCTTCATTTTTTTTCTTTTCTATTTTCCCCCTTTTTTCTTTTCTGTGCTACAAATGAGATATGTGCATGGTTCATTGTTCTTTTTTTTTCAGTCAGTTCACACAAACACTCTCCATCTACCTGCCACTGGCTGGCCCATCTGTAAAATTTTAAAACACAATGTGTCAAAAAGTTACACACACACAACACACGCATGCTATATAAACATTTCTTGGGGCTCTGTGGAAGAGCCTGAGCTTTTAAGGGCAGGCAGGATCTGTTGTCTTTAGAGTATTGAGGCATGGATATGCATGCACCAATACCCATAGATATTAGCCAAAAAAGAGGTAAATTTCATAACTGTTGAATATCTTTAAATTGTATAGTTCTTTTTTCCCCCTCTCTTTTTTCCCTCTAGTATTTTTTTTAAAAAAATAAGTGTCTCTGTAATTTGATGGGTTTGACAGTAGATCTATTCCCACAGGAGAAATGCCTATATGCCTTGCCATACCATTTCCCCTCTAATATATTACAATCTGCACACTCAACAGTTTTCTTTTTTCCATATCTAATAACACGTTGTACCAACTCAACCACAATAACAATAAAACCTTTGACACCCTTCCCCTTCTCATCCACATGTTGCATACATTTTTCTATATTCACATTTTTCCTTTCTAGATCCAACCACACCTGACTACCCATGTTTAGTTTAGTTTATTCGATGCTTAGACCATAGGTCTTTCACATACAAGGCAAGGCAAATAAATAAATACATGAACACCAGATTATTAAATACAATATAAAATACACAATAAAATCCTAAAAATAATTAAAATGCTACATATATCGATGGCAAGGTGCACCTTTAAAATACTACATAATGTAGTTACATAGACTAAAGTTGGCTTTTTCCAGAATGTTTATTTTAATATTTAGATAAATGTTTTTTAATGTTTATGTATTGTACCCAGTCATTGAATGTTTGCCATGTATATGTTGTGCTCTGCTCTAAGTCCCCTTCGGGGTGAGAAGGATGGAATATAAGTGTTTTAAATAAATAAATAAATAAATAAATAAATTCCAAATGGACAATTGGTCAGTTTTAATTTCTTACATGTTCATATTTCTAAAATGTCAGTAAGAAATTAACAAAAACAAAATTCTTTATCATCCTTAATTGTATTGATCCATAGCCGCTATTCCTTACCCCCATCTATTTACACATATCCAGTTATATGGTGAAATATTCTCTGAGATCTCATCCCTTGCATGTTGTCCACATACACTTAATGTAACAAACAACATCAACCATCTACTGCTAAGCTAATCTCAATTACTGCACTGTTGAATAGGAAGTTGCTTTTTTATACAGTAGTTACATGTTTTCTTTAGGTTCCTATTAAATAGTCAAGTTCTTCCACTGCCACATAGTTGTAACTGATTCCATAAAAAAGCAACAGAAGTCTATAGCCTTTTAAAAATAAGACAAATTAAGGGCTTTTCTTTATTCTATTTGTGTCCACTCTACAAAATTATCATGGTGTGTAAGCTAGGAAAGCATATACTGTTTTAGTTTTGTAGAATGAAAAAAAAGAGGAAGGATTTATTTTTGTCCTGAAACTGTTGTATAATCGTCTTCCCTTCTAGCTCATCATTTTGAATTATTTCCTTCTTGCTGGAAAGAGAAAAGGAGAAGTTTGTCTTCAAATATAGAACATACAAAACTAAAATAAAAATTGCTAATGGGGAAGAAAATCTCAAATAACAACTACTTGTGAACTGTACTGTGCTAAAATGTTTGGCCTTGAATAGAACATACATATTGGGAACAGATTGGAAAAGAAAATGAAGGGGCAATTTTGTATCTAAAATGAGATTTTCAATTGATGTTAGCTATTTTAAGGATGGAGGGTAATCTTCAACATGTTACGCACAAAATCCATCTCCTTGTACATGTTGGTTGACTTTGGTCCTAAATGAATGCCTTGTTTATTCCTACACTGATTGATTCAGTTTGTATGCTTGTGTGATGACAATAGTACATATAAAAGAGAATGACCCTCTATTTTTTCATGAAAGATGATTTCTGCAAGCTGAAAGGAAAAAACAAATACTTCATCCCACCCCCACTCTGCCCGTCCCCTTTGGTTCTGTTGTATTAAACAGTAAAAAGCTATATTGTATTAACGTGAGACCTACAGCCAAAAACATAGATAATTATGTTGAATGGATGAAATATTTTAAATCAGAATTTTGCAGCTTCTGTCATGTTACCTTATATTTCTTCTGTTTTCCTTCTTGGATTTCTCCTTCTGCTGTTTTCCTTTTCCTTTATTTTTTGCACACTGTGGTAGAGCCAGTGTGTGTAGTGTTTTGTGTTCTGAACTAGGATATTGGGAGGCCAGGGTGTGAATCCCTGCTTGAGCATTGAAACACTCTGGCGATCCCATCATAAAGGCCCATGGATTCACCCCGTATTGTGGCAAATCCATGCACTCTCAGCAGGGTTGTGTGGAGAAGCAGTTGCTCCATGTCACATATTGTGCAAATTGGCTTACCCCTCATCCCATAGGGGGAAGAATCACCACCCAGCTTCCCCCCAGTGCTGCGAAGACAACACAGGAAGGCTCCCATGTTGCTGCCACAGTGGCCCGGTGGTGCACTGGGTTAAAGCACTGCGCCGGCACGACTGAAGACCGACAGGTCGCAGGTTCGAATCCGAGGAGAGGCGGATGAGCTCCCTCTATTAGCTCTAGCTCCTCATATGAGGACATGAGAGAAGCCTCCCACAAGGATGATAAAACATTAAAAATCATCCAGGCGTCCCTTGGGCAACGTCCTTGCAGATGGCCAATTCTCTCACAACAGGAGCGGTCGCTCCTGACACGACAAAAAAAAAAAAGCATGTGCTGCTTCCTCTACTATTTTGGCACAGAGCTTGTGCGTCATCTAATGGGCTCCATGCTGAAAATAGAGAGGAAGTAGTATACAATGGCCAAATTGGCATCAAAGCAAAAGGAACTCCCCTGTAAACAAATCCCACACACACACACACAAAACAGTGATAGGTTAGACTTAAAGTCACTGTAAGTCAGAAATGACTTTAAGACACATAGCAACTAATCAATTGGAGGTTACAGGTCCATGCCAAATCTTCTTCCTCCTCCTCCTCTTCCTCCTCCTCCTCCTCTTCTTCTGTTTATTTATGTCTTCTTTTTTTCTCGCCATACAGAGACTCAAAGTGGCTCACAACTAAAGCATTGCAATCAGGCCCATAGCCAGGATTTCGTTTCGGGGGGGGGGGGGGGGGTTGGGGGGCTGAGTTTCCGGGGGGGCTGAGTCTGAGTGAAAGAGGGTCTAGCCTAGCAAACCTTTTGTATCATTACCCCAATACCCCCATGCATATGGGATATATTGAGTATGGTGATCAGATCATGATATGAATAAACATAACAGTTTAAATAATGCACCAATAAGGCCTTTTCGCGAACCACCATGAGAATTTCGGGGGGCTGAAGCCCCCAAGCCCCCCCCCCCCCCCCCCCCCCCCGGCTACATACCTGATTGCAATATATAAATATACAAGTATTAAAACAGTATTTAACATCATTAAAAGCATATAAAAACACAGCAACTCCTAACAATCTTAAAAAACATGCGTCTTCAAAAGCCTGTCAGAATAAAAAGGTTTTAACCTGCTGTCTGAAGGACAGCAGGGACGGGGCCATTCTGGCTTCCTTGGGCATTGTTTTCCAAAATTGAGGCGCTGCTACCAAGAAGGAAGACCCACTCTCTCATTCCAACCAATTGAGCTTGAGATGGAGGTGGGACCAAGAGAAGGGCTTCTCCTGAAGATCTCAGTGCCCAGGCAGATTCATATAAGGGGACACAGTCAACCAAATAGCCTGGACCTGAACCATCTTTTTTGAACTTCTTTGAAAATCTAGAGGATGACAATATGTCCACACAGTCATCATTTAAGATGATAACATGTCATTTGTAGTTGGGTTTTGAGCAAATGGTGGTTTCATGGTGGGAGCCCCCACCCTACAACACCACAGAGTTTTTAAAAATGTATACATAGAAATGTCTAAAAAACAAGCACCCTTTCTGCTGAAAATTTAGTAGGTTTTTTGTGACCTTTGTGAAGAATCTATGGTGGTCCAAAGGTGATACTGGACAACCCCCCCCCCCCCCAATCAAGCTCCATCCAGCTACAAGCCCATACATTCCCACTCCTCCATGAGGCCACCTGATTATTGATCTTCAAAGCCCCACCAAGAATGACCAATAGTGAGGAATTATGGGCATTTTAATCCAAAATCTGAAGACTTGCAGAATAAACCATAGTTCTACACTGAGATTCATCATAACTTCGGTTTTATCTGCCAACTGTGTAGATCTTTCTTCAGATCACTTGTGTTATGCTAGCCTGTAAACATTTTTCAAACTTTTTAGCTCAAATTCCATTTGGTATAGATTTTTTCAAATATAATCTCTCTAAACAATGCCTAATCCACTAACTTAGTACCACAACACCACTGATAAAAATGCCTTAAAACAGGTTTACACAAGTTGCCTTCTAAATGTTTTGGTGTCAGCTCTCAGAATTCCTGACCATTGGGCAAGCTGGCTATTGACTAGGGCTTCTAGGATTCCCAAACATTTATAGGGCCGCAGTTTGTGCAGGCCTGCCTTAAAGGAACATGTCCGTCCTTCTCTTCCTCCTCAGTTTATTTGATGTGGTATGAAGGGTAAATTGAAATTATCCCCTTTTTCTTGATATTATTCATAGTGTTTTTGTTGAGAAACAAGCCATATTTACTGCCCTTCTGCTTGGCCTTTTCAAAAGTGTGAGGGAATGTGGCCATTAAATTAAATTAGCAAATTGTAGGTCTTGGATCCATTTGTATTTTATCTATCATTAAAGAAAAGCAAAGGGCAGTTAATTGGGTGAGATGGGACCAGTTGCAAATAGATAAATGACACAGAGAAAAGGAAGGTCTGCAGTGAAACTGGCTATACACAATTCGTTTGCAACCCTGATTCACCAGCTCGGGAATAAGGCCCATTAAATTTAAAGTTTATAGGACTAAACTGTTGAGCTGTATTATTGCAAAGACAAACAAACACATACTCTATAAATCCAAATATGGCAGGGATTAGGAACTGTTCATCTTCCACTTATTGTTGGACTTCGCTTCTCACCAGCTCTAACAACTGTAGGCAATAGTGAGACATCATGGGAGTCATGGTTCAGCAATCTTAGGCTGGATTTACACTGCCATATAATCCAGTTTCTTAATCCGGATTATCTACTTTGGATTATATAAGTATATACTGCTATATAATCCAGTTCAAAGCAGATAATCTGGATTATGTAGCAGTGTAGAGATAGGGGCTCAGAAAGACCACAAGTCTGAAGTAATGCTTATAATAACCATGTGCGGCACCACATTTTAGTTTTGGTAACATTTTTGATATCTGTAGTCTGTATCCAATTTGCTATATATACAAGGTTTGTCCATTAGCTTAAAGCTGCATTATTATGTATAAAATAGCAGTGGCTAATGTAAAAATCAAATAAGGGTAAGGGAGAGGGAGAGAAGGATCCTCATAAAACCACACCAAATTTGGGTGACATGACAGTGGGGCACTGAGATGGCTGAGAAATATCTGAAGAGGATCATATGAGGACCACCCCTACTGATGAATGAAACACATCGCACCCCTACCGATGAATGAAACACATCACAACGCATCACAACTGAAACAGAGAAGGGACTATCCCATACAGTGGGGATGTTTTCTCCCAGCCCAAGTATTTAAAGCACCCTCCTAGTTTATTGGCCACCTTAATACTACATGGGCAAACACAGCAGTTTTCTTTGAATGTTTAATTAAAACATCCCATATATTATCAGATATTGCAACTAATTTCTAGGAAGAGCTTTCCCTTGCCTATAAGTGTAATGAGAGACAAGGCAGTTTGAGTGATATTACATATTACTCAAACCATCTCTCCCTGTGCTTGTCACATCCTAGATGTTTCTCTTGCTTCTTGGCAGGGGTTTGGACTGAATGGCCCACAAGGTCTCTTCCAACTCTGTGATTCTATTATTCTATGTATGCAGTTATATTTATGTTTGTTCATTTTTGTTATTTGAAAGTTGAGGCACTATCAACTTGTCCATAAACTGCTGCATGTGGTGGAGTGGGTACAAGTTGACTGTGGGCAAATCTACAGTAGCTGCTACATCCAGGGCTAATTCAGAGAATCTGGAAAGGGCATAATTGCCAGTGTACCATCTGGAGAGTAATACAGACTTAATCTGACTAGATCCTTTTGTTCAGACCACCCCAAAGCTGTAAGAGGACTGAAGGAGGAAGAGGGCTGCTTCTGTTTCTCAATGTGACCTAGTAAAATCCACTGGGAGAACAAAATGAAAACATAATGGCAATGGTCCCCAGTTGTTTGTCTTCGGTATCTTGTAAAATCCTCTTGACATAACCTATATGGCCTCCTCTTGTCTGCCATTCCTTTTGTTGTCACACACATTCTCTGATAAGATAGAAAGCATGTAATGGGGCTTTCCCTTCCTGAACCTTGCTAGGTTTCTTATAAGCCATTGAACTCATGGATGATTTTGCAAACTAAATTAAAATAGTCTTATCCATTATTCCTAAATCTTCCACTGGTGCATTGAAATGTATTGTAATATATCAGCTTGTTCTCTATGTGTTTTTTTTAAAGGAGGATGCACTTGTCACTGGAAATCAGACCAAGAGTGTTCTATTTTAAAGGCAGTCATGGTTGTAAAAAAAAATCAGACTTTTTATGGCCCTTACAGAGAGGCCCCCAAACATGGAGCCCATCTCGCTTTTACTTGAGTTATTCAAACGATGCCTCAGGTAAAAGTAAATTAATGTGGAGAGTTTTCCCAGTTTACTCTGCATTAATTAAACACCTGGAAAAATCTGGACCTTGACTCCTGGGACTGCTTCCACAATGTGGGGGTCAATCCCACAGCCATTCCAATTCTTTGGGCTCCTGGAGTGCAAAGGAATGGGCTCCTCCCCCTCTCCACTCCTGAGACATCATTTTCAAGCATCATTAATACTCTACAAAGGGGCCTGTCTTGCCAGCAGGCTCCTTGGGTATGTTTCAGGGGGAAATGGTTGGTTGGGGGAGGTTGCCCCCAGGATGGCATCTAGCCACTCCCCCCCCAAGGGAAAGACTGGGTAGTGGGAGGGGATGGGGACTGAAACCCATCTGGCAGTGGGCTATTTTAACCTGCTCCCTGCCTGGTTTTAGGTAAGTGTAAAAGAGCCCTTAGTTCACCGTGTGATTCTTTATTTCTTATACTAACATTTTATGAACTAATTAACAGGAAAGAGAAGGGGAGTATGAATGCTAAAGAAGGCAACCTAAATATTTTATGTTGCCTATAGCTGATTAGCCAGAATGGATGCCTGGGTAATTAATTACATTTCAATATCCCAACTTGGCTGTCTTGCTTGAAAAGTTACTTTGCCTTTATCATCACTTCAGGGTGCTTTGAATCTCTTGTAAAATTGATTATCATCTGCTAGTCAAAATGCACTGTATGTAGCTTTCTGATGCAAATTCAAGTGGTGAGTTGAGCAAAGCTGAATTTGGCAAATCTGTATAAACATATGGAAAGGTCTGTGCATAGTTCAGTCTTCTCCCATTCTGTTTTAGGCAATATAACCCTCTTCACAGACACATATAGCTCATCAAAGTCACAAAGTTCAGCCATACAAAAACAAGGAGGTAGTGATAGATAGATCACTACCTCCCAGCAACTCCTGTATTACAGCTATTTTTTGTATCCTCTTGTCTTCCATATTGACCTATTTATCCTGTATATTTTGTTTGGATCAGGGAGTGGGGCCAGAACACCAACTTCAAACTCGGATGCTGCAGCCCACCCTGCAACCAACTCAGCTATGGTATGAATGAAAAAGCCAGAGAGATCCTGGAGTAAGGGGGCAGAAACTTCCTTGGAGCTCTACCAAGGAGACAGGGGCACTCACTAGTTGACTGCCTCACCTCCACTGCAGTCAAGTCACAACACCTTGCTGCCCAAAGTGGGGAAAGCCAGCTATCCCTCTGCCCATATTTTTTTTCCTGAAAGCAGTCATGACTATATCTCCCTTAAATTTCTGGCTGAAAGTTAGTCATTCTACAACAGAGATGGCAAACAGGGTCAAAATGCATATAAACTTTGTCAATCTTTCCTCCACTTTGAAAAATTATCTCATATACCCTTAGGAGGTTGGGACTGAGCTAGGAATTTAGAATATGTGATGCTTTGGATATTACTGGTTGCGCTTTCTATTAGCCACATCAATACAAATGATGCAAATGTATGATGGAAATTTAAGTGCAACATCTGGAGGATTCCCCCTTCCTGGTCCAGTTTGAAGGAAGAGACACAAGATGAATGTGTGTAATCATTTCATTATCATAAGCGATTTCTCATGGCAGGGTGTGATTGTCTTCCATAAGTAGAGCCTTGGCAGTGGGTCTTTCAGTGAGATCTACTCTGGATCCGCATGGTCTATCACAATGAGGACATCGATCTCCGGTTGTCCTGACAAGGTTTTTTTTTACATGCCTTCCTTTTGGTACACTTTTCCTTTTTGCCCTCAATTTGTGCAGTTTCAAAAACCATTGGTAGTAACAGCTGACCTCTAGTTGGGAAGCTCAAGGGCCAGGGGTTCCCAGTTATCACTGTCTATGCCACGGTTTTTAAGGTTGGTTATAAGCCCATATTTAAATCAGTTTTGTTCTCTACCAACTTTCCCTTATCTGTTATTGAGCGGAGAGAAAAGTAATTGCTTTGGGAAATTGTGATCAGGCATTTGGACAATGTAGTCTGTCTAATGAAGTTGAAGGTGGAGGGTCATCAAAGCTGGCCGTTTTTGCTTCTTCCAGAACGCTGAAATGTGTCCATCTGTTGTCTCAAGAAATTTGCAAGATTTTTCTGAGGCAAAGCTGAAGGAACCTTTCCAGAAGTCAAGAACGACATTTGTAGATGGCCCATGTTTTACAGGTGTACAACAAGGTTGGAAGGACAACAGCTTTATAAATAAGCATCTTGGTATCCCTAACACTCTTTGCTTGATTTAAAAAAATGTTGCACTCACAGAGATGAGATTACATTGTATTTTGGCATCAGTGTTGGCTTTTGTGAAGAGGTGACTGCCTAGGTAGCAGAAATGGTCAACATTTTCTAGCTTTACACCATTGCGCTTTAGTTTTGGCATTGCAGGGGGATAGGTTGGTGCTTGCTGGAGGAACAGTTTGGCTTTCCTGATGTTTAGTGAGAGGCCAAGCTTTTCATCCACATCTGCAAAGATGTTTAAAGTGGCTTGTAGGTCTTTCTCTGAATGAGTACATTGTCATCAACATATTGGAGTTCTATAAGAGAAGTTGTTGTGACCTTCCTTTTGACTGACTAAGAGCCCCCAGTGGCACAATGGGTTAAACCCTTGTGCCGATAGGACAGAAGACTGATGGGTCAGAGGTTCAAATCTGGGGAGAGCGTGGATGAGCTCCCTCTGTCAGCTCCAGCTCCCCATGTGGATACATGAGAGAAGCCTCCCACAGAATGGTAAAACATCAAAACATCTGGGCATCCCCTGGGCAGCGTCCTTGCAGGTGGCCAATTTTCTCACACCAGAAGTGACTTGCAGTTTCTCAAGTTGCTCTTGACACACACACACACACACAAAACAACTTTTGGCTTTCTGCCTGCAGAGGGTAAAGAGCTTATCATCTGTGCAATAGAGACAATTCTCCACCCACTGGCGACAAGCTTCTGGTCACCAAGGTATAGAATAATAGGTATGAAGATGGAAAATGTTGGGGCAATAATACATCCCTGTTTGACATTTGATCCCACCTCTTTGGGAGCTGTTTTTGCCAGCTCAGATTAGCTCCATTAAAGTTGTTTTTTATATATATCTGCAAAGGAAAATACATGAGTTGAAAAACAGAAGGAGCATGAAATAGTTAAGCAGCTAGATATTGTGTGTTTCTACTCTGGCCTGGCTTAGTCTATGTTATTTGGACCTTTTGAAACAAATGCATAAGCGAGACTTACAAGACACCATTTAAAATGGACTTTGAACTGAAGGCTTAATGAGGCAAAACATGGCTGTCATTTAAGTAGATACAGAGTTTGACAGCTCCCAGTCAGGAAGCAGTTCTAAAACAGAAATAAGCAAATTCTTAATGGTGGTGCTGAATATTTCACTAAAGAATCTGAAGTTTCGGTGAATAATGGATCTCCTTGGGAGGGGTTGTATTATTGTTTATTATATAACACGTCTTTGATATTTTGCATTATGTTGGTGAACATTGTAATATTTGTGGCAAAAAAGAACAGATAAGTATGTGGTATCAAACATTTAGGAGGAAGCTATTCAGAGGGCTCGATTGCTTAGATAGCCTAGATTGCTGTTTTTTTTTTACATGCATTGGACATCTATAGGTTCACCATTTATTAGTTCCAGATGAAGTTTAATATACAGTTTTTCCACCTATACATTTGGGTGTCAACCCGGGAGATATTATATATAAAGAAGACAAAGTGTGATTAAGCAGATTCATGACAGAATAGGAGCAAACACTGAGATCCACTGAAGATCCACTCTTCATATTGTAAATCATTGTCCTGCATTTCATAACTGATTTTCAAGTGTATTTTCTTCCCCATAAAGGAAAGAAACATTATGCAACATCTTTCTATATAGATAAAGGGACGAATGGAATGAAAACTTTGTCTAATGTCTAATGTTGTGTTATTTGTTTTTATTGCATTTTGATAGCAAAGATCTGACTACTTTATAAGCAAATGTCTAAGGGAACTTCCACACAGAGCTTTAACCCATGTGGAAACAGGTTTATAAAAACTCGCTTCAGTGCAGGTTTAAGTCCCCACCACCCACCCAAACCCTGAGCTTTCCCAGGGAAAGTGGCTACATACCCTCCCGATAACAATCAGAATGGCATGCAGCCAGGCCTGTAGCGAGGGGGTGGTTTTAGGGGTTCAACCCCCCCCGAAATGTTTCAGATTTTTTATAAAAAACCTGGTTTACTCATGAATTTTAACTGGTTAACCAAATCCCCATGCTAAGTCTATGAGATGCAAAAAATTAAGAGTCCCTCCAGAACTGCAAGCACTATCTCAAGCAAATATTGACAATTTATTCACACTGTCATGACTTGCAGCAATAGCCGATGTAGTGAAGCAACCAAGTTGGGTGTGTGTGTGTTGAATGCTCTCATTAAGGAGGCCAGACTTGGTGGAGGTGGTTGACAGGGGTGGAGCTGCAGGCTAGTGAAGGTTGCTCTGCCCCCTGCTGCGCTCTTTGCTTCAGCGTGAGCTAGGAGGCAGGTTTCAACCCCCCCCCCCCAAATTTTCAACCCTCCCCGAAATTTTCAACCCCCCCCCCAATTGTCAACCCTCCCCGAAAATTTTTTCTGGCTACGGCCCTGCATGCAGCCAACTTAAAGCCCCCCAAATTACCACTAAAAGTAAAAAAAAACTTGTCCAGTTGCCATTACAGTCCTCCTCGCAGCATCCTGCTGAGAGGAAATTATGTGCCAGGAGTCTGGAAGGGGGAGCTCCTTAGTCCCCCGTTCCCCTGGTACATAATTTCCTCATTCCAGGAGGGTACAAGGAGGAATGTAATGGTAGTCAGGTACTTTATATGGGTACATGGGAGGCTGGAGAGAGGGGGTGGGCTCCATCCTGGACCTTTCAGCTGTAAGAGCCTAAAAGTTTCGGGATAGCAAGTGGGGACTTACCCCCAGGTAGTCCCAGGACTACTTGGAAGCGGGTCTCCACAGGGCCAGTACCCCACTAGATCGAGGCCTTTCAGGGAGGCCCAGATCTAATGGGGTATTTAATTAATTCAGAATAATTGAGGTTATTTCAATTAATTTGTTTTTACTGAGGGCATTATTTGGGTGCCCCCGGTAAAAACCCAGACAGGTTTCAGTTTTTGGGCCTGTCTGGATGGGCCCTAAGTATTACCTGTCTAAACACCAGAGTATGTGGATGATATATTCTTATAAGACATATGGACAACCCATGGCCTGTAAGGCATATGATGTCAGAGTATTTACGTTTGCCAGCGGAAGGATTGCTAGATCAGCAGACACTGTAATGCGAAATAAGGACTCTGCAGGCTTTCAGTTACAAAAGAAACTAAGTTTTACTAAGTACATCAAACACACGTCTTAACACAGCAAGCTACAAACAGGAACTAGTGGAAAACCGAAAGTCTCTCTGCACATTTGCTTACCTCTCTTCACTCTGGCCGAGACGGGTGACTCCCTTCTGTTCCCAGCTAGAGCATACATTATCTCATTTCTCTCAAGGTTACTTAATCACAGCCTCATGAACATTCTGCATAGCAATTTCTAACACACAGTAGACTCCATCTTGAAATACATAGAAACACATTTGAAGACACACATATATCTAAATTAATCCTGATATATTAATCCCTTAGATGTCTTCTGTGTGGCATTTATGTTTATGGATTCCTGCAAATTCTCCATAACCACCATAGATTGCATTTCCACATGCCCCCATTGTTTAATAGATCAGAGCAACATAATTGAATGGGAAAATAGTGTTAACACCATGTGAACCCTGCCCCATGGTATTTGTGTAACATGAGATATGATATACATCAGGAAGGTGAGAACACTCCAGTCATGATGATACCCACTGGTAGTCTAAACACTTCAGTCACGTGTTTCTAATAGCACCTTTCACTGTCCAGCTTCAGATCTGTTCCATTTCTGCATTTTGCCCTTATTAGACAATTTCATTGCCATTGCTGATACAGACCATACGATCTCAAGTTCAATCCTGGTTTTGATTTATTTCTTTTGATGGATTAACACAAATTATTCTGTTGATAAATGTGTGGTCAATTCTACTTTGACCAGAATTTATTCTAATTTACATACTTTGATATAGGAAAAAGTGAGGCTTCCATATTTGTCTACCTATAATGCTCAAAAGCTTTATTATTGCACTTTATTTTTTGCAATACTTTCATTATATCCTTTCCAATTCAATAAAATACAGTGAAAAAGAAAACAATAACAACATAAAAAGAAAAAGAAAGAAGCAAGAAAACAGTACCACGAGGAAAGGACTGAAAACAGAAAGAAAGGAATTTACCTTTGACTTAACGTTACTAATGATGGTTTTATATCATACTGTGTATAAAATAACCTTTCTGACTATAAATATAATATGCTTCTAGAGCTTCACCAGATGTATAGATGATCAAACTTACAGTTAATATCATGGTTATATTAACCTTTTTTTTTTACTGCAAAAAGACAATCAATGGTTTAGAATCTTTTGAAAATGTCACTACTGACATTTTCTCTAATCAGTGTTGCTAATTTGTCCATTTTAGCTAGGTTGGTTAATTTTAACAACCAGTCCTCATTCATTACAATTTTATTATTTTTTCCATTTCTATGCATTAATCTTACTATGGTGATTATGCATCGTATTAATCTTCCATATGACTTCAAAATTGGGCCCATCCATCATTCCCACTAAAAACAATTCCAGTTTTAATTGGATATTGACATTCAAAATCCTGTGCATTGAATTATATATTTTACTTCATTTCTTAGCCTTCCCACAAGTTCAATATGGGACATTGATGTTTCCAACATATTTTTAAAACTCTCTGTGCATTTTTGCCAATTTTTTTTGGGGTGTCATCAACGCATCATTTATAAGAATTCTCTTTAAAATCATAACCTAATGTAAATATAATATACAGATAAAACAATGGGAAAATGTTTTAACTCATCATTAACCAAAATCTGTACTTTGTGTTTGTCATTAATCACTTTAATCCAAGTAATAAAGTTGTCTCCAAAGTGGATCTTTTGTCAGGCTTTGAATAAAATGAAAACAGTCCATATTATCAAATGCTTTTTCATACCTAAAAATATTAGAGCTGCTTGTTTCTTGCTCTTCAGTATTCCAAAATGTGCAGCATACATCATCATCATCATCATCATCGGCAATCACTCGCGGTGGGTCCATAAGTCCATAAGTGACTGTAAAGACCTATTCATGATCTGCGTATGTGTGTGTGTAGATATATATATATATATATATATATATATATATATATATATAGCAGTTAGAACATTGATTTACAGATGGAAGACAGTCTTGGTCAGGGTTGGCTTGATGTGCCTTCCTCTTGATACTTTTCTCCTTTTTGCCCTCCATTTATGCCACATCGAATTACACAGCACTGTTGATAACAGCTGACTTCCAGCTACAATACTCAAGGGCCAGGACTTCCCAATTCTCAGTGTCTATGCCATCATTTTTAAAGTTGGTTTTAAGCCCACCTTTAAATTTCTTTTCCTGTCCACCAACATTCCATTTTCCATTCTTGAGTTGAGCATCTAGTAACTGCTTTGGGAGACAGTGATTGGGTATTTGGACAATGTGTCCATTCCAGTGAAGTTGATAGTGAAATATCATTGCTTCAGTGCTAGTGGTCTTTGCTTCTTTCAGAATGCTGACATTTGTCTGCTTGTCTTCCCAAGAGATTTGCAGGATTTTTCAGAGGCAACACTGATGGAATTGTTCCAGAAGTTGAGAGTGATGTTTGTAGGCAGTTCACCTCTTACAGGCATATAACAGTGTTGGGAGGACAATGGCTTTATAAACAAGCATCTTGGTATCTCTAGGAATGTCCTGATCTTCAAGCACTCTCTGCTTCATTCCAAAAAAATGCTGCACTCACCGAGCTCAGATGGTGTATTTTAGTGTTGATGTTGACTTTTTGGGGGGAGGTGGCTCCCATAGAACATTCTTTGTATGTTGTTGTTTTTGTTTTCACTGTATTTTATTGAATTTGAAAGTATATAATGAAAGTATTGCAAAAATAAAGTTTTTGAGCATTATGGGTAGACAAATATGGAAGCCTCACTTTCTAATGTTACACCATTAAGCTGTATTTTGTACATTTGGTATTATCACATAGCTGACTTTTCAGGAGAAAACTACATTGATCTTTCTGGCTAAAGTGTCAGAACCCAGATGCCTTAAAGAGCCAGACACAAGGATGTAATCAAAACAACAGTTTACTAAGTCAATGTAAACAAGACTCAGAGACACTTACTTCAGTGCCTCTGGTCAAAACTCAGGGTTTGCAGCAATTTGCAGCTTGAAAAACGAACTTAGAAAATAAACCGGATTAAACTGGCAAAAAATCCGGATTAAACAAGAGTTCTAACAAAATGCACCAAAAACACACAGTTCAAAGATAAAGCCCAAAAAAGAAGTCATGAAGAGAAGCCGTCGTCCAAAAGCAGTTCAATGTTGAAGAAGTCCCAGTTGGAGATACCAGAGTCCAGAAGGCAGCGTCGTTGTCAGAAACAGTCCGAGGTCAAGGAGGGGGGAAATCTGCACTTACGAGAATCCAAGCTGATCAGAACATGAAGAACACAGCAACCTGCAGTTCCAGGACCCAAGCCCAACAAGAGAAGTGGCAGTGACAGGACCCAAGGCACAAAACCAACACTTTGCCTCCTGCAAAGTTCTATCACTCCAGTGCCTTCATTTATCCTACAACTCATCATCCGTTGATGAGTTGCCCTCTACCCTGCCCTCATTGCTGTCAGCTGGCTTAGCTTCTACAGCTGAACGCCAACGCCCATCCCTCCAACTCTTCCACCTTTTGTCAAGACTTAGATCACCCCATGATTCCATGGTATCATCAGCTTGCCAATCCCCTCCAGAAAATCCCTCAAATGTGTCACTGGACGTGGGCTGTGTACACACATTCCTGATCTCCTGAACTTGTGTCCAGTCCAGTGGTTCCTCTTCATCCTCACTACTCCCAGACCCATTACTTCCAGTAAAGCCCATGAAATCCTCATCCTCAGTGGGGGCAGTAAATATGTTCCGGATCCTCTTTCTTTGATGCTCCTCGTCTGACTCTTGCTCCCGATTAGTCCTCTTAAAACCTCTACTCCCATCTCCTTCCTCCTCCTCACTCATTTCACTGCCAGAGAAACCTTCAAAGGATTCCTCATCTGTGGGTGACATAAGTATCACCCGGATTCTCTTCCTTTGCTGCTCTTCCTCTAACACCTGGGCACCTCGTTTCCCTCCTCTACTACTACTATCAGTTGTAACATTGCCAGCAGACTCTAATACAACATAAAGTTCTATAAAACATCTTGAATGTCTGCCAGAATTATTGAAAAATTCTTCACTATTCAATAATCAAGCAAATATATAATTCGTTCTCATTGTCAAATCTTCACCTGGATATCATCATCATCATCTTTAATTACTTATTAATCACCCTCCATCCGAGATGCTCTAGGCGATTTACATTGCAGAAATTATACAGGATAAAACACATACATATGATATTAAAATTAACATGGGTCAAATGCTCTAGTAAAAAGCCAGGTCTTAAGTGCTAGAATAAAATGCCCTAAGTCATGCATGGTCCTCAAATAGGGAGGCAAGGAATTCCATAAGGCAGGGGCAGAAATAGAAAAGGCCCTGCGTCTGGTGCTTTCCAAGCGCACTTCTCTAGGACCCGGTATATAGAGCAAATCGCGTTGAGATTGTTGTGGCGACCTCCAATGATGGGAGAAGGAGAGGCAGTCTCTAAGATACAATGGACCCTGGCCATATAAAGTTTTAAAGGTCAGGACCAGCATCTCATACAAACCATGACAATCAATTGGGAGCCAGTGTAGATGCCGCAGCACTGGTGTTATATGGCATTTCATGGGCATTTTTGTGAGTAACCTGGCTGCAGCATTCTGGATAATACAGAGCTTTCGAGTCGTAGAAATAGGACATCATCTGATGTTTTCTTTCTTCCATACACTAAAGCATTGCTTTGAGATATAGTTGATAAAATGAAGTTGTTTTGCCCAGTTTTAAAAGCCTAGCCTCATCTCTACTGCCATATAATACAGTTTGGTACCACATTAAGTGGTTGGTGTAGACTCATATAATGCAGTTTAACTGCATTGGATTGTATTATGCGAGTTCACACTGACCATACAATGCAGTTCCAAACTAAATTATATGGCAGAGTATAGATGGGGTGAATAGTGTTGGTCACAGTATTGCATTCTTTTAATCAGAACACTGAAGATTTTAGCAGTCAGAAAAAGAGTGAATGTTATTTATTTATAATGGACCCAATAATGAATACAGTTTCAAGAGCCTGAAGAATCATTTTTATTTATTCATTCATAAACAATTATGTGTCTCATCTTGGCCCTTCAGATCCTCTGAGGAAATCTGCACTGAATTAAATAGTTACAAATACATGAAAAACTATTTTAAAAACCCACACATAAAAACAGACAATGGATGCTTTTTTAAAAATAATATCCTAGAGCTAGAAAAAATATAACATCATTTTAGATTTTGTTACTATGAAGACGGTATTTGCCTCATTTTACTCCATTATATCAGTCAATCATCATCTGTTTGTTATTAACAGTTTGCTTTTTTCCAGATTTTAACAGAAAATGTAATGACAAATTTCTGTCCTTCTGGCGATCACCTTTCCTCCCATCCCTCCCATCTCTGTTTTGTAGTTATATAATCTTCCTAAATGCCAATTAATTATTTGTCATTCTGTTTCCCTGGGGAGAGAAAGGATCGGGGGAGTGGTAGAGAAAAATACACGAGGAAGATGAGGGGGTAGAGACATTGGAAAGAAAGAGAAGAAAGAACAGGAAAACAGAGAGTAGGCTATGGCAAAATTGTATATGGACAAGCATGGAAAACATTTGCTTCTAGTGTCTTCAAGCTGATAAACTGCTATATAATGAAATGGTTCAGTCATGTTCATTTCCCTATTTTGAGGTCTTTCTTTTACTTCCTTATCTTTCTTTTTAAAAGGCAAAAACCCATAGGGGTTAATCTTGCAGGTTTCAGCTGAAGGTGTAGTAATATTTCCCTTTAAGCAGACTAATACATTGCCTCTGAAACCCTGGAACAAACAGTATCTACTCTGCTGGCACTAGAGCCACATTAATTATCAAGCTCCATTTAGAGGATGGCAGGTGGCTGATAAATCTCTTAAGGGAGTTTCCCATCTGTGTGTCCATCTTCTTATGCATTTTGGAGTGTGTGCCATGTTACCTCTGTAGCATTTAACTGACAGTTTAAAAACATGAGGGTGATTTACTCATTTCTCCTTTTGAAAATTTGGAAAGCACTGCTGAGCTGTGCTCAGATACATTTCTATGGAGGTAGAAATACTGCAGAAGAGCAAGAGGGAGGAGGGTGAAGGAGGGAAAGAGAGAAAGAGAAGAGCACACTGAACTGTGTTACACTGAAGCACAAGACCTGAATCATGTAGCTCCGTTTTCCTAGCGGTGGGTCCCTGACATTTCTCTAGCCGCATTGCTCAAATTGTCTTGTCGAAGGCTTTCATGGCCGGAATCACTGGGTTGTTGTAGGTTTTTCCGGGCTATATGGCCATGTTCTGGAGGCAATTTTTCTCCTGACGTTTCGCCTGCATCTATGGCAAGCATCCTCAGAGGTGGTGAGGTCTCTACCTCTGAGGATGCTTGCCATAGATGCAGGTGAAACGTCAGGAGAAAAATTGCCTCCAGAACATGACCATATAGCCCGGAAAAACCTACAACAACCCATTGCTCAAATTCCTTTGAATCTGAGCTGGGAATCCTATGATCTCCCCCCCCCCCACCAAATTTGGGATCGAAACTTATTTGAAAATGGATAAAAAATGTACATATTGATTGTCAAGATAGACTGATGATAAGAATTCTGGAGAATCTGCAGACTTCAGGATTTATTTTATGCAGAATTTCACATGATTATTTTACACAGAAAACATCATTTTTGCCATAAAAATAGGTTCTGCAGGTAGAAATATTAATTCCTGTGCAGGAAAAGTTTTCTGCTCAGGAAAAGTTATAATTGTAAGTTTGTTCTGGGGGAAAATGGTACATGATTGATTTATATAGAAAATAGCATGTTCTGCACTAAAAACATTATCTGCATCGGGATTGATATTTCTGCACAGAAGTATTATTTTCCATGCAGAAAATTCTGTTTTCTGCTGAAAACACCTAAGTGAAAATTTAGCACAGAAAAAAAATCAGAATTACAGATTTTCTTCTGCACAGAAAACAACACACATACACAGAGACACACCAGTTCTCATCACAGTGGCAACCATTGGGAGTAACATGGCTAGTGTCCATGACTCATTGCCTAGAGCAGTGGTTCTCAACCTGTGGGCCCCCAAGTGTTTTGGCCTACAACTCCCAGAAATCCCAGCCAGTTTACCAGCTGTTAGGATTTCTGGGAGTTGAAGGCAAAAAACATCTGGGGACCCCAGGTTGAGAACCACTGGCCTAGAGTGACATTGGCTGGAGTACAAGGGCAATCAGAGAAGGGAGGGGAAATATCAAAGTGAAACCTCTTCTCCCCCTCCCCCATCCTACATCACTTTGGCAGCCCACCAACATCACTCCTTGACTCTAACCTAGTGACTCCTGCTATGATAGGGACACGAGGGGGATGGGAAGAGTGGCTATTCTGCTGTGCTGAACAGGGTTCAATGGGGCCTGTACAATCAGGAACTCATCCTGTCTTCACAGCTACCCAGAAGTTGGGGTTATAACCATCCTGGAGCCAGTGTGGAATTTGACAGTCCAGGTCAGCTATGAGGGATGCTGAGAGCTGCTGTGCAATAATATTCAAAAGACCACAGAAGTTGCATCATATAACCAATCAAGAATATTGTTAACAACCTGGGGGTCTCTCAGACACAAACACCATTTCACTTGATATTTTGATTGATTGATTGATTGATCAGAAATAGATTTAAAACATAAGAGATTATAGTAGTTGTTGGTGCTATTTGATTTTTGCTTCATTTTGCTTATGTTCCCTGATTCAGCCATCTAATAGAGCACCCACAGACACTCTGACACTCCTGAAGACATTGCATAGTATCCATGTTGTCACTCTTCTCTAATTTCAGCCAAGGTAACATGACTAAAAGACACCACCCCCATGAATTCCTTACTACAACAGCGACAATATGGGGTAGGAAAAAATACCCATATTTTTCTAAGGGGGAGAAATTCCTACCTGTCCCCTAAGGCGACCACTGAATGTTCATATTGAACTGAGAGTGGAAGGGTGATCTTCACACTATGGAAGAGGCCATAGTGAGGAGCCAGCTGCTTTAAATAACCAAATCCATGCCTCTCATGCAGGCAGAAGGTGGACTCATGCCAGCCTCATAAGATACAGACAGGGCTAGCCTCATAGGGGCATCAAATAACTCCCCCCAAAAATACCCCAGGCTCCTTATCTTTTTATGGAGTAGCCTTTGTTGAATAAAAGTATTCTCCTAGTAAAGTCTTGTTGGTGTTGTTACTTATGATGAGGTCACAATAGGTGTCCAGCATGTCACCAACAGAAGCAATGCCATCGGCAAAGGTGTGTCAGGGAGGTGCTTCTAAGCAGCCGCCCAATGGTAGATCTTTTGGACATATGGAACATATTCAAAAGCCAAATCAGCTGTCCAATCCAGCTGTCCACCTGTCAAAAAGACTAGGTTTCCCTTGTACTGGATTCGTGGCTGGAAGCAATGCTTCTGCTGTGAAACCAGCTGTATATCCTACGAGTGTGCTTCTTTGGCCCATGTACACGTGACCACATTCTATGAAAGCTTGTGTTACCAACTTCTTCGTTTATTAGTTTCAAAGAAGCTACCAGATCTCTTTGCATATTTATCCAGGTTAACACAGCTATATCTCTGAATTCTTCTGCTGGCTCTAGGCTGGATTTACACTGCCCTATATACCAGGATCTGATTCCAGATTATCTGCTTTGAATTGAATTAAATGAGTCTACACTGCCAGATAATCTGAAATAAGCAGATAATCTGGGATCAGATCCTGGGATATAGGGCAGTGGAGATCCAGGCCTAGTCTTCAGAAAATATACATTTGAAGTTTGAAATGATGAACTATTTAAGCTTTGAATCTAGTTCATTTTTTCTTCTGTAAATAAGTTTCCTCTAAAGCAGTGGTTCTCAACCTGTGGGTCCTCAGATGTTTTGGCCTTCAACTGCCAGAAATCCTAACAGCTGGTAAACATGCTGGGATTTCTGGGAATTGTAGGCCAAAACACCTGGGGACCCACAGGTTGAGAACCACTGCTCTAAAGGCTGACTTCATTTTTTAAGAAAAGGAGCAAGAAAAAAATCAGACATGTTACATTTACTGTATCCATTTATTTTGTATGGAATCTTTCAGTGTTTAACATCTGATTATTTTCCTGAACAAAAATTTATCTGACTTCAGTATTACTCACTTTAGCATTGCAGCTATCAAATGTTATTAGAAGAGAATTCAAATCATCCACCAATTATGACATGACAAACGTGGGGGTTGTAAAGTAAAGATTCATCATTTGTGAGTGTGGAGAAGAGCAAACCACTGACCACCTGCTGCAATGCAACCTGAGTCCTGCTACATGCACAATGGAGGACCTTCTTGCGGCAACACCAGAGGGACTCCAAGTGGTCAGATACTGGTCAAAGGACATTTAATCAACTACTAAGCTTGCAAACTTTGTGTTTTGTCTGTTTGTTTTGTTTTGTTAAAAATGTAATACAAATATCTCGTTACTCCTGACATGATAAATAAATAAAATATCATTTGCCCCACAACTTCACTGAAGTGAGCCAGAGAAAGGATTTTCAGAGAGACTACCAGTTAAGTCAGAAAGGAAACAGCTTTCCCCCAATAGACCAACTCTGTGAACACTATGGATGTTTTTCTGGTTGGCCTGCCTACTTGCATGGCTGAGCAACTAGGAAACTCTCTTTCCACTGCTACAGGGAAAGGAAAAATAGTTTGTACATTCCTTGAAGTTAATGCACAGTGAGTGACGCACTTCAGATAGCTCAGTCTCACCAGGCCTTGCTTCCTTCAACTATGATTGCCCACAGGCATTGCCTTGGAGTTTAAGGGATATTTTTCTTCCATCAAAACAGCTCAGGGAGAGTTTTGAATTCTCTACTTCTTCCGTTTTTGTACCAGTGAAGTGTAAGTAATGTTTTTCTATGCCAGTAACATAAAATGCAGTCAAGGAGGTATGCATCTAAGTAGAACGCCTTTGTTCTATCAGTGAAAAAACAATGGTCTAAATGCTTCTCTTTGCTGATCTGCTGTAGATGAATTGGTTTTGGTTCAGGCAGAGAAATAGTTGTTAGAGTTTGACAACAAAGGATAGCGGGTGAATTCTGTTTGTTCACACAGAACGATTTTCTGAATCCTGCCAAAATGGAAAATTGTGATCTGGTACCTCATCAGATGGGCCAGGTTAACAACTTCGAGTTTATATGATTTAGCCTGGTGTTTTCTTTGGGATAAAGACAAAAAGGTTGATATAAAGTGTGAGTAATACATTGCATGAGGTAAAACAAGTATTCTATTTGTATGTATCAGAAGAACAAAATATTATTTTATGAGCTATTTTGCTTTTTGGAGGCAAAAACTTCTTGAGGCTGGGAGTTAGGGAAGGGGAAATTCATTTAAGCAGATAGGAATGCTTTTTTATTTTATTTTTTGGATAAGTGATTTTTTAAAAATATATTCTCCCATTTATGCAATAGTTTTTCACTTCACTTTCCTCCTAATATTTTTTGGACGGGCAGAATCAGTGCCTACTTTCTATAGTATGCCATGAACATGAACACAAATACAAACACACACTCAAAGAGTGTAATTCATATAAATAATTTTTGAACCTGGGGAAGGCAGGTCAAATTTACAATTTAAGTACTACACAATGCTGATATTGTTGAAAATATTTGAGAAATGAAAGGATTTTCAACAAGAACCTGAAAACCTACTTTGCAAGACTGAAATGTTTCCTACTCATTACTAACTTGACTAAGATCTTAGAAAACTGCTTTTTTTGAGGGGGGGGGTGGCAACAATTCTCAGAATCCCTCAGCCAACCAGGCCAATGATTACTCAAAGCAGTGCAGTGCCATGGACAGGTATTAACAAAACTCTATGTAGGATTCAGTAACAAAAAGAATTTGATTTCTTATGGTTGTTATATGCCTTCAAGTTGACTCCAACTTATAGGAACTTTTCAGAAAGATTTATTGACAAGTTGGAAGGTGTCCAGAGGAGGGCAACTAAAATTATCAAAGGTCTGGAGACCATGCCCTATGAGGAGCATCTTAAAGAACTGGTATGTTTAGCCTGCAGAAGGGAAGGTTGAGAAGAGACATAATAGCTATGTATACATATGTGAAAGGGTGTCATAAGGAAGAGGGAGCAAACTTGTTTTCTGCTGCCTTTGAAACTTGGACTAGGAGCAATGGGTTCAAATTACAGGAAAAGAGATTCTACCTGAAAATTAGGAAGAACTTCCGGACTGTACGAGCTGTTCAACAGTGGAATTCTCTGCCTTGGAATGTGATGGAAGCTCCTTCATTGGAAACTTTCTTTCTTTTTTAATATTTTATTGAGTTTTATATTTTATAACTGACATCACAAGACTGAATGACCTAACAAACAACAAATAACAAATAACATCTACAGAATTTACATAGCGACCACCATATAACAATAACATACAAAATATCTAATATGACATTTTCCCTCTAACTTCCAGATACCTCAAATGAGCGTTAGTCTTCTTTCTTTTACAATTTTGTGTTAAAATGGAGGTTATCCAATAACCAACCCTGTCTTTGCCCGGAGGGCCCTTGTTTTATTCCTGTTTTGACATAATTTTTATTTGTTCCTTTCTAGAAAATTGGTAAATTTCTTCCAATTTGTCTTGTCGGATATTGATCAATTTTGGGATACTTTCTGGGTTAGCAAATCCATATGCATTATGTCCATGGTTTTCTCAATCCAGGAGTTGATCGTTGGTGTCTCCTTATAGGAATGCTTTATACATTTCCCCTTTTTTTAGTTTGACAGAAAGATATTAACATTGACATAGAAAAGGTTAACCAAAAAGGTGATTAAACCACCTTTCACACCTACACAGGCTTTCAACTCCCTTAGGTCCTTCCCCTGTTAAAATAGACACAGAGCAATAGTGGTTGCCTAGTTTTACAGTGTTTTACTCAGATTTAAAAATAAAACCAACACCCCACAGCTAATGAAACACTGCTTCAACACTTTATCTCTGTTGCTGCAACCTTTCTGTAAAACCTGCTCAGCTATCCTCAGCCCATCAGCCTTGCTGACCCAAATTGCTGACCCTGGACCACATAGCAGAAAATCTGCTGCAAGTGTGTTACCTGTCCTCCTCACAAAACAGCAAACCACAAAAACAAACTGCTCCCTCTGGCGATAAATCTGCCATTTCTAAAGTTCAAAAAAAAGAAAAAAAAATCAAGCACATTTCTACATTCCCGTCTTCTGTGTCTCTTTTGAAACATTGAAAAAATAAATCAAAGAGACAGAGAGCTCCAATGCAAGACCCCAGTACAGAAAATATCACCAGTTTGCTGCTTCTCTGAGAATGTGCAGTTCCCCATACTAAATAAATAAGAATTTTAAAGTGCTCTTTGAGTCAGTCCTCTTTCTGTCTCAATCATTCAATTTGACGGGAGAATATAAACAAACAAACCTTTTCCCTCCCGATCTAATGTGGAGCTGTAATGCATCAATGCAAAACTGAATTTGAAGCAACATAGCAATGCATCAGAACTAGTTCACTAGTCTATTGGTTGGGGGAAGAGGTCACTGTCTTTCATCCAAGTTTCTGATTTGTCAGTTATCTGATAAGAAATCATTGAGTTAAGAATTCATCTTTTTCTTCTAAAATTAGAATAGCATTTGTCTTTGTCTATTCAAATGCAAAAAGAAAAAAAAAACACTAGCCAGCTAGTTAAATTCCAATAAGGCCCATGAATTTCAACAGCAGAATTGCAAATGCATACAAATAAGATCTTTAACAAAGTGAGAAGATAGATAGATAGATAGATAGATAGATAGATAGTGTGTGTGTGTGTGTGTGAGTATATATATATATATATATATATATATATATATATATTCCAGACAAATAAGGAAATCAAAAGTAATTGTTATTTTGTCATCAAAATCATAACAAAAAGATAAAAGAGCAGTGGGATGACAGGTTGTTACACTTCCATGCTCCACTGACCTGTAAATGGATTTTGATATTGCTGGTTGGCTAAATTCCACTCCAAGGAACATTACTCGGAGTCCGAAAGTCACAATTTTTCAACTACCAGCTGCCGTCTTTGATACCCTATTGTACACAGGTAACTTGCCCATTTGTGTCATGCTCAGACATGGTGATTTCATGCTGTCTCTCTAGAAAATGAATTTCTGACTGGAAACATCTTCAAAACCTGTATTTTTTGCCCGTGTTACTCTCAAATTGTTACTGACATTGACCAGCAAACACTCTACAGCTCTTTTAGGACCTGGAGTGACTGCCAGTTTAAAACATTCTCTGCCCACATTCTCCGCCACATCACAGTATGGTTCTACATTCCAAGCCACTGAAAAGTCAATTGAAAAGATTCTGTCCATTGCCCTGGCATTCTGTCACACTCTAGAATAACTAAGAAACAGAGTCAAGAGTTGAAGTGTAGAGATTGAGGGTTGTTTGCTTGCATGCCTGTTGATTTTTTATGGGTGACATCACTAGAAAAAAACAAATTCTTCTTTCTCCATATTGATGCTCTTCAGTGAATCTGTTTTCTGTTTCCTATTTAAGATGAATGTCTGTTGTGTGATCAGTAGCAAAGTGTACTTCACATGCCAAAGACAAAAAAGGCAACAACTTTTTCAGTTGCAGCTGTAGTCAAGTGTTGAGCCATATATGAGTCTGGATTCAGGCATCAACCGACCTGAATGATGAACCCAACAAGTTTGACCCAGTGCCAGAAATCCTAGAGATGGCCAGAAGTACCAGCAGTGCAAAATCCACCAAGGGAGTGTAGAAACCTTCTGCCCACTATTGGGCCAGGCGGACTCTGAACCTGTCAGGTTTTACAATGTATTGTAATGTAATATAGCTGAGTCATGCACTGCTAATAGGCTTCTATTGGAAATGCTGAGTCATACATTAACTGTATATAGGGAATCATTTAGGGAATGTGTTCTGGCCTAGCCCAGGTGATTGTGAATGATGTAATCCTGAGTCTGAGTTAAGTTATTGGGTTGGGAGCCAATCAGGGATTGCTATGTGTAATTGTATAGAATTGTATATAAGGAAGTCATGTAGAGTGTATACTCTCTCCTTGTGCTGTGATGCTGTTTGCTGAAGGCTCTGTGTAATGTATTAAAAGAACCTGTCTGCAAAGACAAAATATAACTGTGTGCTGTGGTAAGTTTGTAATGTCATCTAGATTGGAGGGGAAGACAATAGTAAAACTGACAATGGCCGGGCATGTGCTCAAGTGTGTGTAAAAGAGTTCCAGAGTGACTGCAGTTTGTGGGAGCAGTTGACTGAAAATTCTGTGCAGGAAGAAGCTACTGGAAAGCGCTGAAGTTGTGCAACTGAACTGCTGCTGAATTGTGAAATTAATCTCAACAGAACCACACCGTTAACTCCCCCAATGGGACCCTTTGTACACCCCAGTACCTCGAGTACACTGTTCATCCAATCCTGGATCTTCCTCTTTCCCTCCCCGCTCCCCCTTCCCTTTTAGAAGAAATGTAAATGTTGTAATTGAACGACATGGTAGTTAAAGAAATTTGCATTAGTTCTTTTTTTTTACATACATTCATATAACTAATAAAATACTAATCAATGCATACATGTATTTTTGGTTTCCTATCATCAAGGGAAAACTATGAGAATCACATTCCCTTTTTTGGGTGTTTATTTGTGAATTATATCCATAAAAATGTGCATGATTAAAATATGTAGGACTGAGAAATGTGGACAAACACAAGTCAACAGAAAAATATGTTTAAGAATTGTATATTAAGAAAAAATAAATGCAGAAGGCATATGTCAGGAAATGTGGGTACCAAAATACATATGAATTTCTATGCAGGAACACACACACACAAATGCACACACATGTCTTGGAATCACATTTAAATATTCATAAAAGACTGCCGAAAGAATTTTGAGAAACAGAATGAAAATGAAATGACTACAGAAGTGGTGATGCATATAAATAGAATATCCTCTATTTCAGTCTTTCCATCTACTATGCATCAGCCATCTATATGTATCCCAGCTATTATGGTGACATATATTTTACTGCACCTTCTACACATTACATTTTTGATAAGTTCAAGAAAACAGGGTTTAAAATGTGACTGCGTCAACAGGAGCAGGATGAGCAAGAAGTGAGTTTAGTAATCTTCCAGTCATCATTCCAGTAATCTTCCAAAGTCCACCCCCTTTGTTTTATCCTTTAATAGTGGAAAATAGGGCTGGGCGGTTTCGTTTCGTTAATTCGTAATTCGTTAATAATTCGTTAATTTTGTTGATTACGAAGCAATAACGAACCATTCTGGAGCAATTTTTTTTAAAAAAACGAATTTTTAAAGACGTTTTGTAAATGCTTCGTATTTCGTTATTGTATTCGTTTCGTTATTGTTCTGAGGTCGTTTCGTTATTATTTCCGCATGTCTGGGCCAGTTTTATGGTTTAATTAGTGAAAAAAAATTATAATATCACACCAACAGTCAACAACAGAGGGAGAGGGAAGCTTCAGAAGGTTTTGGAGGTTTTTTAGCGTATTTCGCGGTCGCGTCCGCCATTAACGAATCGATTCGTTATTGTTTCGGAAATCGATTCGTTAATTTTTACCATTTACGAAATTTCGTAAATATCGAACTTTTTAAAAGGAAAATTTTGTAATTATTTTAAATATCGAAACGCAAAAACCCCCAAAAAACGAATCGATTTTAGAAACAAATTTTTCCGTTGTTACCCAGGCCTAGTGGAAAATATTAATGGCTTCATTTCATATGAACATGAAAGTGAGGCTCACCCTCCATATCCCAGTTTGCTGCAAAAAAAAATCCTACTTGTCATTCATTACAGTAACGATGACCCTTGTGCAGAAATAAATGTGTGGCATGCAATTTCACTGTAGTAGCATTTTTAACTCAGCGGTGAATAAACTGGGACCTGAAGTGGGAGGATCAAATTGCCCCTGAAATCAGATTTAGAATATTAATTTTATTGTCCAAAGTGACTACTTATTCTCTCACGTGCCTCTGTCAATATATTGATTGTAACTCTTTGGGTTTATGATAATGAAAGGCAACAGTATTGTGAAAATATCCTAAACAGCAGATTACTTTATAAGTATAGCGTTATGACCCTTTGCCTTATTGCACTGAGCATGTTTTGAATCAATGGGACTTAAGAATGTTAATTAAAATTGCATGAGCGTTTTTTTTGTACTCAGTGAGAGCCAGAGGCCTAATTGTAAGGCTATTTTTAGTACTATAGCTATCTTTATAAATAATAGAAACAAATCAGATCACTGCTATTTAATCTAAGATTAGTCGGTTCAACCTTCAAGGAACTAAAAACATAAAAAGCAAGATTTCTAAGAATCCAAACGAAGTTTGTCATATTTTCAGAACGTAATGGTTTTTATTTATGCTATGATATTTGAATACTGTATATACTCGGGTATAAGCCTAGTTTTTCAGCTCGTTTTTTAGGCTGAAAAATTCCCCCTTGGCTTATGCTCGAGTCAAGGTTATTTATTATTTTACTCCCTTATTATTATTATTTGTAATACCTTTATAATTTTACTCTATTAGTATTATTACATTTATTATTTTACTTTATTATTGTTACTACATTTATTATTTACATTATTTTACTCTATTATTACTACATTTACATTATTTTAATCAATAATAATAAATGTAATAATTTATTTTTATTAATAAATTATTACATTTATTATCTTATTCTCTTTATTATTATTGCAAGGATACATAAGCACATTTACATTGAAGAAGATGGAAATAATGGTTCCATCAGAGTTGGAAAGTTATCTTAAATTACAGTTTTATGTAAATATTCAAAAACATTGGACCTACTGATACCTCAGTCAATGTAATTTTATTGGTATCTATTTTTATTTTGAAATTGACCAGTACCTGCTGCATTTGCCACCCTCGGCTTATACTTGAGACAATACGTTTTCCTGTTTTTTGGGGGGTAAAATTAGATACCGCGGCTTATATTTGGGTTGGCTTATACTCGAGTATATACGGTAATACTTTTTTTTGCATTACTATCTGGAGTCTGGTTCTAAATTTGTTTTCAGCCAGCTATGAACAATTGAGAAGAACATTCCCTCTACTGCCCCATTACAACAACATTGTTGGAGACTGTCCGTCATGTATTTATTTTATTTAAGCCCCACCTTTATCCCAAAAAAGGAGAAACGATCTGTAATACAAAAAATGAAAATGATTAAACAACCACGCACTCAAAAGCTTCAATTTAGAGGAATTAGAAACACATTAAAATCTATTACATATTAAGAACTAGAACACCTGTTGCACTAATCTGATCAGTAATAAGCTGAATTCCTCTTCAAATACAAAAGATACATACAAAAAATACAAATGGAACTGTAGAGGAGAGTCTACTGAACAGGCCAGTACCTGTCACATACCAGTACTGCCATCTGTTGAGAAATTATGTAGGTGGAGGCATTACTTTTCATTCAACCCCCATACATGTTAAAACACTTTTTAAAGTATTTGTCAGCATGGATTTTGAGGAGGATTTTTCATGACAATTTAAAACTGCATCCCTACAAAATGATTTGTCTAATATGATTTTTAAATCCATTAAAGCACACTGCTTTATTTTTCAGAAATACTGTATATGCTTTTTTTTCCTAGAAAGCTTCATTCATTTTATAACCCTTCAAAATATATATCTTTATGCTCCAACCTGTACAAAGACCCTGTGAACCTTCTATATGAAACTGAAATAATTTTGAGAACATGAGAACGGTGTATGTTCACAAAAGCAACATCTAGAAAGATATAGTTGTCCTTATGTTATTACGAATTCCCAATGGCTGTTAATGGTCATTGCACTTCTCTTGTTTGTTTTAAGGCTGCTACCTTCCTGCACTTCATGGCATTTTATTTCTGCTATTTATATTTGGCCTGTGTACTTATCTTTATTTATCTGCCAACTGAGAATAGTACTGCATGCATCTGTCAACTAAACTCAAATCTGCACATGCCTATACCACAATATTTCTCTTTTTTAGATGTCGCAAAGCACTGCTGGTTTTGGAGCAAAAAAAATCACATTTGGTGTATTTGTTATTTAAAAATTATGGATCCTAAATAAAAACTAATTTGGCACTAGACAAGTAACCAGGAAAAGAATTATGAGGAACAGTTCACTGATCATACACCCAACAATGATTATGAAAAGAATATTTCATTCAGGAACAGACAAAGGAAATTAGCACAACAATTTAGTGATAATATTTCAAAGACTGGACACCATAGTAGAGGAGGGCTAATCCATCTCATTATTGTTCAGATAGGTTTTCAGCAGAGCCAGAAAAGGGAAGAGAAGCTGTGGCTGTATTGAACTAAAATCTAGTCAGTGAACTATATGATAAGGAATATATAATAATTAGTGGTCTCCTGCCACGCGTTGCTGTGGCCCAGTCTGGTGATATGGAAAATAAAGTAATTAGAAAGTGCCTGTTTCTAATATATGTAATGTCTTTATGCTTGAGGGTAAACTGTATTTCTTGCTGTTTCTTTGATAGTGTTGACATAGAGATTGTCTGGTTTGCCTACTCTGGAACATGCAACATATAATTGTCCATCTTTTGGAGTCCCTTTCAAATCTATAATACTTTATTTCTGTGTGTGCAAATCATATCAGTCTATCTATATCTATGGCTGGATGGCTCTCTGTCAGGAGGGCTTTGATTACGTTTTCTTGCCCTGGTGAAGGGAGTTGGACTGGATGGCCTTAAGTATTTTCTGTTGTTCATGGGGGTTCTGTGTGGGAATCATTGGTGGGGTTCAGAATGCTCTTTGATTATAAGTGAACTATACATCTCACTAACTTCAACTCCCAAATGCCAAGATCTATTTTCCCCAAACTCCATCTGTGTTCACATTTTGGCATATGGAATATTCGTGCCAAGTTTGGTCCAGATCCATCATTGTTTGAGTCCACAGTGCTTTCTGGATGCACTGTGGAACTACAATCCCAAAACTCAAGGTCAATGTCCAACAACCCAAATGTCAAGGTCTATTTCCCCCAAGCTCCATCTGTGTTCTTAGTTGGGCATATGGAATATTTGTGCCAAGTTTGGTCCAGATCCATCATTGTTTGAGTCCACAGTGCTCTCTGGATGTAGGTGAACTACAACTTCCAAACTCAAGGTCAATGCCCACTAAACCCTTCTAGTGTTTTCTGTTGGGCATGGGAGTCCTGTGTGTCACCTTAGGTTCAATTCCATCATAGGTGGAGTTCAGAATGCTCTGTGATTGTAGTTGAACTATAAATCCCAAGAACTACAACTCCCAAATGACAAAATCATAATTTTTGAGTGATGGTCACTCCTTGTGTTGTGAGACGTTTTGTTGCCAAATTTGGTGTGATTTCGTTCATTGGTTCTTTTGTTTTTAAGGTACTCATTATGCAACAGAGCATTTTTATATAGAGAGATTAGAAGCATGCATCCATAATGGTAATGCCTCCTTCTACACACAGACATCTCAGTAGCTACGTCAGTTGGAGATTCATTCTCAGAAACAACAGATGGGGTTGTGAATCTATTACCTGGACTGTGCCATGCTAGATGCGTAGGTGGAGATTTGTCCTTTGAATGTTTTCCTATAAAACAGCCACAGCGGGACTTGTATAAAAATATAGATGCAGGAGAAGGGGATAGCTAGAGGAAACCTTACATCTAACCTGTTATTTTCCTATGTAAAGAAGCATCTGTTTTGTTTTGGTTTTCGAGAGCATAAAACAACATGAGCCTTCACTTGCAATCAAAGGCACTATACCACATAACTGATGAGGACAGGTTTCTGTTGTCACAAATGCCCTATGTCTTTTGAAAGGAGCCTTGTCCATGATAAATTAATAACACTACATCCAACATTTCATGAATGCAGATTTGTATGGATAGTGCTGTGTATGTTGCGTCCTAAAAATCTATGTATATAATAAAAGTCAGTGTTTGTATGCGGAGGGAGGACGGTGTATGTGACAGCTTTCTGATTGGCTGCCACTTTCACAGTCGACTGTGACCTGCACGGGTGATGGACCTGGATCAAACTTAGCACACATAACCCCCATGATCCCCTTTACGTCCTGGTGAGGTTTGGGGGAGGATGGACGAAGATTGATGGCATTTGTAGTACTTTCAAACCCATTGGTTCCCACAGACCACTGTGGCCCCCAATAAAGACAGATAAAGATCAAACTTGGCACACAGAGCCCCCATGATCCACTCTACATTCTACTGCAGTTTGGAGGAGGGCGGACCATGGATGATGGGACTTCAAGTACCTCTACTCACTTCCTGAGACTGCTGTGACCCTCATCCAATGACCGATCAAGACCAAATTAGGCACACATAAGCCCCTTTACATCCTGGTGAGGTTTGGGGGAGGACAGATAATGGATGATGGGATTTGTAGTACTTTCCCACCCTTCAATTCCCACAGACTACTGGGCCCCCCAACAAAGACCAATAAAGACCAAACTTGGCACACAGAGCCCTCATGACTCACTCTACATCCTGGTGCGGTTTGGAGGAGGAAGGACCACGAATGATAGTACTTGAAGTACCTTCACTCACTTCCCAAGACTGCTGCAACCCGCATCCAATGACTGATCAAGACCAGACTTGACACACAGAGCCCCCATGTCCCACTCTACTTCCTGGTGCTGTTTGGAGGCGGATGAACCATGGACGATGGGACTCGCAGTACCATCACTAACTTCCTGAGACCACTGTGAGCCACATAAATGACTGATAAAGACCAACCTTGGCACACAATGCCTTTCTCAAATTACCCGAGCAGCACCGGGTCCCCAAGCTAGTGTTAAAATAAAAATCAGAGTCCAGGAAATACAAATATTGCACCAAGAAAACTGGATTGTCTATGGTACATTTCATGCAAATTGAGCACATGAATAAAATTTCTCCTGTTTTGCATCTCCTGCCCTAAAACACTTTACTATGTTTGCTTTTCACTGTGCTAGTTATGGATACACTAAAGGCCTAGTCCTAACCTTTGGTAGTCTTTTTGTTTACTTATCTCTGACTTTTGAGATCTCAACAAATAATTCATAAACTTCTGAGAACCTCTCTACAATTTGCAAGCCAATTACAAAGTGAAGAGTAATAGATAGCTTCAGGAAACAGAATCCTAGTTGTGCGTTTCACATTCTTTCTCTGTTTAGTAATCCCAAGGAAGTGAGCATCCTCTTCTTACAGAGATGTTCTACGTGGAAATGTTTCACTTTCCATTGGCTTTCTCTGAGTCATATTGCTTAAATGCAACCTTGTTTCCAAACTAGCCTTTGGCGTATTTAAGTGCATTCTGAGGATCACACCAATCTGCCTGTAAAATCAATTGTATTGATTTTCTCTGTTTGCTTTAAGGAATGCACCAACTGAGTTTAAATACCATCTGATTCAGCATCACCTTTTCACATTGCTTATACATGTATGTAACTTGCATTTTCTTGCTGTAATTTCTGAATGACTGATAATATATATATATATATATATATATATATATATTATATAAGCTATACCCGGCACGCATTGCTGTGGCCAACCTTCCCTCCCTCTTTTTCTTCTCCTTCCTCCCTTCCTTCTTTCTTTCCCTTTTCTCTTTTTTTCTTCTTCTCTACCTGTTTCTTTTCTCACTTTCTTTGCTCTTTGGTTCCTTCCTTCTCTCCTTCCTTCCTTCCTTCCTTCCTTCCTTCCTTCCCTCCCTCTGTCTTTCCTTTAACTTTTTTATTTCCTTTTGTCCTTCCTTCTCTACCTTTCTTTCCTTCCTTTTCTCCTTCCCTCCTTCCTTCTTCCCCTCTTTCTCTCCCTCCTTCTCTCTTTCCTTCCTTCCACCTTTCCCTCCTTCATTCCTTCCCTCTTTCCCTTTTTCTCTCGATCTACCTGTACAGAACAGATATGGAGATGATTTTTTGCCAAAGTATTATCTACAACAGTCAAAAGTGAAACATAAGCTCATCTAGTCATGCTGTACATCAGTTCCGATTTCATTGTAATAATCATTTATTATCACTTCTCAAATATGCAGATATGTAATCTGAAAGGAATATTTGCCTTTGTATGTATAAACCTGGACCCCTGGTGGTGCAGTAGGTTAAACTGCTGAGCTGCTGAGCTTGTTGACTGAAAGGTCGCAGGATCGAATCCAGGGAGCAGCATGAGCTTCCGCTGTCAGCCCCAGCTTCTGCCAACCTAGCAGTTGGAAAACATGCAGATGTGAGTAGATCAATAGGTACTGCTCCGGTGGGAAGGTAACAGCTCTCCATGCAGTCATGCCAGCCACATGACAGGTGCCTACGGACAACTCTGGTTCTTCAGTTTAGAAATGGAGGTGAGCACCAGCGCCCAGAGTCGGGCATGACTGGACTTAATGTCAGGGGAAAACATTTATCTAACCTATGTATAAACCACCTTAAGTCCTCTGGTGGAGATAGGGTGGTCTAAAAATATAGTTTATTATTTATTATTCCCTTCCAATAAAAATATGAATCGTACCATTTTTACACCATAATAGATGAATAAGAAAAATCAAGTCTGTGGCAAGCCTAAAGTTTTGCGAAGTTTTGGTGTGTTAAATTTTGAAGGTTAAACATTATTAAGGTTGCCAAGACTTCTAATGGGCCTAGTGTGGAAGAAATCCAAGCTGTAAATGTACTTGCTGGATCTGGGTATCTTAAACTATTTCAGGTTTGATGGTTTTCCACTGAATATGCCAAGTATTTCTTGACCTATATTTCTAGCAATATCTCTTCATTTTAACTGTGGATCAAAATGCTTCATCACGCTAGAGAATGAATCCACTTTAAATCTGATTGCTGCCTTCAGAATTCTGGAGTTTGTAGTTTAGGGAGAAGCCTTTAACACAGTGTTTCTCAACCTGGGGGTCGGGACCCCAGAGGGGGTCGCGAGGGGGTGTCAGAGGGGTCACCAAAGACCATAAGAAAACACAGTATTTTCTGATGGTCATGGGGATTCCATGTGGGAAGTTTGAGCCAATTCTATTGTTGGTGGAGTTCAGAATGTTCTTTGATTGTAATGAACTACAAATCCCAGCAACCACAACTCCAAAATGTCAAGGTCTATTTTCCCCAGAATCCACCAGTGTTCACATTTGGGCATATTGAGTATTTGTGCCAAGTTTGGTCCAGATCAACCATTGCATTAGTCCACAGTGCTCTCTGGATATAGGTGAACTACAACTCCCAAAGTCAAGGTCAATGCCCATCAAACCCTTCCAGTGTTTTCCATTGGTCATGGGAGCCAAGTTTGGTTCAAATCTATCGCTGGTGGAGTTCAGAATGCTCTTTGATTATAGGTGAACTATAAATCCCAGCAACTACAGCTCCCAAATTACAAAATCAATCCTCCCCCAACCCCACTAGCATTCACATTTGGGCGTATTGGGTGTTTGTGCCCAGTTTGGTCCAGTGAATGAAAATGCATCCTGCATGTCAGATATTTACATTATGATTTATAACAGTAGTAAAATGACTGTTATAAAGTAGCAAAGAAAATAATATTATGGTTGGGGGTCACCACAAGATGAGGGACTGTCACGGCATTAGGAAGGTTGAGAACCACTGCTTTAACAGCTTCAGTAAACTACAAACCCCAGAATTCTGCAGGAGGCAGAAACCAGATTTAATGTGGATTCATTCTCTAGTGTGATGAGGTCTAAAGACTTGAACAATCAATCATTTCAATTCTATGTGACATTTAAAACCTGACCATAGCTAGTTCTTAGAAAGGGATTATTTTATAACTTAACAGTGATTGCCATCTCTCAGTAATATATAAATGGCCATATCTGAATTATCATTTGTAAAATCCATTACTGAATGATATTTTTCAAACTACAGAGACAGTGTATGCATGCATGAGAGAGAGTTCAATATATAGATAGGACTTCAGATCATATAAATTTGTTTTTGGTTAAGAGTTATTGACAGCAGTGTATCAATAATGCCTTGAATCCTCTTTGGGATAGAGAAAGGTGGGGTAGAAATGCCATAAATAAATAAATAATTTCTAGGCATGCAGTATTATATTAACCAGAATATTTTTAATGACAAAAACTTTTACAGACTTATTCAGAACCTCACCTAAGGTTTTCTGATGAAGTGGAACTGTCAGGAATCACTTCATACCACATCCTTAAAACATCACAGTCTGTCACTGCTTCAGAGGAATGCAATTATCTTCCAAAGACTATAACAATATGGATGTATCTTTTATTGCTGCATCATATCCATCGGTGATGACATTCTTCTGCAGATGGGGGAAGACTGGCAAATAACCATCAGATTAAAAAAAACTAATAATCTATTTTCTGCCATCTCTACTTTGCATGTAAAATCTAGGTCTTAAATTGTAGAGTCAGCAGTAATGACGTCTTGGACTTTCCCAGCCTAATTGTATGTTATACTGGCATGCAATGAAATTGTATGAAACACTTGGGGTGATTTAATCAGAGAAGCAGTAGACAAGTGAGTTTATACGAGGGGTATTTTTTAAGTAAGGTCCGTTTTGTTGTAGACACTAGTAGTTTGTGTGCATACCGCAACGAGTGCGTGCGTCCTGTACCAGCATGCCTCGGGAACAACTGTGCTCAGTTTCCACTCTGTAACTAACCTGTACGGTTCTGTTCTGTGCTTTAAAACTGTTTAAGACTATCAACTCACCCGCCACATGTGAGGTTCGCTCAATGATACAGTTTTTATCAGCAAGGAACCTGCCTGCTGCAGAAATTGATCGACAGATTTGTGAAGTGTACGGTGATACTGTTATGAGTGAAAGCAAAGTGCATAAGTGGGTACGACAATTCAAAGATGGTCGTGACAACATCCATGATGAGGACCGCTCCGGTCGCCCTTCTTTGATTATAGACGGCAGTGAACTCTTGGTTATCGAAGCAGGTGGCAAGTTTTTATGAAGAGAGTATTTTAAAATTGGTTCGGAGGTATGATAAGTGTTTGAACAAACTTGGCAACTATGTCGAAAAATAGAGTGAAGTACATACTTTCTGAAAATAAATTTACTTTTTTGAAATAAACTTTCATTGTGTACTTATGTTCCAACGGACCTTACTTTAAAATACCCCTCGTACTTTTACTTCTGAACCTCCGCACACAACCCTTTTCTCCAGTCCGTTTTCTGCCCTCTGAATCTATTCCCAATCACATATCCCACCTGTAAACAATAGTCTTCCTTTGTCCAATTCACCTCTTGAAAGTTCTCCCAGACAATTGATGCCATCTTGTTAGGATCCACACTGTAACTCAGGAGGCATTTACTGCAATATGTAATGGGATTAGCCTGAACACACTAATGTCTTCCAGGCCAGTTCTACAGAGGCATTATAAAGCAGTTTGGAGGTGGATTAAAAGGAAAAAAATCACTGTGCAGCATCTACACAGAGACTCCAGAAACCAGTTTGAGGCTGGGACCATGGCTGCCTTATCCAGTGAATGTAGATGGAACCAAACCCAGATGTTTCTTTCCTTACCCATTCTGCTGAAATGCCCTGATGCATATCTCCATGTCTGTTTGAATGCATTGATTATTTAGTTTTTAGATCATGACAGGGCATAAGAAAGAACAACAAAGGTGTGGAAAGTGAGAGGCCTTGTGGGAATGCTGTGGTTTCCTCTACTAAGGGGTGCTTGTTTACCTTGTGACCAGCGATATTTCAAGGTTTAGGAGTTTATCAGCACTAGCAGTGTCCTGACAAGTCTTGGTCTTATATTCGAGCAGTGCATGGAATATACAACAGACTTTTTGCCTTATTTCAGATTTTCTGATGATGTTTTTTAGTATGCTGTTTCTAGCTTACTATACATTGAAATCACATATAGTTAAAATATTGTGTTCTTTCCATGTTTATCTTCATTCTTGTTATAACTATTCTGCTGAAGTAGTATGTCTTCCTTAGGGCAGCCTAGAACTCACGCCGATGAATTGCTGGATAAACATAGGTTAAGCATTTCAGAATCAGACAGCTTCAACATGTGAAAGATGCTGGAGGTACAAAATGGTGACATGTTAAATTGTGTAGTTTCTAGTTTGCTTAAAAAGCTACCCTGCTATTCCAGGTTTGAGTGGAGTATGCCAGTGTTGAACTACGATTCATAGAATCATAGAATCAAAGAGTTGGAAGAGACCTCATGGGCCATCCAGTCCAACCCCCTGCCAAGAAGCAGGAATATTGCATTCAAATCACCCCTGACAGGTGGCCATCCAGTCTCTGTTTAAAAGCTTCCAAAAAAGGAGCCTCCACCACTTGATTCAGCTGCCACTTGACTCATCTGCCTATGAAAGGGTGGACAAAACAGCAAAATACTTTAGATCTGAACCTCTACAATGGTGCTCTCATTTGTCTATATTAGTTTCTTAATTCAGGATATTTAAGCAGCAGGGACTTTTCAAAGCTTAAGGGATGGTGGTGTTTAAGAACAGGAAACAAAATGGGGCTTTTCCATTTTGCTTATTATGGCTCTCCCTCGAAAAAGCAATTATATGCAGTCCTGTCTCACTTTTGTACAACATAATAAAAATGTTAATTAGCAATCTGCTACTTCATTTCCTCCATCCCACATCCCTTGACCTTGCTTTTAATATTTTATGGCTTATTATATTCCTTTACTCTATTTACAACCTGATCCTGCACATGTGTACTAAGAAGTAAGTTCCACTTATCCAGGCTTATTCACTCAAGTATGTCTGCATACAATTTTTCTCTTTGAAAATTAACCGTGATACACTTCAGACATATGAAATATGAACATCCACCTGCCTCTCTTAGCTGAGGACAGCTTGTTGGACCCTTCTTACTTTGTAGAGAGAATTAATTTAAACACTTAGAAGTTCAAAAGAGGACATAAATTTAAAGCTACACTATATGATAAAAATATTTAGTTCATTAATTCTGTGGCTTCAGATGCAAAGCGCAGAAAAGGGATTCAGGATGCTGGATCAAGCCTGCTTCATGGATGAAATGCAAAAGGAGAAAAGACATAGCTACTAGTAGTTATAACCAGTATCCAACACTGCCATTGTACCCATCAAACCAGTTTCTACAAAAACAAAAACACAGCCAGCATTTCTCTCCCACAGTCTCCAATGTCTTGTAGAAAAACTGCTTTGGTGGATAGGAAATTCGTGGGGTTGAAGAAGTACTGAAGTTTTTACATTATCATTAGTGTCATGTTGAATTCAAGTCTGCATCTGTTGTTTTAAAAACAACATAGTAGTTTGAATATGATACAAAATGCAGGTCAGATCATTGCCTGAGGACTACAAGTGTAATTCTTTGTGGATTTTTTTTCTTGGAGGATGCAACAAGTAATGTTAACATTTTTCTTCTTACTATGGGAAAATGTTTTAAATCCTCCAAGTAGGTCTTCTGCAATAATAAAAGCAATCCAAGGCCATGTCTACATATCCACAGTAAGATGGACTTATTGCTCAGCTGCTGCAACAAATCCACATGATACACAGATGGCTTTGAAACACAATTGCTGTATCTACATGTATACAACATGGAGTTTACTCTAGAACAGTGGTTCTCAACCTGGGGTCCCCAGATGTTTTTGGCCTTCAACTCCCAGAAATCCTAACAGCTGGTAAACTGACTTGGATTTCTGTGAGTTGTAGGCCAAAAACATCTGGGGACCCCAGGTTGAGAACCACTGCTCTAGAACCTCCAGGGGCACATCTACACTGACCACTTAACATGGATTGAGGACATCTCAAGACTGGAGTGCCCAAATGACACACAGCACATATATGTGCAGGAATGCACATTTAAGCGTTATCATGTGTGTTTTGGCAATAGATCAGTACGTGTAAAATACAAAAGAAAAAATAATGTCAAGACCCAGAAGCCTTAATGATGCCAAACACAATATAAAAGGTCCAAACACAGGTTTATTTGTTACAAAAAAAGGCTTGGAGACACTTACTTCAGTGTCTCAAGTAAGAACTAAGAGTTTGTAGCAAATGCAAAGCGAAAAAAGCAACTTAAATATAATCCGGATTATTCTGGCATATAATCTGGTATAACAGAAACATGTAGCAATCCGCTTGAAATTCACAGTGTCCAAAGAGCATACAAAAACAAGTTGGTAATGAGCAAAAACATTGTCCAAAGGCAGTCCGTAGTCCAAACACTTTCCAAGCAAGGTGAAATAGTCCAAAACACGTAGCCGTTGTCAAACACGATCCGGAGTAAAAAACGGGAGAGTAGAAGTCATTACTTATGGAGTTTTAAGAAGTAAACACAGGAACACGGAGCTCTGTAGTCCAAGGACCCAAACTCGAGAATTGGCAGTAACAATGAATCACACACAAAAAGACACTTTGCCTTCTGCAAAGAACCCATTGAAACAAAACCCACTTATATCCTAAAGTTCCTCATCAGAAGATGAGGTGCTCCCCACCCTTTCATCATCACTCTCAGCTGCCCCATTCCCTGCAGCTGAACCCAGACCCCCATCCCTCCACCTTTGCCAGCGTCTGTCAAAACTTAGATCTTGCCAAGTGCTCCCCGGTTGCCACTCTTCTGTAAACCCCTCTAAGTCATCGCTGGAGGTAGGCTGGTTACAGATATCCCTAATCTCCTGAACACAGGTCCAATCAAGCCCATCCTCCTCCCCCATGTCACTCCCAGTCCCCTCACTCCCTTCAAAGCCCATTAGGTCTTCATCCTCTGTAGGAGTGTTAAGTATATCACAGATACGCTTCCTTTGAATTTCCTCATCAAATTCTTGTTTGCGAGTAGCCCACTTGACTCCCCTGCTTTCCTCCCCATCCCCCATTTCACAGTCGGAGAAACCCTCAAAGGTTTCGGAATCAGCCGGGGCCATGATTATCTCTCTAATCCGCTTTTGCTGCTGCTCCTCCTCCAACACCTGCGCAGCCCTCTTCTCCCTCCTACCAGTAGTAGCAACATTACCATCACGCTGTACTACAACAAATAATCATAGAAAATACAAAACAATAACAATTAGAATAGTGTAACATTAATATCAATGCAGTGTGAAATACAAATATGATACAGTACACTAAAATAGTGTAGAAACAATCAGCTTCTAGATAAAATCATTTTAAATAATAAAATATACTTACTTTATTTTTACAATGGGTGTTATCACCTAGCCATAAGTACTAGTCATTTTGGCTCTGAGAAAGGAAAGAGTATACTTCACTCTCAGAAGAACCAATGGGGTGGGCTTGAAGAGCCAATGCTCTTGACCTCTGATACGTTTGGTAATGTGATCCTTGTCTTAAACAAGATTCCTTTACTCACAGCTCATTGGAGACCACTTGAGATAAAGGCCTTCAAATGATTATGTTCTTTGCCATCTGAGTTAAAATCGTTAGACTAGAAGCCCTGTTGGGTACAGAACAGAGAAGAGAAGAGTGCTGAAAAGCTTTCTTGAACATTTTAATGATCTGGGGTGGTCCAGATAGCAGCTCATTATATTTCTCTTAGAAAACAAGCATGGCTCTTCACATCTCTTTTGGAGTGTGAAATCAAAGGGCTCCCCCTTACTGGGATGGTTCTGAGTAGTCTTGATAAATAAGAAGTATAAAGGAAAAGGTTAATAGCATGCAGAATAAGGGGAGTGTGAGAGAAACCTGCTTTAATTCGTGATTTGAAGCATTTCATGTTGCTTTTATAAGGTTTTGCTTCATTGTGTGCAATAAACTCCCTCAAGGTTGAGAGTTATTCTTATTAGCATGGTTTTCAGCTGCTCGATTTCAGTCTCTGTTTCGTAGACTGTTCACAAATGTATTTGTCTGCAGCAGATTGTTCTGAAAGATGTCCTAATAAAGTTTACCCATGTTCTCTTCTTGTGGTGCTTGAAGACTTATTTATTCCTTTTATAGGCACCATCTGTCCTAATGAGGTGCTAACAATTTTTGTTGTGCAGTATATCTTCCTCTTTTTATATTATAATAGAGCTGGTGTTGCTGTGTTACTACCTTTTGGTCCACCAATAGTATTGCTGAGAAAATAAGCATTGAAATGAAGGGCTTCTAAGCCAAGAATATCATATGGTTGCACTAGATGACTAGATGATGGTTGCACAAGCTGACTGGCACAACCTGGGGATCACAACCAGACACAGTGAAGACATCTGCCTTTGCGCTATGCTACTCTTCTGCTGAGTACACATGCCCAGTGTGGAACACATCTCACCACACTAAAACAGTGGATGTGGCTCTTAATGAGACAAGCCACATTATCACAGGATGTCTGCGTCCTACACCACTAGAGAAATTACACTGCTTAGCCGGTATTGCACCACCTGACATCCGCCAGGAAGTAGCAGCCAATAGTGAAAGGACCAAGGCAGTGACATCTCCAGCTCATCCCTTGTTTGGGTATCAGCCAGCACGTCAACGACTTAAATCAAGAAATAGTTTTCTAAGATCTACAGAGGCACTCGCTGGAACACCTCAGCAAGCGAGAGTCCAAAAGTGGCAGGCTCAAACCCAGCACCTCAATCCGTGGGTGATACCAGATGAGAGACTCCCTCCTGGGCACACAGAAGACTGGGCGACTTGGAAGGCGCTGAACAGACTGCGCTCTGGCACCACGAGATGCAGAGCCAATCTTAAGAAATGGGGCTACAAAGTTGAATCCACAACATGCAATTGCGGAGAAGAGCAAACCACAGACCACCTGCTTCAATGCAACCTGAGCCCTGATACATGCACAATGGAGGAACGTCTTGTGGCAACACCAGCGGCACTCTAAGTGGCCAGATACTGGTCAAAGGACATTTAATCAACTACCAAGTTTGCAAAATTTGTGGGGTTTTTATCTGCTTGTTTGTTTTGTTCTGTTAGAAATGTAATACAATGGTATGGTTGCTGATGACACGATAAATAAATACTAGCTGACCTAGAAAATGCCTAGAGAGGACTTCTTTTGTCAGATATGCACAAATGAAACCATAGATACAGGTACCATCGGTAATTGGGGGCATACTGCATATTAGAATAATCGCCAGGCTCCAATAAGATCTGCCTTTATCCGTGGAATCCGGGGGGAATATTCTACATTGGCCATTGCAGTTCCCTTTGAACCCCCAAAATCATTCCTAATGAGCTAGAAAACTCTATGGAGCTCATTTGCAGTCAGTTCTGTGGACTGCAGGAAAGCGAAAACATGCAATTGGCTTTAAACTGCCATTAGTAACACATTTCCTGTCATGATGGGAATAGAAAATTAATAAAGGAAGTGCAAAAATGTAAGTATGTGTAAAGGAATGGGAGATTTGAGACCGAAATTAAAAGGAAGTTTGGAGATGGCAAATACAATATTTAATAAGAAGAAATACTTTGCATCCAAAGGAATAAGATGAAATGATGAGGATAAAAGAGAAAATGTCGAAAAGAAGTTTACTGAATCTGGTAAAAGGAATATTTCTCTGCACTGATGCAGAAGATAAGGTTAAAATAAAAGGAAATGGGAGGTGGCAAATGCAGCAGTCAAGATAATGTCTCAAATGGTGAAGCCTAGTTTAATCTAATCTACGCACAGAGATTATTGCCAAAATCTCCCCTGGGGAATTATATCTTTACTCCCTTACCCAGTTGACTCACAATCAGAGGCGGCCCTAGGCAATTTTCAATGGTAAGCAAACAGTATTTTGGTGCCCCCCCAACCAATCACTGATATATATTTTCTGTTTGTCGTGGGAGTTCTGTGTGCCATATTTGGTTCAATTCCATCATTGGTGGAGTTCAGAATGCTCTTTGATTGTAGGTGAACTATACATCCCAGTAACTACAACTTGCATATGTCAAGGTCTATTTTCCCTAGGTAATTTTCAATTCGTTATTTTTTTTATAACGAAGCGATATTGAACCATTCAGGAGCAACTAAAAAACGAAACGATTTTTTCCAATTCGTTTCGTAATTGTTTCAAAATTGTTTCGTAATTGTTTCGAAATTGTTTCGTTATTATTTCGTTATTATTTCCGTATGTCTGGTGCAAGTTTTATAGTCGTTTGTTTTATCAGTGATAAAAAAAAATTATCACACCAACAGTCAACAACAGAGGGAGAGGGAAGCTTCAGAAGTTCCCCCTGTCCCATTTGGAGGTTTTTTAGCGTATTGCGCAATCGCGTCCGCCATTAACGAATCGATTCGTTATTGTTTCGAAATTGTTTCGTAATTTCCGAAATTTCGTAAATATCGAACTTTTTAAAGAAAAATTTCGGAATTCTTTTAAATAACGAAACGCAAAAACCGCCTAAAAACGAATCGAGTTTAGAAACAATTTTTTCCATGGTTGGACAGCCCTAGTAACTACAACTTGCATATGTCAAGGTCTATTTTCCCCCAAGAGCTCCTTAAGAGCGCCCCTGGGCAAAATCAACTATACTGCAAATGCTTACTTTGCGTAATGGGTTGAGCCACCTCTGCCTATTGGCATTATTCTTAATTGGAGAGTAGGGTTGTGTATTATCTCTACAGGTGGATCTACATTGATCAATTATCTGGGCCAATCCGGCATGTTCAATCGGCCCCGGGATGGGTCAGCGTCTCTCCACTGACCACAGCAGAGGCATAAGGAAGTCCCAAAAACCCAATGGAGCCAAACTTGGTTTTGTGTCACTGGATGGCCACCCTTACCATCCCATCCCATCCCATCCCATCCCATTCTCCATGTTACAGACCACTGAGACATGGAGGATGGGAGGGGATGGTAAGTTAATTTTGCAAGCCACTCAGATTCTCTTTAATATTTCCTTCTTTCTTCTGATATAAATGAATTACTTTTAGCATTGCTAAATTGTGTGCCTCTGCATGTACTATCTATTAAGCCAGTGTTCAAGCCATCACACTTTTTAATGCTCAAAGTTCCATTATTTGATCATATATATATATATATATATATATATATATATATATATATATATATACATACACATACATACACACACACACACACACACACACACTTTTGGTCATAAACCGAAATAAATATTTGATATGTGTATGCCTAAAATGCGAGATATTTTTCAACCCTCCTTGAGATAAATTATCATTCTCAATAAGTTGCCATTTCAGAGATAGTCCCTGTTTTGCAGTTTAAGAAGAGGAAAACATTTTTTCTAAATTTCCCTTGTGTAAATCTCAGCTGTTACCTTTCATTTATTGGGAAAATCTGATTTCAGTTTGACTTCAGGCTTGAAAAATAGAAGCAACAAAAGGCCTCAAGCAAGAATACAGGTTTGTGAGCCTGTAACCCTGCAATAGTTTGCCAGATGAGGAAACTGATGACCTCTCCTCCCTTAAGCTTCAACAGTATCCCTTCAAGTTTCTAGAGATGATAGTGTGTTTAGTAGTCCAGTTCAGAGGTCACAAGAACTTGATAAAATGACATGTGGCTCTGCTAAGTTTTTACTTCTAACTTGGTTTTCCATACATTAGAGCAATGTCGGAGTTGCGACCTTTTGCAAAGGCACTCAAGACTTGGCTATTTGGTTGTGCATTTAAGTAATCAGATCTAATTTGCCAAATAGTCACTGTTGAATGTTTTTATGTTGACTGTTTTTATATTGTGAAATGCTATTTTAGATTGTAAGTCGGTCGGAGCACCTTGATGGAGAGCAACTAATTAAGAAATAAAGTGAAGTGAAGTGAAGAATTTGCATCATAGTTGGTCAGGTACAAAATTAATATTCCCCGCTCTAGAAAGAAAGATGACCTGTTTTTGTTTTTTAAAATTATCCAGTAGAGGTCACATCCACATTACAATAATATCAAACATACTGATAACCTGCTGCTTGTCCATGGTGCTCCAAAGTATTCCACCTGATAAGGCTGACCTTGTGCTGCTTAAGTTAAGTTAAGTTAGTCTTTCTAATTCCTACTGGAGTACCTACCTGGCAGTTATATTGCAAACCTGAAGATGCCCCTGCCATCTCTAACATTGACATAAGATTTTTTTTTCCTGTCCATGATAGGTCTGACTTACCTATGAGCCATTTTCCTTCATTCTTGTTTCACAAAGAGATTTTTGCAGTATTTTTCCTTTTACGTCTCTTGTTTGTTGGCATTTTTAAGATGCAGAGAAAACACCTGCATTTAAATAACAATGCTTGCCAAAGGAAATTACTATTTCAATATTGTTACAAATACGTCAGGTGGGGAAAAATAAAGTTACTGTACCAGTGTAGCTTTTACATGTTAATTTTCTAATCTTAGATGGTTGACAGTCTTTGTTGTTTATATTTTGCATGAGCACCCCTGCCTTCCTAGCTATTGGCTTATTCTTTTGTACGAAAGATATTGGCACAGCTGCTCATAAATATACATAGAGGTGCATCAGGTTTTTTTCTGCTATTCCATTTAACAGCTCCATAAAAATGCATTGTAACTTGAAGGCTTTGCACAGGTCAAAATTACTGGGATGTTAAATACCCTTACCATGTGAATCTACATGAACATCACACATGATGCTATTAACCAGAGAGAGCCTAAATCCCCTTTCAAGTATTTATGTTTTCTGTTTTAAATAGGGTGGTCGGTGATGTCTGGGTAGAACATTATTTTGTTCCATCATTATGATAAACAGGGTTTCTGACACAAAGCAAAAGTATAATATTACTGTTCTTGGGTTTGCGAAGTTGGATATGAAACACTAAGTTCAAAAGGGAGTAGGAACCACATCGGATGGTAGCCAAGGAGAAAAATCCAAAGAGAAAAACTCCATCTCCAAGTGGTATGTAATTATTTTCTCTTTGGGTGCATCCACACAGGGTGGAAAATGCATGCCTTCCCACGTTTTTACCTGCTTTGTGCTAACAGGACATCTGGACATACCCCCCCTCCCCAGAAAAGCACAAGCCTTCTGGGACATGTGTAGACTATAATATGGGCCCATTCGGTTTTTTTAAAACCCTTGGATGCACATTAAAGCCCTTAGTTTTAGAATCTTGATCCTAAAACATAGCCGAAGTTACTTTCCAGGTTTTCTATAAGTCTATAACAAAAATCCCAAACTCTACAGGGAAGCAATGCCTTTCTTGGGATCAATAAAATGTGCACAGTATGGAGGGAAAGTTTCAGTATATCAAGTCTCTTGATTGGAGAAGATTTTACAACAAGTTGGTAATGGTGTCACAGCAGACATATTGGTATGGTTCATAATTCCAGTTGTGGAATTCACCATTATAATAAATCACCATTTATTAAGGAACATCCTTTGTAACAGGTTCCAAACTATGGACTCTCTCAGTTGGTTTCCAGGTATTGAACTCCTTTTGAAGGAGTTTTCAAAGCTGTAGTCTTGTTAACCTCTCGGAGCATAAAAAGACAAAAAAGGAGGGGAGGAGAAAAAAGAATCTAGCAGCACCTTTTAGACTAGCTTTCCTTTTTGTTTAGCATGAACTTTCATGGATATAAATCCAGGTACATTACAGAGTGATATTAAAGCCTTGTGTTATAAAACATAGTTTTACAATTATATTAGTGGGATAATGTATGGGGGGATATTTTTTAAGTAAGGTCCATTGGAACATAAGTACACAACGAAAGTTTATTTCAAAAAAGTAAATTTATTTTCAAAAAGTACATACTTCACTCTATTTTTTGACATAGTTGCCAAGTTTGTTCAAACAGTTATCATACCTCTGAACCAATGTTAAAATACCCTCTTCATAAGAACTTGCCACCTGCTCCGATAACCAAGAGTTCACTGCTGTCTGTAATCAAAGAAGGGCGACCAGAGCGGTCCTCATCATGGACGTTGTCACGACCATCTTTGAATTGTCGTACCCACTTACGCACTTTGCTTTCACTCATAACAGTATCACCGTACACTTCACAAATCTGTCGATGAATTTCTGCAGCAGGCAGGTTCCTTGCTGACAAAAACCGTATCACTGAGCGAACCTCACATGCGGAGGGTGAGTTGATAGTCTTAAACATTTTTAAAGCACAGAACAGAACCGTACAGGTTAGCTACAGAGCGGAAACTGAGCACAGTTGTTCCCGAGGCATGCCGGTACACGACGCACGCCTCGTTGCGGTATGTGCGCAAACTACTAGTGTCTACAACAAAACGGACCTTACTTAAAAAATACCCCTTGTAATAAGTTCAAGAAATACACAAATCATGACCCTTTCAAAGGAGTGTGTAGAGTGATACAGGTACTTTGGGTCTTTACAATGGCGTATTAATCTTGGTGTTGAAAAGCCATTTGCAGAACATTTCAGGTTTCCTGCACATACAATAGGGAATATCGAGGTCACAGTCCCTGAACAAGGAAATTACAAAAAAGGACTACAAAAAGAAGCACCAGATTGAATTATAGTCACATATTCCAATCCAATCCCAGAGGTATGAACAAAGATAATGGCTTCGTGGTGCACTACATATAATAATACAAGAGTCTTTGCTCCTGTGCATATAACAAAATAAATTTAAAGAAGGTTCTGAATCGAAGAAAGCTAATCTTTGGTGAGCAGATTTATTGCCTTCACACATCAACACCAACTAACAACGTTGAAGATCAAAAAACCTGTACTACCTTACAGAGCCTTCATAAAATTTAGATAAGGGTCATCATTTGCATCTTTCTGGATCCTATTGATTCTAGTCCCTCTCCCACAAATTTATTAATACGCTTTATAAACTGAAGCTTTACTATCACTACTGCATCTGAAGAGGTGGATTAATACCCGTAAAATCTTATGCTAAGATAAAAATATTGGTTAGTTTTAAAAATGTTGGTAGAATTTGTTTTGTCCTCACCCTGGCTTTCTCCTTTGTATCCTTTTGAAGGAGTAAGCTTTGCCTGTTTTTCTATTTGCATTTAAGAGTGTCTTTAAAGAATTTTAATAATAATAATAATAATAATAATAATACACTTTATTTATATTCTGCTCTATTTTCCTGAGGGGACTCAGAGGGGATTACTGTATACACATTCAATGCCTTTTATACAGTAACAACAATGACATACAGTAATAATATTTATTTATTTGACAGAATAACTAGGCCTGTTTGATCAAGAAAAAATTTGTTTCTAAAATCGATTTGTAATTGGGGTGTTTTTTTGTTTCGATATTTAAAATAATTACAAAACTTTCCCAAAAAAAGTTTCGGTATTTACGAAATTTCGTAAATATTTACAAAACATTTTGTAAAGATGGCGGACCCCCGCGCATGCGCAAAACACTTCCGAAGCTTCGTTATTGGTGCGGGCCGTTTCGTTAAGATGATAACGAATCGATTCGTTAAAATGGCGGACGCGATCGCGCATGCGCAAAAGCGGCTTCCGAAGCAGCGTTATTAATTACGATTCGATTCGATATTGAAATAATAACGAATCGATTCGTTAAAACGAATATTTTGTATTTTTTTAACAATAAAAGACAGGTATTTTTAGAAAATATTCAGAAATGGAAACTTAACCAAAAACTGGCCCTGATGTGGACCAAACACAGCCACGAGACAGGGCAAATGAGAGCACACAGCACCAGAAGAGTCTTTTCTTTTTTGGAATATTTTTTTTTTAAGAATAAAAGAAAGGTATTTTTAGAAAATATTCAGAAATGGAAAATTAACCAATAACTGGCCCTGATGTAGAGCTAACACAGGCAGGAGACAGGGCAATCGAAAGCACACCGCCACAGAAGAGTCTTTTCTTTTTTTGGAATATTTTTTGTATTTATTTAAGAATAAAAGGCAGGTATTTTTAGAAAATATTCAGAAATGGAAAATTAACCAAAAACTGGCCCTGATGTAGAGCTAACACAGCCAAGAGACAGGGCAATCGAGAGCACACACCAACAGAAGAGTCTTTTCTTTTTTTGGAATATTTTTTGTATTTTTTTAAAGAATAAAAGACAGGTATTTTTAGAAAATATTCAAAAATGGAAAATTAACCAAAAACTGGCCCTGATGAACAGCTAACACAGCCACGAGACAGGGCAAGTGAGAGCACACACCAACAGAAGAGTATTTTCTTTTTTTTAGAATATTTTTTGTATTTTTTTAAAGAATAAAAGACAGGTATTTTTTAAAAATATTCAAAAATGGAAAATCAACCCAAAAATGGCCCTGATGAACAGCTAACACAGCCAAAAGACAGGGCAGTCGAGAGCAACACCAACAGAAGAGTCTTCCAACAAAGAAGAGTCTTTTTTCCAACAATGCAAGTCACAGTCAGACTTTACCCAACTAAGCCAACCCAAAGCAAGCCAAGCCAAGCAAGCAGCCCTCCCGTCCCGGACCTCTCTCCTCCCTCGCCTCCACGCAAATGAGCTCTGGGGCCACGCGGAGCCGCTTTTAAAGGCTTTCCCGGCCAATCGGAAACAGCCACGCTGCACTGCTTGGGTGCTTGGGAGCGCCGGATTGGCTCCCAGGCACCAGCAGCCTCCATACCATTAACAAAACGGGCGGAAGCTCGTAAAAATCTATGGGGCTGCTGGTTCGTTATTTTTAAACCCTTCCGGGTTTAAAAAAATGTTTTGATATCGCTTCGGAAATGCCAAAAATAACGAATGTTTAACGAATTAACGAATTAACGAACGAAACCGCACAGGCCTAATATAACCATTTCAAAATGCAACACGAGTAAGACTGTTTTATTCAAGCACCCTTTGACAGCTAACTGGCAGATAAGTGAAAGGGAAGTTGCTTTTACTTTGGTGTGCTTTTAATTTGTTGTGCTTTTGATTTGGTTTTAATATGGTAACATATTTATGGTTTTAGTTGTAAATGTGTGTCAATATTATAATTTCTTATATTTTTAATTGCATTTTTTTTAAAAAAAATGTTTCTGTTAAGTATCTTGAATCTGACTTTTGGGACAGAATTTAAAATAATTTACCTTTCTAAGGAAAAAGTATAATGGAGGTAGGGAATACACAAAAATAGAAAATATGATAACTCAAAGGGAGACTAAAGAAGAGAATATAACATTAAAAGGCACAGTAAGTGATATCTATAAACTGTTATTAATGAATGAACAGGAACAAGATTATTTGAAGGAAGTATGGGAAACAGACATGGGGGGGGAAATGAATAATCAAGAATGGGCAAACATATGGAATATGAGAATACTAAAAAATATGTCTATCAGTATTAAAGAAAATTACTATAAAATGATATGGACGTGGTATCTAACCCCTATTAGATTAAATCAGATTGATAAAAAAAATTCAAAACAGTGTTGGAGAGGTTGTCAGGAAATAGGGACGGATCTTCATATGTGGTGGTCATGTTACATTATACAAAAATTTTGGGAAAGCATATTCAAAGAAATAAGAGCAATAATAAAAATAGAGACTGAGATTACACCAAAATTAGCTTTATTACTTATACGTGATAATATAATTCCCGTACAAGAGGAGAAAGAATTGGTTTCTAATTTGATAACAGCAGCTAAATTGTTAATAGCAAAAAATTGGAAGGGAAAAAAGGAAATTCAATTAGAGAAATTTGGAATATAGCGATTAATGATAAGCTATCTTGCAATATTAAAATTAAAAGGGGCATATGTAAACAAACAGACTTTTGGAAAATATGGGGGAAATTTATTGAGTATGTGTTTAATGAGGGAAAGGGGTATAAGCCAGCAATAGAAACAATGATATCTTGGAATGGTGAAATAACATGAGTTGGTTGATCTTGGTGGAGGGGGCACAAACTAAGGGGAAGAGGGGGAAAATGGTATAATAATAATTATAAAGAAATACAATATGTATAACTGGATAAAAGGTGTGTGATAGAGTTATATGTAGCACAAGTTGTAATGGAAGCTTAAAAATAATGATAAGAAATATGATCAAAGAAGTTTTTGATGTTTATTTACTGTTAGATTGTATATAATATGAAAAAAATAAAAAAATATTATAAAAAAGAATAAACATATACATTAAGACTAAAAAAAAAATTACCTTTAAAAAAAAGATTGACAAAAATAAGAGCATCCATTCCTCTCAACATGAGTCAATGTGTTACAACATATAACTCCATAAAGTAAATCTTGAACCCTAAATGAATATATGATCTTCATTCTGTGTGCTAATGAAAGTTAGTTTGAACTGGATCATACTATAGGCCAGAAGCATAGCATTTTCTAATTCACACCTCACCAGAATGACTTTTTTACTTCCAGAGCAATTTCTTATTATTATACATGTATACACATCCAGCCATTTACTAGATATGATAGACAAGGGGTGGATGTGTAGGAGAATAAGCATAGTGATTCACTACAAAATTGTTCCACTGACAAAAATTAAGGAAGAAAATAATTTTGTTCACACTGACAGACTAAAATTTCATTTCCACACTTCCAGCAACTTGGTTACCTGTCTCAACATTCACACATTACTTGTAAAGGTTCCAGGGAGCTTCCAGAAATAAAGTGAAGACAAAAGAGTGAGAAAATTTTAAAATACAGAGTGGTAATATATGCATAATTGACAAACATCCTGAAATATATTTTAATCAAAGGAGAACAGTTCTGTAAATTAGGTAAATTGTACAAATAAATTGCAAAAGAAGGGTGTGACGTTTAGTGCAGAAAGAAAACAGGGACCATCTACACCGCACCTAAAACACGGTATTTCTCGAGTTAAAAAAAGGGTGTGTGGCTATCAGTAAATTTACACTGATTCGTTGCAATGGATGAAAAACTTTGGGTAAAAAGGTCTCCTTTTATCTCAATTCCAGCTGGAAAATGTGCACATCACTGTATATCTCTGCACTCATGAAAAGCACATGATTTCCTTCCTTCCCCCCTTGGAAGCTGTTCCAGCACATGTCTGCCTTTTAAAAACCCGAAATAGTTGATCAGCTGATTGGACTGTGAAATGGACACACAGCTGATTTATAGGAAGCATGAATGGAGAGTAGTTTGAACTCTCTGAAACTTTATTTTAAACTTTATAATATTAAACAGAGTCTGAATAAACAATTGGGGAAAGAGAGAAATCCAGCTGAAGTTTTTTTTTAAAAAAATCCCTCTGTTATCTGCTGAACCTTACATGCGAACATGCAAATCTGCTTGTATTTATATCATGATGTTTGCATGTGTGCTAGTTTTGTGTATTTGTATAGCATTGCTATCAATTTGTTTATTTCATTCATCAGCCTCCTATTTTTGTTTTATTTATTTATTTATTTACAGCTTTTATATTCCAGGGGGACTCAGGGGACTCAGGGGACTCAGGGCGGATTACAGTGTACACATATATGGCAAACATTCAATGCCAATTTTTGACATACCAACATATACAGACATACACAGAGGCTATTTAACTTTTTCTGGYYGCCASGGGAGCTGTCGCTTTCATCGTCCATCTGCGACACTGATTAAGCACTTTCGCATTCCCCGCATGCTTCCCCGCTGGAATGCTTTTGCTGGAATCTTCTTTATGKCCTCATAAATCAGTTAATTTAGCCTCCCCACACTTTWAAGGTGGTACCTAATTTTCCTACTTGATAGATGCAAGTGTCTTTTGGGTTGCAAAGGTCGACAACAGGCTACACACAATTGGTTGGAAACCCACTCCAACCCGGGCTGGCTTCGAAGTCATGACCTTTCGGTCAGAGTGATCTTAATGCAGCTGACACTCAGCCAGCTACGCCACAATCCCGGTGCCCCACAATCCCGGTTTTCATGCACTTCCCGAAAATGGGTGCCTTTCCGAATGGGCATTTTGATTCTGCATCTGAAAAAACATGTTTTTAATCCATTGGCCACTATGGACAGGTTTCTCCAGGCTACCCTCCCCTTCATTTTCAGGACTAGAAAGGTAGAAATCGCCACACATGGAGGGCACATCTACCACTTTTAGCCTCCCAAATTTTATAATGTTTTATAATCCCCGATTTTTAGGGATTTTTTTTCTATAAATAAAATCTCCTTAAAAACATTCCCTCTTCCCCCACATTGCCCCCTCCATTTAACTTCTCTAGGTGCAGAAGCAGGTGGGAGGCAGGGCTTGGCATCCTTCAAAGATTTTAACATCACTGATTTTTTTTCATATTGTTTCCTTAGTGATACCTTTCAGAACAAGTTCTTAAAGGTCAGTATTATGGTCATATAAGTATGTGCGGAGTTAGACAGTGGTTTCCCTGGTGAAATGCAGTGACTTATAACTGAGGAAGGAATGCAGTTGCCTAAACGAGCAGAGCTGACTTGCATGACAAATAGGAAACAGCACCTTTTATTATCCTTCATGGTGTAGCTTAACTTTGCACCAGTCACACTTTTATGACAATTACTCAAGTATGGGGAAGTGTAACATAGATATGTCACTTTTAGATGACAGAGACAGGGATGATTTACATATGTGCATGATAGGGCTGGGCGGTTTCGTTCGTTAATTTCGTAATTCGTTATTAATTCGTTATTTTTTTGATAACGAAGCGATATTGAACCATTCAGGAGCAACTAAAAATTGTTTCGAAATTGTTTCGAAATCGTTTAGAAATCGTTATTATTTCCGCATGTCTGGTGCAAGTTTTATAGTTGTTGTTTGTTTTATCAGTGAAAAAAAATATAATTATCACACCAACAGTCAACAACAGAGGGAGAGGGAAGCTTCAGAAGTTCGCCCTGTCCCATTTGGAAGTTTTTTTTAGCGTATTTCGCGGTCGCATCCGCCATTAACGAATCGATTCGTAATTGTTTCGTAATTGTTTCGTAATTTCCGAAATTTCGTAAATTGCGAACTTTTTTAAGGAAAAATTTCGGAATTCTTTTAAAAATTGAAACGCAACCCCCCCTAAAAACGAATCGAGTTTAGAAACAAATTTTTCCGTGGTTGCCCAGCCCTAGTGCATGAACCACCACATATTTGTATTTGGCTGTGGACACTTTGTATTGGCCCCCTAGACACTTCTGTTGACTCTTAGATGGCTACTTGCCCTCCTTGCTTTTAAATAAATAACATATCTATTTCTTTAATGAAAATAAATGATTGGCAGACTGACCAAGTCACTTTTCTCATTTGTCCTCAGTAAAATGGATTTTGTGTTTGGGACTTTGCCACAACAGCATTCCAAATTTGATCTGTGGACCAATGATATCATTCCACATACTGAGCTGACATTCATTACATTTAGTGGCCCCACCTGCAGCCAAGCAAAGCTTAAGATGCAGGAGGGCATTTTGAATTACCCCATAAAGGAGGCAGACTTGGTTTGGGCCAGCTAGTTTGCTGGCCCATGCATGTGAGGGGGCGGAGCAGCAAGTTGGGTGAGGCTGCTCTGTTCCTCTCTTTCAGTTTCCTTTTGATGGCGTGACCCACATTCCCTCCCTATGGACAGTGTGAGTATAGACTGGTCGCACATGGGCTGGGTAGGAATCCTCCCTCCCCCCAAGTTTGCATTGGGTTTTTTTTTCACCTACCCCATACTGTTTCAGATGGGTGTGGTAATTGGCTTTTGGGTGGTGTCATTTAAATAGGTTTCCTTGTATATTAATAAGTTTCCATGGCATGTTAAAGGTTAAATGGTTATGGTAGGCACTGTGGCACCCCCACCTTAGGGGGTGAAGGGTGGACTCCCACAAAAGTCCCCATAAGTTTTCATAAAGTGGGAGCTACCCTTGGGGCTGGATTGAGGGTTCTCACTCTTGAAAAACTTTGAGGTTTGGGAGGGAGCACCCTCAGGATGGCCTTCCAACTATGATTGGCCAAGAGATGCAGACAAAGAATTTTGCTTGGCCCTCGGGATCCTTGGTGCACGCTTGTCCTTGGAGGTGGTCAGAGGGAGTGACACCTGGCCCAGGGACTAGGCTCACTAGGGGGCCATTAAGCCATGAGTTATATTTGGCATTTTTACAGATTTTCCCTCTACAACTTATTTCAATAAATACGCCAGAAAATGGTCTTTTATATCCATTTTCTTGTGTCTGACTGTTTATTTCATGGTGGGGATTCAAAAATCAAATGGCATATGGGAACAGACATCACTATGAAATGTTACACTTGCAGGAGCAAAGTTATTACTGGTTTATGGCCCGTGATGGTTCATTCTGCATATGCAAGTCACACAGAACTTGGGCACAATTAGTTATAAGTAACTGTTGACCTGTTTGTCTCTTGCTCATCATTATTACATGGTTGTAACAAGAGCTATATTATCTGCCCTAACAAGTAGATGGATGGAATGGAAGCATGTTTATGTTATAGGCCAGAATCTTATATGATTAAGATATTTTAAGAAGAAAGATAACTACTTAGTTTACTTTTGAGTACTAGTACAGTATAATAACTTTGTTTCAAAAACACCAAGTTGTGAAGTCACTACTCGGTGCTGGAATCCATACATCAAATGAGCATTGCTCATATTTGAACAAGACCAAAGTCTAGAAATATTGCCCCTTCTATAAACAACAGAAGAGACAAAGTTTGTAGTTGGTAGACCCAGTTTATTGCTATCCATTATAAATGGCTCCTGGTGACTTGACATTATACTTGAAAACCATTAGAATAGAACTTTAGTTTTGCTGGCTGAAATAGAAAGTTCCTGTAATTATTTCATTTGAGCTTGCAATTTCATTGAAGGATATTACTAGACCCTAAATGTCAGGCATACTCTGAGGCAAATTATTTTTTCTGCACATAGAAATAGGGAAAGCATTGGTGTTGTGGAATTTTTATTCTTAAGAGTGCACTGTGTATTAGGCATGGATAGAGCCACATTGGATAACTCATTACTCGTAATAATTTCGTTAAAGTTACCTTTTTGAAGCGATTTCAAAGCATTTTTAAAACTCGGAAGTCCTTTTGTCCTTCTGAAATTTTCTCCACTATTTTTTTTTACGACTCAGGAAGTGATTCAGTGTAATTTCAGCCTTCTAGCCTGCTGGGAGGATGGGAGGCTTCTTGCCACCCCTCCCAGCCAATCAGGAGAGACGTTTTGGAGAGGGGAGGGGTTTGGGCACTGGTAGCCAATGCTGTATATAAAGGGGAACACATGGCTCAGAGGCTCATTCAGAGCCAGGAAGGGAAAGGAGAAGGGAGAAGGGAGAAGGAAAGACAAAGACAAAAACAAAGACAAAGACTAAGGGAAGTGAGGTTGTGTTGAAGGGAGGTTGGAAGAAGAGCATGGCGGGCAAGCAAGCAAGCAGAAAGGAAGAAGTCTGCCTTGCCTCTTGTGCGTTGTTGCTGTTGGGGTTTGGGTCGGGTGGGCACCACGAGGGTAGTGTGTGTGTGGGTGAGTGGCGTGGGTGGGAACAACACGGAGGAACCAAAGCATTCACTTCAATATTTTAAAAAGCCAATGTTGTAACTGGTCTCTCTGGCCTCAGTGTTTTTTAGTTGTGTGGTACATTGCCTCAAAAGAACTAGATCTCCCATCAATTCAAGCCAATCTTTGAACACAAACTGCCCTTCCCAAAGTAGTGAAATCATCTTCCAAGGCAAAAAGGGCAGGGCTGATTCTTTTTTTTTCTTTGTTTGCTGTGAGTTGCCTAAGAAGAAACTAGAAATCCCATACTTTCCTGCCTATACTTCCCTAACTGGTGAAATCAGCTCCAAAGGCCCGAAAAGCTCTCAGGGCTGTTGGTTTTTTCTTTGTTTGCAGTGAGTTGCCTAAGAACACTCTACAAATCCCATACATTGCGCAATCGCATCTGCCATTAACAAAGTAATTTGGAAATTTCAGAAAGTTTCAAAAAAATTTTTTTTGGGGGGGGGGGGAATTCAGAATTCAATTCTGAATCGAATTGCCAGCGCCCCCTACATCCGAAACGAGTTTTCAACAATCTTTTTTGGATCAACCAAGCCTACTGTGTATTGTTGTTGCAGCTTCACTGGTTACAATGGAAACCTTAGTTCCATTAGAACCTTAGTACTTAGAATTCCCTGATGGTAATGGTTCTTTGACAGTAGAAGACACTGCCTCGTAGTGTGATGGAGTCTCATTCTTTAGATGTTTTTAAACAGAGACTGGATGGCCATAAGTTAATAATGCTTTGGGGTTATATATCCCTGCATGACAGAGGAATGGCTCATGTGGTCATTTCCAATCTATGATTCTATGAATGTATTCCACTCTATCTCCTTCTCCTTTTAGAGAACCTAGAAGCTAAATTACCTGATGTGGAAAGACATGCTATCTATATTTCAGCAGCCTCCCAAATCTCTGAACCACTCCTTCCTTAAGGTGTATTGGAGAGACTTTTTCCACCACAGATGAATCTGTATGAAATGTTTTGATTGAGTTCAGGATTTGATGGACATTGGTGATTTCTACATGGGTTGTTTTTTTTTGTTGTGTCAGGAGCGACTTGAGAAACTGCAAGTTGGTTCTGGTGTGAGCGAATTGGCCGTCTTCAAGGACGTTGCCCAGGGGACGCCCAAATGATTTGATGTTTTTATCATCCTTGTGGGAGGCCTCTCTCATGTCCCCGCATGAGGAGCTGGAGCTGATAGAGGGAGCTCATCCACCTCTCCCCGGATTCAAACCTGCGACCTGTCAGTCTTCAGACCTGGGGCTCCATTCCTACCTGGTGCCTATGGGTATTGCTTTTCCCACAGATCACTATCTTGCAAATAAGCTGTTTATTCTGATTTTCTGTTTATGTCCAATGTGATTCTGGGGTCAGCTTCCAGTGGAAGTCAGCAATAGAGTCATTTTGGAAGCTTTAAGAACTTCTACAGAACTGTTCTCCCGGGTTAAAAAAAAATAGCACTGTCACTTTCATGGGGGTCTTGTGTTCCTAACCCCAATGAATATGGAGGGCTGACTATATTTTTCTATTTAATTCTGCAATTCTATTCTGACTGCAAGCATTGTGTGTGTGTGTGTGTGTGTGTGTTTAGAGGACAAATGTGTAATTCTATGTCTGTCAGACTGTCTTTTATTATTGCTGTCTCACATACTTCATATATCATAAAATATGACATTCAAATTTTCTTTTCTTTTAAAATATTTTAAATAAAATTCTTGTGGCATTTTCCGGCCATATTTATGAATATTACTTCTTTTTCCAAGCTAAAGAAATATATGCTTCATCCTATAAATAAGAAGATATAAGTTATCCAGCATACACACCCAATTGAGTGAGATATAGTCAAAATTGATTGTTGAAATTCAGTTTCTGTTGGTCAAGATTAATTTTTTGTTGTGATGACACATTAACATTCCCAATAAAAATCAAAAGCATGGACAATATTAATTTAAGACAGATTTGTCAGTGGATCCTAGCCATTATAGCTGAATAGAATGGCTGAGTTGGGCTACAGAACTTTGAAAACATGTTCACTCTTTTGTTCAAAAGGATGTGAGGAGACTATAGGAATGATCTTAAATGGAGATTAGGCATTTCACTAGTTATATGTGGAGATATTCCTATCTTTCTTTCTGTAACTCCAGCATATTCCCTTCCTTTAATACTTTTTCTTTATAAAAATTTAAACTAAGAATTACAGAGCATTCCCCCTCCCCCCCAAAAAGGCTATAAGGTGTTTCCAGTCTTTAAGAAATGAAACTAATAACCTTTGTCCCATCAAATCAGACAACTTGTCCATTTCTGTACACCTGCCACTTTCAACAAATATTCCACCAGTGTGGACAATGCTGAATTTTCCATCTTTGTCCCTATAGCAATCTTGCTTCTGTGACCATATATTGAAATAATCTTCCAGTTGCATATCCAACAGTCCAAAAGGGGAAAAAAGTTTTAGTTCAATTTATTTTTTAAAATATTCAATAATATAATATACTTTCTGATCTTTGGTGGTCTTTAGCACCATCTATCTGGCTCAGAAGGCACATGTTAAATATCAGAAGGGTATCACTGGTGGCTTAACTTGTATTACAAAATGGTCATCCCATACCCTGAAAAGCTTTACTACATGGAGGTGATAACAAGTCTTCTACTTGTCCAATAGGAGGGGAGGGGGAACTGCATTAAAGATAGGCTGGTAACATATTGGTGTTATTCTTCTCTCGAAAGATAGAAAACAGATATGAGAGCATATATGGACAGTTTTTTAGCCTTCAAAGAGACAGAAAAAACCTAACAAGGAAGAACATTACTGTTGCTATAAGAATTGTTACTTCATCTTTTAAGGTATGGGATTAAAGGTGGACAACAAAGGGAGGGGAAAAAATGGAAGATATTCTCTTTTGTTTTAGTCAACAAATATGCTCTTTTGGGAAGCCAGTAACACAATGTCCCACAACAGTCAATCTCTCATCTCCTTCAGGTAGGCAACATCAGTATGAGATCTCAATGACAGATTTTCTTCCCCCTTTCCTTCAGACTGACAATGTTTCCATAGTGATAGCCATCTCATTGGATCAAAATATTGAAATAATACCACCCTTACTTTGCACTTTATCACACAAATTTGCTATTCCATGGCAGCTGCATGATCACTGATAGTGGCTACATACTGGGATGAGCACCCTTGTTATCGCATGTCTCTGCATGCCTACAACTGTGCCAGTTCAACAAGTCATGGCCCTATACTTGAACATTTTGATTGTACATGTGGTTTTGCAATTGTGGGTATATTTAATTTAAAAAATCAACTACTTAACATAACAAGAAAAACTACTGCCCTGAGAATAGCAAAGGGTAGGGGAAGAGTGGAATGAGAATCCCTATATCTGATGGCACATCAGTGCAAGCATGCTAGTACAGAAGAAGAATGACCCCATCGTACCAGGTAGGTGGTGGGATTGTGGCACAGTTGACAGATTGCCCAGCAATAGTGGGGTATGGGTTAATTACAGGAAAGAGGCAGACCAACAATGGCATGAGCATGTTGTCATGTGATGGGGACCATCATCAAAGCTGACAATCTTAGAATCATAGAATCAAAGAGTTGGAAGAGACCTCATGGGCCATCCAGTCCAACCCCCTGCCAAGAAGCAGGAATATTGCATTCAAATCACCCCTGAAAGATGGCCATCCAGCCTCTGTTTAAAAGCTTCCAAAGAAGGAGCCTCCACCACACTCCGGGACAGAGAGTTCCACTGCTGAACGGCTCTCATAGTGAGGAAGTTCTTCTTCGTGTTCAGATGGAATCTCCTCTTTTGTAGTTTGAAGCCATTGTTTCGCGTCCCTACAATCTTGCTTCAGTGCTGGTTTGCCTCCTTTTTGTGATAGAGTTATTTGTCTTCCCTACAGTAATGTGGTAAAGCAGCCATTATGTTGCTTTTCCTGGTTTGCATACTTGAAGAGAACAAAATAAAAAAATTATGTTATGCCCTCAGAATTAACCCAAACCAAGCTATGTGATGTTCTGAGAAAGCCTTTTAACTCAGCGTGTCTTATTTTCCTCTGTCTCTGTTTATTGCTTCAGGCTTTTTACATGAGCCAAGTGGACGTTTCTAAAATGGGCCAAAAACATGGGATATAACAATTTGCCAGACACTCTGCACAAAGAGAATAGGTTTCAGCTGCTATACTGTGCTCACATAACCATGCTGGTATAGACAATGGCAGGAGGAAAAGGTCGTAAGAACAGCAGCAATAAAAGACAGAAAGCATTGGAGAAATAGAATGCTCAAAACCAGCATGTTTTGCCTGCCTTTATTTTCTGCTGCTATGCATCTTGGAATAAAGTGCAACCAGTAGCAGAGCTCGTGAATTTCAGCCAAACTTAGCAGCAAGCAGGAGCTCAGATCAGTGGTGTCTTGTAAAAATAGTTTTCACAATATTTACCAATATGCCTCTTGTTAGGTATTATCCTGTTATAGCATCATGGAGCTTGTGGCAGAATTGTGATGGGCCTTCCCTGTATGTGTTACTGCCCAATACATTTGCAATTGAATCCCCTTCAGGGTAGAGAAAGGTGGGATACAAATAGAGTAAATAAATAATAAATAAATAATATCAATTGACCTCTAAGAATGCAAATCAGGCCGGTTTTTCAGTTGATGAGCAGTTTTCAGTTGGTGCTTTAAATAAAAAGATACATAACATGTTACAGTGTTTTAAACAAATGCATATAAAATTATCATCATGCTGGCTATAGAACAGTGTATCTCAAATTCATGGTAAACATACAAAAGCAATAAGCCTATAATACTATGTTTTAAACTTAAAGTTAAGCCCATTAAATATACACACCAACTGAGTGAGAGATCCCTAAAATTTGGTTATAAGGAATAAGATACACACACGAATCAACCAAACAAGAAGTGTGGAGAAGATAATATTGTATCTGTCTGTTTTTAGGCATTTATATTTATTTTATTTATTTTATTTACAGTATTTATATTCCACCCTTCTCACCCTGCAGGGGACTCAGGGTGGATTACAATGTACATATACATGGCAAACATTCAATGTCATAGACATGCAACATATATAAACAGACACTCAGAGGCTATTTAACAATCCAGCTTTTTCATGAGGGTATTCTGGCCTTCATGGGGGTATTTTGGCCACCAGGGGAGCTGTCGCTTCATTGTCCATTTGTGACACTGATGAAGTAATTCCTCATTCTTTGCATGCTTGCTGGAGATGTTTATGGCCTTGTAAATTAGTTAAATTAGCCTCCCCCCATAAGTGGTACCTTAATTTCCTACTTGACAGATGCAACTGTCTTTTGGGCTGCAAAGGTTGACAACTAGCTACACAAATTGGTTGGAAGCTCACTCCGACCCGAGCTGGCTTCGAACTCATGACTCTTCGGTCAGTAGTGATCTTAATGCAGCTGACTCCCAGCCAGCTGCGCCACAGGTTATATCTTAAACATGAAGTGCCTCTCAGGAGATTAAAAAACAAAGGGGGGGGGGGGAGTTGGAAACCTCCATTTGGCATTTATTTTGGTTGTGATGATTGTGGTTGTTGTGTGCTTTCAGGTCTTTTCCAACTTAGGGAATCCTGAGGTGTCACTATTGTGTTTTGTAATTTTTTTTAGAAATTTTTGAAGGGGCTTTGCCTTTTGCTTTCCTCTGTGGCTGACAGATTATGACTTGACCAATAGCATTCAAATTACAACACCACACTGGCCCTCAGAATGATAATTGGAGAGGCAATATTCTCATTTTTACTCCTGTAGCTACAACACCAGGTTTGTCAAGATGTCTCTGAATTACTGTGATGCTAAGACAAACCTATCATTGGGGTTTCTTAGCAGATTTTGTTCAGAGTTGATTTGCCTACTGTTACTTCTCGGTGTGTGCAATGTGGCAAAAACCCTTGGCATTTTTGGTGTTTGGTTTTCAGCTGCCCCCATTTCATTGGGGAACTTTCCGAATTCTGAAGGGGTTTCTGTTTTCATGCCAGAAAGGCTTGTCCATTCGTGCCAAGGGGTAAACTTTAGAGATTAATTTCTCCATCATTTTTAGGTCATCAGCATAAAACCCACCCCACTTGTAGGCCACTTCGTCTACTGCAAGCCTGTCAAGTTTCAGAATGTTTCACCAATCCACTAAATTTTTGAAAAGTTTTAAAGTTTTTACCATAACATTTTTTAAAAAACCACACAAGAGGGCCTTCTGGTAATTTAAGTCCCAAGTGCATTCCACAAGAGGGGAGGAGAATGGATGGACATAGTCAACCAGGTTTCCGATTGGCTGAAAAAGTAAGTGAGAAACCTCAACTCCTATCATGCCCTGGGAGGAAGCACAGAGACTCCTTCAATGATTGTGCCACACAAAGTGCTGCTGGGAAAGTAAGTTCCCATTTGCCTGAAGTGGGCATGGGAGGCACTTGAGGGATAGAGTAAGCTGCTAGGGAAGAAAACAAAGGAGGAGCCACAGATTTCCTGATTAGCAAGGCTGCCCTGCGCACATAATAATAATAATAATAATAATAATAATAATAATAATAATAATAATAATAATAACTCTTTATTTGTACCCCGCTACCATCTCCCCAAGGGACTCGGTGCGGCTGAGCCCAAATACAACAATACAAGCAATAAAACAACAATACAAGCAATAAAAAGCATAGACAATAAAATATACAACATTATCAATGAGACAACACACAGTTAAAAACAGTGGGAAGGCCAAATGTAAGGTTAAAATTGGAAGTAATGCTGGGACATGGACAAAAAGGTGATAATGGTGTTTGTGTAAGGGCGTACGAGCAGAACTAAAGAAATGTAAAGTGCTTTGGAGGACAAAGTGCTATGGGATCATTATTCCGGGAAAGCACACTGGAACAGCCATGTCTTCAAGCTCCTCCTGAAGACTGCCAGAGTAGGGGCCTGTCTGATGTCTTTAGGGAGTGAGTTCCAGAGTCAAGGGGCCACCACAAAAAGGCACTCTCTCTCGTCCCCACCAATCGTGCCTGTGATGCTGTTGGGATCGAGAACAGGGCCTCTCCGGATGATCGAAGGGATCCTCTGGGTTCGTATACAGACATGCCACCAACTCTGCCTCAGGTAGAGTGCCACTAAGCCCCACTGGTCCCCATTATTAGCCCTCATTAGCCGAAAAGGACCAGCTTCTATTATTTGTATCTGGCAAGGCTTCGGCTGCCCCATGCCAGGCTTGTTTGCATGCATTCAGCAACTGATTCCCCCAAATCATTCGAATCTGGAAACAGAAAAATGAAATTGTGCACACACCTAGTTGATCCTGTCAAGAAATCTGAGACTAGGCTTAAATACATTCTCAATGCCTTAGCTTTGAAAGAGCAAGTCTATCAGCTTTAGTTTATCTTGGGTATAAATGTATAGTCTTTCTCTCTTGAATATGAAAAAAAAAGTTAGTTTTGTTGCCTCCTTCTCAAAAACAAACTAACCTCTTACACATCCCTAGTGTTTGGCCATGTTTTTTGCTGAACTTAATGACTGTATTGTAGAGAGATACAATGTGAACCCTTGCATTCTGCCTTGTACAAATGGAGGAGAGTGTTCTTTCATGGTTTGGTTTGCTTTTTACAGACATCAAAACAAATGTACCGTACCTGTCAAAAGGCCCAGTGAGATGTAGTAAGTGAAACTGACAGATTTCCACATCCAAAGCAATAACAAATAGGCAAGCAGGGACTATCTTCTACTTAATTTCTGGCTGCTTGAGACATTTTGCCTTGTTGACTCTTCCTCAAGTTATATGTCACATTTGCCCATCAGCACCCATTTGCTTTTGCTGACACAGACAATTTTGTGTGTGTTCTGCTATTTAGGCATTCATCAAAATGATACTTTGCTAAGTAGTTTTGCTGTCTGGATTATTTTTGGCATGCTCAATTTTTAAAATCTCGTTTACCAAATGTCCATCTGCAGGCTGAGCCTAGGGAGAAAATGCTTTAAATAATATCCCAAAGGGATGGTGGCCTTCTTGCCTAAACTTTGGCAGAATTCTTGGATCAATAAAGTTTTCTGATGACAACCCCCCCCCCCCCGGAATTGGGGGATCCTTGCATCAGCTTACTTTAGTGAATTTAATTTAGGATTACTTCAGCAAGCAAAATGATTCCTGCACCTCTGCTGAGAATCCCAAAGGTCATAATCATGATATTTCCTTAAKGCCATAGCTCTATTGCTTTTTATTCTACCATACGGGAAACGTAAAMGAGTTTGTGATTTAAAGTGCATAATAAGCTTAATAGAAAGTTGAAGTTTTCCATAAGAATGAACCCAACAACAACAACATCCCAGATCATTCTTCTCTACAAAATTGTATTGTGCATTATAGAACTTATGACAGCATACACACTCCATTTGGCTAACATACAGTGTTTTCTTTTTAAAAAAATCTGTGACAATGGAACTAACTTTTCAAAAAATCCCCGCATTGTTTTGTTATTCAAATTATGTATGAATGTGGATAAAGTGTGTGCAAGATGAAACGTGTCAAGGAAATTTCAAACACAACAGACTTTCCTAACCACCATTTGGAATAAAAAATGAGTTTTTACTAAGATATGAACGTATTGCTTTTGTCAACAACAGCCAGCATGGCCAATAGCAATTATTAAAAAGTAACTTCCCCAAAAACTTTGGTTACTTGATCTCTTCACACATTAATATGGACACAAAATAGAAAAATGCATAGTTCAATATTCATCATCCATAACACCAGTGTTTCTCCCCATGCAGACTTTAGACTCGCTCATATACAATCATAGAATCATAGAATCAAAGAGTTGGAAGAGACCTCATGGGCCATCCAGTCCAACCCCCTGCCAAGAAGCAGGAATATTGCATTCAAATCACCCCTGACAGATGGCCATCCAGCCTCTATTTAAAAGCTTCCAAAGAAGGAGCCTCCACCACACTCCGGGGCAGAGAGTTCCACTGCTGAATGGCTCTCACAGTCAGGAAGTTCTTCCTCATGTTCAGATGGAATCTCCTCTCTTGTAGTTTGAAGCCATTGTTCCGCGTCCTAGTCTCCAAGGAAGCAGAAAACAAGCTTGCTCCCTCCTCCCTGTGGCTTCCTCTCACATATTTATACATGGCTATCCTATCTCCTCTCAGCCTTCTCTTCTTCAGGCTAAACATGCCCAGCTCCTTAAGCGCTCCTCATAGGGCTTGTTCTCCAGACCCTTGATCATTTTAGTCGCCCTCCTCTGGACACATTCCAGCTTGTCAATATCTCTCTTGAATTGTGGTGCCCAGAATTGGCACCAGAATTTACACAGCTATAGCACTATAATTCCAATGCAACTTCCAGGGTTTCATTTTTGCAGTTTTGGGAATGATTATTATAATTTTTGGGCAGATCACAAATCTAATGCTTCCTCACACCACGTGCAGACTAAATTTTGAACTGAAAAGATTATTGTCATTCTAGGAGCTTTACTTTTGGGTTCCCAACATGATTTTGAACAATTAGGGTAGGGATATTTTCAAATATTCTTTCCATCTTTGGACTCTGCTCAGAAAGCCAGATCAGTAGCAAGGCTATCGGTTGTAATTGCATTGTCGCCACCCAACCCTACTAATAGTCAGAATAACAGATTTGGGGAAGCTGCAGTAAGACAGAATTAAAGGGCATGGTACTACATTCCATAAACCAAGCATCTCCAACCTGCAGCCCTCCAGGTGTTTGGGACTCCAATTCCCAGGAGCTCTAGCCAGCTTGTTCAATGGTCAGGAATTTTGGGAGCTGAATTGCAAAACACCTAGAGCAGTGGTTCTCAACCTGGGGTCCCCTGATGTTTTTGGCCTACAATTCTCAGAAATCCTAACAGCTGGTAAACTGGCTGGGATTTCTGGGAGTTGTAGGCCAAAAACATCTGGGGACCCCAGATTGAGAAGCACTGACCTAGAGGGCCACAGGTTGAAAAGGCCTGTCCTAAACCCATGTCTGTTGCCTTGAAGTGCAGGGGAGAACTGTCTGAGAGATGCTTCCCACAAAGACGGTAAAACATCAAAACACCCAGGTTTCCCCTGGGCAACGTCTTTGCAGATGGCCAATTCTCTCACACCAGAAGCGACTTGCAGTTTCTCAAGTCGCTCTTGACAAAATGAAGAAAGAGTCAGCTACTCCATTCAACTTTTGTATATGGAAAGTAAGGAGGCACCAAGTTTTTCTTTTCCTTAGTCACAACAATCTCTTATGGTGTTCCTCCCCACTTATTTTTCAATATATATGGAATCTAAGCTTGAATAATGTTCACTGAGAGCTGTTATGCTTGCCAAGAAGCAGCAAACAGAAATCTGATTTGTAAGAAAGCAAATATGTAGATACTATGACCTTTTAAAAAATTCAATTAAATATATATTTAGCAAAAGATTTGTCTCTGCTCCTTATGAGAAGACACGATGAAGAAAGATAATGTCTCTATATTTCAAAAGGAATATATTAACTTTTTAACTGGAAAAATAGATGCTGCGGAGTGATGGCATTGCAGGTTGCAAATGATAATAATAAATATCCTCGAAAATTCTGGAGGCAGAAATGCTGACACTGTTGCTAGCAAATCTACTTAAAGAATTATTAAGCACAAGGAAATCTTCCCTCTGGAGCATCTGAAAGAAGGCTGTGTCTGGTCTTAATGGGAGCATCTAATCCTAGAGTCTGACCCTGGTTGCCTCCTCAGCAAAATATCAGGACAAATAGATTAATTTATGAAAAGTCAGGGAAAGTTGTGAAAAATGTTGAAATCAAATGAAGATTTATTTCTCTCCAGACTTTTTACTTCATTCTTTTGAACACTTGACAGAGCTACAGAGATAAAACCTCAGCTCTGTCAACTAACTATAAACTAGCCATTAATCAAATATAAATGGAAGCAGTGGAAACATTTTTCCCCTTTTCAAAGCTTCCAAATGTTTTTGTGTGTCTTACAATGATGAGGGCAGTAAGTCATCAAAGGAATAAACATGATGCAAATATCTGCTACCACCTCAATGGAGCTCCCCAAAACCAAGTTCTAGTGAGAGATGCAGCAGTTGTGGAAAGCTTTTTTTTTTTTTTTTGGTCGTGTCAAGAGTGACTTCTGGTGTGAGAGAATTGGCCGTCTGCAAGAACGTTGCCTAGGGGACGCCCGGATGATTTGATGTTTTATCATCCTTGTGGGAGGCTTCTCTCATGTCCCCGCATGAGGAGCTGGAGCCGACAAAGGAAGCTCATCCGCCTCTCCCCGGATTTGAACCTGCGACCTGTCGGTCTTCAGTCCTGCCGGAACAGGGGTTTAATCCACTGCGCCACCGGGGGCTCCTGTGGAAAGCTAAATAAAGGTATATCCCCTCTCCCATTATCGCTCCCATGAAAATGTCTTTCTATTTCCAAATACTTCTGCTTTCAAATATCTCACATTACGGTTTAATAATTCCAAATAATAGGCAAAGTTACAAATGGAATGCCAACAGAGCAAACATTAGAGTTCCAAGTGTGAATTGTGTTTCATTCTTTGTAAAGCTAGAAATGTGTGGAATAAATGAAACCTTCATAGAGGAGACATAATTCTCATTGGGGGACAATGTCCACATTTTCAGTACTTTCAACTCTCACTCAAATTGTTGAAAGGATAGAAGGGATATTTCTTGGAATGTGTGGCCAAAAATTCTGGAAAGGACTAGTTCTCAAGCTGCATCCAAGGAGGTTCTGGGAAAGAGGAGGGTTATAACCCCTGAAAGCTTATAATGAACCAATCTGGTTAGTCTTAAATTTTCCACAAGCCTAGTTCCTCTTTTTACTCCCAATGAGTAGTTCCTACCTACCTCAAAATAATTTTGAAACACTAAGAAAGATGAGCTCATTTTCCTCAATTATTCACTTAATAGCATGAGTCATGTTGTTTGTCGTTGACTCACTCTTATGTTGAAAAGTGACAATGTATGTGGTGACTGAAGACAATATATTTCTAAACAGTAAAAGTTGGGCAGCCTTGTAGTGGAGGGAACTTTTTTTAATACAATGAAAATAATGTATTCTACCACCCTTATTCAATATTGATGCTACTAGACAGTTTTCAGACTCTTGAAAATATGCAAACAATTCATAATGTGTTAAATGTCAAAATGTATAGGACATGTGATAGAGGACTTTCCATTTATTATCTTCCTATCTTGGTTATTGGTTTAAGCCTGATTGCTATGTTTGTTTATGGCTATTAAAAATCAATTGAGTAAAACAGCCAGTTTGAGATAAAGTTGCTTTTCTGGAAATGTAGGGAAGGCTGTTTTGGAATGTGTGAATCCCTTTCTGTGGATGTCATTAAACATAATTTTAATCCCATCACTTGGGAGTGTTCTTAACTGTGAATTGCTGCATAACATAAGTTAGACTAGATTGGTACCTTACAGTCCTATAATTTTACTATTCTTGTAATTCCATGTAGTCACGGGAAAGAGAACTCAAATTATTTATTTTTGCTTTCAGCCACCTTTGCCTTCATATATTTCAGGCTGAACATTCATCATAACAACAGATGCTACAATGATACCTCAGATATTCTGTCCACTTTTCTCTTGTCCAAAATACAAGTTGATTGTGTGTTTTCACTTGTTTGGAATCATACAACAGTATTATAGAATTACAGTTGTAATTGTTTTAAGTATTTGAGTCTCCTTTGGAAAAGAAGAAGCAGGATATAAATATCATCATCATCATTGTCATGATCATCATCTACAAGGGCCATCTATTGCAGCCACCTGCTATATTCAAGAACCTCCAGAGAAAAAAATTCCCACACACTCTGAGGCAGGATATACCATAGTCAAACATTTCTTATTATCAGGAAGTTCTTACAAATGTTTACATGGAATCTCTTGTAGTTTGTTCTATTGCTCTATGTTCTAGCCTCTGGAGAAGCAGAAAACAAGTTTGCTCCATCTTCAATATGTCATTGTCTCAAATATTTAAACATCATGTCACCTCTTATATCATATCTCAACTTTTCTACTCAAGGCTAAAAATACCTAGCTCCCTAAGCTGTTCCTCAGAAGTCATGGTTTCCAGGCCTTTTACCATTTTCATCACCATCATCTAGACACTGTCCAACTTGTCAATATCCCTCTTGTATTGTGGTGCCCAGAACTGGACACAGTATTCTAAGTGAGGTCTGATTAAACTAAAATACAGTGGGACTATTAATTTCCTTGATCTAGACACTATACTCTTATTGGATGCATTCTGGAATTACATTGGCATTCAAAGCTTCCACATCACAATCTTGACTCAGGTTCAGCTTGTGACCTACTGAGATTCCTAGTTCGCTTTCACGAGGACTTTGTCAAGCCAAATGTCAGCTATCCTAAATCTATGTATTTTTTTCAAAAAAATCTATTTATCTCTAGTACTTTATTTTCTCCCTCTTTCAATTAATTTTATTAGTTTTGGTCCACCCTCTAATCTGTTGAGGCCACTTTGAATTCTGAACTTGTCCTTTGGGATACTAGCTATCTCTCCTCATTTGGTATCATCTGATAAGTATGTCCTTGGATGATGATCCAAGAGATTAATAAAATGTTCAATAGCACTAGACCCAGGACAGAATCCTGTAGCATTCCATTAGTTTCTTCTTTCCAGAATGAGGAAGAACAATTGGGGAGCACCCCTTGGGTTCAGTTGGTCAACCAATTGCAAATCTAGCTAATAGTAGCATTGCATAGCCCATATTTTATTTGCTTGTTTGCAAGTATATCAAGGGAGACTTTGTCAAGAACTTCACTGAAATCAAGTTATACATCCGCATTATTCATTTTATCTATAAAGCATGTAATGCTATATAAAAAAAGATAAGATTAAGCTGGCATGACTTGTTTTTGAAAATCCATTGTTGACTTTCAGTGAGCATGGCATTCCTCTCCAAGTGCTTATGGATTGTCTTTTTAATGTTCTGCTTTAGAATATTTCCTGGTATTGATGTCAGGCTGTCTGCCCGGTAATTGTCTAAGTCTAAATCCTCTCCGTCCCATCATTTTGAAAATGGGGACAACATTTGCCTTGAGGATAATGGTGAGCATGCAATATTGCAATTATACATTGTCCCCAACAGACTTGATTGTTTAATGGAAATATAGCATTTTGCATATTTTAAAATGTTTTACTTGACCTTTGTTAAACAACAACAACAATTTAATTGGGAACACCTTCCTATAATCAATTCTCCCCCATCAAATTATGTTATCAATACGGATTCCCTGTCTTGTCAAAATCACTTGAGCAAGGATAATTGTGTTCTTCTATGGAACCCTGGAAGTTGCAATTTTGTGAAATATTTAGAATTTTCTACCAAAGAACTTTATAGGCCCATCATACTACAAATTCCACAGATATATTAGGTAGTGCAGTGATAGTTGAAGTGATACAAAGATGCTGTAATTATATAGTGTAAAAGAGTCAGTATCAGGCCAATCTACATGGGCAACAAAATCTGGAGCTCATCTGAAATATTCAAACAGCCACAGATTCTACTAAAGTGTTTAAACCATTTGGCTCCTGAAACATGTCAGTGGCAGGAGTAGAGTCCACACTGTACAGTTTGGTGTAACCTGTTTTGGCCAATCACCCTTACCTTGATCATTTTTATTGGTTTAGTGGCAACTAGAAATATCCAGAGAGCTCCTAGCTATTGCTCTATGCCTTTTTCAGTGTCATGAAAGGTACCAGCAGGAATTGCAGAAACTGAGTGTGAAGTGGAGATAGCAATTAATGTAGCTTTGCCTTTATTGATTAGGCCCTAGCCTCTGTCCCTAGTCCCGAGATAGTACTCTGTTCTGCACTTCATCCATTTCCCCAGCTCTATGATACCCTGTTTGCACTATCCCTTGCCCAGCCCCTTTACAGTTAGCTACAACCATTTTGTATTCCCTGCCATTGGGTTGCTGAACTAATGTAGCTATAATGCAATTGGTTTAAAAGTTTTTATTTTAGTGTGTTTTAGCAGGATTTTTGTATTTTATGATGCTTTCATTTTTTTGTTATTTTGTGTATTAAGTTAGGTTGTTTTTTTCATACTGTCTATGTGTTTGCTTTGATGTAATTTGTCTGTATGGTTTTCTTTCTGGCAATTTGCCTTATATGTTGGAAACCGCCCTGAGCTCCTTTGGGGAAATAGGGTGGTATACAAATAAATTATTATTATTATTATTATTATTATTATTATTATTATTATTATTATTATTATTATTTCCTGACATTGGAAAAAGAGCTGATGAATAACTAGGAGCTCTCTGGAGCTTTGTGGTCACAAATGGCACTATAAAAATGAGATAGGAAAGTGCCATTTTCTTTTTCTCATGATGTGGAGCATTAAAAAAAATCAGAAATGGGACATTCACACACACCCTAGGATAGAGTAACTTTTCCTAGTGAAGAGCACAACCATGTTAAACAGCTTTGCCCCAAATTAGGGTGAGAAGGACTCATGAATCATGTTGATGCAACAGAATTATTCGCTGGACCTTAGACACCAAGCTCGTGAGTTAGCTGGTACAAGGCAAGATGTGTGGCAGACAATTGTGTTATGCAGTGCAGAAGAATGGACAAGCAATTCAGGGAGAACAGACAAGATTGTGATTCTGTTGTGCTGCCTTCCACATCTGCTGTTTAAGCTATTTGCCACAATCATCTTAATGATAAAGCTTACTCATTTATTCATTCATTTATACCCTGCTTTCTTCTTGCCAATGAACCCAAGAGAGCTTACAGAATTTAAAATAAAAGTTTAACTAAATTGTAACTCTTACAAAGGTTCTTTTAAAATGCATGGTAAAAATATAATTGAAAACATACCAGATTTTCTTTTTCAAAATAGGCCTGTCATAAGTCACATTAAAGCAGTGTGTAGATTCACAAATGTGCTATAAGTGTGTAGAGTCACAAATGTGCTATTCAGTAGCTTTTATAAATGACAGTGGAAATTGCTGAGTCTACCTGGAAAAACTTGATATCTTTGTTCTAACTACAGTGTTGGCTGGTGAGATGGGAAAAATGCAGACAAATACTGTTAACATTTTGTGGAAATTGCTATTTATTGCCCAAATCTAATTTTAACTGCATGTGGGGACAGGGAGAATGGATATCATCTTTTTGATGGGCTTCAATTCCCATGGCCTTCAATCAAAACAGAAGCCTTTTAATTCTTCAACTCATTTTCAACAGATTATGACCCTTCAGTTCCATTTTTTGCCTTTCGTTTCAATCAAAATGTACACATAAAATATATTCTTCACTTGAATAATTATTTCTTCCAGAAAGTAATAAAAAGATTTGCTGTTTTGGCTACTGAAATATTCATCTCAAAATAGTGTTCATTCTGCTATAGAAATTTGAAGTAAACTTGGTAAAGTGAAGTAAAATACAAGTGGAATGCTGCTTATCTTAATACTGGTGTTTTTCTATATGGCTGATATGAATTTGTTCTCTCCAAAGTTAAACTTGCTTGGATCAGTGTTTCCCAGCTTTTTGTATTTTTTATTCTACCAGTTAATGGGTCTTGCCATAACAAGAACACCAAATCACTTTTTCCAAGCAAGGTGTTCATCTGTTTATTACATTTATCATCTACAGCAAGTTTTAATGACATAAATCTACAATGACATTACTGGGAGTAAACATACAAAGTAACAGAAAAACTCTTAGTAGGAGAGAATTGTAACAATACCGTTAGCATGAGTTATACTATATTCAGTAATTTCAAAACACTATGAGTAACAATAGAAGTGATATTAATTGAGTTAACAGTAAATGCTGTGACCAGGATGCTTGTGCCCTTCCACCTTTTATGACTTACAAGTGGCGTATAAATCATTTGTTTAAAATCACTGCTTGGTTTGGAACCACAGACTTCGGCCCCTTACACACAGCTGAATAAAATCCCACATTATCTGCTTTGAATTGGAATATATAACAGTGTGGACTTGGATAACCCAGTACAAAAGAGATATTGTGGGATTTTCTGCCTTGATATTCTGAGTTATATGGCTGTGTGGAAGGGCCCCTAGCTGATTCCAAGGAACTATATTTGAATTGGGAGCTGGATTCAAATGCTCTGGGAATCAGAGGTGTTGGTTAGTAATTTTTTGTAATCATGGTGGATAAAAAAATCACATTGTTTCTCATACAGCTTATATTACATCTTAGAAAAATGCTTTAAGACATGTTGGAAGCAATTTCATGTGCAGCAACTTAACATATAGGATGACTGTATACAGTACTGGATAGACCAGAAAGGAAGCTAAATTGTAGATAAAATCTTACCTGATTGATTGTTTGTTTTATATTAATGACTTGCCTATGCATGGAATCTGAAGTGTTATCCAATCTGTACTATACACATATGTGACCCACAACAGCAAAATCTGTTCAAGATAGAACTATATTGTTTAATTTGCACTGAGTTTGTGTTAAGCTTTAAGTTGTGCATTATGCATTTTCTCTGAAAAAGAAGAGTATTAAATCTAGAGTGACTCACCCATTGTTGGTGTTTGACTTTAACAAGGAGAGCTCAGCTTTGAGATTTTCATTTTTCTAGGGTGTTTTTCTTCTGTACATCTCAGAATGTCTTTAGGATAATCTATTATTGATGGTAATCTCAATACAGTTTCATCCACACTTATTCATGAGAACAAATGGAGATCTAGAAGAGAAAAGGGAGCAAGAGGTTCTCGATGCCCAATAAAAATATGGCTCTGGCTATGCAGAAAAATTTCTGCAGAACAAGTTTGCCAGCCTTTCCACAGGGGTTGTTCCAATATATCTGTTCTCCTTCCCCATCATGTCATCTGACCATAATGACAAAAAGTCTAATGAACTAAAACATTTCATGTGTTTGGTTGCTTTGTGTTGGCAAACATCAAGATTTCTTCCAAACTTGCAAACATAAAAGCTTAATGTAGCAAGTTCACTAAAGACACAGAAACAAAGAAAAGAAAAACGTATCTGCCTCGAGTTTCAAATTATTTTTAAAGATGTGATTATATGTGTAGTTGCTTTCACATGAAGGGTGAAGATGAGTTGCCATATTAAACCACAATAACTGTACACTATGCTGTCCAAAGAAAGAGCAATAAACCACCATCATGATCTTGATGCTCTGGATCATTAAATCTCCAAATGCTGATTGATTGTTAATTTGTTAGCTTCTATTATTATGATGCTTGTGTGTGTGTAAATAGTATATAAGCCACACACAGTTACTAGAATCAATTTTAAATGTGTCTGATTAAGTGCCTAGCCTTCTGCCAAGTATAGGGACTGAATGTTCCTGCAATTTCCTGATTTTAGTTCATTTTCCTTCCCATGAACTTTTTCTAAGCTTTCCTGAAATTTTGTAGAAATGGAAACTCCCATAGCACATATGACTTAATCACACACAATTAAAAGTTCATAGCAACCACAAGTACATCCAATGCAACCCCCTCTATCCAGTTTATCCCACTGTCAACCCCCCCCCCCCAAAAAAAAACAAACCTTCCCCATAAAGAAATTCTTTCTCACATTCAGATGTGTAGCAATTACACAATTACAGGAATAAGTGGAACATTTGCAAAACAGAAAGTGCACAAATTCTTTATGCTTGTCAGGGATAAAGCAACTCAGCCAATGATAAGTAATAACCATTGTCCGATATTGTTAAATTATTTAAAAGGATGCAGCAGAGTGATCAGGCAAACTCTTAATGGAGTCTGCACTCTGTTTTTAAAAAGGAGGTGGGGGAAGGAGAGAAAGGACAAATCTTCATGACAATTGCTGTTCCCATGGAATATTAGTCATAGTAGTATTGAGCGAGTATTAACTCCACCTCTTTTTTGAGGTAGGTGCATATTCTATAAATTAATCATTTCTGCTTTCTAGATATTTCACAGCACAGAAGGAATATAATTGGTTTCATTTTGGACTTTCACATGGCAGCAAATACTTCATGATGCACTACTCTTAATCAAGCCTGTAATTTAATTAATTTATTTATTTACGTTATTTATACCCCGCTCTTCTCACCCCGAAGGGGACTCAGAGCGGCTTATAGATCATGGCAAGATTCAATGCTGCATTATACATACAAATAATAAATATAACATTTCAAATTATAAAACAATTAAACCATATAAATGCAATTCAATAAAACTAATTGCTGGAATAACTCTTTCTATTGCACAATTCCCAATTGGCCAGTGGTTCTACAACTAAAAATAGACCATTCTAGTTGATATTGTGTTGTTAAATTACTACAGCAACAATATCAACTAGAATGGTCTATTTTTAGTTGTAGAACCACTGGCCAATTGGGAATTGTGCAATAGAAAAAGTTATTCCAGCAATTAGTTTTATTATTTGTATGTATAATTGTGATGGCAAACATCAAGATTTCTTCCAAACTTGCAAACATATGTGAACTCGTATGCATAAAAGCTTAATGCAGCAAGTTCAATAAAGACAGAAAAAGAGAAAAGAAAAATGTATCTGCCTCGAGTGTCAAATTATTTTTAAAGATGTGATTATACATGTAGTTGCTTTCACATGAAGGGTGAAGATGTGTTGGCATATTAAACCACAATAACTGTACCTTATGATGTCCAAAGAAAGAGCAATAAAACACCATCATGATCTTGATGCTCTGGATCAGGGGTTCTCAAATTAAAGCCCAGGGGCTGGATACGGCCCTCCAAGGTCATTTACCTGGCCCTCACTCAGGGTCAACCTAAGTCTGAAACGACTTGAAAGCACAGAACAACAACAACAACAATCCTATCTCATCAGCCAAAAGCTGGCCCACACTGCCCATTGAAATACTAATATGTTTATATTTGTTAAAATTGTTCTTCATTTTAAGTATTGTATTGTTTTTAAGTGATCTTTGCACTACAAATAAGATATGTGCAGTGTGGATAGGAATTTATTCATGTTTTATTCAAATTATAATCCGGCCCGCCAATAGTTTGAGGGACTGTTACCTGGCCCCCTGTTTAAAAAGTTTGTGGACCCCTGCTCTGGATCATTAAATCTCCCCCCTCCCCCAACCTCCATTTCCCACCTACCATCTCAGCTAGGGCTGGGCGGTTTCGTTTCGTTAATTCGTAATTCGTTAATAATTCGTTAATTTTTTCAATTACAAAACGATAACGAACCATTCTGGAGCAATTATCAAAAAAACGAATTTTCAAAAACGTTTTGTAAATGCTTCGTATTTCGATATTGTATTCGTTTCGTTATTGTTTTGAGGTCGTTTCGTTATTATTTACGCATGTCTGGGCCAGTTTTATGGTTTAATTAGTGAAAAAAAATTATAATATCACACCAACAGTCAACAACAGAGGGAGAGGGAAGCTTCAGAAGGTTTTGGAGGTTTTTTAGCGTATTTCGCGGTCGCGTCCGCCATTAACGAATCGATTCGTTATTGTTTCGGAAATCGATTCGTTAATTTTTTACCATTTACGAAATTTCGTAAATATCGAACTTTTTAAAAGGAAAATTTTGTAATTATTTTAAATATCGAAACAAAAAAAAAACCCAAATACAAATCGATTTTAGAAACAAATTTTTCCGTTGTTACCCAAGCCTAGTCCCAGCCCTTCTTTACACCCACCCCAATCTACCCATCGCCAAAGATTGCAAGATTCCTTGGATTCAGGTTATATGACCATGCAGAAGAAAGCCTTTGGTGAAGTGGAATTTTTTGATAAAGTATAGGGAAGAGAAGAAATAAATCAGTGCACAATGACAAGTATGAAAGCCAGAATGGTGTTGTGTTTTGAGCATTGACTTTAGAGACCACTCAGCCATGGAAACCCACTAGGGGTGCATCTACACTGAGGAATTAATGCAGTTTGCCACTACTTTAAATGCATGGCTCAATTCTATGGAGTTCTGGGACTTTTAGTTTTGTGAGGTGCTATTACTCTTTGACAGAGAAAACTAAATATCTTGTAAAACCAAAACTCCCATGTCCCCATAACATTGAACCATAGCAATTAGTAGAACTATACTGACTCTGCAGTGTAGATGGCAGTAGTATTATTTGGCAAGGCAAAGACAAATGCCTTCTGAACAAAACTGGCCAAAAGAGTCCCACAATTAGGATTACCATAAGTTAAAAATGGTTTGAGGGCACATAGGAATAAACAAAATGATAGGAATTGGATGAAATGCTAGTAGAGACAATGACTTGTCAGTATCCAAAATCAGTAACCCAAGGCTGTCCTAATATTTGAACATTCCACATCTGTCTTTCTGGCCTATTCTCCTCAACCTTTGCTTTTGAATGCCTCTCCATTTGAAAAGAAGAAGTCATGTAGTTTGAAGAAACATATTTCCAGGACAATGAAAGAGCTCCCAAAACAACACTAATTATCTACACTTTTTTGGATTTCAGCTAGTAGCAGTATGGGGGAAACAAGGCGATTTGCCTTTAGAAGAAAGATTTACCAAAAATCTAAAGTAAATGGAACTGTAAAGGTGGCAGATTACTGTTTGTGTAGTAACCATGAAATTGCAAGCATTATTTTACAGAATTTTAATCTTATTTTTTTACTTAAATCGTTAAGTATTTAACTTTGCTTAATTGATAAGTATATGTCCTTTTTATTTTAGGTTTGGTACTTTATCACAATGAATCCATGAACTTTTAATTCAAGTGCTAGCAATCATTTCACCATTCGTTTAGTTTGCAAGAGATCCTTAACCATTTTTTTTGGTCTGGAATTATTATGGAGATTCTGGCATGATGGTTTTTTTTTTTTGTATTTTTATTGTATAATACATAGAAACATACCATCTTTGAAATTAACATTCAAAATACCAGTATTTTCCCCAATCCCACCACTACCACCACCCTCCCCTCGCCCAGGAACAGTTAAGTACTTTTTCTTTGTTTATTGCAATTGTTCAATCATGAGAATAGTCTTATTTAACACAGTATATTTATCTTTCCCCTTTATTTTGTAAATGAGACCCTTTCATTTTGCTTCCCATGTCCTTCTGCTTTGACCCGTCATATAGTAACTTTTTCTTTCGCTAATATAATCTTGGAAAAGGTAATCGGCTAGATATTTATACCAAGTTTTTATATCCCATTTCTTGTGGTCCTTCCAGCCCAGGGCCACTGAGGCTTTGATTGCCTCTATCATGTGTTTTATTATTTCCTCACTTCCTTTATATTCCCCTCTACTTTCCAATTTCTGTGTGAAAAATTGAGTCTTGCTCCATTCTATATTTATCCCTAATAGCTCCTCCATTTCCTTCCTGATTATTTCATGGAAGTTTTGGATTTTTTTGCATTCCCACCACATGTGGGTGTATGTTCCTATTTTTCCGCAGTTGTGCCAACATAATTTTGGGCACGTTTTCATAATATGCGCCAATTGCATGGGAGTTCAGTACCATTTTGTCAGTATTTTCTGTTGCATTTCTTTAATCTTTAGATGTTTTATTTTATTGATTGAATTCATCCAATTGTCTATTTCTCTCTCACTGCAACTTAATTCCTCCTTCCAGACTTCTATTAGGGTAGATCTTGTGTATTATTGTATTTCTGTGATTATTTTATATATAAGTCCTTTCTCCTTCTCAACTTTCCATTTTATTATTTTGTCAAGATTTGTTTCTGAGGTTTCCTTAGTCTTTGATTCTGTTAGCTTTTTAGACAGTCCTCCCCATTGTAACCAATTTCTGAGCTCGCATTTAAATTTTATTCCCTCCCATTGAATTATGGTTCTATCTGGTTTCAGTAAGTCCTCAATCTTTGTTATTCCATTCTGCTCCAGTTTCTTTAGCATATTGCAATATGGCTGGGTTTTTCTGTTGTCTTTGAAACCTATTGGGAGCTTGTCTATTTTAATGGTTTGTTTTGCCATTTTCCCCAACAGTCAATTGATAACAAAGAGCCTCCTTTTATGTTTTTTAGGTCTTTTCCCCCAATTATCCCCATAATGTAAGATCCATATTCCCATCTATTTGTTAATTTCTCTCTCCTACCCATCTTTTGGGTTCTCCAATATCTAATTCTAGTAACGTAGCCAGTTTACAGGCTTCATAGTAATTCTGAAAAACAAATCAAAATCTTTGTGGGAGAAGGGAGATGAGTCCAAGTTTCCAAGTTCATATTTTACCCACTTTCAGTCATGTAATGTTAACTCAAAGTATATCCATGCACATTCATTGCTTTCCTAAAGATGTTAATGACCATGAGAAAGAAAAATCAAGAATTTCCTGAGTCACACTTTCAGCTTTGTTCTGATATTTTGGAAGACTCAGTTTTGGTCTCTTGTAAGTTCCAAGATATGTGTGACTGGTTGCTTGCTTGTAATTTCTGGAAATTCAATCTGATCACCTCATTGGCGAAAAGGGGAGCTATATCTGGAAGTTAATTGTAATTTTGCATTTTCTCATCATCAAAACTGTACAATAACCTTTAATATAACTGGATAAAACGTCATCCTGTGCCTGTGTCAAAGGATATTACAGAATCTGTGCCAGAGAATATTATTTATACTGTCCACTCTAGTAGCCTCTTGAAATGAAACCCCATTCATTTATGGAAACAAGGCTTATCGAGCCCTGCACATTTAATGGGATCATTAAGAATGAATATTGAAAGCAGTAATGTGAAACAGGTAATCAATTACTAATCAGAGCAGACTGCTTGGGAAATTCTCCTTGCTCAAAGCTTTCTTGGGTAATAAAAAATAAGATGTATAAATTATCCTGAAGTTGGATGAACCCCAGCAACTTAGTGAAGCAGAATAACTTGCAAACTCTGACACAAGAGCTTTATCTGTCTGCTTGTCTCAGTAATAGCTCAGAAAAAAATATGCATGGAGCATTCAATTTTATCTTCATAAAACTCTGGCATCAGTGAGGACAGTGTCTAACAATTGATACCTAGATCTTAGCACTGAAATAATTAATATTCTATTTGTTCAAAGAAACATTCCACTCAGAGTTAGCATTGTGTTGTTAATTGCCATCCAATCAACTTTAACTTAGGGTTCAGACTTGATTTCCTTTATGACTCACTTATTTGTCTTTTTAGCAATCCATGGCATCCATAAAACTATTTTTGGAGCACATTTTCAGATTAGTTGATTTTATTCTGATCAGCTCTTCTCTGTCCAGCTTTCACAACTATACATTGAAATACAGTATCATCTTCAATCCTAACTTTAGTATTAAATTACATATTTTTATACTTCTGGGTCTTGTCTAGTTTCTTTGTAATGGTCACTCTGCATTCTAGTCTTCTGATTATTTGATTACAATCTCAATTCAGATGAATGACTGAGTAAAGATGTGGAAAATCTTTCACCATTTCAATGTCTTCCTTATTCAATTTAAGGTTATGCAAATCATTTATGGCTATTCATTTTTCTTAATGTTCAACTGTAAACCTACCTTTACACTTTCTTCCTTGACTGTTCAGTAGAATCATAGAATCAAAGAGTTGGAAGAGACCTCATGGGCCATCCAGTCCAACCCCTGCCAAGAAGCAGGAATATTGCATTCAAATCACCCCTGACAGCTGGCCATCCAGCCTCTGTTTAAAAGCTTCCAAAGAAGGAGCCTCCACCACACTCTGGGGCAGAGAGTCCACTGCTGAACGGCTCTCACAGTCAGGAAGTTCTTCCTCATGTTCAGATGGAATCTCCTCTCTTGTAGTTTGAAGCCATTGTTCCGCGTCCTAGTCTCCAGGAAGCAGAAAAAGCTTGCTCCCTCCTCCCTGTGGCTTCCTCTCACATATTTATACATGGCTATCATATCTCCTCTCAGCCTTCTCTTCTTCAGGCTAAACATGCCCAGCTCCTTAAGCCACCTCCTCATAGGGCTTGTTCTCCAGACCCTTGATCATTTTAGTCGCCCCCCTCTGGACACATTCCAGCTTGTCAATATCTCTCTTGAATTGTGGTGCCCAGAATTGTAGTGCCCAGTAATCTTTTGGTCATTGATATTTTCTACTGGCAGCATAGTATCATCCACATATCTTAAATTGTTAATGTTCTTTCCTCCTATTTTCATGCCTCTTTCCCCAAAATTGAAATATTACCTTTGATATATCTTTTGTGTATAAATTAAACAGATAACCTGATAACATTTGCAGCTTTGCTAATCCATTTCTCCACATTTTATTCTGATGGTAGTCTTCTTGCTCCCTGTGATTGTGAAGGATTTTATTGTAATTTTATATTGGTTTCTGTATTTTTTTGTTTTATATATTTTATTATGCTGTTGTTTTGTGTTCTGATTTTATTTTATGTTACTGTATTTAGGCTTGGGCGGTTTCGTTTGTTAATTTCGTAATTCGTTATTAATTCGTATTTAAATTAGCTTACGATCCAATATTGAGCCATGCAGGAATAGTGTGAGGAGTAAATTAGATTCGAAACAATTTTTTTCAATTTATTTCATAATTATTTCGTAATTATTTTGTAATTATTTTGTAATTATTTGAATTATTTCGTAATTATTTCGTAATTATTTTCGCATGTCTGGTGCAAGTTTTATAGTTGTTGTTTGTTTTATCACACCAACAGTCAACAACAGAGGGAGAGGGAAGCTTCAGAAGTTCCCCCTGTCCCATTTGGAGGTTTTTTTAGCATATTGCGCAATCGCGTCCGCCATTAACTAATCAATTCGTAATTATACAAATTTCGTATATTTCAAAAATTTTTAAAGGAAAATTTCGGAATTATTAAAAAAAACGAAACACAAGGGCCCCCTAAAAACAAAACGAATTTAGAACCAAATTTTTCCGTGGTTACCCAAGCCTAACTGTATTGTGTTGTTGGGCTTGGCCTCATGTAAGTCGCCCCGAGTCCCCATTGGGGAGATGGTGGCAGGGTATAAATAAAGTTTATATTATTATTATTATTATTATTATTATTATTATTATTATTATTATTATTATTATTGGTTATGTGTCAGGACAATCAAATGCTGTGACACATTCATTTCTGTAAGCATGATCCATAGTTTGTCTTTTCTTTTCTTTTAATTAATGATCCATAGTTTTTCATTACCTAAATGAGCAGACTATAGATTATTTGCTATAATCTATAAAGCACAAGTTGATTTTCTTCTGAAATTATTTGGTGTGCTCTATTATCCACCAAATGTTTACAATGTTTCTTCAGAATCTTATTTTGACACCTGACATTTGTCACTCCTTATATAGCATTTTTGTTGCAGAATCTTGAGTGTCCCTTTGCTTGCATGTCAGATTTATACCATGGTCCAGTGATTAATACAATATCTGCAGTGATTACTGCAGTGTCCCCTTTTTTCAGGATTGGGATGTATATTGAGCATTTCCAATCTGTGGGCCATTGTTTTGTTTCTGCATTTGTTCATAGATTTTAGTTAGAACTAAGATAAATTCCGTCTCTGTAGCCTGAAGTAGCTTGATTGGTATGCCATCTGTTCCTTATGATCTATTTTCCCTAGTGTTCTGAATACATCTTCCACTTCACTTTATTAATTGTGGGTTCATCCTCAGATTGTTCTTCCCTTGAACAAATCTGTCATCTTATCATCTGTTTTTATATGGCTGTTCAATGTATTGTTTCCATCACATTTTTATCTTCGTTATGCAATGTTATGTGTTTCCCTGTTGGATGTACCACATTCCCATTCTTGGTTTAAATTCCCCAGAGATGCATCTAGTTTTGTGGAAAAAAATCTTATTGATGAATGTTTCCTATGAATAGTTGCATATATGAAGAGATCTAAGAGTGTGAAAAATTCTGTAGTGTAAATTTTAAAAGGTGCCCTTATGTTGTGTAGTTATGTTATAGGGAGTAAAATGGCAACTGCAGGATTTGAAGGCATGGAGACATGATGACTGCAATACTCTGCAAGCTATGGTAAATCATAGAATCATAGAGTTGGAAGAGACCTCATGGGCCATCCAGTCCAAACCCCTGCCAAGAGGCAGGAATATTGCATTCAAAGCACCCCTGACAGATGGCCATCCAGTCTCTGTTTAAAAGCTTCCAAAGAAGGAGCCTCCATCACACTCCGGGGCAGAGAGTTCTACTGGGTTGTTGTAGGTTTTTTCGGGCTATATTGCCATGGTCTAGTGGTATTCTCTCCTGATGTTTCGCCTGCATCTAAACGTCAGGAGAGAATGCCTCTAGACCAGGGGTAGGGAACCTTTGGCCCTCCAGCTGTGGTGGACTTCAACTCCCACAATTCCTTGAGGCTCGGCATTCGCCCCAAAGGCTTACCTTGGCCCAATGCCGAGCCTCAAGGAATTGTGGGAGTTGAAGTCCACCACAGCTGGAGGGCCAAAGGTTCCCTACCCCTGCTCTAGACCATGGTCATATAGCCCAAAAAAAAAAACCTACAACAACCCAGTGATTCCGGCCATGAAAGTCTTCAACAATACAGAGAGTTCTACTGCTGAACGGCCCTCACAGTCAGGAAGTTCTTCCTCATGTTCAGATGGAATCTCCTTTCTTGTCTATTCCTTACGATCCATTTTCCCTAGTGTTCTGAATACATCTTCCACTTCACTCACATTGACATCAGCACAGCTATTGACAACAGAACTCTGTCATCATAACTGTAGCTGATGATGCAGAATCTTGGTCAATGTTTTGATTTTCTTTTTGTATAAAAATGAAATCTTTTTAACAAAATAACACAATCTGACTAACATTTACACATAAGCCCTTGTATTCCTACAGAGGGAGAAAATCTCTGAAATTATTTGTTTTTTACATGCCGTTATGAAATATGTCTATATTTACATCCCCAAAGCCACTTCAGCTAGATAACTTGTCATGGATGAGACTTCAATCCTACTTAAACACATTTGGAAGGAATTTCACTTGAACTAAGAAAGTCTCATGTCTGAATAAATATATAGGGAAACAGACTTCACAATATTGTTTATATTATGAGTGAGGAACCTGTAGGATTCCATGTAATGTACTCCAACTTCCACAGTCACTTATCATTGGCTTACCACAACACCTAAATGACCTCAGTTCCTCTCTTGTGTGTATTCAGCCATGAAAGAAATGCTAGGCAACATGTCCCAATATATCTGGTATCTCTCCCCATATTCACTCACTTATCTGTTGTTATATCAGTCCAATAATGGACAAGAAATAATAAATCCCAACTTCCTCCAATTAAGAGAAAACCTTTGACTTGACTGTGTCTGGTTCATGTGCCTATGGCAATGCTGTTCATGCTGTTCTGGATGTTGATACTTTTTTAAGATGAAGAAGAAGCAGATTTGAAGCTTGAGGCTGTTCCTTGATCTGCCCTGGTCACTTGTGGCCCATATTACTGTGATTACTAGGAATGCCTTTGAGCAATACTTGTCTGCTGTGAACCATCTTGGAAAGAATAGCCTAGCCTTAGAGATCTATGCTCTGGTGACCATTGGTAACATTTAGTGATGTAATTCTTTGATATATTTCTCTCTCTCTAAAGCAACAACAAGTAATTTTAACAGTGGTCATCTCACTGTAAGAAATGCTTCAAAACCCACAAGTTTCAAAGGGTATTTGTATTTTGAGATGTATTCTGCTCAAAATTCACACAATGTGTTGCATAAACATTTTCAATATAAAAAAAATTCTGCAAAGATATATTATTTTAGCAGAAAATGATATGTCCTACACAGAAATGTCTTTCTACCTAAAACATAGTTTTGCATAGTCTTAACTTGAAGAATGGAAGTGTCTTGTCAATTCAGGATTCTTCTTGTCATGGTTTTTTGTTACTTGAGAAACTTATTTTTAACTATTTTGGATATTATATATATATATATATATATATATATATATATATATATATAACAGTATTTTCAAATATTCTTTGTGAGGCTGCTTTTGAAGACATTGGGGAAAGGAGAAATTGGGTTACAATGGGCCCTTTTGGGATTCCACTCCCCTCCCCCCCCCCTACACACACCTATATACACACACACATGCTTGACAACTAAGGTAAAACACAGCAAGCTTCTATTATTTTTATTTATTTATTTACAGTATTTATATTCTGCCCTTCTCACCCCGCAGGGGACTCAGGGCGGATTACAGTGTACACATATATGGCAAACATTCAATGCCAATTTGACATACAATGTATACAGACATACACAGAGGCTATTTAACTTTTTCTGGCCGCCAGGGGAGCTGTCGCTTTCATCGTCCATCTGCGACACTGATGAAGTACTTCCGCATTCCCCGCATGCTTTTGCTGGAGTGCTTTGCTGGAGTCTTTTTTATGGCCTCATAAATCAGTTAATTTAGCCTCCCCACACTTTAAGGTGGCACCTAATTTTCCTACTTGACAGATGCAACTGTCTTTCGGGTTGCAAAGGTCGACAACAGGCTACACAATTGGTTGGAAACCCACTCCAACCCGGGCTGGCTTCAAACTCATGACCTTTTGGTCAGAGTGATCTTAATGCAGCTGACACTCAGCTAGCTGTGCCACAATCCCGCAGTAAAAAAGACTAGCATACAATGGCAACCTAAATGTTCAATGTATTGTCGAAGGCTTTCATGGCCGGAATCACCGGGTTGTTGTAGGTTTTTCCGGGCTATATGGCCATGTTCTGGATGTTCTTCATTAATATGTTGAGTGCAAGACAGGGAGATTATCAGTAGCGGTGTAACAAATAGTATAATTACTAGGGATGTGCATAATATCATTTTTGTGTAGCACATTCGAGGGATTCAGGCAATCTGGCTGTCAAATTCCCAAAAACGAGCCTGGTAGGGAGCAGCTGAAACCTTAGCCTATACTAATCACAGCAATATGGATCCTTCAGCTAATGAGGGCTAATGAGGTGGAGGTGGCTTGTGGGTGGCCTCGCAAATCAGGCAAGAGTGGGCACCTAACGGCTATGGCTCCTACTCTTCTTTCTTCCCCGGCAGCCTCCTCCATCCCTTCCCAACCCCTATCCCCCTCCAATGCCTGCTTGAGACAAATGGGTGCTCACTTTTCCAGTAGCATTTTGTCTGGTGCAGGCATTTGAAGGAGATTCTGCACTCCCTCCTGAGGCATGATGGAAGTTGAGGTTTTTTCAGTGTATGTTTCTCACTTTCTTTCTCAGCCAATCAGAGGCCGGGTTGACTGTGTCCATTCTCCTCTCCTCTTGTGAAATGCACTTGGGATCCCAATTCCCAGAACTCCCACTTGTGTGTGTTTTTTCATGTTATGGTGAAAACTTTACAAATTTCCCCAAAATCAGTGGATTGGTGAAATGTTCTGAAACTTGGCAGGCTTGTAGTCCTAAATGTTTCCTAGAAGTGAGGCACGTTTCATGCTGATAATCATTGAAATGACAGAGAAATGAGGCTCTAAAATTTCCCAATTGGCACCAGTGGACTGAATCTTACCAGCTTGAAGATGGAACCCCACTCTAGATTTTGGGAATTTCCCAGTAAATGGGAAGGGGGGGGGGACTGAAAATTGAACAGTGTTTTGCTGAATCACGTATCTCTAAGAACTACAAAAAAACCATTTTATTTCATGTGTTGTTCTTCACTGCGGTACGTTTTAGTTTATTTTGTTGGTTGGTTGGTTTGCTTCAATGTGGATAGCACTATGAATCCTATTTGATATTTAAAAAGGGAATGGGATAGTTGTTTCTACGCAAAAGTCATTTTAACCCTCCCCCCAACGCACACATACACACCCACACACATGCAGAGTGTATGCATTTCAGTGTTAGTGTTGCTTAACATTTTAAAGTTGCAGTCAGATTTTTAAGAAGTATCATGTTTAACTTACTTTTCTCAGAAGTACATGCTGATTTTACCTTTTCCAGTTTAAAAACAACAGCTGCAACAGATTAGAAACAGGAAAACAGATTTTACCTCTCAAGAATGTTTGTCTCCATGGCATTCTTTTACAAAGGATCAGACCTGGACTGGATATGATCCGGTTTACCTGTTTGTTTGCTACATAAGCCAGAGATTTCATTGATCTATAGGAATGTCAACAGCATGAGAGCAACAGAATAGATTATGTTTGCAACTGACCTATAAAAAGGTCTAAAAGCCCAGACACAATAAGGTGTTGTACATTGTTCCATTTTGTAGCTTAAAATGCATTCTCTGTTGTAAACATAGATGCATCTAAGAGTGAGAAAAAAAAGATTGAGGCCTTTCAAAGTCTTTTGAGTTCAACTCCCATCAGTCTCGGTGAGTGCAACCTGCCACTCAATATGATAGGATTTGTTGCTCTGAACAATATTTGTTACATCTCTGTTCTAGAACACTCAAGGAATTTTAATGATGGGAGTCTTATTTTAGAATCACAGCCATTTTAAATAAAAAATTAAAATGAAATATGAGCAAATATGCTACGAGAATGGATTGCAGTTGTTCTACAAGAAAACCCAAGAAGGCGATATCCTCATTTTGCAAGGTTGTCCTGGCTTCTGAGAAGGTGAGATAGTCTCAAGATATTCCCACAATCTCCTGCTCCTTGCTTCTTGTCAGGGGATTGGACTGGATGGCCCACGAGCAATTCTATGTTTTTATGATTCTATGATGATGGCATACCATGATCACTGTTACATCTAATGATGCCACCAAGGAAACAAACTCCATATTCTCGGTCTATCATGCCCCAACTGAAGGGTTTTGAAGGGATGACATATCAGGGCATTGAAAAATGGCATCTGCAGCACACTTGCAGTTCCAAGTGCCTTGAAAGCAAACATATAAGACTTCCATTGCAATTCTTGGGTTCAGTGCACAGTTACCAGGAGAGCACCACAAACATCATTTCTCAGCACCCAATGCCTTCACCTAAGAAATTGCATCCTAAGAACTGGCATCATGTTTAGCTGTTATGAGACTGTCTGGTAGGGACGAGGGACAGGGCCTTCTCAGTGGTGACCCCTCACTTTTAGAATTCGCTCCCCAATGAGATTAGATCGGCGTCCTCCCTCCTCACTTTTAGGGAAAAACTAAAGTCATGGTTTTGGAGTCAGGCTTTCGGCTAGTGGACTTAGCAGCACTTAGACACTGAACCGGACCACAGGATTATGACAATAGGAAACAGATATGTGATTTTGATTAGGCGACTATGTTAGTATATGAGTATGTGATTTTAATTAATGTTATTGTTAATTTTTTATGTATTTGATTTTATGTTGTTGTATTGATATTATGGCATTGAATTGTTCCCCATGTAAGCTGCCCTGAGTCCCCCCTCGGGGGTGAGAAGGGTGGGGTAGAAGAGATGTAAATAAATAAATAATAAATAAATATTCTGAACTTACGATATTGTAATTTCTGGGCATTCACATTTACAGCCATTAATAATTGCACATGACTCCCAAACTTCACCTTTATAGCCTAGCACAGGCTCAATCTAAGGGTTTCTATAAAACATTTTACAGATGGTACCGTACCCCAGAGAAGATATCCAAATACAGTAAAGGCAAAATCAGTGACATCAGCTGGAAATGTGGAAAACATAAAGGAAACTATCTCCACATGTGGTGGAAATGTAAACCGATAAAGAACTTCTGGTACGAAATTTATAAATGGAGCGAAATAATATTAAAGGAAAAAATAGAATTCAAGCCAGAGATAATGCTACTGGGAATCATTGATTCCATCAAAGACAACAACTCAGAAAAACTATTTGTCTATTTCACCACAGCGGCAAGAATAGTACTGGCTAGAATCTGGAAAGCTAAGGAAACCCCAACTGTGGAGCAATGGCTCCTAAAAGTATGGGATATCATGAACATGGACATTCTAACCCAAAAAAATCACAGAGTATAACGAAACCACCCAGGACAGATTGGAGATATTTTCTAGAGTATATCAAAGGGCAAAATAACAAAATTTATATCAGTAATGTACAATGAAGAAGCTCAAAGGTCAATCAACAAGAAGCCGACGAGTAATTTACAAAGGAAAAGACAACAAAGAGATTAACTGTTACCTCACAATTCTCTGCCTGGAAACTCCTGGAAGTATTTTAACTGATATTTAGGACTGTGTTCATTGTAGTAATAGTTGTGTTACAGTTGTTGTCACTGTCACTGTGGTTCCTCCCCCCCCCCCTTTTTCCTCTTTTCCCTGCCTTTTCCCTTCCTCCTGACTTCTTATGTTCACAGGTCTGATTCTGTTTCGAATGCTAACTTTTCTACTTAGTCTTCCCCTCTTCGTTCCCCCTACCTTCTCCCGAAGCTACCTACCCTTAAATGTTTTCCTAACTTTCCTGCAAACATTGTTCCCACTCTTTCCATGTAAATGATGTATTTTGACATTTTCCGATCCTTTTATTCTTCTCTCTTTCTATCCGCTCCATCTAAGAAGCAGCATATTCTAAATAAAAACATTTTAAAAAATGCACTGAGTAAATTATTAAGGAAAACACTTGTTCATTTTCAATTATACCCTAGAAGAATATTATGAATGCTATTGTAGTTCAAATCAGTGAAATACTCCCACTCCCATGGCACAATTTGTTGTTTCTCTATATTGGCCTTTTGCAACTGTTGCTTGTATTACGGTACAGAAAAAAAGTGTCTAGCAAAACTGAAATGGATCTTTGAAATGGCAGAGTTGAGCCAGAGCAACATCAAAACCAGCCCCTTAAATCCATGTGTAAACAGGTATTATCTAGGGGCCAGGAAATAAAGCTCAATCCTATGGCTCATCAGTGTTGTCTGCTCTCACTCATTTTTGCCAGACCTTAGTAGTTTATTCCACAGCTAACCTCTTCTTGTCACTATTCTTTGAACAACTCTTTATTGAGGACCTCAGGAAATATTTGTCCTCACTCCTTTTCCACTCTAGATCCTTCAGTTATAATCCCCATGCTGTAAATTTGTCTTATTGGGTTTAGACCTGTGCTTTTTTCAAGCCACAAAGGAACAGCCCCGCAGCACAGAATCATATAACCAATTGAGACTTTCTTTTGTCCTCCCTCCTCCCGCCTATCCAAAACAAACACGCTCAGAACAAACACAGCAACCTGACCTATTTGCAGCTTTGTGTTTGCAGCATTTTGGGTCTGTGTCAAATTAGACACTGATTGTCGTAATGTTTAGCCTCATTGGGCTGAATGTTAATTAACTGTGCAAATGGATTAATCATTAGCTTCCTTTTTCTTCTTGGAGCTCTGGGAAATGCCTAGGCACCTGCAATCAGCGTACCGAAAGCTCTTGCACTGCAAAGACCTGAGCATTCATTTCTTTCAGTCCTCTGTGATGGAACTGAATCTTGAAACGGGACAATGTAAAAGCAAGCATAATGAGTGCCATAGGAGAATTCAATACAGACATTACACCAAAACAGACAGATCAATGGAAAAGATTTGCAGGCTGGCATGAATCATGCTAAGCCACAGTTGTGATAGTTTCTGTCTAGGCAATTCCTGATGAAGATTGATTTGGGCTGCTTCTCTTCAATGTGTTAGAAAAGTCTTTCACTGATTTAGATGGGCTTATTGCTGGCACTGCTTCTATTTCCTTGAACTTATTCACAGCTTTCTAAAGCAAAAAAAGAATACTAACTTCTAAACTAAGTACTAAATTAGAAAGTTATAGCCAACCCTTCAATAGTGGCCATCCTTAGGCATTATCATCTTGTTTTTTCTGGTTATATTTGCTAATATGCCATAAAATGATTAATTGAATCTCTCTTAAGATGTTTCTGAAGCAAGAAGGTCTGTCTCAGTTCCAGCTGATTGCAGGCTAAAAGTAAAGTTAAGCATAACATTAAACACAAATGGGTTTTTCTGAAATGCTCAATGGAAGGAAGAGATATACTATCCCTCAAAGCATAACATATTCATTTGGATTTGGTTCCAATATCCCCCTGGATGCTAAAACCCAGGAATGCTCAAGTCCCATTGTATAGTATGATGTAGTAAAATGGTATTCCTTACATGAAATGGCAAAATCAAAGTTTACTTTTTGGATGATTGGGGTGTGGGAAGATATTTTCCTAAAGGAAGCTATGGATGGTTGGATTTGTGGATGCCGAATTCATGGATATGGAGGGCTGACCATGCTTTCATTTTAAGTTGAAAGAGGAATTTTAGTTAGGGTTGTAAGTGTCTATAAAAAAAATCCTTTATTGTTAACACTTAACAAATCTTGAAGGAGAATGATGCAGCATGAGATTTTACCAGTTGTAAACATGAAATATCTTCTCCCTCACCCCTGGCTTATTTTTAAAGTTTTGCCTCTCCCCCCCCCCCCCCCCCCCCCAATGTTGGTGTGCGTCAGCTATAGGATCATTCCTAGGGCCCTTCCAGACAGGCCAAAAATCCAAGAGGAATTGGAATTTTAAATCATACTTTCTCTCGGGATGGAGACCACACAGCTGGACTGAACCCCATGCTTTTGCATGCATGGTGCCAAGATACTCACCCCTGCTGATCTCGATCAGCAGGGGTGGGTATGGGCACTACCAGCCTCCCCCCTCCCCGCCCTCTATTTTCCCCTGCAGTTACCAGAAGAAAGCCCCGTTTGAGACCTGCAGGCTTTTTCCCTCACTCCCCCATCCTTGGGAACAGCCAAAGGAGAACTTTGGGGGCAGAGGGGGACATTTCTTCTCCAACTTGGTTCTTCCAGGGAGGAGGGAGAGAGCAAAAGGCTGCAGGCCTCCATCGGAGAATAGCTCTGGTAAATTTAGAGGGAAATGGGAGCCAGGGAGGGAAGGGAAGGGGGGGGGGAGGAAGGAAAACAAGTGTTTTCCATGCCTGCAGGGATGCACAGGCATGGAAAGGTGCATGTTTCTCAGGAGGAACTGTGTTTCAAGGAGACCTTTTAAACATGTTTTCCAGCCTTTAATCCAATGCCTCCTGATTCCTCCTGCATTTTGGCTAAATGTTGTTTAGCCAACCCGCCACCCCTTAACCTGATTTAACCTGGGTTCTAATGCATGTGTAGAAGGGCCCCTAGACACTTCTCCCCTCACCCCTCTCACTAAATGACCATGCTGGGGCAGGTGGAACAGCTAAAATGTGTTGGAAAGCTGAGGAAGGAGATATGGTTATGTTTCCACTGGGCAGAACATTGAGCTATATTTTCTTGCTTCAGAATTTGTTAAGTGCTAAAGATATAGAAGTTCTGTCCTGTATTCAAACTAGCAAACCTAATTTAAGTGTGACTTGCCAGTTCAAAATGACACATTTCTCACCACACTTTTGAAAGGGAAAAAAATGTTGCAAGCTTTTGGAGATATCTGTTTGTGCTTCAAAAGCTTGCAACATTTTTTTCCCTTTCAAAAGTGTGGTATCTGTTTGTGCTTGTCGTATTTTGTAAAATTGTTGTAGTTGTTGTAGTGTGCCTTTAAGCTATTTCCAACATATCATGACCCCATCATGGGGTTTTCTTGGAAAGATTTGTTCAAGGGGGCAGTATGTTTTGTTTTCCTCTGAGCCTAAAAATTTTTTTGACATGCCCAAGTAGGTGTCAGGGATTCACACTCCGGTCTCCAGAGTTGTAGCCTAAAAAATAATATGATGTGTCCAAGAAGGTGCCAGGGATTCACACTCTGGTCTCCAGAGTTGTAGCCTAAAAAAATAATATGATGTGCCCAAAAAGGTGTCAGGGATTTACACTCTGGTCTCCAGAGTTGTAGCCTAATGGTCAATCTCTGCACTATGCTGTCATGACTTTGTAAAATGATGTACAAATTATTAGTAGTATATTAAATTTGTTTCATTTTCAATAATGATAGGCCTAGTTGTCTATTTACATTTGTTGTACTATATCTTTTTATGACCTATAAATCACTTTTAACATAGCTTCAAGGATGAATATCCTTCAACCATTAAAACCCTAAGGTCATCATATAGTTTCAGCTATGTACCTAGTCAGGAAAAACCATTTTGATAGATCGGTTGATCAATTTCCTGCTCCTGGAACCCTTCTGAGATTCCATGGACTTCCAAGAAAGCCAAATAAACAAGCAAACAACAACTCCCCCTCCCCACCTCATACATGGGCATCCTCTCTAATTCTGAAATAAAGATAGATAGATTGTATCCTCCATGTGACCAATTGGCATGGAGCAGCAGTAATAACAGGAGGTGTTGGCATTATAGCAGAGAAGAGTAAAGGAAGTAGTATGAAGAATGAAGAAAAGATGTAACAGGCTCTTTGTTTTCTGTATTCTGCTTCTACTTTCTTTTACTTGAAAATTAAAATGAGAGCGCATTTAGCTTCCCTGTTTTGTCTGTTGTTTGTTTTCACATAATGTTTTGATACAGCTGTCTGGAGGACAATCTCACCTCTGAACAGAATGAGTTTTGCCATCTGCACCAGACTGCTGCATGATATTGATACACGCACCTGCAGTAGCAAGGTACTTTAGGCTGTTCTTCTACTGACAGTTCAGCAAATTTGGAAAGGCACTTTATAGATGCAAATGATATTTACATTTGAGTGCTTTTTGGATAGCAAAATATTTTGCAAATGTAACCCTCATTAAATCTCAAAAGACTCTTCCAAGCTAAGCATCTATTGATATGAACGTCTAATATAGTGGTAAGATGAGGTATCATCTGGCCAAAACAAAGACATAGAGCAGATCAATGTAAGAACTTAGGATAAAATCTATGGGACCTCACTCTCCAAAGCAGACACACTGTCTCCAGTAGCAACCATCAACCAGGAAAAGAGAGAGTCACCTCAATAATTTTACTATCCTGTATTTCAAAAATCAATTTTATTTCATCCCAACATCACCCAATGTCATCTTTATGCTGACAGCTTCAAGTAGCTGTTCTGAAGAAATTACTTTTCTATGCTGAGTCAGATTTCCTCCCTCTGTGTATATTTGTGTTTGCTCTTTTCAGCCTAGGGGAGAAGTGGTTTTGATGTGGTACTTCACTTAGCTCTCCAACACAGTGTTATTCAAATTACAGTTAACATCTTAGCTTAAGGGTAATGGTTTTTGTTTGATTGATTTGCTTTTCTTTTAAGTTGAGAAGGGCCTCTTTTGCTTGTCACTATGTTTTCATGCCATTCGTAGTGCTCTTGGTATTATTGGTGATCAACAATGGGATAACAAAATCTGACATGGATAATTAGGTTGAACAAAAACATCATTATTTAAGCTAAATCTATTTAAACTGTGTTGAACATGGGGGAAAAAACATGCCTGTGAGTAAACAGTATTCCTTGTTGTTTCTATGTCAGTGTTGATGTGGAGATTGTCTGGTTTGCCTACTCTGGAACATGTGACATATAATTGTCCTTCTTTAGGGGTCCCTTTCAAATCGATGATACTATATCTGTGTGTGTGTGTGAATCATATCTATCTATCTATATTTATGACTGGATGGCTCTTTGTCAGGAGGGCTTTGATTACGTTTTATTGCCCTGGTGAAGGGAGTTGGGACTGGATGGCCTTGAAAGTATGGGGGTTCTGTGTGGGAAGTTTGCCCCAATTCTGTCTTTGGTGGGGTTCAGCATGCTCTTTGATTGTAGGTGAACTATAAATCCCAGAAACTTCAACTCCCAAATGTCAGGGTCTATTTCCCCCAAACTCCACTTGTATTCATTTAGGCAAATTGAGGATTCGTGCCACGTTTGGTCCAGATCCAGCATTGTTTGAGTCTGGATGTAGGTAAACTACAACTCCCAAACTCAAGGTCAATGCCCATCAAACCCTTCTAGTATTTTCTGTTGGTCATGGGAGTTCTGTGTCCCAAGATTGGTTCAGTTCCACCACTGGTGGTTCAGAATGCTCTTTGATTGTAGGTGAACTATAAATCCCAGCAACTACAACTCCAAAATGGCAAAATCAATTTTTTGAGTGTAGGACATACATTGGGTTGTTAGGTGCTTTGTGTCCAAATTTGGTGTCAATTCGTCCAATGGTTTATGAGTTCTGTTCATCCCACAAACGAACATTACATTTTTATTTATATAGATTACTATTATTAAATGTGCATGTGTTTTTAATTATTATTTTCTATTACATGCATCCAGTTTTGCATTTTACTTTTACCCAACCTATACTTTCCCCTCATTGAACATTGTGTGTGAAGTGCTTCCCCCCTTATATTGCACGTTTCTGCCATTTTCATTTTAAATGGATGTCTGTGGATTATTTTGTGCACGTGGAGTTCTCACAGAAAGCACACATGTCCAAATTCTTCAGTCAATGTTCTTCTTTCTCCCAAAGACTTTTTCAAAGTGCCAAGGGGCTATTTTCATTCAGACTGTCACATCCAACAACATCATTTCCCACTCTTAATGCCTGCTCACTCTGTGGTCTTGGTGCTTCTTGCTGAATGTCAATTGCCATGCTTTCCCTTCTTATGGTTCAAACACCTCAACGTGTACTGGACATCCCTTGAAGCAGATGGCACAATTAAATGAAGGACTGCCAGCATTTTAATTCCTTATGCAACATATGACACATCCTCCCCTTCATCATCCCAAAGCAGGCTGTAGCTTGGTTATTTCTTTATTACCTAGCCCATCTGTATTATGTCCGAATGAGTCTTCATCATGCCTACATCAAAGGAGAATGCCGTACAGCTATGGAGGAATGGTAATCAACTTAGGCATATTGCATTAACAACCAGAACACAGTTTTCATTTGACAATTTAATGTGAATATTTTATATTCCCATGGCTCAGCCTTGTAGCAAGGCCACAACAGACGCTATCCTATAGATAGGTTTTGTAGTCCACATATGACTGACTTTTACAAAGCTTCCCTGTTTGGTTGTTGAGATTTTACAAGCTCATCATAGTGAAATAAATGAGCCTCAAATGTTATGGGGAGATGAGATCCAGAGATGAGAACATTCTGGTTGGCTGCATTCAGTGCCAGAGATAAAGAGAAGTTGAGAATATTTGGACATACATTATTCGGATAATCATGGTCAATGGACAGCTTCACTTGAGTAACTTTTAATTGCATGTCCAAGGTTTTTTTTTATTGCACAGCATCAAAAACGATAAAGAAGCGAACCCCCCTCTCTTCTGCCCATATTTTTTCCTCCCCAGTGAGGCTCTTGGAAAACAATTATCTGATCAGATGGGTAAGTGTCATCTGCACTAAGGCGTATAATAGATATTCTCATACGAAAAGAAGAGGAGATGGGGATAAATTGATGCTGGTGGAGGCATCATCTGGTTTGTTCCTGTCCGTGGGTGCAGCAGTACACAGAATTCAAAGCAATGACAACATGAATTGTTGTGTGTACAAGAATTGCACTGAAATTCCAGCTCCAGAAAATCCCCTGAGAAACATTATATACACTTTAAAGGCAAGAGAAAAGTAGAGGCTCAGGTCAGCTAAATCAATGTTACAAATATCAAGAGAGCCATGAAAAATGCAGATGTGGACAGCCAGAAGCCAATTTTGTATATAATGCTGGAGGATTACATAGCAGTATCAGTATACTTAACATGTGATCATCTGCTGATGGAAAGGGAGAACCGAAGCAGATATCCTGATAGTTGTTAACAGGCCCGTAGCCAGGATTTCGTTTCGGGGGGGGGGGGGCTGAATTTTTTTCAGGGGGGGGGGTTCGGGGGGGGCTGAGTCTGAGTGAAAGAGGGTCTAGCCTAGCAAACCTTTTGTATCATTACCCCAATACCCCCATGCATATGGCATATATTGAGTATGGTGATCAGATCATGATATGAATAAACATAACAGTTTAAATAATGCACCAGTAAGGCTTCGCGAACCACCATGAGAATTTCGGGGGGGGGGGGGCTGAAGCCCCTCAAACCCCCCCCCCCCCGGCTACATGCCTGGTTGTTAAACATTTAGCTGGGAGCTTTCTGTTGCAACCAGGCATGTAGCCCCTATACCCCCCCAAAAAAATTTTCATGGTGGTCCATGAAAAGGCCTTACTGGTACATTATTTAAACTGTTATGTTTATTCATATCATGATCTGATCACCATACTCAATATATCCCATATGCATGGGGGTATTGGGGGAACGATACAAAAGGTTTGCTAGGGTAGACCCTCTTTCACTCAGACTCAGCCCCCCCCCCCCCGAATCGAGATCCTGGCTACGGTCCTGGTTGCAACCAATGAGCCAGCCATAGGGTTTCGGTACTGGGACAGGGAGAGATCTGTCCCTGAGATATAGATAGATCTGTAAGTTCAGCCATCACAGTACTCAATGGAGGTTAGGTAAATCCTCACTCAATCTTAGAAAGAAAACACAACCGGTAGTTCGATCCTTGGTTGCAGTAGCTCATTGCCCTACTAGTATCTTGCCCCGTAGGAGCCCCCGGTGGCGTAGTGGGTTAAAGCATTGTGCTGGTAGGACTGAAGACCGACAGGACGCAGGTTCGAATCCGGGGAGAGGCGGATGAGCTCCCTCTATTAGCTTCAGCTCTTCATGCGGGGACATGAGAGAAGCCTCCCACAAGGATGATAAAACATCAAAAATCATCCAGGCGTCCCCTGGGCAACGTCCTTGCAGACGACCAATTCTCTCACAACAAGAGCGGTTGCTCCTGACACGACAAAAAAATAATAATCTTGCCCCGTGAAAACTACACATGAGGAACACTAGAAGTATGACAAAGATTTGTTTTAGAAATAGTTTGGGAGCATTGTATGAACAGAGCCCCCTCCCACTAGCAAAATGCATACATATTTAATTAAAAAGAAATTTTCTGCTATCTTGGATTGAAGGCCATTTTATGCATATTATGGTTTTCAAGGTGATAATAGAAAGCTTCCCACAACTATCAGCACACTGAAATATCATTTCTTTCTTCTCAAACAATTTGATTCCTGCAGATAAAAGCACAAAAGAAAAAAAGCAACAAAAGAAGGGAAATATAGTAAAAGAAAGGAAAAATGGGAGATGGTGGTTGGCTTTGATATATAAAGGATTTTTTTTAATTTAGAAAGCATAATTGTCATGGATTTGAGTGACTTTGAGAAATCTTTGTCATTATTATTATTATTATTAGTAGTAGTAGTAGTGAAATGTTATGAAATCCATTCATCTCTAGTTTGTATTAATTGGCATGTGGTTCCAAGACCAAACAGTCCCCTCCACCCCTATAAATACAATTATCACTTACTTTCAAGTACATACAATTAAGACGTTTAATTTGAATTTAAGCAGAATTTCTGCTGACAAGTTTTACCCATGCCTCTCTCAGTATAACAGAAGTTGCATCTAGCCTTGCTCTTATTTTAGCCCAAGCATGTGAACATTTAAACTCAGACAAGTCATTCTTGTTTGGTTATGTGATTGTTAGATCTCCCAGAAGACATTGTTTGTGTGGATTATTATTATTATTATTATTATTATTATTATTATTATTGGAAATTTAAAGCTTTTGAAAATCCTTATCATTTGGAAACTGAACATGAAACTTACACCCTACCCTCCATCCAGGTGGTTTGCCTCCTGCCTATCTAATTGATAAGGATTTCCATCTATATAAATAAAAATGTAATGTTAGTTCGTGTTACCATCAGAACTCAAAAACCACTGGGGGAATTGTCAAAAAATTTGGACACAAGACACCTAACAGTCCAATTTATATCCTCCACTCAAAAAAAATGATTTTGTCATTTGGGAATTGTCGTTGCTGGGATTTATAGTTTACCTACAATCAAAGAGCATTCTGAACCCCACCAATGATGGAATTGGGCCAAACTTAGCACACAGGGCTCCCATGACCAACAGAAAAAACTGGAATGGTTTGGTGGACAGTGACCTTGAGTTTGGGAATTATAGTTCACCCACATCCAGAGAGCACTGTGGACTCAAACAATGATGGATCTGGACCAAACTTGGCACGAATATTCTATATGCCCAAATATGAACACAGATGGAGTTTGGAGGAAATAGACCTTGACATTTGGGATTTGTAGTTACTGGGATTTATAGTTCACTACAATTAAAGAGCATTTTGAAACCCACAAATGACAGAAATGGGGCAAACTTCCCACACAGAACCCCCATGACCAACAGAAAATTCTTGCCATCCAGTCCAACACTCTTCACCAGGGCAAGAAAATGTAATCAGGGCCCTCTCGACAAAGAACCATGCAGTCATAAATATAGATAGATAGTAGGGCTGGGCGGTTTCGTTTCGTTAATTCGTAATTCATTAATAATTCGTTAATTTTTTCAGTTACAAAACGATAACGAACCATTCTGGAGCAATTTTTTTAAAAAACGAATTTTTAAAAAGTTTTGTAAATGCTTCGTATTTCGTTATTGTATTCATTTCGTTATTGTTCTGAGGTCGTTTCATTATTTCCGCATGTCTGGGGCAGGTTTTTTGTTTAATTAGTGAAAAAAAAATTATAATATCACACCAACAGTCAACAACAGAGGGAGAGGGAAGCTTCAGAAGTTTTTGGAGGTTTTTTAGCGTATTTCGCGGTCGCGTCCGCCATTAACGAATCGATTCGTTATTGTTTCAGAAATCGATTCGTTAATTTTTTACCATTTACGAAATTTCGTAAATATCGAACTTTTTAAAAGGAAAATTTTGTAATTATTTTAAATATCGAAACAAAAAAACCCCCCAAATACAAATCGATTTTAGAAACAAATTTTTCCGTTGTTACCCAGGCCTAATAGATAGATATGATTCTCTCTCACACACACAGATATAGTATCATAGATTTGAAAGAAACCCTTAAAGAAGGACTATGATATGTTGCATATTCCAGAGTAGGCAAACCAGACACTCTCCACATCAACACTGACAAAGAAACAACAAGAAATACTGTTTACTCACAAGCATAAAGGAATTACATATATTAGAAACCAACACTTTCTCATTACTTTATTTTCCAGATCACCAGACTGGACCACAGCAACGTGTGGCAGGGGACAGCTAGTATTTAATGTATCAGTCATTTATTTAACTTGTTTTTAATGAATTTGTTGAATGGTTTTATTATTGTGATGGCACTGAATGGTGCTTGCTGTGAAGCCGCCCTGAGTCCCCCTCAGGGGTGAGAAAGGTGGGGTACAAATGTATGAAATAGATAAATAAGGTCATTTGGAATTAAGTTCCTGTCCTCAAAAAATTAGCTATCTCCCCCTAATTTCGTGTTATCTGAAAATTGGATAATTATGCCCTCTAAACCTTCATCCAAGCCATTAATAAATATGTTGAACAGTACTGGACCCAGAATGGAACCCTGTGGCACTCCACTGGTCACTTTTTTGCAGGATAAATTGGAACCATTAGTGAGCACACGTTGGGTTCGCTTGCTTAACAGATCCACCTAATAGTAGCATTGCCTAGCCCACATTTGACTAGTTTGCTTGCAAGAAGGTCATGGGGGACTTCATGTATCTTATTATTTCACGCTTACGCGATTTAGTGGAATCATGATGTTAGATATATATATAGAGAGAGAGATGCGGTTAATTATATGGAGGAGAACAGTCTTGAACAAGTTGAGCACTGTACAGAATCTGTGCTGTAAGCAGACAAATATATTTTGAGAATAGTTAGCAATTCCTACTAATGTGTACAGACTTGTTTAATCAAATTAGTATGTTATCTGCAGATCGGTTAATGTGTTACTGCACTAGAACAATGCCTGTGACCTCCCAAATTGCAAACTTTGACAGTTATGCAGAATTGAATCAGGATTTTTTTTTCCTTATAAGAAAGTGCTTGAACATTAAGTTCAAGTGGAGGAGCTAGCAATTTGATGCTCCAGTGCCTTTGAGACAGTCTTTATTTTAGCAGCTTCCCTTTTTATGTTCTAGAGTTCTACTGCTAACTGTATTTAAAGTGAAGGAAAGAAATATATGGATATGGCCTTTCTTAGCTGGACTTGATAGTGACCTTGGCCTCAATGCCTCTTTCTTCTATGCAAAAGGCTGGCAGCCTTACATTCTCCTCCAAAGATGAGGGTAGGGTGAGGAGGGGGGGGGGGAGGATAAGGAAGCCAAGGAAAGAGCAAATGGGATACATAGTATTGTGCACTTCTTATCTCTCAGCATCTCCTGCCCTGAGAGACACTCATTGCTCTTTCTAGTGTGAGGACTAGTAATGTTTTTCGTTAAAAGAAGAAGAAAACACACACACACATTGCAACAACTCCAAAGCTCTCCAGAGCCACATTACCACACAATGACCCTATGTAAAGATGGTATCTCATGTTGTGGAATCCTTTCAAAAACATTTTTGGCACCTATAATGGCACTGAAGGGATACGTCTAAAAGTAAGATATGAAGTTTGTTTGTTTGTCGTGTCAGGACAACCAGTCAAATTATATTACATTTCTAACAGAACAAAGCAAAACAGACAAAATACAAAATTTGTGAGTTTGGTAATTGATTAAATGTCCTTTGACCAGTATCTGGCCACTCGGAGTGCTTCTGGTGTTGCTGCAAGAAGGTCCTCCATTGTGCACGTGGCAGGGCTTAGGTTGCATTGCAGCAGGTGGTCAGTGGTTTGCTCCTCTCCACAGTCGCATGTTGAGGATTCCACATTGTAGGCCCATTTCTGAAGGTTGGCTCTGCATCTCGTGGCATCAGAGCGCAGTCTGTTCTGGGTTTGAGCCTGCCACTTTTGGACTCTCGCTTGCTGAGGTGTTCCAGAAAAGTATAATTAAACTGTCATACTAAGACAAAGATTGCATTAAAAAACTGAAAATATATCCCGGAAGCAAAAATGCATCATACACACTACTACTATTTTTTTCCCAACAAGTATCTCTGTAGATCTTAGAAAACTATTTCTAGATTTAAGTCGTTGACATGCTGGCTGATACCCAAACAGGGGATGAGCTGGAGATGTCTCTGCCTTGGTCCTTTCACTATTGGCTGCTACTTCCCGGTGAATGTCAGGTGGTGCAATACTGGCTAAGCAGTGTAATTTCTCCAGTGGTGTAGGGCGCAGACACCCCGTGATAATGTGGCATGTCTCATTAAGAGCCACATCCACTGTTTTAGTGTGGTGAGATGTGTTCCACACTGGGCATGCATACTCAGCAGCAGAGTAGCACAGTGTAAGGGCAGATGTCTTCACTGTATCTGGTTGTGATCCCCAGGTTGTGCCAGTCAGCTTTCGTATGATATTGTTTCTAGCACCCACTTTTTGCTTGATGTTCAGGCAGTAACTGTATTCACAGAGGTAATTGTGAATTTCACTTGATGAATCAATTGACCTTATCTCACTAGAGAATGAATCCACTTTAAATCTGGTTGCTGCCTCCGGCAGAATTCTGGGATTTGCAGTTTAGGGAGGATAATTTAACAGCCACACTAAACTACAAACCCCAGAATTCTCCAGGTGACAGAAACCAGATTTAAAGTGGATTCATTCTCTAGTGTGATGAAAGCATATGAAGTGTAGTGATACCAAAAAACATTATGGCCTTCATCCATCACTCACAGACTGCTTGTTCAAGACTTTGTAGAATTGCACTAGCACTAGCAATTTAGGGCAATTAATTGATGTGCTTTGGGTGTGGGGTGGAAGGATATGCAAGCAGTCCACAAGTTATGAACAAGATAGTTCTGTAGGTTTGTTCTTAAGCTGAATTTGTTTGTAAGTCAGAAAAAGTACATTTTTAAAATGTACCTCCAGCCAAAAATATATATCTTTAAGTTTTGAATAGCAAAGGGAAGGATTAATACTCCTGTAGTATCTCTTTTGCTGTCTGCGCCCCTGTTCAGAAGATTTCTGTCCCTGTGATAATTGGATTTTGAAAAATTTGGCTTGTTGTAGAAACAAGAATTGGTGATAAACACAAGCATGAGGACAATTTCAACAGAAAGGAGGAAACCATGAAAATGAGAAAAATCTGGCTACCAGTATTAAAAAACTCTAAAATTGCAACAGCACAACAACAGAGAGGAAACAAACAAGGACATCTAATCACCTCTCAAGAAAAGTTTGCCCCAGGCACAGTCAGGCCATTGTATGCTAATCAAGTTGGTCAGTTGAAACATTCACACCTAGCTCCAGCAGACAAGAGTTCTTTCTCCCACCTTGGTCTTTCCACAGATATATAAACCATTTTTTCCTAGTTCCAACAGACCTCACTACCTCTGCGGATGCTTGCCATAGATGCAGGTGAAACGTCAGGAGAGAATGCCTCTAGACCATGGCTATATAGCCCGAAAAAACCTACAACAACCCAGTGATTCCGGCCATGAAAGCCTTCGACAATACATTGGTGATAAAGTTACAGCGGAGACACATTTTCCCCATGATAACTCTTCCAGGAGTGAATTTACCTTCCGGAGGCAGTAGATTTCTCTCACTTCCTGTTGTCTCACTTCCGTGCGTAACTATGAAATGTTTGTAAGTTGGATATTTGTAATTTGGGTACTGCCTGTACAATATTAGGCTTCTGCTATAAAGGGAAACTTATTTGTTCATTATGAAACACATTTACAGAAATTGGAATTGCTGTGTGGACTCATCTGTCTTCGAGTTGATGGCACAGTAAATGTTGTTGAATCCTGGGGAAGTTTGTAAAGTGCAGAATCATTTCTTAGCCCCTTACTGGGGTCCTATTAGAGATTACAAGATTTGGGCTATTCAAAGATTCATTATTACAAGTAAGCTATGTGTTCATTAATAGTAGATGCTATACTGGGGGAATTTATTCTTGAAAAAAGCAATGAATAAATATAGGAATTTTCTTCCCACTATGAGAAAGTTCTCAATAACTGGTTTTAAAAAGACAAATACACTTTGTTATCATTTTGCATGGTTGTATTGCATTTTTGTCTGTGAAGGAAACTGTATTTTCCATATAGAAATATGATGTACAGTGCATAAAGTGATGTTTTCTGTACAGAAAATGGTACAATTGGAAACATATTGGCAAAACTCACATGTTAATTTGTACAGAGAACAGCATTTTCTTCAGAAGAAACAACTTTTCTGCACAGAAAATACTATCTCTGCAGAATTACTATTTTATACACAAAGTACTGCTTTCTGCACATAACATATTGGGGAGTGTGTGTGATGATTTATATCAGTCTTTTCACTGTGGTTTCCTGATACTCAAATAAACATGTTTTGCCAGTATTTTTTTAAATATATCTTGGATTTCCTTGTATTGCTTAGCTATTCTTTTCCTTGAAATATAAATAGCAAAACATCAATGACTTTTTTGACATTGTATGTCTTTATTTACACCATAATTCCTCACTAAGGATCTCCAAAGTATCAGCCTTGAGGTGGGTTGTAAGCTGACTGCTTTCCCCAGAGTTGTTCTTACTACATTGTCAGACATTCTAAAAACCTAGGGATAAATTCATTGGTTCACAAAACTCTTATAGGCCTCCTGATATGCTCCATTTATTTCAGGCTTCCAGCCAGCTAGCCTTCCACCAAACAGTGCATTAATAAAGTCCAAGCAATCAATCTTCTTCCAATGCTAGTGCAATAAATCTCATCTCAAATTCAACAAACCATGTGCTGTTTTCTCAACAAGTAGATAATTGTTTAAAGGAACATACAGAATCAGTGGAAGAAATGTAGAGAAATATACAAATACATATAAGAGAATCCACATAACCTTTTGTATTAATTTATAGAAACGTTAGTCTTTCCTGGATGGGAAGATTATATATATCTGGCCTGTTATATTGCAAAATTGCTGCTGCATTTGTATTTTAATGTTTCATATTGTTAAATAGGAGCCCCCGCTGGCGCAGTGGGTTAAACCCCTGTGCCGGTAGGACTGAAGACTGACAGGTTGCAAGTTCAAATCCAGGGAGAGGCGGATGAGCTCCCTCTATCAGCTCCAGCTCCTCATGCGGGGACATGAGAGAAGCCTCCCACAAGGATGATGAAACATCAAATCATCCGGGCATCCCCTGGGCAACGTCCTTGCAGACAGCCAGTTCTCGCACACCAGAAGCGACTTGCAGTTTCTCAGGTCACTCCTGACACAACAAAAAATATATTGTTAAACTAGTCGTCCCCTGCCACGCATTGCTGTGGCCCACATGGGGGTTCCGTGTGGGAGGTTTGGCCCAATTGTTTCATTGGTGGGGTTCAGAATGCTCTGTGATTGTAGGTGAACTATAAATCCCAGCAACTACAACTCCCAAATGTCAAGATTCTTTTTCCCCAAACTCCACCAGTGTTCACATTTGGGCATCTTGAGTATATGTGTAGAGTTTGGTCCAGATCCATCATTGTTTGAGTCCACAGTGATCTCTGGATGTAGGTGAACTACAACTCAAAAACCAAAGGACACTGCCCACCAAACCCTTCCAGTATTTTCTGTTGGTCATGGGAGAACTGTGTGCCAAGTTTGGTTCAAGTCCATCGTTGGTGGGGTTCAGAATGCTCTTTGATTGTAGGTGAACTATAAATCCCAGCAACTACAACTCCCAAATGACAAAATCAAAAAAAATTGAGTGAAGGACATACATTGGGTTGTTAGGTCTATGCTGTCCAAATTTGGTGTTAATTGGCCCACTGGTTTTTGAGTTCTGTTAATACCACAAACGAACATTACATTTTTATTTATATAGATTTTGCTGTGTGTTTTAAAAATGCTTCTTTTGAACATGCTAAGTTTCTTTTGAACAAACATTTAAGGTTTATTTGTCAAAAGTGCTACGGAGATAAAGATGATTAGTTAAGGACATAATGCTAAATGAGGTAAAGGAATATTCTGAGAGATAATTCTTATCTTATTTTACAGTGAAAGAGATAGGTAACTATTATTTCAGAATTTTTACAAAATCTTTAGAAGATAGGATAACACAGAGAAAGAAACTATCTGAAAGTGAGAGGGACATGTACAAACGAGAGAGGAAAGGAATGATAGAGGGCAAGATGGAAAGGGAGGGAGGAAGAGGGAAGAATAAAAAGAGAGGAAAGAAAACTGCCAGGAAGAGAGTGAGGGGGTTACCAAAAAGAGAGGTGGCTTCATCCAGTTTGGGCTCCCATCCTACCCACACACAACATGTAGCAACCATTGACAAATTATCACCTAAATAAATATGACTTCCCATTTTAAAGATCATCATATTCTACTAATTCTATTGCTAAATCAGCAAGAATTGACAGAGATTGTGATTACATTTATTAGAAATGTAATTAAAGAAATATAAGAGGACTTGCCATCCTTACGTATTATCATCAGAACATTATAGCTCTGGCTACTTTAACTTAGAATGTAGAAAATAATACTGTGCAAAAATAACACAATAAAATACAATTATCTTAAACATCTTCATTTTAGTTGAAAATATTTAAACTATAAAGGAAAGTGAATCACTTTAATAACTAATATAAATAGAATACCATTTCTCCCAAGAGGAGAATAATCTGAAAAATGAATTCAAGTTCATAAACTTTAAGAAACACAGTTATTAACTGGGTCAAGATTCAGTTTTCAGAGATAGCTGATCAACAATGAATGAATGTAAGTGAAAATCTGTAGATGATCTGAAATTAATGAAAGTAGCAGAGGATGAAGTAGAGAGAACAATTTTTAAAGAAATGGGTCATTGGGCGATTAAGATGAGTAGCTAGCAAAGCTGCAACTCAGCATCTCCAAGGGGTAAAATTATCCCATAAAAGGTTGCCTTGTCTTGTATTTTTATGAGGTTTTGTTCACGTATATTTGATACAGGAAAGTCAAGGAAAATTCAACTGAACTGTAGTAAGGACTGTTATCTGTTAATATAATGTGTAGTGTCTTCATAGTCTATAGTCCTATTCATAGGTAAAGTCCAACTGAGCTCATTACAAGTTATAGATTACATGCTTATTACGTGAGATTTCTGACTCCGGTTTACTTCATATGCAAAGAGTTTTGAATACCATAGAAGTGCTCCAAATGACTTAATGATGCATGGGGTGCATCAACTCTATAATTAATACAGTTTGGCACCACTTTAATTGTCATGGCTCAGTACTGTGGAATCCTGGGAGCTGTAGTTTGGTGAGGCATCCACAGTCTTTGGCAGAGAATGCTAAAAACCTTGGAAAATTAGAACTCCTGCCACCCCACACCATTGGGCCATAGCAGTTAAAATGGTGTCAAACTGCATTCATTCTATAGTGTAGATGCACCCCTAGAGAAATGCTCGGGTTAGGCCTCAAATGTGATTCAATTGTCAACTTTCATTGGCACTTCCACCAAAAGTTCTGCCAGAGATAGACTATAGAAAAGTTCTGGAGGCTTGTGAAAACCACTTCTCTAGGCATCCCTAGGTCCCCCAGAGTGATTCTATGTTATGCTTTGGATGGAAGCCCAAGACAACTTTAATTTCAGTTAAGAAAACAGACTTCCAGATAATATGTGAAAATCATATTACATGAAGGGACCCCCCCTGCATAATATGACTACAGTACTGCGCAATCCCTCCACCCCTGAGACATATGGCTCCTGATACCATCTACCCAATGCACACTTGCTTTAAAACATGACAAGGACTTCTGTTTACCAGGCATGTAGCCGGGGGGTGGCTTGAGGGACTTCAGCCCCCCCCCCCACCGAAATTCTCATGATGGTTTCCGAAAAGGCCTTACTGGTGCATTATTTAAACTGTTATGTTTATTCATATCATGATCTGATCACCATACTCAATATATCCCATATGCATGGGTGTATTGGGGTAATGATACAAAAGGTTTGCTAGGGTAGACCCTCTTTCACTCAGACTCAGCCCCCCCGAAACTCAGCCCCCCCGAACCCCCTCCCCCGAATCGAAATTCTGGCTACGGGCCTGCTGTGTACACATTGTGTTTGTAAGTCTCTTCATAAATAAGCTAGCTCACTTCAGGAGGCCTTGAATTGGTTTTTATTTTTGTTAAACATTTACAACCATGCTACTGATTTGTTCCGGACATTCCTGTATGATCAGAAAAGCATTGTTATGACACATTCTGGGATCCATTGAACCCCCCAAAAACATTTTACCCTGAATTTACCTTGAAGCAGGTGTTATTTGTGGTGTTATTTGAATGGAAAACCACAACAGCAACCACCACAACCACCAATTGGATGCACTGGAGTCTTTCACTAGCTAATGTAAACTCAAGACCTCTTCACACAGCCCAATTTTTGAACTTTGGAACAAGGAGCAATGTTTGGTAATTAAACTTATATTGGGTCCTTTTCTACTTCTAAAAAAAACTCAAGTCTAAAACCATAAATATTACTGGTTTGAGGAATATCCCAAATCTTTTCATCTTGAATACACATGCTCAAATATGTGGGTTAAGGTGATTATATCATCATCATCATCACCACCTCAGGATCAAGCAACAACTTCAGAAACAAAACTGAAGTATCATCAAGATTCCCAACAGAACACCAAATTCACTTTTCCTTATCCCCCCTTTTTTATATAGTATAGCAGGTAGAAGGGTGTGAGGAACATTTTAGAGTGTATTTTCAAATGTCTCTCAATCCTTTCTTTGTAAATCCATTAAAATGGAAGTTAATAATGCAAAGCCTTTATAAATTTAATTTTAGACCCCTTGACACCTGCAATTAACTTCACATAATTTGAATTTGTGATAAATATTCTTTTGAGGATTACAGTGTTTAACTATAACAATACAGAAAATGGCTGATTAAATATACTGAATATTCACATATAGATTTGTTTAACGATAGATTAAATTGCTTAAATAATTCTTAATTGCAGTTTTATACTGCAAAGGGATTGATTTGATTAAGTTTAGAAAATAAAAAAAACCTACATTAATTCCTGTAGTCACAGGCTGTCCTTCGGTTTTAGCGACATTGCTTATCCTGTGGCACTATATTTAGGGAGTACATTTTCCAATAAAATACCATATTTATTCTATTATAAAGTGCCATATATTGTAAGATGTACACTAATTTCAGTACCACCAACAGAAAAAAAACTTTATTTAATATGTATGAAAAATATGTGGCCCACCATTACTTCTGAGTGGCTGCAAGATGTAACAAAAGCATGAATATTCATTTAATAATAATAATAATAATAATAATAATAATAATCCTTTATTTATACCCCGCTAACATCTCCTGAAGGACTCGGTGTGGCTTACAAGAGGCTGAAGCCCAATACATAAAAAAACAACAGCATAACAAATACAACAATAAATAAACTCATAAAACAGGCAATAAACATTAAAACAATAGCAATTAACATTAGACAATAACACCATGACACATTTAAAACTAAGGCCGGGCCAATGTAATGCTTAAAAAATTTTAAATGCTGGGCATGACAGGTGAAATAGATAGAATTTGGAGATAAGTGCGGTGTGAAGACAATCTTAAATCTCTAGTAAAGTGCATTTGGGACATGATGCTTGGAGTTTCCTATTCTGGGAAGGCACACTGGAACAACCACGTCTTCAAGCTCTTCCTAAAGACTGCCAATGTTGGGGCTTGTCTGATGTCCTTGGGGAGAGAGTTCCAGAGTTGGGGGCCACCACGGAGAAGGCCCTGTCACTCGTCCCCACCAATCGCGCTTGCGACGCAGGTGGATCGTGAGCAGGGCCTCTCCAGATGATCGGAGAGATCGTGTGGGTTCATATACGGAGATGCGGTCACACAGGTAGGCGGGTCCCAAACCGTTTAGGGCTTTGTAGGTGAGCACCTGCACCTTGAATTGGGACCGGAAAATGAACGGCAGCCAATGGAGCTCCTTAAACAGGAGGGTTGACCTCTCTCTGTAAGGTGCACAAGTTAACAACCTGGCCACCGCCTGTTGGACCAGTTGAAATTTCCGAGCCATTTTCAAGGGCAGCCCCACATAGAGCACATTACATTAGTCCAATCTGGAGGTGACTAAGGCATGGACCACCCTGGCCAGATCCGCCCTCACGAGGTACGGTCGCAGTTGGCGCATGAGTTTCAATTGTGCAAAAGCCCTCCTTTGTTCTAAATCTGGAGATTCATTGTTTTTATTGTTTACAGTCTCTGTTCCAAATTCAAAAAGAGTAGCTTGGTGCAAACCTCAATAAGAATAGGTTTATCTTTATATTTATCTTAAACCTTGTCACATTATTTCCCCAGATTTCATTTTTAGAATTAAATGGTCTGATGTGTCTTCTTGTAGAAAAGGATAAAATAGGTAATTTTCTGAATAGTGGTGTTTCAGCACTTCTGCATCACAACTGTTAAAAGGTCTGAATTATGCCTGTCGGTATGCCCTTCTCTCTTTATTTTAGAATATGACTTTTCTTCTCCAGAGCTCTCTGACATAGAGGCTGAGAAAGATACTGAAGTATAAAGAAGTTGTTGGAATTTATCCTTGATCCATTTTTTGTTTGAAATCTTTTTTTGCTATCGCAACACAACAAAGTTGAATCCTATTGATAAAACTGAAGCAAACAAAACGAATTGCTTCTAATCATGCATAACGCATACAATAAAATGTTGACTTGTGTTTTGCCTCCTGCCCAGTTAGGGAATGTATGGGGCTTCATATTTTGTTTTTGTTTTTTGGACTGCAACTATCATCAGCCTTAGCAACATGGCCGGGAAGAGATAATGAAAACTGGGGTCCAACAACAGTTTTTGCCATCCCTGGTTTTCAACAAACTAATATGATGCTAGTCAGGCCCGTAGCCAGGATTTTGATTCGGGGGGGGGGGGGGGGGGAATTTGGTGGGGGGGGGTGAGTCTGAGTGAAAGAGCGTCTACCCTAGCAAACCTTTTGTATCGTTACCCCAATACCCCCATGCATATGGGATATATTGAGTATGGTGATCAGATCATGATATGAATAAACATAACAGTTTAAATAATGCACCAGTAAGGCCTTCTCACGGACCACCATCAGAATTTCGGGGGGGGGGGCTGAAGCCCCTCAAGACCCCCCCCCCCCGGCTACATGCCTGATGCTAGTAGTAAACCAGAGCACTGCTTCTTAAACTATAGGTTAAGGCCCCAAATGGGGTCAGTGTAACTGAATGTTGGGATCACCTTCCCTTCTCTCTCTTGCACATGTGGGTGTCCTGTGATTTCTCTTCTCTTTATTTGTCTTGCACATATGTCTCACCGCCTCATCGCATGAGGAAAAAATCAACATCCTAGCATGCTGCCAGGATGCTTCCTCCTCGGAGACTGCCAGATGAAATCACACAACATACAACAAATTCTGGTGGGGCTCTGTGGAGGAAGTATCCTGACAGTGTGGTAGGATGCTTCCCTCAGAACATGGGAGGCTTCCCATGTTCTGTTGACCATGACGGGAGGAAGCTGGGCAGCGACGTGTCCCCCTGTGGAATCAGGAGGACAACAATACAATACAATAAGCCTTTATTGGCATAACATGGCAGAGAGTATAAAACATAGTACACGTAATAAAAAAGGGCTTCTCGTTTGCTACACATTCAGTTTGCAGACTTCATTCAAGAATCTTGCCACTGAAAGACAGCAGCTAAAGTCCTGGCAATTTAAAAGCAAAATCACTTTGTCAGAATTGCTGCGGTTCTTCAGTGAATCTATAGCTTGTTTTAGCAGGCTGGATCTTAGCTCCTGGTAGAGTGGACAGTGCAGGAGAATATGCGGTATGGAGTCTAGCTGTCCTGTGCTGCAGGGGCAGACCCTCTTGTCGCTCGGGAGGCCATTGAGTCTTCCTCTATGGAGCAGCGATGGCATGATGTTAAATCTAGCCAGCATGTAGGCTCTTCTGTAAGAGGGGTTGGTGAGCTCCATGATGTAAAAGGCTGGATTTCCCTGTGTGTATGGAATTGCCAAGTTAATAGGTGAGCAGGATTTGTTTGCCAAGCTCAACAATTGGTTGTAGTCCCTTTCTAGCAGCCTCCTTTTGATGAGGGTAGAAATCTCGCTTCGGCAGCACATATACTAAAATTGAATCAGGAGGAGATACAGCAGGTGATGCAGGGCATGGGGCAATGGTTTACCTCCATTGCCCCATGAATTTGTCATGCTGCATTTCAAATCCCCCCACTGCCCCATGGGCTAAGACCTCAATGGGATGAGGTCCTTAGTCTTCACTTCTCTCACCGGGAGCCTCCGGTGGCATAGTGGGTTAAACCCCTGTGCCGGCAGGACTGAAGACCGACAGGTCACAGGTTTGAATCTGGGGAGAGGTGGATGAGATCCCTCTGTCAGCTCCAGCTCCTCATACATGAGAGAAGCCTCCCACAAGAATGATAAAAACATCAAATCATCCTGGCATCCCCTGGGCAACGTCCTTGAAGATGGCCAATTCTCTCACAACAGAAGCGACCTGCAGGAAATATTCATTACAGGAAATATTCCATCATTATTAGCTTACTAACCTATCTGTTAATGTAAGTAATTAATAAATGGTAATTTAATTAATTTTATTGGGAGCCCCCAGTAGTGCAGCAGGTTAAATCACTGAGCTGCTGAACTTGTTCACTGAAAGATTGGTGGTTCGAATCCAGGGAGTGGGGTAAACTCCTGCTGCTAGGACCCAGCTTCTGCCAACCTAGCAGTTCAAACACATGCAAATGTGAGTAGATCAATAAGTACCACTCCGATGGGAAGGTAATGGCGTTCCATACTGTCATGCTGGCCACATGACCTTGGAGGCGATCTACGGACAACGCTGGCTCTTCTGCTTAGAAATGGAGATGAGCCCCCCCCCCCCCCAGAGTCAGACATGACTAGACTTAATGTCAAGGGAAAGCCTTTATCTTTACTTAAATAATGTTTAAAATCATTGTTGAAAAATGTAATTAATTTGACCTGATGTATTAATATTCTGATAAATAATTTCTGAACTGTGACTAAACAAAGAGAAAAAAAGGAAAGAAAAAAACGTCTGCTCAAAATGCTCAACGTGATACTGACTGCTCAAAATGGAGAACCAATAGGGAGGGACAGAGTAAGGACAGCCATATATTGCTTCTATTAGGGAAGTGGCTCAAATAGTAACACAATCTGGATGGGTAAACTCTAATTAAGGTATATTACCCTTTTGCTCACATTGATTCTTTTTGTACGTCCAGTCAATACTCAACATTCATTAGGGTTAGGGCAGAGGATTCTCATCAATGTGCAAGGAAAAATATGAATAAACCACTTTTTTTAACCTGAGATAAAAGAAAATCCTGGGGAGGTGACGGTCGACAAGGAGCTCTGGTGTGGGCTGGTCCACGAGGTCACGAAGAGTCAGAAATGACTGAACGAATGAACAACAACAAAAGAAAAACCACAAAAGTGAAATCCACAAATGTGATGGCCCAACTGTATCACCAATATGATTTTAAAAGCATTTAATCATTACAATTTTAAAATCCCCCCAACCCACCCCCTCTACAATTTTTATTTCCATGTCCAATCTCTAATCCATCCTTTCATTATTTAAGCCGTTGGTTCTTGACTTCTTGTTTCAGTATATTTGAAGACTGGGAGAAAAAAAAACAAGTTTGGTGAATTTGACTGGCATAGATTTCCTTTCTTACAGGCAGGACTTTTGATCTCGTTTTTTCTTTCTCTCCCCCTCTCTCCCCTTTCTTTGTGTGAGTGTATAGTCTGTTGTGCTATCAATTGCAGACTTATTAGGAGGATCTGCATTTAGAAAGTGAGATTATATCTCTATTATTTGTAATAGTATAATTACAAAATGTCATGCGGGAAAACAGCTTGGCATACCAGAAAAAAACTAAGTCAGCTTCTCTGGATGATTTAGATTTCACAGTCTCTCTGTTCTTTCTTAATCCATTTCCCTAATAACACTCTGTGTAAGTTCATATTTATTAGCATGCAACCCATTCACCACAAGAAGATATATCACTGTCCAGGGATGAAATGACATACCAAGCCAACTTTTGTAGAATCCAAGTAATTTTAGCATTTTTGCACTGTTTTTAAAGAGCAGGGTGTATGAAATCTGACTCATTCCCATAGAGATTTCTGATTTTACAGACTCTGCACTTATTGGAACTCATTCTTACACCTTGAGGTTCTTTTGTTTTTCAGAGCAGCTACTGCTATGCCCACACATGTACCTATACCCATAGGCTTCCATATTCAAGTAGCATAAATTCCAGGGCAGAGATATGCATTAATCTTATATACTTTGGCTGATATAAAGACCCATTGTGCTCCCACTTGGAAATACAACTTTGAAGAATATGGAACTGCTTTGATGAGAATTATGCATGTTATGATTTCCGGTTTAGCCCTGGGAGTGCTTTGGAAGGGATCAATTCTTTAACATCTTTCATTGATATGCTGTTATACACATCTAGACATTGTTATCCACTGCCATCTGCTTAGTTAGATGAATGTACAGACAATAGCCTAACCATCTTGAACTTGTAGCATATTGGAATCTCATTCTGGAAATGTGGATATGTAGATTTCAAACTAGAATTAGAAATATATATGATCTCGCTGTACTCCCATCCCCTTCTGTGACATCCCAAAGAGCCAAAGTAACAAAGTCTGCAAAGTATGTATATGTATATGTATGTCATTGTTACTCCACTGTATTGAAGACATCGAATTGAAATGCACAAGCATGTGGACAATTTCAACAGAAAGGAGGAAACCATGAAAATGAACAAAATCTGGCTACTAGTATTAAAAAACCTCCAAAATTAGAACAGCACAACAACAGAGAGGAAACAAACAAGGACATCTAATCACCTCTCAACAAAAGATTGCTCCAGGCACTGCCAGCCAATCAAATGCTAATCAAGGTGGTCAGTTGAAACATTCACACCTAGCTCCAGCAGACAAAAGTCCTTTGTCCCACCCTGGTCATTTCACAGATATATAAACCCTTTTTCCTAGTTCCAACATCCCTCAATACGTCTGAGGATGCTTGCCATAGATGCAGGTGAAACGTCAGGAGAGAATGCCTCTAGAACATGGCCATATAGCCCAAAAAAAACTACAACAACCCATCGAATGTTTGCCTATCTGTGTATGTTGTAATCCGCTCTGTGACCCCTCAGGGAGATAGATCAGAATATAAATAAAGTGTTGTTGTTGTTACTATTGTACTAACACAAAAACTCAGTATGTCACAGCAAACAAGATCTATATGCTGGATTTCGCATCACAAAATCACAAGTCAAACATTTCCAAGCATCTAGGACTGTGTGATGTATTTTCGAATAATGCGTGCAGATCCAAGTAAGGTGGCCTTTTGCAGCTGATTATTATTATTATTATTTGAAACACCACAAGATGAGTCCACAGCAGACACTCTGCTAGTTGTTGTATTGGATCACATATCGGACACTTCCCAAGTGTCTAGGACTGTATGATGTATCGGCTAATAATGTGTGCAGATCCCAGTAAGGTGGCCTTTTGCAGCTGGCAGATGGTAATTTTGTCAGCGCCGATTGTATTCAAGTGCAGGCCAAGGTCTTTAGGTGCTACACCCAGTGTGCCGATCACCACTGGGATGACCTTTACTGGCTTGTGCCAGTCTTTGCAGTTCAGTCTTTAAATCCTCATATCGTGTCATCTTTTCCAGTTATTTCTCTTCAATCCTGCTGTCACCTGGGATTGCAACATCGACAATCCATACTTTGTTTTTTAACATGATCATGAAGTCAGGAGTATTGTGCTCCAAAACTCTGTCTCTCTGAATCCGGAAGTCCCAGAGTAGCTTGACATGTTCATTTTCTGTAACTTTTTCCAGCTTATGAACCCACCAGTTCTTTGTCGCAGGCAGATGCTATTTGTGGCACAAGTTCCAATGAATCATCTGAGCAACAATGTTATGCCTCTGCTTGTAGTCTGTCTGTCCGATCTTCTTGCAGCAGCTGAGGATGTGATCTATCTTTTCATCTGCTTCCTTGCAGAGTCTACATTTGGGATCTGTCATTGACTTTTCAGTTCTGGCTTTGATTGCATTGTTTCTAATGGCTTGTTCTTGGGCTGCCAGAATCAGGCCCTCCATCTCCTTTTTCAAAGTCCCATTTGTGAGCCACAGCCATGTTTTTTCTTTGTCAATTTTGCTCTCAATTTTCCCCAGGAACTGTCCATGGAAAGCCTTCTTTCGTCAGTTTTCCCTTCTGCTTTGGATTGTGTTTTTACGGTATTCCATCTTTGTCTTTTGCACTTGAAGAAGTTTACTACTATTGACTTCCATCATTATGATTTGGCAGTTACTTTTGCTTGGAGAGGCCACACTTTACCTCCATGCCAAGCCCCCTAACCTAACTCATGGGAGGGTCATGAGAATAAAAAAGGGGCAGTAGATGCCATGGATTAAAGATGCAAAAATCAAAGAGTTTGTCTTCTATGACCTATGATAAAATATGGAAAGAATATGCAAATGCCCATAGTATATTTAGAGAAGAAAACCAGAGTTGGATTAAAATTTTGCTTCTTTGTCTGAAAGAGAGAGAAAGAGAGAGAATAAAAGGCACTACAAAGAGGCCAAAATATGTTTGCTGTTTCCTAGCAAATTGTCTCACTTCCTAAACAAAATACACTTTAGCTTCATTTACTGTTACCTTAGCTTTATGGTTATTCCTGTTACTCCAGTTCAGGGTATATGGCTCCCAGAATGCTTTGTTAATGTTTGAAAACATTAAGGTTTGTAATTCAGTCTTATTGCCTGCTTATGCTCCTGCCAGCAGAATGGACTCCATTGGGAAGTAAGCCATTTTAGAAAATTCTGAGGCTGTTCACACATTTTTAGTAAGATTCAGTTCAGCCCGAGTATTTTGCCTTTGGTGAGGATTGTCCAACATGGATTTTGTTCACAAATCTCATCAGCTACAGACAGCTGGGCCAATGTTCATGTATGACAGGAGCTGCATTCCAAAACTAAGGATAGTGGCCAAATTGGTGAAGGATTCCAATTTCTGAAACTGCAAGTGTAATTTGTAGTATGATATGCATTAATGTGTTATAAAAAGTAAAAATACATGGATTTGGAAGTTGATCTGATATCTCTTATTTTGTTGTCTGAGCAAAATTGACAAACCCCCTAAACTGTATGACTTCAGCATATGAATAATTTCCCCACATTTTATTGTCTATGTAAACCAGTGGTTCCCAACCTTTTTTTGACCAGGGACCACTCTCCAACATTAGTATCAAAAGGGTTACGAATCAGTTATTGATCAACTTCAGATTTGGTTAGGTTATTTGGGGTGCTGATTCAGAAAATTGCATTGGATAGACCACACTGGCTCTAGTTTCTAAGGCAGAACATATACCACCCAGTAGTCATCATCTGCTTGCCCATAGAAAACCATATTTAATAAACCTTGGCACTATAAGAGGGATTTGTGAGACTAGTCACTTGTTGCAATGGTGTAGTAACTGTGAGGCCCAGGGCCATATTTTAGTTCTTGCAGACCACTGGTGATCCATGCACCACATGTGGGGAGTCACTGATACAAAATGACATTTTGATGGGGTCAGATACCACACTGAAAGGAATTACCAATTGCCACAAAAATGTTCACCCATGTAGGAGATAGAAAAGAGTATGTTTGTCTTTTTTTATGCAAAAGACTTTTATTGAAAGTATTTTGTGGAAATACCTTTTTCACGCACACATACACACAAATCTCCAAATGAAAAAAAAGCTATTTCAAAATAAGTAAGCGACAGATAACTTTTTCATCTTAATGAGAAGGAGAGAACCCTTTTTGTTTTTGTTTTCATCTTTGATACTGAATTAAACGAAGAGTTTCTTGACTACCAAGGAGAAGGACAGGGAATGTTTGGGCTTTCAGAGGCTAACAGATGACACTTCACAAGATCCCTCTCCTGTGACTGTGCAAAACATATGAAGGACAAGACATTCTTCACTGTTACAGGCCAGATGTTGGTTAGGGCTTTTATGTAAATGCAACCAGACAATTTTACATGTGGTTGTCCATTACTCCAGCTTGTTTAAGGAGGTCTCTCAAGGCTTCTTCATGGAGCATTTTTCAGAATGATGCAACAATCCATGGTACTCCCAAAATGAAGTGTGAGTACAGCTTTGCAGTACAGACTGGCTCAGAACTGATGTTGGCCAAGTATTGTCCTACTCTAATACTCTATGACAGTGGTTCTCAACCTGGGGTCCCCAGGTGTTTTTGGCCTACAACTCCCAGAAATCCCAGCCAGTTTACCAGCTGTTAGGATTTCTGGGAGTTGAAGGCCAAAAACATCTGGGGACCCCAGGTTGAGAACCACTGCTCTGTGAGATCTTCGCTAGTGGATATATGGAAATCATTTAGATGACTTCACAGAGAAGTAGGCATCCATGGCAGTGCCTCCTCAACTTTGGTCTTCCAGATGTTTTAGGACTTCAACTCCCAAAAAACCAGCTTGCCAACTGTTAAGAATTCTGGGAGATAAAGTGTAAAATATCCAGAGAACCATGATAGGAACCATTGCTCTATAATATGTCAATGTTTTCAACTAATGTGTAGATTTCTCAGGAGCAAGCTACAAAACTAGAAATGGTGATTATTGACATGCTAAGATAGTGATTGTTTCTGAAAAAGTGAAAAGAAGAGAGGAGACAAAACATTTGTTCTATTTGGAAAAGGCTATTTTCAAAATGTTAATGTTCTTAGAACTCCCATCGTGTCCATGATAATATTATCATCACAGCATCACATTCATGCACATATATTTGATTCCATGCTTCCAAATTTAAAAAAAATTAAAAACTTTTGATACAAAATTTGCATCATCCAGCAGAGAGGAAAGTATAATAACTAAACAAATCTTAATCTGTTTGATCCAGAAATGAATGTGTATCTCTGCTCTTATAAAAAATGGTGTTCATTTCTCTTTTGGCCAGAAGCAGAAGTGAGATACAAATGGTCCTAGCTGTTGCACATTTCCCAAATGCCTGGAAAGAATATTTAAGAAAAGAAAACATTATTTGTGTAAAGTATTTTTTTTTCATGTTGCAATGAACATTGGCAGCAAATTGTGAAATGGATGCTTAATGCCAAGGCAATCTTTCCTTGGGCTGTTGGGAGAATAGAAATGTGCTCTGCCTGTTCTTTTCCCCATTTGTCTGGCCTTCACAGAACAGACTGAATGTAAATTGCAGGCAGCTTCATGGTTTTCAATCAGATTTCCTGCATCCCTAGGCCGGTCATTTCTCTGCCAAGCCTGTATTGGTTTGTGGCAAATGTGAGGCATGTCTGAGTGGTTTTTCCCCCTCCTCATCCTCCCTTTAACAGAACAAACCCAACTTTAGCAAGATGTATAGTGTGCATGCATTGGTTTAGAAATCTTGTAAAAATTATGAAAGGGTCTATGGGCACTCCCTGACTTCATTCATTTCTGAAGAGCAGGGCAAGAAACAGCACCATTATACGAGGGGTATTTTTTAAGTAAGGTCCGTTTGAACATAAGTACACAACGAAAATTTATTTCAAAAAAGTAAATTTATTTTCAGAAAGTACATACTTCACTCTATTTTTTGACATAGTTGCCAAGTTTGTTCAAACACTTATCATACCTCTGAACCAATTTTAAAATACCCTCTTCATAAAAACTTGCCGCCTGCTCCGATAACCAAATCGACTGTAATCAAAGAAGGGCGACCGGAGCGGTCCTCATCATCATGGACGTTGTCACGGCCATCTTTGAATTGTCGTACCCACTTACGCACTTTGCTTTCACTCATAACAGTATCACCGTACACTTCACAAATCTGTCGATGAATTTCTGCAGCAGGCAGGTTCCTTGCTGACAAAACCGTATCACTGAGCGAACCTCACATGCGGCAGGTGAGTTGATAGTCTTAAACATTTTTAAAGCACAGAACAGAACCGTACAGGTTAGCTACAGAGCGGAAACTGAGCACAGTTGTTCCTGAGGCATGCCGGTACACGACGCACGCTCGTTGTGGTATGCGCGCGAACTACTAGTGTCTACAACAAAACGGACCTTACTTAAAAAATACCCATCGTAGAATCATAGAATCATAGAGTTGGAAGAGATCTCCTGGGCCATCCAGTCCAACCCCCTGCCAAGAAGTAGCAAAGTATTGTAGCCCAGTATTATCCTCTTATTCTCACTATGCCTTTCCTTTTGTTACATTACAGCCAGAATATTTATAGGAAAGGATAAGTTATTGTACAGCTCGCTGTAAAACACTGAGCAACCTGTTTCTCCCTCAGTCTCTGTTATCCAAGCTTCCTTATCCATAGAGATCAATGGAGCCATGGACACACAGGTAGTTAAGTATAAGCACAAGAAGACAGTTCCTAAAAAAAAACCTCTTTTCAACCATTCCTTTGTTCTCATATTTTTGGAAGGAAACAGAGCTTGAAATACACAGTGGTCACCAGCATGGCAGGCAAGTGTCCCCAAAGGGAAATGGGGTTCAAGAGCACCAGAAGGGTGAAGAAAGGTGATGACAGGAAATCTGCTTATGTGCATCCTGTTATATCCACATCAGTGCATTAGTGCTCGTAAGCATTGGCAAGGTGTTTATGAGGTGCAGTGCATCTTGGAGTGATATTAGGGGGAAAAAATAAAACTTCTGGCAGATGTTCCATACCTTGTGTGGTCCCCTTAAATCCACATTAACCAGACTTTTTTCTAGGGCTAATAAATACTTCTTAAGATACTGAGATATTTAATCCCACTTTCTTACTTCACATTAAATTGCTGTCTGGAAGGGCCCTGAGTGGGACTGCATGGAAAAAGACAGCTAGAGAAAGAATGTATAGCACAATACTGATATCAATAATGTCAATTACTGACATTCTGTTCTGTAAGACCAAGTTTTTAGTTTTCAGAAAGTTCTTAGGTAAGAGGAGCTCAGTGAGCCTTCCTGGTCCCATGCTATAGACAGGTAAAAACAAAAACAGTAATGCAGTCCTTAAGAAGTGTTCTTCTTTACATCAAAATGGAGGGAAAAGCTCATATAATCTAGAATTGGGGAAGCATGTTAGGGGCAATTATCCTCAAATCTATCTTTCAGATTATTTTTATCTATCACTCTAAATTTGGGATAAGGAGCCCCCGGTGGCGCAGTGGGTTAAAGCCCTGTGCCGACAGGACTGAAGACCGACAGGTCGCAGGTTCGAATCTGGGGAGAGGTGGATGAGCTCCCTCTATCAGCTCCAGCTCCTCATGCAGGGACATGAGAGAAGCCTCCCACAAGGATGATAAAACATCAAATCATTCTGGCGTCCCCTGGGCAACATCCTTGCAGACGGCCAATTCTCTCACAACAGGAGTGGTCGCTCCTGACACAACAAAAAAAATTGGGATAGTCAATACAGATCCTTCAGTCATTTTTGGATTGTAGCTCTTCAGATAATTGATGCTTGGCTATACTGTGTAGGGCTGGCGGGAGTTGTAGGTGGGAGGCAGTTTTCATCTCTTGCCTGAAGAATCAACCAATCTTGAATCCATTTTAGGGCTTCCATGACTTTTGAGAAATGGAGAATTGCCATAAGACTTCTATGCTTTTTTGTATGCTTCTGACTTTAAAACCCGAAGCTTAACAAATCATATCCAAAAGAAATATAATAATCCTGAAACAAAATATTACATGAAAAAATATTAAATTGAATTCCCTTTGACATGGTAATAGCATTTAATTGATTTTAAATAGCTCTTTAAGAATCTTTGTGAACATGCTGTTAATGCAGATGAATTGAAACACTTCCATTATGTTGGATCAACAGTTTCTAAAGACATTATGTCAAAAGTGGAATTAAGACTCTAACATCTGGAAGGAAGTGTGGTGTGGGTTGAAAGTCTGCAGGCTGAAAGCCTAGTTTGTCTCCTCAAAAGAGGGAGGTGTAGCTCAGTGGAAGAAATTGTATTTTGCATTCAGAAAGACTTGTCTTGATTTTTGTCTTTCCAGGTAGGGCTGACTAATATTCCTTTTTAAAATTCTGGACAGACCTTGTCAGTTGAGTATAGCTAATACCAGAGCAATGATCTATTAGAAATAATAATTACCTTTTACACACACACACACACACTTTAACCTGGGCTCAACATTTGTAATTTAATGTTTTAAACTGAAATGACATGTCAAAGGGGATCTAAGTTAAGTATTTTTATGTTATATTTTATTCAAGGTTTTTGTGGATTTTAATAAGATTTGTTAAACCTCGTGTTTCAAAGTTTTTAACAAGATTCTGAACAAGGTATAATCTCATAATTCATTTTCTGTGCCCTCTGGCTTGGAGGCCTCCTGCTTGGCAGTCCTCCCTTCATTGTTAAGCCGTTGTTAAAGGTTTATTTAACATGCTAATTCCTCTGGTTACTAATTCAAGAGGATGGGGCCTTCAGACAAAGACTATTATAGAAAATCATTCAAGATTCAAATTGAAAAAAATTGTTATGATAGATTAAAGAGTTGGGTTTAAATTTCTGATGGTTGTGAATTTACATTCAACAATATTTGAATCATACATCAGACTTGCATGCGCTACTTCTGCTTTTGTCCTCCTCCACAAAAAAGTTCAATGTCATCAGGTTGTTGTAGGTTTTTCCGGGCTATATGGCCATGTTCTAGAGGCATTTTCTTCTGATGTTTCGCCTGCATCTATGGCAAGCATCCTCAGAGATAGTGAGGGCCGCTAGAAGTAGGAAATTGGGTTTATATATCTGAGGGATGACCAGGGTGGGACAAAGGACTTTTGTCTGCTGGAGCTAGGTGTGAATGTTTCAACTGACCACCTTGATTAGCATTTAATGGCTTGGAAGTGCCTGGGGGAATCTTTTGTTGAGAGTGATTTGATGTGCCTGATTGTTTACTCTCTGTTGTTTTGCTGTTGTAATTTTTGAGTTTTTTTAATACTGGTAGCCAGATTTTGTTCATTTTCATGGTTTCTTCCTTTCTGTTGAAATTGTCCACATGCTTGTGGATTTCAATGGCTTCTCTGTGTAGTCTGACATGGTGGTTGTGAGAGTGGTCCAGCATTTCTGTGTTCTCAGATAATATGCTGTGTCCAGGTTGGTTCATCAGGTGCTCTGCTATGGCTGACTTCTCTGGTTGAAGTAGTCTGCAGTGCCTTTCATGTTCCTTGATTCTTGTTTGGGCAATGCTGCGTTTGGTGGTCCCTATGTAGACTTGTCCACAGCTGCATGGTACACGGTAGACTCCTGCAGAGGTGAGAGGATCCCTCTTGTCCTTTGCTGAACATAGCATTTGTTGGATTTTTTTGGTGGGTCACTACCTCTGAGGATGCTTGCCATAGATGCAGGCGAAACGTCAGGAGAAAATGCCTCTAGAACATGGCCATATAGCCCAGAAAAACCTACAACAACCCAGTGATTCCGGCCATGAAAGCCTTCGACAATACATTCAATGTCATATTTAGCAAAATTTATTCGTTTCTTGAGCACTCCCATATACTATACTTTTGTAATAGCATATGTTAAGGTATTAAAACTTTTATTCCTGATTATTACAAGATGGAATGGTGCAATTTAGTTAATTCATTTAAATACAGTATCTGTGTGTGGGTGGGGGAATGGTATACACATGGCAAAAAAAAGTTTTGGAGGAAAATGCAATAATGTATGTCTTGCCCTGGCTATCTTATTTCATTTTTGGAAATCTCAGTGAAAGTTCAGCACATATATATGTTCATAAATAAGTTCTGTTGAGCGAATTATGACCTGGTCCTAGAGTATATACTTATAACCTTCATTTTCCCTTATGAACCCAGAATAGATATTCTTAGGTCTTCAATGCATCATTTTCTTTCCCAGCCATATAACTTTTAGAACTGGATGATGGCAGAGTTCAGAGTGAAAAAAGCAAACAAACAAACAACCTGCTATCAAAGGTTAGGATAATAATGAAGACACAGTGGAGATCTGGGATTGTTAACTGAGATAACTAATTCTTTATCCTGGAGATGCCAGGGATTGATCTTGGAACCCAGTGTGATAGTTCAGCAGCCACAACAGCCAGAGTATGATGCGTTCACTGATGATTCAGATTCAGAATGGATTGTGGGATTTCCTGAGATTCACAGTGATACAGGCCAGGGGAATAAAATTGCTTCAGATAGTGATTCAGGCCAAGAAAATGCAATTGCCTAAGACAGTGCTGGGCTTCAAAGTCAGTAACAGGAGTTAGAAACAAGATTGTTAGATACTGGATTGAGTGAAGACAAATTAACAGAACACCCTCAAAGGAGGCAAAGATGGCATCGGCAGGATAGGACGTGATTTAATGGGCTCCAGTATTTTTGTTTTTCTTACTCCCTCTCCTTGAAATGGGAAACAGAAAATGCAATAGGACTAGCCCTGAGTCAACAACACACCATAAGGCTTCTAAACAACTGAAAATTGATGAACTCTTTGGAGAGGGAACTGTGAGTATACCTGACTTAAACGCCCTGTTTGAAATTACTACTGACAACAACGCTACTCCTTTAACTCTCCATGATAAAGTTAATGAACCTCTATCTGCAGCCTTTGACAATAACTTGGCTTTATATCATGAAGGAGTGTCCTTGGAGTCAAATGATAAAGACGTGTCAGAAGATAATCCCCTTCAAGGAAAACACATGACACTACAAAGCTAAGCAAGATCTCTGTTTGCAGATCAGGGCTGAGAGTCAGCTCCAAAAATCAACAGGGTTAGTGGGAAACAGAGAAAGTTCATAGGAGATGCCATGACTTCATGTCTGCTTATTAACAGACAGTTGTTAATGTTTATCCAAAGATCAGTTCAGGCAACGTTGGTGTTTGAGGAAGAACCTAGGCCTGAGTACTTGTGTCAAGTTAAGCCCTGTTTTTGGGTTTAAGTATCTTGGAAGGTTTTTATATTTTTGTTTCATGATTCTTGCTCAAGTTTTCTAAGTAGATCTGTTGCTTGTGGAGTTATGCTGTATTTGTGACTTTTGACTATTTTTGGACTGTGTCACATTTGGATGTTCATGAGACATGGAATCCTGTGTGATTATCACCTACTACTAGATCTGTTTTGAATTATTCCTTCTTTTAAGTTATTCCTGCTTTTTCCCATATATTTGATGTGTTTTTACAATAAATTCTTTGCTTATACTCTGGACTCTGGTGTGGTGCTGAGATAATAAGTGGAGTGCAAAACCCTGAACTGGAACCTCCATATAAAATATGGGTCCTATCCTAATATTTGCATCTCTCCTTAGGTGTGTGGGGCAGCAGTGGTCAGTTATTCAGTACTACAAATAATGTTTTGCATGTGACCAAAAGTAATGAAATATTTGTCATCATAAATTAATCCATTTTTGTTTTTCACAAGCTTACTCTTCTACATGTATGAGTACATTTCTCGGTTACAGTGGATCAGAATTCTATAATTAAGATCAATGTCAATTGCTAATTGCCTTTCCCAATACAAACAAAATATTTTAACAGGTGATTGAATTATATATATATATATGAAGAAGAGTAGAAAAGAAGGCAGATTCAAATCTATAGCCATCATTTAATGGAACAGGTTTTTAAATCCCTTGCTTTTGGACAGTCTTTTCCCCTGGTAGTTTCCAGATATGTTAGAGTGAAGTTTCAAGTATTTGCAGCTGGCAATCGCATTGGGATTTATGATCCAAGACATCTCGAAAGGAAACATTTTAAAAGCAACAAAACACTCCCAGTGAAGAAGCCAATAAAAATGATATGTCAAAGGGAAACAGTGATCATCCAACAATGCCATTCTCTTTAAATTCCATGGTTTCTTTAAAAACTAACAATTGTGTTAATTAATTAATGTTTGGTTCAACAAATTAAATTCTGGTCCCTCTTGACATGAATATCAATTAATTGATTCCTGAATTGTCAAAAAGGTTGACAAATGAATTTTCCCACCCAAGCTTTCAAGAATACCTAACAGGGATCAATGACCAGAGTGGTACAATGCTCTTCAATGTAACCAATAAATTTGTGTAACAGTCTCTTAGTGTGGCTTTAAAAAATGCATAACTTACTTCAGCAACATACTTTAAAGATGGACTATGTCCAGAATATGGCAGTGGCTTGAAAAGCAAACATTGGTAAACACACTCTTCTCCCATATGGATAGTGTTAAGAGTCTGCTGAAGCATAATGTGCTTTTCACTATGTCGCAATGTATCTTAAGGCATTTCCAAACAGCACAAAAATCTGGGTTTTAAATATGTGTTTAAAACGTCTTGGGACCTGACTGCAGGTCCCTACACAAATCTGTTACTCCCAGGATTGGGTCCCCTGCCATCCTTACAGTCTTCCTCTGTACCAGAACAAGATGGAAGGCACATGGGGACATCTGCCAGAAGTTTATTTTTTTTAAAAAAAATGACTCCTTTATGTGCTGGACTGTATATGCACACATGTTGATACCTTCATATAAATATAAGCAGATTCACATGTACACATATAAGGTTCAGAACATAACAGAGTGATTTAAAATATATATATATATGCCATATTTCTCTTTCCCCCAATGTTTATTCAAGCTCTGTTTAATATTAAAGTTTCGGAGCATTCTAATTCCTCTCCATTTGTGCTTCCTTCAAACCAGCTGTGTTTCTGTTTCACAACCCAATCAGCTGATCAGCTATTTTGGGCTTTTTAAAAGTGGGCATGTGCTGAAGTAGTCTCCACAGGGGGGAGGGAAAGAAATCACATGTTTTTCTTGAGTGCAGGGATACACAGTGATGCAAATATGAACATTTTCTGGCCAGAATAGGGAGGTTGTTTTTGTCATGTCAGGAGCATCCTGTTGTGAGAGAATTGGCCGTCTGCAAGAACATTGCCCAGGGGACGCCCGGATGATTTTGATGTTTTTATCATCCTTGTGGGAGGCTTCTCTCATGTCCCCGCATGAGGAGCTGGAGCAGATAGAGGGAGTTCATCCACCTCTCCCCGGATTCGAACCTGCGACCTGTCGGTCTTCAGTCCTGCCGGCACAGGGCTTTAACCCACTGTGCCGGACTTTTTTAATTCGTGTTTATCATCTGTTTCAGTGAACCAGCTTGGACACCCCCCCCCCTTTTTAATCTGGTAACTTTCACATTTCAGATGCTGTGTAGAAGGGCCCATAGATTGCTTTCCTGGGTTCACTGAATAGTAGCAGGTAAGGTCAAGGACAGGAGTCAGAGATGCAGTGGCCTCAGTGTATAGATTTTGTTGGAGTAACTCTGCTTGCTCAACACACTCCCTTCCTGAGCTGGCTGAGCTTATCATATGCGTAGTGTTAGAATGGCCCAAGATACCTGTCAGGAGAGGTCGAGGACATCATGATCCTTGTGACAATAATGATATCTGGTGCCACCCATGTCAAAGGACATGCTCCAAACCCAGTTTTCTGTTCTGGGCAGGATGACAGTGGTCTGGATTTGGAGGATCTTCCTGTTTATTATGGGCTGATTAGTGCCTAGTCCAAGTTAAGATCATTCACTTCAAGCCTCTGCAAGGATAGGGACTGCTCAATATGATCCAAATCAGAAGGCTTTTTTTGATCTAAATGGATTCCTGATGGCTCTTGATGAGTTTCCTGTTGCCTTTCAAGCAATTCTATCACTACTCTGTCTGAAGAATGAAACGACCAGGGTGGCACACACAAATGTTCCTAAGTGTCTCCTTCCATGCAGTGGAGCCAAGCAAGCCATCAGGTTTACTGAGAGGCTGCTGCTGCTAAAATGAAATGGATGCACACTAGTGCATCAATAGTTTAAATCCCAGAATGAATCAGATTAGGCCATTGGAAAGCATACTCCATGACAATGATGGCCATGAAAAAATCATTCTTTTTACCTTGCTTATTGTGGATAGACATACATGGCTCCCTCTCTCTTTCAGTTCAAGCTTTGTTTGTTACATTGTTTTCTGCAAGCATGGAAGTCTCTATGTATTGTCGAAGGCTTTCATGGCCAGAATCACTGGGTTCTTGTAGGTTTTTTAGGGCTATATGGCCATGTTCTAGAGGCATTTTCTCCTGACGTTTCACCCGCATCTATGGCAAACATCCTCAGAGGTAGTGAGGTCTGTTGGAACTAGGAAAATGGGTTTATATATCTGTGGAAGTCTCTGTTTCTTCATTCCTTCACTATCATCTTAGTTTTAACACTGCTGAAAAAATCTTCCACCAAGGCAAAAGATGAGGAAGAAAAGTTTTGAGACGATTGGGTGTGTGTAAGGAAAATGTAATATATATTTCCACACAACTACCTTATGTTCTATTGTTCAACACATCTGATTTCTTTTCTTCTCAGTACAATTTTCACTGCATGGGGCAATTATGTGTTATCAGTTGTAATAGATGCAAACTACAAATAAGAGTTCCAAGAAAAAGCTGAGATCAATTTTCGAATAATTCCAATGAGCCTTTTTACAAGAAAATTATGTCATAAAAATTCTGGCACAGGTGATTATAGAAGGAAGTTTACTTTGTCTGTTAGTCTAGGAAATGTGCACAAGATATGGTTGTGTTAAAATATGAGTAGAACAAATATGTTTCCCATGGTAGATTTGAAAGATTTGGAAGAAGAAAGGACTTACCATGGACTTTGCATTGTAATACTTCAGTGTATACTTCAGCTTTAGGAACTAAAGTATTAGAAGTTTACTCTCTAGGGACACCAGCTGCTACACTAAGGAGAGGAGTAAGAAGAAAAAAGATACTGAGATACAAAGAAACAGCCTTGAGAGAAATAAAATTAAAATTAAAATTTCCAATAAAAAGCCAAGCATCTGGTGTGAACTAATGAAGAAACGAAATCCAGAAAATGAATGGGGATGATCAGGGAAGTGCACACTGGAATGAAATCAAAGAGATCCCTTTTTCCAGGATAAAAAAGCAATAGAAAGTAGCTAAGATTATTTCACCAAAGCAAGAGACTTTCACAGTGTATTCCCACCAATGTTTCTGATTTGATATTGCCAAGTAGTAGTACCATTCCTAGGGGAAAACGTTTTTTGACAGAGTCCCTGCATGCATCACAATCTTGCTTAATGTACGGACCAGCAGGGAATCCTGTGATCTATATCTCTCCTCTGGCTAAAAATAGCAAACAGCTTTGCATCGCAAATATATGAGGGGCCACTGGATAGTACTAAAAGTCATTTTTGCTGGATTTCTGTGTAGTTTTAATTAATTCAATTATCAAAGTCAAATTGATTCAGGCAGTACTAGCCATTGTATAAAATTCAGCGAAAGGCAAGCCCCTAACATTTTCATGAAGGAACATAGTTATTATGTATTGCCGAAGGTTTCATGGTGGGAATCACTGGGTTGTTGTATGGTTGTATGGCCATGGTCTAGAGGCATTCTCTCCTGACGTTTCACCTGCACTTTGGCAAGCATCCTCAGAGGTAGTGAGGTCTGTTGGAACTAGGCAAAAGGGTTTATATATCTGTGGAATGACCAGGGTGAGACAAAGGACTCTTCTCTGCTGGAGCTAGGTGTGAATGTTTCAACTGACCACCTTGATTAGCATACAATGGCCTGACTGCGCCTGGGGCAAACTTTTGTTGAGAGGTAATTAGATGTCCCTGCCTATTTCCTCTCTGTTGTTGTGCTGTTGCAATTTTAGAGTTTTTTAATACTGGTAGCCAGATTTTGTTCATTTTCATGGTTTCCTCCTTTCTGTTGAAATTGTCCACATGCTTGTGGATTTCAATGGCTTCTCTGTGTAGTCTGACATGGTGGTTGTGAGAGTGGTCCAGCATTTCTGTGTTCTCAAATAAAATGTTGTGTCCAGGTTGGTTCATCAGGTGCTCTGCTATGGCTGACTTCTCTGGTTGAAGTAGTCTGCAGTGCCTTTCATGTTCCTTGATTCGTGTTTGGGCAATGCTGCGTTTGGTGGTCCCTATGTAGACTTGTCCACAGCTGCATGGTACACGGTAGACACGGTACAACAACCCATAGTCATCATACTAGGGACCAGTCTTAACAAAGATCATATCTCAGAAAACCTTACAGTGAATGTGTCATTTAACAGGAAGGCCAAATAAAATATATTAGTTACTAGTATACTTCACAGTGAAATGTTCCATTACTTGTTTGTCTGATGCAAATTACCCTCTGCTATTCATTCTAATACATCTATATAAATAAAAATGTAATGTTCATTTGTGGGATTAACAGAACTCAAAAACCAGTGGGCCAATTGATAGCAAATTTGGACACAAGACACCTAACAACCCAATGTATGTCCTTCACTAAAAAAAAAAATGATTTTGTCATTTGGGAGTTGTAGTTGCTGGGATTTATAGTTCACCTACAATCTGAAAGCATTTTGAACCCCACCAATGATGGAATTGAACCAAACTTGTCACACAGAACTCCCGTGACCAACAGAAAATACTGGAAGGGTTTGGTGGGCAGTGTCCTTTGGTTTTGAAGTTGTAGTTCACCTACATCCAGAGATCACTGTGGACTCAAACAATGATGGATCTGGACCAAACTCTACACGAATACTCAATATGCCCAAATGTGAACACTGGTGGAGTTTGGGGAAAATAGAATCTTGACATTTGGGAGTTGTACTTGCTGGGATTTATAGTTCACCTGCAATCACAGAGCATTTTAAACCCCACCAATGATAGAATTAGGCCAAACCTCCCACACAGAACCCCCATGAAGGCCACAGCAACGTGTGGCAGGGGAAGGCTAGAAGAATATAAATATGAATGTTCATAGAATACATAACAGTTGTGTTTGCTGCCTGGTTTTCTAATACATGTAATGCAGTTGGATAGTATGGATGGAGAGATCTCATATTTTTAAGATCTAAGATCTCTATTGCATTTCCTTAACAATGTGATTTTTAGGGAAAATACAAATCAATGTGCAATATTTTTGTACATGTTTTATTCAAAAATAGACACTTCTGATTTTTTGTAGTTTTGTGATTTATTTCTCATTTTTTCACTAATAAGTTTTACTATTGCATTTTACTATGTTAACAGGTGTCTGTAGTCTCTTTGCCAAGAAATTGCATTATAAGATATCTAAAATTAACATAATGCATTAGTGAGTTTGTTGTGTGTGCAGATTATTAATTTTGGTTTTAACATATAACATGAACTTTGAAGCAGAGAGATCCTTATCAATTCAATTTGCAAGGGGATGAGAGTGAAAATTGTCCACATCTGTCTTAAGCATATAGCAGTTGCTCTATTAAATTCAGAGGCAAAATTGTTTTTGTTTTTTTTCTCATTCCTGAGTTTGTCCATATCTGTACTTAGCTGGAATGGACAATATATTGAAAGAACCAGAGGCGGGCCTAGGTAATTTTCAATGGTAAGCAAACCGTATTTTGACGCATGCCCCCCCCCCTTCCAACCAATGACTGATATATATTTTCTGTTCATCGTGGGAGTTCTGTGTGCCATATTTGGTTCAATTCCATCATTGGTGGAGTTCAGAATGCTCTTTGATTGTAGGTGAGCTATACAATGTATAGTATACATCCCAGTAACTACAACTCGCATATGTCAAGGTCTATTTTCCCCCAAGACCGCTTCAAGAGCACCCCTGGGCAAAATCAACTATACTGCAAATGCTTACTTTGCGTAATGGGTTGAGCCGCTCCTGGAAAGAACACTTTTTTACAAAAGAAAATCAGATTTGCATTTGGAAAAATGTGGACATGAAGAAAAAGAGGAAGAGGAAAAGGAAGAGGAGGAGAAAGAAGACTTTATTTATAACCCACCCTCTCTCCAAAGGGACTTAGCGCGGTTTCCAAAAGATAACAAAAATGGCAAATATTCAATGTCCAAAAACAGACAAGCAAAAATCAAGACAACCCATGAAAGAAATTAAACTCAATATAATTTATAAAACAACCAAAACCAAGGGTTAAATAAACGTAATAAACACAAGGAGTAAAACCAATTAAAACACCATACATTAAAAGAGTAATGTGACATGACCTCGTTTTTGGTATGATTTAACATATAGCATTTTAAGACTCAGGCCCCTTCTACACTGCCATATAAAATCTGGATTATCTGAGTGGAATTGGGTTTTTTTTGTTGTGTCAGGAGCGTCCAGTTGTGAGAGAATTGGCCGTCTGCAAGGACGTTGCCTAGGGGACGCCCGGATTATTTTGATGTTTTATCATCCTTGTGGGAGTCTTCTCTCATGTCCCCGCATGAGGAGCTGGAGCTGATATAGGGAGCTCATCTGCCTTTCCCCGGATTCGAACCTGCGACCTGTCGCTCTTCAGTCGTGCCGGCACAGGGCTTTAACCCACTGTGCCACCGGGATTGGATTATATTAGTCTACACTGCCATATAACCCACTTCAAAGCAGATAATCTGGATTTTATATGACAATGTGGAAGAGGCCTAAAACATGGTTAAGCTTTCCAAACTTCTTTCACACTACTTAGAGCATGATAAGTGCCATGGCTATAGTGTATCCTATGGAATTTGCAGTTTGTAGTTATTCCAGATGCCTTAGAGGAGGTTTCTGGTAAGTATTCGAAATACCTGGCCCTGAACTGCAAATACCAGAATTCAATGGAAGGGAACCCTGGAAGGTGAAATGGAGCCATAATGCTAAAATTGTGTATTGTGAAAGAGCCCCCAGATTTGGTCTGTGCAGTTATAACCAAACATGGAAGAGTGATTGAACAATGGTGAGCATTTGTCCCTTGAAAACTGGACATTTGTTTTCCATTTTCTTTGTATGCTTTCAGATTCCTTCCCTTTAAATTTCTACTTTGCCATTACTTTAAGCAGGCACCTGCATAACAGCAACATAGATAAATTTGCATATGAGCTGGTGGGTAGGAGTGAAGATGAAGGTAGGTTTGCCCATTTTATGTTGAACTAGCCATCCTCCACCACGCGTTGCTGTGGCCCACATGGTGGTTCTGTGTGGGAAATTTGGCCCAATTCTATCATTAGTGGAGTTCAGAATGCTCTGTGATTGTAGGTGAACTATAAATCCCAGCAACTAAAACTCCTGAATGTCAAGATTCTATTTTCCCCAAACTCCACCAGTGTTCACATTTGGGCATATTGAATATCCATGTAGAGTTTGGTCCAGATCCATCATTGTTTGAGTCCACAGTGATCTCTGGATATAGGTGAACTACAACTCCAAAACTAAAGGACACTGCCCACCAAACCCTTCCAGTATTTTCTGTTGCTCATGGGAGAACTGTGTGCCAATTTTAGTCCAATTCTATTGTCGTTGGGGTTCAGAATGCTCTTTGATTGTAGGAAACTATAAATCCCAGCAACTACAACTCCCAAATGACAAAATCAATTTATTTGAGTGAAGGATATACATTGTGTTATTAGGTGTCTTGTGTCCAAATTTGGTGTCAATTTGTCCAGTGGTTTTTGAGTTCTGTTAATCTTACAAACAAACATTACATTTTAATTTATATAGATTACAATCTATTTATTTTATTTTTAAAGTTTTCATAACCTACTTTCACTCTCAAAAGAAACTCAAAGTGGCAAAGACTAAACATCACACAATGTATAAATTAAAACTGAAAGCATATAAAATTAAGATTAACATTAAAATAAAAATGGGAGTTATTTGAAATACATAGTTCAATAAATGAAATTATGTAAACCATTGAAAAGCCTGTTAAACTACATAACATACACCACCTGGTTTGGTCTTAAAAGCTTTCTTCTTTGAAATTCTGCCTAAAAGCAAAGTTTTATCCTTCTGCCAGAATGATAGCAAGGAGGGGGACATTCTGGCATCTCAAAGGCATGGAGTTCGAGAATTGAGGGGCAGCCACCAAAAAGGCCCCTGTTCTTGTGATGGTGGTATGATCGAAAGAAGGGCCTCTCTTGAAGATCTCAGGGCCTGGTCAAATTCGTACCTGGACCTAAGTTGTATTGGGCTTTATAGTCAAAATGAAATAAATGAATTGTTACCAGTGGAGCTGTTGCAACAGGGAAGTTGTGCTCTTCCTTTATCCAGCCCCAGTTAGCAATGTGGCTACAGCTCTTTAGACCAGCCAGTTTCCAAGCAGTCTTCAAAAGTAACCCATGTAGAATGTGTTATGTCAATCTAAATGGGATTTAACTATGGTGTGTCCTTCTATGACCAGATCAAGCATCTCAAGGAATGGGCTCATTGTAAGGGAAAGAAAGTATTTAGTGCTCCCATCTATTTTGAAATAAACTGGTTTGAGCTGTATGGCTCCAAATTGGGAGGGATAGCCAATACTCCAGAGGGCAGGAGCAGCATTCAAAACGATCTTGACAGATTAGAGAGATGGGCCAAAACTAACAAAATGAAGTTCAACAGTGACAAATGCAAGATACTCCACTTTGGCAGGAAAAACGAAATGCAAAGATACAAAATGGGGGACGCCTCGCTCGAGAGCAGTACGTGTGAAAAAGATCTTGGAGTCCTCGTGGACAACAAGTTAAACATGAGCCAACAATGTGATGTGGCGGCAAAAAAAGCCAATGGGATTTTGGCCTGCATCAATAGGAGCATAGTGTCTAGATCTAGGGAAGTAATGCTACCCCTCTATTCTGCTTTGGTTAGACCACACCTGGAATATTGTGTCCAATTCTGGGTACCACAATTCAAGAGAGATATTGACAAGCTGGAATGTGTCCAGAGGAGGGCGACTAAAATGATCAAGGGTCTGGAGAACAAGCCCTATGAGGAGCGGCTTAAAGAGCTGGGCATGTTTAGCCTGAAGAAGAGAAGGCTGAGAGGAGACATGATAGCCATGTATAAATATATGAGAAGAAGTGATAGGGAGGAGGGAGCAAGCTTGTTTTCTGCTGCTCTGGAGACTAGGACACGGAACAATGGCTTCAAACTACAAGAAAGGAGATTCCATCTGAACATTAGGAAGAACTTCCTGACTGTGAGAGCCGTTCAGCAGTAGAACTCTCTGCCCCTGAGTGTGGTGGAGGCTCCTTCTTTGGAAGCTTTTAAACAGAGGCTGGATGGCCATCTGTCAGGGGTGATTTGAATGCAATATTCCTGCTTCTTGGCAGGGGGTTGGACTGGATGGCCCATGAGGTGTCTTCCAACTCTTTGATTCTATGATTATATGTATCAATTTCTATTTTGAAACTAGAATTTACAAACTTAAATAGCATACCCAGTGTGACCAGAATAGTCAATTTTCTCCATCAAGGAAGAATTAAGAAATAGTCACAAAGGTGCTTCTGCAATGCATGAAGGATTGAGAGAACCAGAATCTTCATCCCATAGCAACAAAATTAGAATCTAGCAACAAAACATCACCACCAACAGAATGATATGAACTCAGACCCATTTATCCGTATTACTCCAGTTTATTACAAGTTTGGTGGAAAGTGTGTTATTTTCCCATGTTATAGGTTCTTTGTCTGAGTTCATGCAGTAACCTTCAAGGTAAATATGATGTTTCCTTTTTATGATAAAGTATTTCTGTCAACTCTGCCCATTTTAAGTGGATAATTCTTTGGGGAGAAAAATGTTTGTGGTCAGGCAAATAGGAAGTCTTCCATCTTACAAAGCAACAATGTATACATCTTTAAACCTGCACTGGATGAGCTGTATGCCTTCCAGTAACAGGTAAATGATAGTTCATAATATTTTTATCTGTTGAGATGTTGTACCCAACCATCTGATTGTAGTGGTAGAAAAGAACCCCTTGTTGGTCTCTGAAGGGACTAATTTAGTTATTTGCTTTGTCTCGCCAACTGTTACAGTGGCATGATTTTTATACCAAAGGGCTGTTTGGACACGGGACGCTGAGAACTAATCATAAATTACAGAGCAGCCTTAACCACTTGAAAATGTCATTCCATGCTACACTATAGACGCAGTCACTATAGTAACCAGTGTATGGAACAAAGGATGAATGCATTTCTGAATGAGAATGTTTAGCTTTTGGCCTTAAGCACCAACAGCTCAAAACGATTGAGCTTTGTGGCATATGCTGGCTTGATCTTTATAAAATTGGAGGCTACATAAAACTTCAAATCAACACAACCATTTTCAGAATACATGGACAAGTTGTCAGTATCCTTTAGAATAGGAACTTGACCTCTTAGTTACTTGTAAAACAGATGTTTGGGCATTTCATATGTGGCAGAGTAGGCAGGTTAGATAAGAAGTATATATTTTTTGGAATGAAGGGAGGAGTCGTTGAAGTCTTTCATGACTGGGTTGCTGTGCGTTTTTTTGGGCTATATGATTATGTTTCAGCAGCATTATCTCATAATGTTAGAATCATAGAATCATAGAATCAAAGAGTTGGAAGAGACCTCATGGGCCATCCAGTCCAACCCCCTGCCAAGAAGCAGGAATGTTGCATTCAAATCACCCCTGACAGATGGCCATCCAGCCTCTGTTTAAAAGCTTCCAAAGAAGGAGCCTCCACACACTCCGAGGCAGAGAGTTCCACTGCTGAACGGCTCTCACAGTCAGGAAGTTCTTACTCGTGTTCAGATGGAATCTCCTCTCTTGTAGTTTGAAGCCATTGTTCCGCATCCTAGTCTCCAAGGAAGCAGAAAACAAGTTTGCTCTCTCCTCCCTGTGGCTTCCTCTCACATATTTATGCATGGCTATCATATGTTTTGCCTGCATATGTGGCTGGAATCTTCAGAAGAGAGAGAATGCTGCTGGAACATGGCCACACAACCCGAAAAACTCAAATCAATCAAGAGAGGAGTCCTATGGCACCTCTATTCCTATTAGAACAAATACCTTGATTAACAGAAAATGAACCAGACTGCAGAGATCACTCTTTTCCAAATGCCAGATTGTGCTCCTCCTTAGCATTTGGATCAAAGAGTACTGCATACTTAAACCATCTTGAGCTTAGAAGAAAGATAGTGATGATAAATCACCATGACATAAATGTGTACATAAGTATCAGTTCAGTACTTTTTCATATACTTTAGATCCCAATTCCTTTTTCTTGTGTATTGTGTCCTGTATATCAACACAGGTAATGGGGTCAACATCATCATCATCATCATCATCATCATCATCATCATCATCGTCATCGTCATCATCATCATCATCTGCAATTACTTATTAATCGCCCTCCATCCGAGAATGCTCTAGGCGATTTACAGCTAAATTGTAAAAGATAAAATACATACATACAGAATTTAAAAATTAAAAGAGATCAAATGCTCTAGTAAAAAGCCAGGACTTAAGTGCTAGAGTAAAAGGCCCTAAGTCATGCATGGCTCTCATATAGGGCGGCAAGGAATTCCATAAGGCAGGGGCAGAAATAGTAAACACCCTGTGTCTGGTACTTTCCAAGTGCACTTCTCTAGGACCCGGTATATATAGAGTAAGTTGCATTGGGCTGGTCGTTGCGACCTCCAATGAATCTGATGGAACAAGTAGTTTAAGGGGTAGAGAGCAGACCACATGCTATACAGATCTCTTGTCTAGACATTTGCTGATTTTCCCACCACCTCTTGCCCCACTTTGCCCAATGCTAAGGTTTATCTTGCATTTTTCTGTGAATCTTCATTCATATTTCCCTTAATCCTGATGTCTTCCTAGACTCTCAGCTTCACTCTTCTTCAGTACTATACCAAAGATGCTGAAGTTTTTATATAAAGCAAAATGGGACTGTCTTGTTTCCCTTCAACTTTCCTTCCCAGTTTACATTGCATTCTAGTGCAATGTTTCTCTGTGTTTCTCTCCCTGATATTTTAAGCTTGTAACAACTCCCCAAAACACTACAAAGCATGGCCAGTGGTAAGGGCTTCTGGGAACTCAAGTCTAAACACCAGGAGGACCAAAGTTTGAGAATCACTGTTTTATTATGTTCTTTTAAGCAATTGAATATACATTCCATCATAGCTATAGTGTTGGTTTGATGGCTGATATGCCTTTAGGGTTTCAATTAGATGGCCCATGTGGGGTCTCTTTCAACTCTACGATTCTATGATTATATTATTCCATTCTGATTTATTTCTGTAAACAAAAATAATTTTCTGCTTAGAAACAACATTGCTGGTTTCTAGAAAAACTCCTTCTTGGCTGCTTTCGGATACTACAAATCTACTGGGCAAAATAGGGAGGTAATTCATTGTTAATTTTGTTCTTGTAGACAAGAAATGATAATTTTACCATTTTTCTCCCTGCTGCAAGGCATTCCTCAAAATCTGTTCAGTCTGTAAGACCATTACAGCTCAGGATCTAATCTATGAACCAAACACAAACGGGCATATTTTTTTTTCAGAAAATGGCATTTTTCTGCTCAATTTTTTCTCTCTCTCTAGAAATGTGATTTTCTACACAAAAATGTTTTCTGACTAGAAAATGTCATTTTGTAAGAAGAAAAATACCCTCACACACATTTCTTACAGACCAGTGATAGTTCTCAACTGTGAAGATTCTCAACTGGCAGTATTCTCTTCATCAAGCTTTCACAACATCCAAGAAGTCATTTTTCATCTATTATTCAAATATCTTTCCTCTCACCTTATGGCAAGACCATTATTGGTTGTCTTGACTCATTGTACAATGTATCTTCAAATGGCTTTCATTTGAAGGAGAGTAGATTAAGTAATATCATTTTATTGGTTGTTTAATATTGGAAAGCCTATAAAAGATTCCTGTAATCTTTGTTTATAAAAGTACTTGTGGAGTGCAGAAACGTTAGTAGTAACATTGTTATCTCACTTCATAACCTTGTCCTTTCACATGTAGTTTGGAGAGGCATCAGGTTAGTCATATTGTGGAATACACTGTATACTAACTAGATGCGACCAGATTAGTTCATGGATTTGTAAAGAAATGACAGCTCAACCGATACAGATTTGTGTGGCGGGTGGAGCAGAGGAGACTCCTAAACTGCATCTCTTTCAAATAGACCAAGAAACTCAGAAGTATGCAAATGGCAAGGATGCTAAAAACTAATGAGTTTAAAGTTTGACTTTCAACAGTTGTGAGCAACATAGTCTGATTTTATATATCACAATGGGAGCCAAAGTAATAACTCTAGGAATGATGGGGATGGAGACAGTTTTCAGAAAGATATGCTATAAAGATGCAAACACTCGTGCATTTTAATAGCAAATGTCTGCTTTATTAGTTTTCTCCACTTCTCTATTGCCTTTGCTCTTGGTGACAGCTTTAAAACATAGATGTTTATCTTGATTTTGTTAATTGTGTATTTCCAAATTATTCTATTCCTCTGAGAAGCCAGACTTTTAGGCAAATATGGGAAATAGATACATATAAACACAGAGAATCATTCCCCTATAGAATTCCAATTTCTCATGAAATGTATTGTTGAAGGCTTTCATGGCCGGAATCACTGGGTTGTTGTAGGTTTTCTGGGCTATATGGCCATGTTCTAGAGGCATTTTCTCCTGACGTTTCGCCTGCATCTGTGGCAAGCATCCTCAGAGGTAGTGAGGTCTGTTGGAAGTAGGAAAATGGGATTATATATATGTGGAAAGACCAGGGTGGGACAAAGGACTTTTGTTTGCTGGAGCTAGGTGTGAATGTTTCAACATACAAACCACTTACAGACCCACCAAGAAAATCCAACAAATGCTACGTTCAGCAAAGGACAAGAGGGATCCTCTCACCTCTGCAGGAGTATACCGTATACCATGCAGCTGTGGACAAGCCTACATAGGGACCACTAAACGCAGCGCCGCCCAAACACGAATCAAGGAACATGAAAGCACTGCAGACTACTTCAACCAGAGAAGTCAGCCATAGCAGAGCACCTGATGAACCAACCTGGACATAGCAATAATTTGAGAACACAGAAATGCTGGACCACTCTAACAACCACCATGTCAGACTACACAGAGAAGCCATTGAAATGCACAAGCATGTGGACAATTTCAACAGAAAGAAAGACGCCATGAAAATGAACAAAATCTGGCTACCAGTATAAAAAACTCTAAATTAACAGCAAAACAACAGAGAGTAAACAATCAGGCACATCAAATCACTCTCAACAAAAGATTCCCCCCAGGCACTTCCAAGCCATTGAATGCTAATCAAGGTGATCAGCTGAAACATTCACACCTAGCTCCAGCAGACAAAAGTCCTTTGTCCCATCCTGGTCTTCCCACAGATATATAAACCCATTTTCCTACTTCCAACAGACCTCACTACCTCTGAGGATGCTTGCCATAGATGCAGGTGAAACGTCATGAAAAAATGCCTCTAGAACATGACCATATAGCCCGGAAAACCTACAACAACCATATCATGAAATACTACTTGAGACCTCTTCTGAGTGTGCAGCCAGACAAAGGCAGGGATAAAGAAGTGGTGTATGAACATATCCTTCTATTTATGACAAACATTGGCTGACCTACATTTGTAGGTTCTACTCCGTTAAAAAAATGTAAACATCTAAGTTTCACTGGCCTTCACTTGTTTGAGGTCATATTAACTGCTTCCTTGGTATAATTGTTAATCCATCATAGTGTGCCTGTTCAGCTTTTCCTCTCTCAGTAACTGATGTCTTCTAGAACTGACTTGGTTAAATACACAGGGAAGAGGTTTCTGGGAGTGAGTCCAAAGCAAACCAAGTTTCATTCCTGTGAAGGATGGGCTCTGGGTGCCCCTGTTGCGTTTCATTTCTTCATAGTATGCTGAGTTACTACGGCAGTGCAAAATTTGTAGCCACAGAGACATGTGCATGCAGTAGTTATACAGCAGAAATAAATTATTTGTGCAGTTTTAAGGTTCAGGGAATAGATCTACAAACAACATTTTCTTCTCAGTGTTTCATGAGATGTTATCCTATATAGCACTACATCATAATGACAGGCCTAACATGTCTCTCTTCCCTATATCCTTGGGTTGGCAGTACAGAGAGAGAAGAGACAACATGAAATGGGAAAGGGTTGAATACTCACTTGATTATTGCAAAGCTGTTTATCTTTCATTGCAGGCTTTCCCTTTTTTGGCATGCCCCGGAAAGTCAGCCTGCAAGCCATTCTAAAGTACAATGTTTGCACAGGACAATCACTTGTTAGGCTTATGCTCTGACACTGGATATGCCATGTTTGTACTGGCAGACCATTTGTGCTGCAATATTGTTGTATTACAAATATACGCACACTCTAAAATGGTGTCTGCATTTGAAAGATAACTAGGGATGGATAGATCAGTCTATTTTTGCTCTGTCTCACATTTTTGCTTCTGTTGTTTCATCACCCAGTTTTTTTCCAATTTCAGCTTTCATCAGCATTAAAAAAACTGGATTAAAAATTCAAATGTGAACAAATATCTCTGTGCAGGTACAACTGCACGAGGAGCTCCAATTTTTTTTGCTTTGCATTTAATGTTTGTTGTAGTCCTAAGTTTCAGGGACTCTGCAGATAGGTGGCTTCTTTTGGCTGCAATCATAGGGCAAGCCACCTGTCAATTATAGTTAGGTTCCCTGGTCCAGCCCCCTTTTTGGGTTTTTGGAGGGATTAGGAGCCAGTTTGAGTTCAGTCCACACAGAGAAGCTTTCCATGCAGGACATAATACCAAGAGCTCCTGTAGAAAGCTTCGTCTTCTACAGCTTGGCCGGGGTTATACAGCCCACAGTTTGACCGAGGATCATACAGCCTTACAGCTCCTTTGCTGAGGGACTTCAGCCAGCCATCACCGAAACCTGAACTCCTTTTCCTCTGGAAATCTACAAAGCTCTGCTTGGTAAGGGTCACTTACAGAATCCAGAAGCAGTTGGTACCGGGTGTAGGGGCTCCACGCCATCAGAGGCAAAGACAGACTGCCCAGATTAGAAGTTAAGGATTTCCCCATTAGTTACAGTTATGAAGATAGTACCTGTTCCCTGTGGACAAGATTGAGAGATAACCAATAGACTGTTAAGAAAGCCTTGAAGTACCTGTTTTATTTTCATTAATAAAGAACTTTGTTGAACCTTTAAGCAATCTAAAGACTCTGTTTTAAGGAAATCCAAGGGCCTTTAATCTGAGGCAGCCCCGGCATCCCGTTGGGCACACGGAATTTATGTCCTGTCTACAGTCTTATGCACAGGCCCAGTGTGCGACAGCACAATCTCTGAATCCATTTTATCACAAAATACAATTTTTAATCTTTTTTCTCTCTCCAAGTACAAATTTCTAGAAATGTTCAAAAATCTGCATTTTTAATTCCAGTGCTCAGAAATGCATTGCAAATCTGAGATAATTGCAACGTTGGAAGGATAACCATGTTTTTTAATCTGTGTATTAATCTGCAGTTGGCAAATTGGATCACATCAGAATGAATAAATAATGAAATAATCAAGCACTCATAAAAGAAGAGACCAACATTAAACATTGAAAAGTAAAAACTGTCAAATACAGGCAGAATTGATCCAGAATTCTAAATTCCAAAATACTCCAAATCCAAAATTGTTTACATGGGTAGCTGAGATAGTGACAGTTTTGCTTTCTGATGGTTTCAGTACACACATTTTGTTTCATACTCAAAATTATTTTTTTTAATTGTATAAAAATACCTTCAGGATATGTGTATAAAGTGCATGTGAAACATAAATGAATTTTATGTTTAGAGTTGGGTCCCATTTCTAAGATATCTGAATATATACATATGTGCAAATACAAGTATGTGAAAATAGTAAAAAGATATAAAATCCAAACATTCTGAACCCATGGATTTTGGATCTGTATACCTTTGAAAACATATTTTTTTAAAATCTCAGATTCAATAATATGGCTCTCAAGTGGGTTTGGTAAGGAGTAAATTCTACGTAATTATTAGTTCTATTCCGGAAGCAACTTGCAGTATGTTCTCAAGTCACGCCTGACACAATAAAAAATTAGTTCTTTTTAAATTTGGTTTCAGGCCTGGATGTGGAACAGAGATAGCTTTGGTTGCCTTAGTTGATGACTTACACAGAGAGCTAGACAGGGGGGAGGGGGAGTGTGCATCTGTTGGTTCTCTGGGACTTCTCAGTGGCTTTCAGTACCATATAATGGTATCCTTCTGGGACATCTCACTGGGATGGGACTGGGAGGCACTGTCTTACAATGGCTCTGTTCCTTCCTGGAGGGCCATAACCAAAATGTAGTGCTGGGGGAATCATGTTTGAACCCCTGATCATTTTCTTGTGGGGTTCCTCAGGATTCTTTTTTGTCCCACATACTATTTAACATATTTATGAAACCACTGGGAGAGGCCATCCAGAGTTTTGGAGTGCAGTGCCATCTATATGCAGATGATACCTAACACTACTACTCCTTCCCACCTAAAGCAAAGGAAGCTGTCCTGACCCTAAACCCCTGACTGTCAACAGTGATGGAATGGATGAGAGCAAACTTAATCCAGACAAGACAGGAGAGTTCCTGATAAGTCAGAAAGCAGATCAGGGAATAGGGTTACAGTCCCCTTGAAGACACAGTTTCACAGTCTGAGGGTCCTCCTGGAGTCAGTGTTGGACCAAGAGGCCCAGATATCTATGATGGCCAGGAGGGCCTTTGCACAATTCAAATTTGTGTGCCAACTAAACCCATTTCCCTAGAAGCTGTAAGTGAGACTGCCTTCAAAGAGTGTTTGGAAACTTCAGCTGGTCCAGAGAGCTGTAGCCAGGTTGATAGCTGGGGTTGGCTACGGGGAGAGAACTACCCCACTAAAGCAGAAACTCCACTGGCTGCCAGTTTGTTTTCAGGTCCAATTATGACCTATATGGTTCAGGTCCAGGCAAAACCTCCATCTCAAGCTTCGTTGGTGGGAATGAGAGAGAGGGCCTTATCAGTAGCTGCCCCTCAACTCTGGAATTGCCTGCTCAGGGAAGCCAGAATGGCCTCCTTCCTATTATCCTTCCAGTGGTAGGCTAAAACGCTTATATTCAGACAGGCTGTTAAAGAAGTATGCTTTTAATAACAAGTGAGGGGGGTGCTGTGTTTTTTTGTTTTTTTTAAAAAAATATGTTTATGGATTTTAATTGTTTTTTAAAAAATATTGATATTTAATTATGTTTTAATGTTTGTATATTGTAAATTTTAAATTGTATTAAAATACTTTTAATGTAAGCTGCTTCGAGTCTCCTTGTGGAGAGAAAAAGCAGGATATTAATGAAGAGGAGGAGGAGGATTGATTATGTGAGCACTTTATTTATTTATTTATTTATTTATTTATTTACAGCTTTTATATTCCGCACTTCTCACCCCGCAGGGGACTCAGGCCGGATTACAGTGTACACATATATGGCAAACATGCAATGCCAATTTTTGACATACAAACATATACAGACATACACAGAGGCTATTTAACTTTTTCTGGCCGCCAGGGGAGCTGTCGCTTTCATTGTCCATCTGCAACGCTGATGAAGCACTTCCACATTTCCCACATGCTTCCCCACTGGAATTCTTTGCTGGAGTCTTCTTTATGGCCTCATAAATCAGTTAATTTATCTAAAACCAGTTAATTTATCATAAATCAGTTAATCAGTGAACTGTTTATGTCCTATAACAGTTCACAGCCTGTTATACCTGCAGATTTGCTGCATTGTTGGATTTTCATTGGTAGGGTTGAATGTTATTTTATGCAAATATTGTGTTGTGAACTTATTTGGTTATTCTTTTATTTCCTATGTATGTTGTATTTTGTGTGTTCTGCACTATTGTGTGCTTTTGTTGAGCCACACCGAGTCCCTTCGGGGAGATGGTGGAGAGGTATAAATTATATATCTCTATCTCTATCTCTCTATCTCTCTCTCTCCCTATCTATCTATCTATCTATCTATCTATCTATCCATCTATCTATGCTAAACACTATGCTCCAAGATCCAGCCTTCTCACTGTTATAATACTGGAAACTGTGGCATGGTCTCAGGTTCCTGGAGGACTATCAGATTGTATTTTTTCTGTGTTTGCACAAATCAAGGAAGGCCCATTGACGCAGTACAAAAGGTTAGACTTGAATGGAACAAGTAGAGTAACCAGGTTCCCTGAAAACTTAAAAACTGAAACCACTGTGGAAGATACGGTGGGAGGTTAGAAGGCAGATGCTTGATGGTTCAAGGAGACTGATGAATATAAAAGAGAAAGATACTGGGGAAATGCAAGACAGCAGGTTGTTCCTTTGACTTTTTTCCCCCTTTGACCTGCCAGTGACCACATATTTATAGTGGCACACCCAGGGGCAGTCATCCCAAAGTTCTATATATGCACAATGAAAGATAATGCAAAGTTTGAAGCAGAACACAAGTCGGCAAGTAGTGATCTTTGCTGTCTTATGACCTGCACCTACACACCAACAGAGGTTTTCATTCACTATAGAGGCAAGCAAGTGTCCTCTCTCCTGCAGTTGGGGTGGTGCTAAAAGGTAATGAAATCAGGATCCAAAGCATTAAAAGCAATGTGTTCAGTGTGTCATTTCAGGAACAAACTTATTTACTTTTCTTTCATTTTTATTTATGAAAAAAGACCATGGCATCAGCTGTAGTTTTGTGTTTTTTGTTTTATTTTTAAAAAGACCAATATAAAGTAAAACAATTATCTATATACTTATTTACTGATTTATCAGTAGGCACTTTGTTGTCTTTTAGCTCACAGTATCTTTTTATCAATTAGAATGGAAGATCAGAGGGATGATTATGGACTTGTTCTGATGGGTATCCTCAATGTACAGTAACCAAACATTGCAAAATCTATCTTGCTTTTGAAAAAAAATTGTGGATTTTGGAGAGGCCAGAAATGTTCCTTTCTACACATCTAAGAATTCCCCAACAATATGTCCTATGGTGATACTTATTGAAATACTCTTGTGATTTTTTGGTGCCAAGTGTAACTTTTCTCAGCTCTGTTGTACACAACAAATTGGGCCTTAACACTCCTCTCATTTGTAGGGTTTTGCCGTAAGGAAAATATCTGCCCTGTATTTGTAGTTGGAAGTTCAGCTCCATAGCTGGAATTTCTTACTCATCTGACTTGTTCCTGGTTGTCCACCACCTTTTATAATGCCAAGTTTGTTTTGTGTGACTGTGTAAGTCCCAAGAGATAACTTTTGCAGAGATTTCTCACTCTAAATCACAATACACTGTAATTTGCAGTCAAAGGAGGACAACCAGTCTCTGAAGATTCACTTAGAAGTTCAACTTTGATTAACTCTACCCTCAGAGGATTATTTCTTCTAACATGATTTCACTTCACTTAGTTTGCCAAGTCAGGCCTTGGATGTTTATTGACAAAATAGCTGGGGTTTTATTTCAGCTTTCCCACCTTTTGCTTTACTTTCTGACAACCATTCACATTTTATCTTTTCTTTTTTAGTACTGAAGTATAGCAGACATTCTTTTTCTGCAGACAAATTAGAGGACTGCAGGACAATTTTCAAAAGGTTCATGTCACTGGGGATTAAATTATTTGTTCTCATCTCTACACAGCCATTGTATAGTTGCTTTTATTTCACTTTGGAATAGAAATGCCAAAGCCTGGTCATTTAGGTTAACCATAAATAAGTTACTTTTAAAAAGCCACAAGCCGCACATAATTTATTTGTAGAGAAGCGTACACTTTTTGTATTTTTAATGACATGATCAGATTGAAGATGTCATTGTTCCAGTACTCCTTACAACAATTCTGCAAGAAAGGAAACTCTTTCCTCTGTGTCAACCCTACATGGCATGGAATAAGAGTACTTGAAAACCATATCTCCCAAAATGAACCTGCAGGGGAAGACTTTTGTTTGGTCCCACCACCATCCCAGGCAAGCTGGGTGATAGATAGATAGATAGATAGATAGATAGATAGATAGATAGATAGATAGAGGGATAGATAGAGAATTAAGGAAGCATTTCGGTGTGTTAGCATTTCAGATAGAATTATTAATTTAAAAGAGGAAGTATAGTGTTTTATTATGTTATTCTTTAAGTGTCTTTTAATGCTGTTAACTTGTTTTTAAAATAGAAATGTGGTTTGTGTATTGATTTCTTTACTAAGAAGTTTATTTTAAAAAATATCAGTATGTTGATACCACCTTGGATGCCATGCTGAGAGAAAGGCAGGATATTAAATCTATCTGTCTATCTATCTATCTATCTATCTATCTATCTATCTATCTATCTATCTATCTATCTATCTATCGGAGCCCCTGGTGGCGCAGTGGGTTAAACCCCTGTGCCGGCAGGACTGAAGACCGATAGGTCGCAGGTTCGAATCCGGGGAGAGGCAGATGAGCTTCCTCTATCAGCTCCAGCTCCTCATGCGGGGACATGAGAGAAGCCTCCCACAAGGATGATAAAACATCAAATAATCTGGGCATCCCCTGGGCAACGTCCATGCAGATGGCCAATTCTCACACACCAGAAGCGACTTGAGCTCCTGACACGACAAAAAAAATCTATCTATCTATCTATCTATCTATCTATCTATCTATCTATCTATAGAGAGAGAGAGCGCTAAGTTTCAGACACATTGGGTCCTTCTATGCAGAGACATAATATGTCTCAGAACTGATTCAGTAGGAATAGGAATGGGGTATGATTCCAATACCCCAGCACCCCACTATCTCTGAAAAAAGCAAAGAAATTTCTCTTTACCGGTGCTGCCTACTCTTCCCTTCTTGTTTCATCATTTCTCAGTGAGCAAAGCAACTTGGGAAGAGGATTGGATGACAGGGGGCCAGAAGGGGCTGCCATCCCACCTCCCTGTGCTACCTGAGTTTGGGGAGCATGGAATAAATGAGGGAACACAATCCCAGATCCTGCATTGGAATCCAGGATGGCTGTTCTTGCTGCCCCAAAACAGAGGAAGATTCAAATTTTGGAGCAGAATTCACCATCCATTTTGTTTGTTTGTTTTTTAACTTGGGACACAGCCACATTAAGTGGCTTAACCAGAGTTAAATCACATTAGTCTATGTGCATTGTATGGATGCACCAGGCTAATGTGATACCTATATTACATTATTTGTCAGCGTAGATGCAGCCCAGGTCTTATCTCAGGCTATCAAGTAAAGTGTAGTGCAATGATAATATAAAGACTAAGAGCTATGAGCTATGAGACAAAAGGAAGTCTCAGAAATTTTTTTATAACTGACTAGCCGCCCTCTGCCATGAGTTGCTGTGGCCCAGTCTGGTGCTCTCAAAAATAAAGTAATGAGAAAGTGTTGGTTTCTAATATATGTAATTTCTCTATGCTTGTGGGTAAACAGTTCGTGGGGGTCATAATGCTCATTGATTGTAGGTGAACTGCAAATCCCAGTAACTACAACTCCCAAATGTCAAGGTCTATTTCCCCCAAACTCCATCTATGTTCATATTTGGGTATAATATTGAGTATTCCTGCCAAGTATGGTCCAGATCCATCCTTGTTTGAGTCCACAGTGCTCTCTGGATGTTGGTGAACTACAACTCCCAAACTCAAGGTCAATGCCCACCAAACCCTTCTAGTGTTTTCTGTTGGTCATGGGAGTCTGTGTGCCAAGTTTGGTTCAATTCCATCGTTGGTGGGGTTCAGGATGCTCTTTGATTGTAAATCCCAGCAACTACAACTCCCAAATGACAAAATCATATTTTTTGAGTGAAGGAAGGACATACATTGGGTTGTTAGTTGTCTTGTGTCCAAATTTGGTGTCAATTCGTCCACTGGTTTTTGAGTTCTGTTAATCCCACAAACGAACATTACATTTTTATGTATATAGATATGTTTATTGCACTGATTGAAGTGTTGCTACATTATGTTCATGATGTAACAGGGGATAGTTTCTCTTCTTTTGTGGTTTAACAGTGACTTTTATATGTTGCATTTAAGTTGACTGTATAGTTATGTGGATATATGTTAAAACACATGTGCATATAGTATTCAGACCCTCTATCTATCTATCTATCTATCTATCTATCTATCTATCTATCTGAAGACTCAACTTACTAAGATGTCCTATAAAACCTCAAAAGAGTTCTCCTTCTGTGGCGTGCTGACACACACTGATTGTTGCCCACAACCCAAATAAATTCATCCTAGCTATATAGATGTTTGAAAGAAATGCAGTCAGAATTTTGCTGTCTGTCACAGACAAAACTGAAAGACGAAAGGACAAATAAAATATGACTGTGTGGATCATACAGATTGAAGCTTTGAACTAACAAAATAAGAGCAATTCAAAGTTATTGGTAACATTAAGGGCTTCCTTTCAGTGTGGCAGGTCAAGACATAACCAACAGAGCTCCTAGGGAAGGCTTTGTGCTTAATTCTCCTGAGCAAACAAATACAGAAAGCACATCTCAGAAAGCACTACAGCAAAAAATCAAAGCCGATAGCCTGATACCCCTTTGCATTATTGATATGTTAGACCTTTGTTATTGCCTACCAAAACTACAGCATATTCAATACAGCTTCATTCAGTTGTTTTTGTTTTTCAAGGCAGCAAGCCAAATTTACTGGTTTGTACAGCACAGTGTATTGTATACACAATAATGTGACTTTGTAAAGGGAGGTTGAAAAAAGCATATACAAAATGGCAGTGTGAAAGGAAGAAAGTCATGATTCAACAGAAATATAAACATTCCACAAATATATAAATCTCCCTTGCCTAGTTTCCAACAGACCTCACAAACACTGAGGATGCCTGCCATAGATGTGGGTGAAACATCAGGGGAGAATGCTTCTGGAACATGGCCGTACAGCCGGGAAATCTCACAGCAACCCAGTGATTTTGGCCATGAAAGCCTTCGACAACACAAAGTCATGATTGTTGTTGTTCATTCATTCAGTCGTCTCCGACTCTTCGTGACCTCATGGACCAGCCCACGCCAGAGCTCCCTGTCGGCCGTCACCACCCCCAGCTCCTTCAAGGTCAGTCCAGTCACTTCAAGGATGCCATCCATCCATCTTGCCCTTGGTCGGCCCCTCTTCCTTTTACCTTCCACTTCCCCCAGCATAATTGTCTTCTCTAGGCTTTGCTGTCTCCTCATGATGTGGCCAAAGTACTTCAACTTTGTCTCTAGTATCCTTCCCTCCAGTGAGCAGTCGGGCTTTATTTCCTGGAGGATGGACTGGTTGGATCTTCTCGCAGTCCAAGGCACTCTCAGAACTTTCCTCTAACACCACAGTTCAAAAGCATCTATCTTCCATCATGATACATCGTATTATTTAATTAACACATATTTTGGTAGTTTCAACATTTTGTTCTGAGGCAATGTGAAGGTGTTTTCCGGACAATGGGGAAATACTTTGGGGCCCATTTTCCTTTTATTTTAAGATGTTACCTGATAAGTATTTACTTCATTTGCCACAATAGTTTTTCAAAGCAGGCACTTACATCTCAAATATCTAGTGTGAAAGCTGGATAACAGAATTTTGCTCCAGTCCTTGCATTTTGAGTTCGAGAAAGGTGGGGTAGAAATATCATAAATAAATAAATAAATCTGTGCTGTAGAATTAACACACATTGAGACCACTTTAACTCAATGTTATGGAATGCTGGAAGTTGTAGTTTAGTGAGGCACCCGCACTCTTTGGCAGAGAAGGCTAAATGCTTTGTAGCTTGTACAGCTCCCGTGATTCCATAGTTGAGCCATGGTGGTTAAAGTGGTCTCAGATCACATTAATTCTGCAGTGTAAATGCACCCCACGAAGTTTAAACATCCTTCTGCTGTGGAAACTGTTCTTCTTGCTTCTGCATTTGACAACTGATAAGGATCCTATATGCAATAATGACTAGAAACCTGTGGTTTATGTGTTTGAAATGATGGTCTTTCTTAGATATTGGATGGGCTGAAGAGAAGTATCACTCTGCTTCTCTTCCTTTGCTGTGTATTCTCATAATCTGTAATGATTACTTGATCAATTCTGGCCAAAATGTTGTGAAAATGCATTTCTGAATCTTACACTACAGAAATTTATATATGAAGGTGGCAATATGTAATAATAACAATTAATAGAAGACATGTAAGCTGTACTTTGTAGTGTGCATGGCTTACTTGGCTCCATTAAGGGTGATCACAGGAAACTTGGTTATTCTTTTCAAAATGTAAAACTGAAAGAAATTTGGGAAATGCCAAAGAAAACTGGGTCTGTTTGGAGATCCTGAGACTGTAACAAAAGCAATGTGATATGAAATTACCCCAGTATCTGTGATTCTGCAATATGTGCTTAACCTGATTAACTAATGAAACTTTCTAATTGAAATGTGTCCAGCGTAAGGTGGAGAAGGAGCTGGCTAACATGAGGTTTTATGGTTTCTAAATTGAATTTAGCCCACCCTTTCAATTACTTTTTAATCTGCCTCCAAAGTCTGAGGCACCCTAGTAATTTGTAGTGATGCCATTACCAGGTGGCTCCTAGCAGGCAAATATGATGCCATTTAAAAATGTTGCCATTGACAGGAACAGCTCTCCTGAGACATGTGTATTAGAAACCTGAAAGCCTATTTAGAAGCTGGAAATATATGATCTGCTATCAAAAAGAGACTTTTCTTTTTATGAAAGTGTGATTCGGTCAGTCTCATTTTTTCTTTTGTTCATTCCGAAGTGAAAAGTACAGATTAAATAATAATAATAATAATAATAATAATAATAATAATAATTATTATTATTATTATTATTATTATTATTATTATTATTTCTACCCCACCACCATCTCCCCGATGGGGACTTGGAGTGGCTTACATGGGGCCAAGCCCGGACAACATATTACAGCAATAAAATCAAAGCATATACAACAGACAACAACAACATTATCAAAATGACATTAAAAATAAAATAAAATAAACATCCCAATAAACACAATCACGATAGTGATGACAAAAAACTTACTTGAGAGTCAACTCAAGGATTGTGTTATTCTTCATTTTGGGATGCAGTTTAGGTGAAATTGAGTCTCTGCATTGACTAGTGCATCAGAGGAGGAATCTACACTATAGAATTAATGCAGTTTGACACCACTTTAACTGCCATGATGCATTGCTATGGGATCATGGGAACTGTCATTGGTTGAGGCAAGAGCACCCGTTGGCAGAGAAGTCTAAAGGCCTTGTAAAATTACATGCCCTATGTTTCCATAGTATTGAATCGTAGCAGTTAAAGTGATGTCAAACTGCACTTATTTTACAGTGTTGACACAACTTGAGTCTTTCTGGGTTCAATGATTAAAGTCTGCCACCATGGAAACCAAGGTACCAATAGGTATGCAATATACCCACACCCATTTGATGATTTTGAGGATTGAGGCTGGCAAATACTTCATTGTTTTTGTTACAAAGTTTCCCACCTTTCCTCCACATGACAGAAACTGAATCTACACTGCCATATAATCCAGTTCAAAGCAGATACTCTGGATTCAGAAACTGAGTTATATGGCAGTGTAGATGGAGTCTATCTCTCTCCATTTCATCATTTAGAAAATGCCCCTTAAGATAAGTTACCCTGAAATTGAGTAAACGATAAGTCAACTGAAGGTGAGCCTTTGACTAGCAACCTCATCAGAAGAGGGTAGAATTGGCATCATGCTCCACATTGCCTTCTCTTTGAGCATGGAGCCAGTCGTCTCCCATTACATGATGCACAGATACTTCTGGTGGGGCTCCATGCTTAAAGGAAAAGTGAAGTGGAGCATGTCGCCACGATGGCAACATAGGAGGCTTCCTATGTTCCACTAGGAACAATAAGGGGAAGCCGGGGGTCGACACTTCTCCTGTGGGATGGTTAACTGAGTGAGTCGGGTGATGTAGGGTGTGGAATGATGAATTCCCCACGCCCCATGATGTGCACCACCAGCACAACATTTGGGATAATGTCCTAAGTGGGAATTTGGAACCTTTGCCTGGGCATAAAAACATGTTCACTAGATTACCCTGGCTGTCAAATGCATACTCTTCTACCAGGATGGAATGGGTAAGAAAGGCATAGTTCTAATACTGAGAGTTTACTCTGGGAGGAAGATTTTGCCTGCTCCCAGATTCAGTGAAACCTGTTCCAAGATATGTATGAGCAAGTTGACAGCTACTTTACACATCTCATCAGCTAAACTAAACAGAGAGTTTAGAGACATGAAAAGGATTTTCCCTATCATTTAGCACAGAGACATAGTTACCTTAGGAGACAGACATTATGTAGCAATGGGGACAATGAGGTGCTTTGAACAAGGAAGCATGGGGAGGATATACCTCTGGATTTTAGATGTGACAGAAGTTCTTCAGTTGTGCAAAATTACAATAACTGTTGCCATGTTGTCTGGCCTTATTAAAGTGCCATGAAATTGATCTTTACTCATGTATACTTGCTGAATTTGAGAAAGAAAGAAAAGACGCCACTTTTGTGCATAGATTTGGTACAAAAATAAAGAAAACTTCACACTCATATTGGAGACAAGGAACCTTTCAAAGGTTAGCAATTTATTTGGCTGCATCGGAGTGAATTGTCTTTTGAAGAATGAGACCATTAACAACATTCCTTGATATTTCTAGGATCTTGGATACGTGTTTTTTATTGTTCCTATGTCCACCTATCTCAGTTTGAGATAGGTTTCTTTGTTATATTATTTTGGTTTCTGATAAATACAGAACACACACTAAGGCCCGAAAGGTCTTAAAAGTGAGACCCATCTTGGTTTAACTGGAGGTGTCCAAATGACACCTCCAGAAAAATCAAATTCATTTGGGTCTTACCAGATATGGACCCTGTGTGGATTGGACCTGGGGGCCTCATCATGTAATCCCCAGGCCCAATCCACACAGCCATCTCAGTTTTTTTGGGCTCCAGGAACTCAAAAAACTAAGAGGACACCCACACCCTTCCCTAACCCCAAAATAACTCCTTAAAACTAAAAAAAACTGTCACACAAGGATGACCATGATGGCAGCCAAGTAAGGGGTTGTATTTATTTATTTTAAAGAAGTTATTTTGGGGGTCTTTGGATGGCTGCATTGGGATGGCATGTAGCCACATTCCCTGGGAAAGCCTGGGTTTTGGGTGGCTTGTGGGGACTCAAACCTGCGCCAAAGTAGATTTTTAAAACTCACTTTAGCGCAAATATGAGTCCTGTGTGGAAGCACCCTAAAAGGATATAATAAAATACTTTTCCGTCCTCTTTCTTCAGCCCCCATTTCAAAAATAATAAAAACATAATAAAAAGAATACATGGTTAAGCTATCTTCAAACTGGCTGCCCACTGCATTTTCAGTCTATTTAACAAACAAATAAAAAACCAAATTTATTCTTTCATACTTACTTATGAGAGGCCACCATCCAAAGCAGTCTGTCTGCTGTTTGAAGCATAAACTACAAGGAGCCACTGGGAATACTTAATGGAATATTATCCCCCTAAAAGTAAAAAAAAAAATCATTTTTAATATTCATCTCATTGAGAACATTTGGAAAAGTCATCCTTATCTGAATAGTGCCAGAAAATAATTCTCTGTGAGGTTCCCTTTGTGGTTGCTTATTAATATGTGTTCATTCTTTTTTTAAAGAATGAGTTATTAGAGTCTTAAGTCCTTATCACAAACAATTTGTTTTGTAGATACGTAGCTGCTTTTGATTATGTTTGGATATGTTTTTCATGAGGTTTGTAATCATTGGCAGTTGTCTTTCTGGGCAACAGTGTTGTATCATACGCCAATTGCTCTAGTGTTTGTGTGTCAATTAAATTGCATGTCTACTGCCTCACAAATGGACATGCTGTGTATATTTTTTCCATTTCTTACCTGGCTCAAGTGTCACATTTAGTAGATGTTTTTGTATTTTTTAATATTCCAAATGTAATAATTTTTGCATATATAATTTCTTCTTGTCCTTATAATTAAGCTAGTTAAATGCCATGACTTTCTCAATTCATAGCAGATAAATTCAGTTAAATACCTAATATTTAGTCTACACCTAGTCATGCCAATGCGGAAATGAAAAAAATTCAACCTGTTATGTTGCTTTACTCCAATGGATACTTGTGTAATTTGAGGCTGAAGTCCTATATTAACATATTTAAGAGGACTAACCTCTGCGTAAACATGCTAAAGGAATCCCTTCTTGTCATAATCAAACTACTGCTGACAGTTAATATATTTATTTTTATTTATTTGTCGTGTCAGAACAACCAGTCAAATTATATTACATTTCTAACAGAACAAAGCAAGCAAACAAATAAAATACAAAATTTGTGAGTTTGGTAGTTCATCAAATGTCCTTTGACCAGTAGCTGGCCACTTGGAGTGCTTCTGGTGTTGCTGCAAGAAGGTCCTCCATTGTGCATGTGGCAGGGCTCAGCTTGCATTGCAGCAGGTGGTCAGTGGTTTACTCTTCTCCACACTCGCATGTCGAGGATTCCACTTTGTAGCCCCATTTCTGAAGGTTGGCTCTGCATCTTGTGGTGCCAGAGCGCAGTCTGTTCAGCGCCTTCCAAGTCGCCCAGTCCTCTGTGTGCCCAGGGGGAGTCTCTCATTTGGTATCAGCCATTGGTTGAGGTTCTGGGTTTAAGCCTGCCACTTTTGGACTCTCGCTTGCTGAGGTGTTCCAGCGAGTGTCTCTGTAGATCTTAGAAAACTATTGTTGACGTGCTGGCTGATACCTAAACAGGGGATGAGCTGGAGATGTCTCTGCCTTGGTCCTTTCACTATTGGCTGCTACTTCCCGGTGGATGTCAGGTGGTGCAATACCGGCTAAGCAGTGTAATTTCTCCAGTGGTGTAGGGCACAGACACCCCGTGATAATGCGGCATGTCTCATTAAGAGCCACATCCACTGTTTTAGTGTGGTGAGATGTGTTCCACACTGGGCACGCATACTCAGCAGCAGAGTAGCACAGCGCAAGGACAGATGTCTTCACTGTATCTGGTTGTGATCCCCAGGTTGCACAACCTGGGACAGTTAATATGATTGTGGCACATTTATACCACCCTCCAGCATTTCACAGAATAAACTAGAGTATATGTCATCAAGGAACACAACAGAGTCTTCAAGATGACAAAAGCATTAATGGGAGAAAATATACAAGCCAGGAGGGGCTGCAACATTTTGCTTTTGCCTGAGCCTAATGGAGAGGGCAAGGTCCTACTTCCTCCCATCTTCTTCCAGTTACTGAGTTAAGAATTTTAGCATTTTGAACTCAATTTTAAGCAGTTGAAGTAAAGTGAGGACAAAGGGAAGAAGGGAGACAAACTAGGACATTTTGAGGATGCTTCCAGACAGCAATTTAGTGTGGGCAAACATGGGTTAAAGTAACTTGACATTTTCTCCTGCATTGCTGTCCTCACGCCCACCCAAAAAACAGGCTTTCCTGCTTGGGTGTCCCCATGTTATTGTGGTAAGTACCATGATGGCATGGGGCCACCCCCCTCCCCCCACACACACAATAGCCCTTAAAATAAGTAAAAACTTACTGGGCCACCTCTCCAGAGTCCTCCTAACAGTTAAAAATAACTCATCAGGAGGTGGGGGGGGCGTGATTTCCCCGTGCCTCCTAGCGTGTCATTTTTACATGCCGGTAGGCCTCTGGAGAGACATCATGGTGGCCTGGTAAACTTTTTACTTATTTTAAGTGTTTGGGGTGGGGTAGGGTGGGGTGGGGTAGGGAGGGTCTTAGTGCTCTCCTCAGTTTTCTGGGCTTTTGGAAGCTTGAAGTACTGAGATAGGCTGTGGAGACTGACCCCCAGACTGCGGAAGTCCCCACAGGGCCCATTCTCCATTAGATTTGAGCCATTCAGGAATGCCCAGATCTAATGCGGTATCAAGTTAATTTGGGACAAAACAGGGTTTTCTTGCTTTGTCCTGAATTAATCCTCTTTTATTAGAGGCATCATTTGGACACCTCGGTCAGGACTTGCATTTTGGGCCCTATCTGGAAGGGTCCTGAGAAAGTGGGACAGTAGAAGATTAATCAGAACTATCAAATTGGGACCATTGGAGGGTATGGTTTATAACAGAACATGAGGAAATAATTGTTGCTCTGTGACTGTCAGAATTCTCCAGCCAGCATAAATGTGTAAAAATTACTGTTTTGAAAGCTTGGATATGTAGCGAATAGCAATGTAATAAAGGAAGAAAGTTAAAAGTGCTTGGCCTGTCTGCCAAGCCTACAACTTGGAAAGAAAGTTCAACCAAATGAGCTGGCTAATGGGCAAGTTCAGATTTATAGAGGGTGAGAATTAGTCAGCTTCCTGCCAATGGCAAATTGGTTCAAGCTGAGGAACTCAACAGACCTGACTGACAGTCTTTATGCTTGCTGCTCATTAACACCGAGTTGACTCTACCTGGTCGGTTGACTTCCCCGATGGATTTGGAGAGTATACACATTTTCTGCTCAGTCGTGCCAATACTTCTTAGTCTCTAGCAGACCAAATTTGTGTAGTTGACAAAAAGTGAATATTTGTCCCACACTGTTGTTCTCGTTAAGTGAATAGGAAAAATGAGTTCATTTCAATATTTCAGCATTTCACTCTCATTCTTTTTATTCTTAGTATTGGTGTAGAGGTACACAGGGGGAGTGTGTTCCTGTTGGTTCTGCTGGATCTCTCAGCAGTTTGCAATACCATTAACCTCAGTATCCTTCTGGGTTGTCTCACTGGGATGGGATTGGAAGGCACTGTTTTACAGTGGCTCCTTTCCTTCCTGGAAGGCCATACCCAGAATGTGGTGCTGGGAGACTCCTATTCAAACACCTGGCTGTTGCCCTGTGCTGTTTCTCAGGGTTACATTTTGTTTCCCATGCTGCTTAACATATACATGAAGCCACTGGGAGAAGTCATCCAGAAATTTGAAGTATGGTTCCTCCTACAGGCAGATGACACCCAAATTTAATACTCCTTTTCACCTAATGCCAAGGAAGCTTTAATGACCCTAAATCAGTGCCGGTGATCAGTAAAGGACTGGATGAAGGTAAAGAAATTGAAACTTAATCCTGGTCAATCAGAAGGCAGATCAGGGAATAGGGATCCAGTCTGTGCTAGATGGGGGTCATGCCCCCCCCAAAGATGGAGGTCCACTGTTTGGGGGTCAAAATGCTATACTGCTTGCTATATACCTTCAATTATATATGACTCATGGTGACCCTAAGATGAACCTATCAGAGGATTTCCTTGTCAATATTTGTTCAGATGGATTGATGAGAGTATATGATTTGCTGAGGATTACCAAGTGGGTTTCCATGACAGAGTAGAGATTCAAATTTAAGTCTCGCAGTGTCCCAGGCCAACATTCCAACCTGGGTCTCAAAATATAAAAGTATTAGCAAAGCTGGTAAATTTTTATTAGAAATAAACTGAAATTATGTATTCAGCCACCTCTGTTTTTTGCTATACATCTTAATCCCCCTTCCACACACACACATGATAATGAACTGAGAATGAAGTTGAGGGTCTATCACTTTCATAGAACCATAGAGTCATAGAATCAAAGAGTTGGAAGAGACCTCATGGGCCATCCAGTCCAACCCCCTGCCAAGAAGCAGGAATATTGCATTCAAATCACCCCTGACAGATGGCCATCCAGCCTCTGTTTAAAAGCCTCCAAAGAAGGAGCCTCCACCACACTCCAGGGCTTTGTAGTGTAATTTAATATCTCCAACTTAGCTAAGAAATATACTACTACTATTAAATACTGAACATTTTATAGTAATTTTATGAAGATTTTTTTTAAAAAAATAAAGAAAGAAGTTACTGCATATATAGGAAAATCCCCTAGGATGACTGTTTATGACAGCTCTAAAAGCTCTTCTTCCTCCAAGATGTATTTCATTTTTTCTTTTGTTTAGTTTTGCTGTACAAGGATGGCTTCATCAGGTCTTTCACAGAGAGTAGTATCTTATTGGGAAATTTGGATGTGACAGTCTAAAATTCAGACCTCAGCCACTCATGTTAATATTTAAAGGCAGTGTGGCCACATGAGAGAGGATAGGCAAGCTAGGGTTATACCCCACCCATTACCTCAGTCAGAGGCTACAACGGTGTCTTTGTACCATTCAACTGGTGCTTGCTGCCTGTTGGGCCCAGCTGAAAATGCATGGCCCAAGGTAGTGGGATTTAAAACAAAGCAAAACCTTTAAAGATGATAAGAAGATATCCTGCTAGATCCTAACAAAGATCATCATACCCAGTGTTCTGTTTCTTCAGTGGCCAACCAGTAGACAAGCCACAAACAGAGCATGAGCATAACAATGCCCTTCTACTCAGGTTTTCAAGCAAATGAAATATCAAGGCACACTGTCACTGATATTGCCTTCCATTATTTTGTTAAATTCTCTTTTAATGTCATCCAAATTTGTGACCATCATTCATTATGCCTCTTCTGACAGCAAATTCCAATGTTTAATTATGTGCTTTATCAGGCTGGGAATATTACAGTTCTTGAGATTTTGGGCTGCAGGTCTCAGCACTCCTCACTATTAACAATTATGACTAGGGTTAATAGGATTTGCATTCCAACTTCTGAAGGACTGCATGGTTTTTATCCAATATCCTATAGAAAAAATCCTTTTATTTACCTTCAATACTTTACCATTGTGTTATATGATGTTATAACAGTGTTATAATCTAAGCTGACTTGGCAGCCAGTAACAAGAACCTTGTGCTATTGGTAGTTTTATCTTTGCTTCCTTTTGTAATCACCCAAAGATAACATCTCTATAAAATAATGACTTGTCCACATATCAGCTGTCATTATTTACAGATAGGTTTCCTTTCTCTTTGTTTACAACATGATGTTGTTGAAGGACTTCACCAGTGAAAAAGTGATTTTGATGGAATCTTGGTCGATCATACTCTTTTGGTCTTTATGATAAGATGAAGTAAGACCACATCCATCACAGTCCTTCTCACTAAATAAGTAGCACAATATAAACCAAGGTAGCACATAGAAACCCTGTAGACAAGGGCCAGAACTAGGCAGCATGGCAGATATATTACTGCTGTCAAAACCCGCTTCAGCTCCACAACACATCTTCCTTTCTTTCTTGGAAAGGCTAGTAATAGAAAACAGATCAGTGATATAACAGCACTCTGGGTTTCCATGACTCTGCTCAACTTTATGTTCTGTTGCTTTCAAAATTAGGTATCAAGAGTATTTGAACATCACATCATATATTTTACATTACAACATGTGACTGGGATGTTGTGAGGTGAGGAAGAAAAAGACACAGTATGTTGATTCTGGTAGCAGCAGCCTCATGCTGTCTTGTTTGTCTATCTTCAGACTAAAGGAAAGTGTGTTTTATACTGTCTGGTATTTCTATGAACCACCATCTTGACATCTTGTTAAAAACTGGACCTTGTTATTGTGAGGCTGAAACAAAGCTAACTTTGTCCAGATATTCACCACAGAGCTTTCTATCTACAAGTTAGAGTGTCTTAGTAGAGCTGTTATTTGTGTAGAAAATCTTCATGATTATGGGAATTTCCAGCTAGTCAACAATCGCAGAGTAGCAGAGAACTTACAATAGAGCAGTTGTGGCTGGTGTCCTTATCTCATTGGGGCAGTGAATTCACTCTAGGTTGCAACCTGAAGGGGGAAGGAGCTATCCATGGTGCTGACCCCAATTTCCAGTATCATGGAGTGTGCTGGTACGGCTATACCAGGAGCTCCAATTTTCTTTTCTTTTTGTAATCTGTTTTGCAGTCATAGGGCAGGCCTCCTGTCCATCATAATTAAGCTTTGGTTCCACCCCTTGTTCTGGGCTCTGGGAGGGAAAGGAGCCATGTTTTGGCAGTTTCACACAAGGTAGCTAAGCTATAGGACGTAGACCAGGTCGTCCCATAGAAAAACCTCCTTTCTCCATAATGTCCGGGGATACAAAAAAGGAAATTCCAGGAGAAAGGTCCCAAAAGCTCTGGCTGAGAGCTCACAGCCTCTCAGCAACAGAGGGAAAACAGCCTTGAAGTTTCAAAGTATTCTCGGAGGGAGGAAAGCATTACAGATCTACTGAACTCCAGCTCAAATATCTTCAAGCGTCGGCTGGTAGGTCTGCTCTATACCCAGACACATTTGGAATTGGTAATAGCACCCACACTGATGAGGCATAGATAGAAAGCAGCCTGGGAGAGGTTAAAAAGGGGTTTTCCTACAGAGAAAGTTTAGTTAATCAAAGTCACGTGCCAGTCTATTGAGGACTAGACTAAGAAAGCCTTGAAGTGTTGTTTGAACTTTTGAAGATTTGTTGTTTGTTCCATAATAAAGACTTTGTTGTATCATTAAAGACTCTAAAGACCATCACTTCAGAAAAATCCCTGAGAACCTCTCTTTGAGGCCCCCTGGCTTCCCGCTGGGCTTAAAGTATACATCCTATAGAAAAGTACAGCTGTTACAGGCCCAGCACGCGACAGAACATGGAGAGCTCCTTTATTGTCGAAATCAAAGCTCTGAGTGGAGCAAGTATCTTGAAAATTTAACTGTATTTTAACTGTATTTTAACTTTTCTATCCAAAACGGAAATATTTTTTTAATGTACATGTATTTGCCTTGTTTTAACTTCTATCATGTTATGTCATGTCATTGTTATCCACTTTGAGTCCCTATAGGGGAAAAGGTGGGATAAAAATAAATTTAAAACATAATAGAATTATCACATATGTAAGTAGAATACTGAGAAATTCAGTTAAATAGTTTTATCATCTTGTTACATAAATTACTAGCTATTGGTTTAGCAGATAGTGCAAAGGTAAACGATCAATCACTTGTTGTTCATTTCCCCTTTTTCAACTCTTGAAATAAATCCCTTTGATTCTGAAATCAATGCTCAGTTGGCTCAAGATTTTTAAAAATCATTTATAATGTTTTCTATGAAGCTGGCCATTTAAAAATACTAATACTCCTCAACTATCTCCCCCGTGGAGACTTCTGCTCCTGGTAGCTGAAAATGTCCTTTGGAAGTATATAAACATAAATAAACAAACAATAGGGGATTGTGAAATGGTCTCCTAGATAGCCAGAGGCAGAGACAGATCCTTGTTTGCTAGCAAAGTATGGATAACTACTTCCTGTCAGGGAAATACGAACATATCCAATTTAACACACCTGCTGACAAACCAAAACATTTCATCTTCTCAGGATGTAAGCCTCAATCGACTCTCAATCAGTAGCCTTAGACCAATCAATATGTGTGGTCCAGCAGAGAAGTGTTTTGTCTATTTTGTGGCACCATTATAAATAGCCTCCCTATTCTTAGGTGTTAGGTGCTTTAATGGAATTTAAAGGAAACACCTCTCCAATATTACTGGATTTGTTGTTTGGTGCTATAACATCACCCAGTGAGGTTTTCTTCTTTTTGGTTGGATTCAAGTGCAATGACAGTTCTGCACGGTGTTAATTTCAATGATAAGCTTCAGCTACTGAAGATGACTTAGTGGCACTTGTATAGTATTATGTTGGTCTTAGAAAATGAGATTAATGTGGAAAGTTGTATATGTTTTATTCAATGGGTTGATCCTACCAAGATTATACTTTTGACCTAAAACCTAGTTTTATCAAAAGCTATTTTAAAAAACAAAACAAAGCACTGCATCAGCCTAACTCTTTCACTCTGCTGCTTCTACTGTTGAAGCTGAGTTGTGCTGCTTATCACAAAATTTGAATTGAATTTGAAGGGCTCTTCATTCAAGTAAGCACAGTAAGGAATAGGGGAATCACATCAATGATCTAGCAATGTTGTACAGATTATTATTATTATTATTATTATTATTATTATTATTATTATTATTAAACACAACAAGATGAGTCCACAGCAGACACTCTACTGGCTGTTGTATTAGATCACATGTGTTTAGGACTGTGTGATGTATCGGCGAATAATGCATACATATCCCAGTAAGGTAATAATAATAATTAGGGCTGGGCGGTTTCGTTTCGTTAATTCGTAATTCGTTAATAATTCGATAACGAACCATTCTGGAGCAATTATTAAAAAAAACGAATTTTCTAAAACGTTTTGTAAATGCTTCGTATTTCGATATTGTATTCGTTTCGTTATTGTTTTGAGGTCGTTTCGTTATTATTTCCGCATGTCTGGGCCAGTTTTATGGTTTAATTAGTGAAAAAAAATTATAATATCACACCAACAGGCAACAACAGAGGGAGAGGGAAGCTTCAGAAGTTTTTGGAGGTTTTTTAGCGTATTTCGCGGTCGCGTCCGCCATTAACGAATCGATTCGTTATTGTTTCGGAAATCAATTCGTTAATGTTTTGTAATTTTTTTTTCACATTTACGAAATTTCGTAAATATCGAACTTTTTAAAAGGAAAATTTTGTAATTATTTTAAATATCGAAACAAAAAAAAACCCCCAAATACAAATCGATTTTAGAAACAAATTTTTCCGTTGTTACCCAGGCCTAATAATAATAATAAACCTTTATTTGTACCCCGCTACCATCTCCCGAAGGACTTGGTGCGGCTTACAAGAGGCTGAGTCCAAATACAACAATAAAACAACAACAACCACAACAACATAATAATAATAATAATTCAAAAAACAAAGCAATAGCAAAGTATAGCTATGGAGGGGGATGGGCATGCATATACCCTAGCTCTCTAATAAAGTGCGTTGGGACATAATGCTAGGAGTTTCCTTATTCTGGAAAGGCACACTGGAACAACCATGTTTTCAAGCTCTTCCTAAAGATAGCTAGTGATGGGGCCTGCCTGATGTCCTTAGGGAGAGAGTTCCAGAGTCGAGGGGCCACCACCAAGAAGGACCTATCCCTCGTCCCCACCAGTCGCGCTTGCGATGCCGGTGGGATCGTCAACAGGGCCTCTCCAGATGATCGAAGAGATCATGTGGGTTCGTACACACAGAAGGTGGCCTTCTGCAGCTGGCAGATGGTAATTTTGTAAATGCAGATTGTGTTTAAGTGCAAGCCAAGGTCTTTAGGCACTGCACCCAGTTTTCCGATCACCACTGGGACCACCTTGACTGGCTTGTACCTGAGTCTTTGCAGTTCTATCTTTTATTATTATTATTATTATTATTATTATTATTATTATTATTATTATTTCCCTACTTATCTCTCCTGCGGGAGACTCAAAGTGGCTTTGATCCATGTCAATAAGTAGGATTTCAACCAAAAGTCTTCCAAAACTTTGCCTGAAAATGCTAAGAATTGAACACAGAAATATTTCATTGTGCTTTATCACTGAGCTACGACCCTTCACTCTCAACTATTTGTGTCCCCCTGACACATAAACTTTATGTTTTTACACATAATTCCATTTCACTTATTAATCTGTGATATGAAAGAACATCTGATTTGTATTTAGACCTGTATTTCAGTGCTTATTCAGACTAGCATTTCTACTAAAATTGCATATTTAAATGCATGTGTTCTCTCAAATTAATATTTTAATCCCATTTAAACTACAGAGAATTGTGCTGTGACATTTGGAGGAGTGTGAAATCCATTAGAGAATGACGTTCCACTCTGTATGTTATGGTGACTCTTGCAGGTGTGGATCATGTTATTATACATCAGACTTTGCCAAGCTTGAATGCTATATGTTTTTTTCACATTGTTAGTGGTTTCTGACACTCTCAAGCAATTTCAAGGAAACAAAGAAAAGTTATGATGACAAGCAAAATGTTTTATCCAGTTGTGTTGGACAACCCCCTAGAAGGTACATGATGGTCCCTGTGTAATTGTCTGGGCACCTGAAGTGGGATAAAATGTTATATTGCAAACAGTACAGGCCAGTCAAGGAAAGACACAATGAATGCTGCAGGAAGGTGAGAAGAATCTGTTTTTCACATCTGCCTCAGGTGGGGGTGCACTAGTAAATGTGCCCCCTCCCAAGGGCATCCACCACAACTATTGATGCTCACAAGAACCAAAGGCTTATCAGAACCTGTCATTTGGTACCTGTATAGACTCTCTGCAGAGGGCAACAAGAGCAAGGGAAGCAGGAAGGCAGGAAGCTTAGCCAGGAATAGGGAGACAGATGAGTGAGGCAGGCAGGTGGAGAATGGAGGGAGCAATGTACAGGAAGGTGGTTTGGGCAAGTGAAGTAAGTGAAAAGGAGTCAGAAAGCAATGAAGATAGCAATGAGGGAGGGATAGTTATACGTTTCCTCCCATTCCAGCTGGCAGGAAATTTGAGCTGCCACTGCAGTTGAATCTGTACTAATGTTTGTCTCAAAGTAAATGTGAGAAGAAGAGTTGAATGTTATATGTGTATCTCTAGTTTGGCTTCTATAAATATATAGAGCAAGGTACCAACTCTTTTTCTCCTCTGTGTAGCTGATATAGCCACAAAACAGCTTGAAAGTGTCTTCTTCTGGAGTCTGCTCCCCTGCTCTCATCTTGTTCATAGAACCAGTAACTATATTGCATTTCTGTGTCACATAGTGGGTATGCATCTTTGTGATGTATTATATAATGAACTAGAACACTTCTTGCTGTGTGTCTGAGTCTGGCTCCAGGAGGAACCATGGTGATGTGTCTGGAGATATTTATTTATTTACAGTATTTATATTCCTCCCTTCTCACCCCGCAGGGGACTCAGGGCGGATTACAATGTACACATATATGGCAAACGTTCAATGCCAAAGACACACAACAGATATAGACAGACAGTCAGAGGCTATTTAACTTTTCTGGCCGCCAGGGAAGCTATTGCTTTCATCATCCATCTGCAACACTGATGAAGTACTTCCGCATTCCCCGCATGCTTTTTGCTGGAGTGCTTTGCTGGGGTCTTTTTATGGCCTCATAAAGTAATTACTAGGGCTGAGCGGTTTCGTTTCGTTAATTCGTAATTCGTTAATAATTCGTTAATTTTCTTGATTACGAAGCGATAACAAACCATTCTGGAGCAATTTTTTTAAAAAACGAATTTTTAAATACGTTTTGTAAATGCTTCGTAATTTGTTATGTATTCGTTTCGTTATCGTTTTGAGGTCGTTTCGTTATTATTTCCGCATGTCTGGGGCAAGTTTTATAGTTGTTTTTTAATTAGTGAAAAAATTATAATATCACACCAACAGTCAACAACAGAGGGAGAGGGAAGCTTCAGAAGTTCCCCCTGTCCCATTTGGAGGTTTTTTTAGCATATCAATTCGTTATTGTTTCGGAAATCGATTCGTTAATGTTTTGTAATTTTTTCACATTTACGAAATTTCGTAAATATCGAACTTTTTAAAAGGAAAATTTTGTAATTATTTTAAATAACGAAACGCAAACCCCCCCAAAAAACGAATCGATTTTAGAAACAAATTTTTCCATTGTTACCCAGGCCTAGTAATTACATTAGCCTCTTCACACATAGGTGGTACTTAATTTTCCTACTTGACAGATGCAACTGTCTTTCGGGTTGCAAAGGTCGACAACAAGCTACACAATTGGTTGGAAGCTAACTCATAAAGTATTTGGAAGATATAAAAATATTTTACTGCAATCAGAACTTGAGTAAGAAGATTACTTGGTAACCAAGGAAATAGGTGACCTACAGTATATTCACCCTGCACAATTATAGTGGTCAGATACCACTGTCTTACGACCTTTTCACAAAAGTCAGTCAAAACATCCTGTTTCACCTGGTTTTGTGGTGGAAAGAAAGGGCCAGTGTGGTGAATCTGTTGCCTTGCATGCAGATCCCTCCCACTTTCTCCACCAGGTATGGAAATCATTGCCCTTCTGGGGAGGATCCATGCTAGCTCTACTGGACCCAGCATGACACCAGAAGCTTCTCATGTTCCCCATGTTCCCCAGGAACTGTGGAATGACTGAGGAGCCATAACCGTCTAAATAATATGTAATTGGTAGGAAATTATTAACCAAAAGCTTCCTATTTGGTAAATGCAACAACACAGGCAATTCTTCTGAGCCTAAGGTATGGCAGGGAGTAGAGGTGTGCAATTCAGCCAAAAGGCATGTCATTTTGGAGTCCATTTTCAGCTAACCACTCATTCTGTTTACCAGGAAGTTACTAAAATCGGGAGGGGTGTTGCTGTTTTTATTTGGCCAATATTCGACCCACTGGCTACAATGGGCTCAGGTCTCAGCCATTTTAAAATCTATCTGCATGAAACATCCCTCAGTTTTAGATCCCATTTATAACTGCAAGCCTGCAAAGTTTAAAAATAATTCACCAATCTAACTCATTTTTTAGAATTATTTTAATTTTAAACCATAACATTTTTTTAAAAAAAAGACAAACCATGAGAGAGGGTTCTGGGAATTGTAGCCATCAGCTCTGTCCATTCTCAGCCAATCAGAGCATGGACACAACCATGTTTTTATTGGCTGACAGATAGAGAGAAAAACTCCTATCATGCTCCAAGAGGAACTAAGAGACATTCCAATGCCCGCCCCATACAAGTGTTGCTGGGAAAGTGAGTTCCCAGCAGGACCCTCTCTAAAGGAGGAGCCTAGGGAACTTTCCAAAAAGAATTGGACAGATGCTGCTGCTACCAGGGAGGGAGAAAAAAATGCTGCAATAATCCCTTCTTCTCCAGGAACCCCGCAACCCCTGAGCAGACCCCTACCTCAGGTATATTGCAGACTTAACTCTATTCTCTTGAGTAGCTAATAAAATCCGGCTCTCTTGATCCATTTTGCCAAGCTTTGCAGTTCCCTCCTACCTAGTTGTTCTATTTTCTGAGATTATATGAAATAGATCACCAAATATTACAAAACATTTTTATTCAAACTGATTCGGGCCCAAGCCTAGTAGCGAGGCAAGAGAACAGAAGACTGGAAATATTTTTCTGCACTCTTCGATTTGTTAGGTGGAACTGTTTTTTATTTTCGTTTTTCTTCTCCAGTAGAACAGAGAACATTTTCCCCTTTGACATATTCAGAATGTCTTACAACCTTCAAATATTTGCAGTTAGCTGAAGTGGATAACACCTGTTCAAAGTTGGAAAACTATTTGAAGAGACAGCTGGATTCTTCTGCAAAAGCACCCACAAGTATCATAAAATGTTACAAGCACTGTGTTTACAGAACACAATTTCAAAACGAAGAAGAAACTGACCATAACACCAATAAAGAAGAAAATCACAGATTTGGTTGCCATTCGAAAGATGTTTTAGCTGTGGTCTTATTGGCCTTATTCATTTTGTCTGCCACCAATGGGTAAATACTGGGCTTGTGTAAAAAACCTGGAAGTTTCAGAAATCGTTAAAAAATCATTAAAAAATCGTAAAAATCGTTAAAAAATCCTTCTTGGCATTACGGATGAAGACATTGTGCTTGAAAAAACTGTTCACTTATCTGACAACAGCTGCAAGGATAATATATGCTAAGAAGTGGAAACTAAAAGAACTGCCAACCAAAGAAGAATGGGAAACTAAAGTATCTGAAATCATGGACATGGACTTATTGACATTCTACCTAAAAGACCCAGCAGGCAAACCTATAAACCCAACAGATTGGACCCTGTATAAAAATGATAAAGAATCACAACGAAGCCCACGAGGACTCAATACTCCCAAATGAGTACGAGATATATAATTGAAAGCAAAAAAAATAGAGATTTGAAAGATCTAAAAGAGAAGTGACCAACATTAAACAAAATTACTGCACCAGTGTGAAAATTAAAACTACCCAGGGAAGATAAAGGTGGAAGTCAACAAAAAAAAACCTACTTCAAATCTGAATTTTACTTGTTATGTACTATTTTCTTTTCCCTCTCTCTCCTTCTTCTTTTCGTCCTCTGTCTTTGACTGTTTGCTTTTTCTCCACTCCTCAATACAGCCTTAACCCATCCCTGTACCCCCTTATACCTAACCCCATGCTATCACCCTTTCCCATTGTGATTTTCTTTCTGCTTTTAAAATATTTGTAAGCAAAATTTATAATAAACATATTTTAAAAATATCAGAAGTTTTGTAATTGAGAAGCCATATTCAAAGCGTTTACGTGGCCCATACCAAAATTTTTATAATCAAAACTTACCCCATACTTTTTCATTTTAGTTTTGTAAATCTTGGCATGCTCCTAAAGTCATTTTCAAGAAGAAATGCCAAAGGCTGCCTTAGTGCTTTGCCATTCCTCTATGAAATTAATTCAGTCTCGGCATTAGCAGCAGGCAAAAGAGGGAGCAGTGCATTTTGGGAACAGCACAGAATTCAGGGAAATGTAGTTTGGGAAGAGGGGAGCCCTAGGCCAGAGAATTCAAAAGGCCCTGCCCTAAACTACATTTCCCAGATTACATCAGTATCAGAAAGTACCAATCATGATAGCAGGGAGAGAGGTCTGTCCCTCCTAAAACTTTGAAAATTCACCAAAAAATTATTGTTGTTCATTCGTTCAGTCGTCTCCGACTCTTCGTGACCTCATGGACCAGCCCACGCCAGAGCTCCCTGTCGGCCGTCACCACCCCCAGCTCCCTCAAATCAGCCAGTCACTTCAAGGATGCCATCCATCCATCTTGCCCTTGGTCGGCCCCTCTTCCTTTTGCCTTCCACTTTCCCCAGCATAATTGTCTTCTCTAGGCTTTCCTGTCTCCTCATGATGTGGCCAAAGTACTTCAACTTTGTCTCTAGTATCTTTCCCTCCAGTTAGCAGTCGGGCTTTATTTCCTGGAGGATGGACTGGTTGGATCTTCTTGCAGTCCAAGGCACTCTCAGCACTTTCCTCCAACACCACAGCTCAAAAGCATCGATCTTCCTTCGCTCAGCCTTCCCTAAGGTCCAGCTCTCACATCCGTAGGTGACTACAGGGGATACCATGGCTTTGACTAGGCGGATCTTTGTTGCCAGTCTGATGTCTCTACTCTTTACTATTTTATCGAGATGGACATTGCTCTCCTCCCAAGAAGTAAGCGTCTTCTGATTTCCTGGCTACAGTCTGCATCTGCAGTAATCTTTGCACCTAGAAATACAAAGTCTGTCACGGCCTCCACAGTTTCTCCCTCTATTTTCCAGTTGTCAATCATTCTTGTTGCCATAATCTTGGTTTTTTTGACGTTTAGCTGCAACCCGGCTTTTGCGCTTTCTTCTTTCACCTTGATTAGAAGGCTCCTCAGCTCCTCCTCGCTTTTGGCCATCAGAGTGGTGTCATCTGCATATCTGAGGTTGTTAATGTTTCTTCCAGCAATTTTCACCCCAGCTTTGCATTCATCAAGCCCCGCACATCGCATGATGTGTTCTGCATACAAGTTAAAAAGGTTGGGTGAGAGTATGCAGCCTTGCCGTACGCCTTTCCCAATCTTGAACCAGTCTGTTGTTCCGTGGTCAGTTCTTAATGTTGCTACTTGGTCCTTGTACAGATTCCTCAGGAGAGAGACAAGGTGACTTGGGATGCCCATCCCACTAAGAACTTGCCACAATTTATTATGATCCACACAGTCAAAGGCTTTAGAATAGTCAATGAAGCAGAAGTAGATGTTTTTTTGAAACTCCCTGCCTTTCTCCATTATCCAGCGGATATTGGCAATTTGGTCTCTCGTTCCTCTGCCTTTTCTAAACCCAGCTTGAACATCTGGCAACTCTCGCTCCATGTATTGCTGGAGTGTTCCTTGCAGGATCTTGAGCATTACCTTACTGGCATGAGAAATAAGGGCCACTGTACGGAAGTTTGAGCAGTCTTTCGCATTTCCCTTTTTTGGTATGGGGATATAAGTTGATTTTTTCCCAGTCTGATGGCCATTCTTGTGTTTTCCATATTTGCTGGCAAATGGCATGCATCACCTTGACAGCATCATCTTTTAAGATTTTAAACAGTTCAGCTGGGATCCCGTCGTCTCCTGCTGCCTTGTTGTTAGCCATGCTTCTTAAGGCCCATTCAACCTCACTCCTCAGGATGTCTGGTTCTAATTCATTCACCACACCGTAAAACTATCCTCAATATTATTATCCTTCCTATACAGATCTTCTGTATAGTCTCGCCACCTTCTCTTGATCTCTTCAGCTTCTGTTAGGTCCCTGCCATCTTTGTTTCTTATCATACCAATTTTTGCCTGAAATTTACCTCCAATATTTCTAATTTTCTTGAAGAGGTCTCTTGTCCTTCCTATTCTGTTGTCTTCTTCCACTTCCATGCATTGCTTGTTTTAAATAGTTCCTTATCTCCTTATCTCTGGAATTCTGCATTTAATTGGGCATATCTCCACTTGATACTGTTTCCTTTTGCTTTCCTCCTTTCTTGGGCTACTTCCAGTGTCTCAGCAGACAACCATTTTGCCTTCTTGGTTTTCTTTTTCTTTGGAACGTACTTTGTTGCCGTCTCCTGAACAATGTCGCGGACTTCTGTCCATAGTTCTTCTGGGACTCTGTTTACTAAATCTAATCCTTCAAATCTGTTCTTCACTTCCACTGTATATTCGCTAGGAATGTTAGTGAGATCATATCTAACTGGTCTGTGTATTTTCCCTGATCTCTTTAGTTTTATTCTAAATTGGGCAATAAGAAGTTTGTGATCTGAGCTACAGTCAGCCCCAGGTCTTGTTTTCACCGACTGGATGGATGTCCGCCACCTTTGGCTGCAAAGGATGTAGTCAATCTGATTTCGGTGTTGACCATCTGGTGAGGTCCATGTATAAAGCCGTCTTTTAGGTTGTTGGAAGAGAGTGTTCGTTATACACAGCGAGTTTTCCTGGCAAAATTCTATCAGCCTGCGTCCCGCTTCATTTTGTTGTCCCAGACCATGCTTGCCTGTGATCCCAGTTGTCATTTGACTTCCCACCTTGGCATTCCAGTCTCCTGTAATGAAAATAATGTCTCTTTTTGGTGTATTATCCAGTAGTCCTGCAGATCCTCATAGAACTGATCTACTTCTGCTTCTTCAGCAGCTGTGGTTGGGGCGTATATTTGGATCACTGTAATGTTGAAAGGCTTTCCTTGCACTCGGATTGAGATCATTCTGTCATTTTTTGGGTTGTATCCAAGCACCGCTTTAGCGAAATTTCTTATTAATTATGAAGGCTACTCCATTTCTTCGATGTTCCTCTTGTCCGCAGTAGTAGATCTGGTGGTCATCTGATGTGAAGTGGCCCATTCCAGTCCATTTCAGTTCACTGACCCCCAATGTCTATCTTTAGTCTTGACATTTCGCCAATAACAACATCCAATTTGCCCTGGCTCATAGATCTTACATTCCAGGTTCCTATGGTGTGTTGATCTTTAGAGCATCGGATTCGTCGTTCACCTCCAGTACCGTCGGCCGCTAGCCTTCCTTTCGGCTTTGAGCTAGCTGCGTCATCACATCTGGGGCTAGTTGAACTTATCCTCTGCTCCTCCCCAGTAGCATTTTAGCCATCTTCCGACCTGGGAGTCCCATCTTCCAATGGCATACCGACATATCTCTGGTTGTACTGGTCCATTTAGTTTTCTTGGCAAGGATACTGGAGTGGTTTGCCATTGCCTTCCCCAGGGATCACGCTTGGTCTGACCTCTCTGCCACAACCGTCCCGTCTTGGGTGGCCCTTCACGGTTTCGCTCATGACATCATTGAGGTGCTCAAGCTCCAGCGCCCCAACAAGGCGGTGATCCTTTGCTGGAGACATCCAAAAATTGATGGATAAGTAAAATTTGGTTAGCTAACAGTAGTTAGTGTGTTCTACCATTGTAGCAAGTTTCACCCCAATAGCTTTAAAAATGAGGGAGATAGGAGCCCCTGAATTCTCCCCAATTATAGTAATTTAATTATGTGCAATTACTATAATGAAATAGTCATGAAATTTCGTTACTTTCATTACAGTGACAATTTTTTCACTAAGCATACTTTAGAAACACTTTAGAAATGAAGTGTCAGTGTCCCTATCCCAGTTTTGTAATGAACTTTGAACCATTTTAATGGAGCACGCATCTCTAGTAGATACACTTGTGTTTGCTATAGAAACTTGCCAGAAAGAGATAGAAAATAAAGTTGACAAATGTATTGTCGAAGGCTTTCATGGACGGAATCACTGGGTTGTTGTAGGTTTTTTCGGGCTATATGGCCATGGTCTAGAGGCATTCTCTCCTGACGTTTCGCTTGAATTTTTATGGCAAGCATCCGCAGATGTAGTGAGGTCTGTTGGAACTAGGAAAAAAGGGTTTATATATCTGTGGAATGACCAGGGTGAGACAAAGGACTCTTGTCTGCTGGAGCCTAGGTGTGAATGTTTCAACTGACCACCTTGATTAGCATCTAATGGCCTGACAGTGCCTGGAGCAAACTTTAGTTGAGAGGTGATTAGATGTCCTTGATTGTTTCCTCTCTGTTGTTGTGCTGTTGTAATTTTAGAGTTTTCTTTAATACTGGCAGCCAGATTTTGTTCATTTTCATGGTTTCCTCCTTTCTGTTGAAATTGTCCACATGCTTGTGTATTTCAAAGTTGAAAAATGCTTAATGATTTTGAATTCTACTTCATTTTCCATTCACTCTTATCCTTTCTGTCTTTCTTTGCATGAGTGCTCTGTTTATCCATTTCTTGTTCCCTCTTCTTTTTCCGTCCCTCTTTCTCCTTTTTTCTTTCTTATGGATGGAAAAATTTACAAAAAAAGAATTTAAAATGATCAGAAACATGTTTCTCAACCATTTGTTTTATTATAAAACACTAATCACCTAACAGCTAGATTGCAGACTTTCAATTAAAATTTCACTTTCAAGTTTGGTTGGTGATATTAAATTTGCCATGCTACACATTTTGCCAAATGGTATTTGAGCTACAATTACGCAGCATCATAGAGCTGTAGTTTTACAAGGCATTTAGCCTTTTCTGGCAAGGAATGCTGGTGCCTCACCAAATTACAACTCCCATGAATCCATAGCAACTGGTCATGGTAGTTAAAGTCTTCTAAAATTGCATTAATTCTGCAGTCTAGATGCATCCTGAGTTTCTCCCTCATGGATGCACAATTGTCCTTTGTTCTGCTGTGTTGCACAGAAGTGAGAGCTTGCTTTGGGTGTAAAATGATAATGGCAGCATGGTGTCATTGGTAATTTTAATTCCATCAGTAGACACTCATTACCTTTAATCAGTGCTTATTCAAAGTGCAATACAACTGCTCAGACCTTGAAGACTCATTTGAATTCAACCTCCCTATTATCCTTTTGTTTTGGCTGCTCTTTGGCAACTATCTGTGTCTTGGATCATTTCCGAGGAACATTCCAAAAGTGCATTGCTTGTTTCATTTCAGATGCAGCCTACTATCGAGAACAAGCAGTTCATTTGTCTCTCTCTTTTCTGCGACTGAAAAAAAGGGAATTTTAATATCTTAACAGATGGTCTGAAAATCTTGAAAGATTTATTTCATTAAAGAATATCCTGCCAGCAGATGGCAGTTTTTATGGAACTGAAGAAGCAACCCAGTACGTAATCATAGCATGGCATGACGGACCATTTTAAATGGAATATGATAAGATCTAGCTGACACTTACTACTGGTTTAACCAGGTGAAAGAAGAGAATGATACCCCCTCTCAATAAAAAAAACATATAGAAATCAAAATATTTTAATGGAGGACATAGCTTACTGTAATTTGTTGTTCCCTCTCCACATGAATATAGTTTGTTGTTCATTCGTTCAGTCGTCTCCGACTCGTGACCTCATGGACCAGCCCACGCCAGAGCTCTTTCTCGGCCGTCACCACCCCCAGTTCCTTCAAGAATATAGTACCTTTGGTTAAAAGAGACCACCCTTTCTTCTTAATTGTACAATATGGTGCATATTGTGATGCCACTGTTAATATAAAGGACAAGAAAAGCCTGAACACGAAGATATCACAATATGCTATAATCTGGGCTGGATTTAATGGACTCAAACTTTGTCATTGTAAAAAATAGAGCCATTCACATCAAGAGTATGTACATAAGTAGTGATTTTTCATTTCACTGGTCTTTTCTAAATTATGACATGAACTCTACCTAAGCCATTGAATTAGAAGGGGAAAGACCTTCTGGGGGAAATTGCTTTCCACCCCCAACAATGGCATATCTGGAAGTGGGGATTTTTCAAGCTGTTTTTCACATTGATCCACCTTGTTTTGTTGATGTTGCCCAGGATGTTGCTTGTGTAGAATGGGTTCAGTAAAATAAAATCATTTTAATTAAAGTGCCAGCTGCAGATATGGCCTTTCTAGGTAACATTTCCATGTTTTGCAGGGAAGAGTTTCCTTATACCACTTAAGCCCCTTCTACATTGCCATATAATCCAGATTATCAAAGCAGATAATCCACATTGATTATCCAATTGAACTGGATTGGATGAGCCTACACTGCCATTCAGTGCAGTTCAAAGCAGATAATCTGGATTTTATGTGGCAGTGTAGATCCAGTTTTTGTCAAGCACTGAGCATAAGACTCTGCTATACGGCCCTTGTTCATAATAATAATAATAATAATAATAATAATAATAATAATAAAACACTTTATTTATATTCCACCCTTCTCACCCCAAAGGGGACTCAGGGCGGATCACAGTACACATAACACGGCAAACATTCAATGCCGCTTATGTTTAGACAATACACAGACATAAAGAACAGAAAGGAGGTCTTGTTGACTCAGTGTCCAGCTATTTTTTTTTGTGCCAAGGAAAATGAGTCCAGCCATTTTGTATGACGAAGAGCCATCAGGACTCCTCCTTCCTTTTTGGTCACCCAGCATTTTCTGATCTTCTTTCTTTATGGTGTCATAAAACACCTCTTCCGCTTTTAGTGGTACCTAATTTCTCTAATTACAGCTAAAGCTGTTTTTGGACTGCTTAGGTAAACAGTGAGCAGGGCTGACTGTTGACCGCTCATGCCAACCCGGGGCTTTGAACTTGCCACCTTTTGGTTGCCAGATCTTCTAGTTGCTGGTGATTTCTCAGCTGTACTAAACCGCCAGCCCCAAATAAGATGTTTGCCTTTCCTAGGGCTCTTTCACACAGCCATATAACCCAGAATATCAAGGCAGATGATCTACAGTATCCGCTTTGAACTAGGTTATCTGAGTCCACACTGGCATATAATCCAGTTCAATATGAATTTTATACAGCTGTGTGGATAGGGCCCAAGAGAATAGGAAAACAATATTGTCTAAATCACTAGCATTTGTGATTTGCAGGCTTAGTCCTTTTTCCTTCTCCCATGTGGTGAAGACTCCTTTAATGTTCAGAGCAACATAAGATAATGTGTGTAGTGTGTGTGCATGCACAAGTGCATGGGCAGCATGTTTGGAAATGGGATGTACCAACTAAATGTACATACTCCTGCTTTGTCATTAAGAAAAAAATAGATGACTAACATTCTCGATCACTTGCACACAATTGTGCTAAGCTCTTGACAATGATAGAAAATAGATGGCAACATAATGTTTTACAAATGTTAATACTGTAATGGAATCATTTTCTGTAGGTGTCTTTTGATAATCTAATTAGTATAACATCAGTCTTGCTTGAAAACAACCCCTCCTTCTACTTTTTTTTTTACAGCCATCTGTTTTGTTATAAAGTGTTTCTTACAAGCCATATGCATGGCTAACACTTATTGTCTGTTTGTGATTTCCCTTTTGTTTCCTCTGGCTATAGTATTATGATTTACTATAGCAATCAAACTAGACTAAAAAGGTCAAAAGTCCCACATCTTTTCAATACACAGAAAAGTCTCAATGAAACAGTTGATGAGTGGGGAATTCATTAATGGAATTTGAATTTTCAGCGAGCCTGTCAGTGTGCCAGTGGCACCTTGTATAAAGGAAGGAAACCCAGCAATACACCAGCTTTAGAAACATAAGCTTAATTTATATCCTTTTGCCAGCAGTAAGGAATATAACATGCCTAGACTTTGGTAACGGAAGAAACAGAGACATACAAAATGGGATCTATAGGCTACACGAATATTTACAAGATTCTGTATTAATTCTTTTAAAAGTCTGTGTGTGAATTTTGACTTTAGCTTTCATGGATAGACAAAAAAGAAAGAAAAGAAAAAGAAAAAAGTTCCAAAAATGGTAAAAATACAGCAAATATAAAGATTAAACTTGGAAAGCTGTCTTTATAAATTGGATTTATATTTCCAAGTTCCCATAGCAGTTAGTTACTCTAAAAGTTTGAATTGCAGCTACTATATTAACTATTTCCCCTTTCTCAAAAGTAACTAAATATATATAGTAAAGGTAAATATTTCCCCTCGACACTAAGTCTAGTCGTGTCCGACTCTGGAAGGGGGTGCTCATCTCCATTTCTAAGCCAAAGAGCCGGCATTGTCTGTAGACACCTCCAAGCTCATGTGGCCAGCATGACTGCATGGAACACAGTTACCTTCCCGCCAAAGTGGTACTTAGTGATCTACTCACATTTGCATGTTTTCAAACTGCTAGGTTGGCAGAAGCTGGGTCTAACAGCGGGAACTCACCCCCCTCCCTGGATTTGAACCACCGACCTTTCAGTCAGCACCCGGGGGCTCCAAAAAATATACTTTTTTAAAAAAAAAATGCAAAGAGCATAGCTATGAATCTATAATAACTAATCCAGTTTCCTATGATCTACCTTAGGCTTATCTACACAAGCCAAAAACCCCAGGCTTGCTGCAAATGGAAGGCTACCTGTTTTCATAATGCACAGGTATTTCATAATGCACAGGTGAACATCCTGTAGTTTTTTCTAGTTTTGCTTCACTTCAGGCAAAGTTGGAGGATACTGTGGAGTTTGCTGGGAATTTTGGAATATTCCATGGATTTGGGTCAGTCTGGAAAGCAATCGGAGGAAGGAGGGTGAAAGGATTGGGTCCAATTTTCTGCAATCCTATGGCAAGGTGGAACACTGATACCACCACCCTTCCCTATGCTCAAGAGCACAAGGAAAAAGGATGGATCATGTCACTGCCACTCCTAACTGGTCATGGAGCTTCCTGTTAGTTCCTGACCATCGTGGACCTCTGCTGACACCAGAATGGGGCACTAGCACAACTGCCAATGTCCCATCTTGACATTGGCAGTTGGTTGTGTGGGCTTTGTAGCCAGTTAGGAGAAGCAGTAGTGACACAGGGCCCATCCAAACAGTGACTTTATTCCAGAAGTTCCTGGTTCAAAATGGGGGTGGCTAGATTACATCAGCAGAAATCCCGCGCTGTTTTGCACCAAAGGACAAAAAGCACAAGTTTTGAAATATCGCAATTCCGGCTGGAAGTGCAAATATCCCAATTCTAGCTGGAAGATGTAGATATTCATATCTCTGTATGCACTCAGAAAATACAGGATTTCCTTATATTGGTTTCTATAATATGATTTTTATTCCCAGACTAGCCGTCCCCTGCCACGCGTTGCTGTGGTCCACATGGGGGTTCTGTGTGGGAGGTTTGGCCCATTTCTATCATTGCTGGGGTTCAGAATGTTCTGTTATTGTAGGTGAACTATAAATCCCAGCAACTACAACTCCTAAATGTCAAGATTCTATTTCCCCCAAACTCCACCAGTGTCCACATTTGGGCATATTGAGTATTCTTGTAGAGTTTGGTCCAGATCCATCATTGTTTGAGTCCACAGTGAACTCTGGAGGTGAACTACAACTCCAAAACCAAAGGATACTGCCCACCAAACCCTTCCAGTATTTTCTGTTGGTCATGGGAGAACTGTGTGCCAAGTTTGGTTCAGTTCCATCGTTGGTGGGGTTCAGAATGTTCTTTGATTGTAGGTGAACAATAAATCCCAGCAACTACAACTTCCAAATGACAAAATCATTTTTTTAGTGAAGGACATACATTGGGTTGTTAGGTGTCTTGTGTCCAAATTTGGTGTCAATTTGTCCAGTGGCTTTTGAGTTCTGTTAATCCCACAAACAAACATTACATTTTTATTTATATAGATTATAAATGTCAGTTCCTCATTGGTTCTATCATAAAAACATGGGAAAAGTTTATTAAATGGCAATAACTTTGTCGTTGCAGGAGGGATGACTATGTTCCTCCTGGCATGGGCTGGTCTATGAGGTCACGAAGAGTCACAAGCGACTGAATGAATAAACAACAACAAATTGCCCATTGTAGATGAATCCATTGTTATGACCTCAATTCCCAAAACAGCCCATAAAACAACAGTATGAGGTGCAACTGATATAGCACCTCAATCATAAAATATCTTGCACTACTATTTAGTGAATTTGGATGCCATAAATATACAATGAACTAAAGGTTGCAGTTAATGCACAAAAAGAGTGAAGTGATTAACAAGAAGTTACATTTCTTACACAATGTTAGTTACAAATAACTGCATAGTTACTTCATAGTCTAGAATTCTTTCTTCCAAGTCTAATTTAATTAAGTATCTTAAAGGATGGATATTGTAAATTGGAATGTGTACTTTGCCAAATAAACAAAAACTAAACTAAATTAATCTTTACAAAAACTAAGAAGCTCTGGGATAAAATATGGCATTTCATTGTGCTTTGAAGGTGTGTGTATCTCTTAAAATGAAAATTGAAAATGCTGATATGCAAAGACTTTAATTACCTTTCACTTTCTCTGTGGGCTGGGAAAAAATTGGAAAAGAGCTTTAAAAAGAAAATTAGTTGGCACTATCAACACTCTTTAATTTTGTCTGATATTGCTCAAGGGACAGAATTCTGTAGATTAAGCTTTAAGTCTCCAAAGGACTAGTATGTTAAAATAAATTTCCTTTCAAAAAATACTAAATAATCAACTTAATCTGTAAAAGCTTTGAATAATAATGGAAAGGATGTTTATTATTTATTTCCCAATACACAAATAAGTTTCTGAGCAGTTGTGAAAGCCCACTGGGAAAAATAATATTGGAACCAATTTTTCTCAACAGTTTTTTTTCCAGTATTCAAATTTCTCATAATGTTTCAGAGGATTTTTCATTGAAGAAAGACTTCTGTCTCTCACCCACACACCCACAAACCATTTTCTGCTCTGGAAACCTGTTTTCTGTACATAAAAATCTATGTCTCTTTCTGCACGGGAAAAAAAGTCCTCTGACATGTTTCTTTCTGCACAGAAAAATCCTCTGAAACATTTGAAGTCTGGCAAATAGAAAGAGAACCCTACATATAAGTTTTTTCCCTCCTGAATCAGAATTGAAATTATCTTGTGTTCATCCTCGCAGACAGAGAAAACATAGTTAAGGATTTACATCTTATCCCTGGCCTCTTCCCAATAGTCTAATGTCCATATGTCACTGAGGGCCCATCTACATGGGCCAAGTGATTTGGGACAAGAGAGAACGAATTCCATGGTGTCCACATAATGCGCAGGACCCCTTCACCCTAATGCCTATTATGACTGTTTAACATTACCTTGTTCCATGATTTAAAAAAAGGAGGGGGGTGCTCCAAAGCTCCCCCAAAGCTCTGGATCTTGCTTGCACTTTGGGCAATATATACAGCTGTTCAAATGGTCATCTCACTTTCCCTGGGTCTGTGTGGGCTAGGGAAAGGAGTTGACACTCTCTCCCCATTGTGTTTTCAGGTCAGCAGCAACTATCAGATGCACAACTGCTGTTGGTCATCGTTTGTTGTATCTACTGATGCTGGCTAGTGCTATAGCAATCAAAGAAGAGAGGGGTAAAGGTGAGGGCAATTTCTCCTTTCCCCTTCCCTCTCCCTTGCTGCTCTTTGTTCTAGCCAGCATCAGTTGATATTAAAAGTATTGACTACCAGCACGACAACGCTTTGTGGTCACTGCTAAACTCAGGACAGAAGGGCAACGGTCGGGGTGGCTTTCCAGCTATGCTGAACCTGGTTTGGGGCTGCTAGGTCATCCAGATTTTTTCCAGCTGATCAAATGCTTAGTGCCATGTAGTGTAGATACCCTCCAGCTGCCAAGCCGGCTTGGTAAATGTCTGTGTGGACTTCATCAGCACTAATCCAGAGTGCCCTACTCTGAATCAGCTTCAAGGTTTGTGGCCCATGTAGATTGACCATTACTCTTTTACAAAGAAGCAACAAACAATTCTAGAAACTTTTCTCTTTCAGTGAGGAAGCTTTTTTAAACCACACAATTTTCAAAACCAATTCCTAATTAATGATTTCTTGTGCACCAAATTGAGACATGGTTGTTTGACATAGAAAACAACTGTATAGCAACATCATTTGTTATGCAGAATAGGGTTGTTTGCCAAACAAAAATGTTGTAAATTTCATGCACAATCATTATCTCATTGCAGAGATTCTTATCCTTTTAACTGGTGTTTCTCAACATTGAAGTGATGTTTATTTTACAATATTTGAATGTTTTCAAATATTCTTTCCATCCCAATTAAATAACAACAACAACAACAACAACAACAAAACAACAACACTTTATTTATATTCTGCCCTTCTCACCCTGAAGGGGGACTCAGGGCAGATCACAGTACACATACATGGCAAACATTCAATGCCACTTTGTATGACAATACACAGACAGACAGAACAGAACAGGAGGTGCCATGGAAGGTTGGGCTTGAGTCCAGGGGGTGCTGTTGCTCCACCCTCTATGACGAAGAGCCATCAGGACTTCCTTTTGGTCACCCAGCATTTTCTGATCTTCCTTCTTTATGGCATAGTAAAACATCTTCCCCGCTTTTTTAACAGTACCTAATTTCTCTAATCACAGCTAAAGCTGTTTTCGAATTGCTTAGGTAAACAATGAGCCAGGGCTGACAGTTGGCCACTCACGCCAACCCGGGGCTTTGAACTTGAAACCTTTTGGTTGATAGATCTTATAATTGCTGATGATTTACCATCTGTGCTAAACCTCTGGCAGATAGGTAGGCTGACTAGTTGGTTATGATGGATTTTAAGGTAACGTTATTACCAGACATATAGGATTAAGGCTGGGACCAAAACTTGCACAAAATTTGCATATTGTATTTCTAATGGAAAACAATATTTTTGGTGTAAGAAAGGAAGGGCCCCCTGGGGGTGCAGTTAAACCGCTAAGCTGCTAGGCTGCTGAAATTGCTGACCGAAAGGTTAGTGGTTCAGATCCAGGGAGTGGGGTGAGTTCCTGCTGTTAGAGCCTGCTTCTGCCAGCCTAGCAGTTCAAAAACATGCAAATGTGAGTAGATCAATATGTACTGCTCCAGTAGGAAGGTAACAGCTCTCCATGCATATGGATATAAAGCTCCATGTAAAATTCTTCTCATCAGGGATTCTTGACACTCACAAAAAATGTGTTTTTTTAAAAAACGTATTTCTTTCTATCCCATGTATGTTTGCCAATTAGTAATTAAATCTTTTTAAATTTCGTATAAAGAGCTATATTTTCTATAATACTATCAATGAAAATACAGTTAGAATATAATAGGCATTGCAATGTTACTTTTAGGATAAATAAATGGCCATTATATGCTAATCAAGGTGGTCAGTTGAAACATTCACACCTAGCTCCAGCAGACAAGAGTCCTTTGTCTCACCCTGGTCATTCCACAGATATATAAACCCCTTTTCCTAGTTCCAACAGACCTCACTACCTCCGAGGATGCTTGCCATAAATGCAGGCAAAACGTCAGGAGAGAATGCCTCTAGACCATGGCCATATAGCCCGAAAAAAACCTACAACAACCCAAATGGGATATGATGAGCCCATCTATAACTGAACAATGGTAGGATGATGCTCTGGGTTCTAGAGCATGGCTATTTTACTGCTCAGTTATGATTCATCTTCACATGGCTTTATATCCATGTGACTTTCTGAGCACTGGATTTTATTCTGTGTTTGTATGCTTATTTGGTTCCTTATGCTATTACTTGAAATTGCAGGATAACTCTGCCGATTTCTGCTTTTGCTTTGAATATGGTACTGCCTGTGAATAAAAGGTTTTGTCATTAACTGAGAAATTGGTAGTGAGTTAAAATGTAGTAGAAATTGATATAACAAAATCACAATTTCAGGGATGCTGATGACATATCTCTAAACACAAATCATGTCTTTCCTCTCTAATAAAATGTATTCTACTTTAACCTGCATTCATTTTCTCCTGATTTTTCTCTTTAATAAATGGAAAAGAAAGGAGTTTCGTTTCACCCTCTTGCTTTCCAGTTAAGTAAAGTGATGCTGCGACATCTTCAGGGTTGCATAAATACATAAGATATATCTCTATAGTGGTGATGTCTAATATTTATCTTGTGGCTAATGCTGAACATTTGACTCAAATGTGAAGTCTGATTCTGTGCATATATTTTTTGATACCAGCTTCAATGAAATCAGTGGACTCTATTATGAGAAAAATGAATGTGATTGTAGCCCAGCCATTTTAAAAAAAAATTAATTGGTTCATTCTGACATGTTGGAAATCTGGGGTAATCGATATCCAAGGATTCACACCAGTTAGTGATTTAGGATTTTTTTTCTTAAAGCAAAGTTTATATGCATGGATAAGAAATCATAGAACTTTCTCATACTTTTGGATATCTATGAGATTAGAGCTGGAGTACAAAGAATTAAATCCATTTACTTCTGTGTGTGTTTTAATAGCAAACCAATACATTTCACAGGGTTTTCTTAACCAAGGAATATTCAGAGGTGGCTTTGCCAATTCTTTTCCCTGAAATATAGCCTACAGAATCTGGTGGCTTCCCATCCAAGTACTAACTACCAGGGCTGAGCCTGCTTAGCTTGCAAGATTATACAGGATCTCATGCATTCAGGGTATTCCTCTACACAGTTATATTAACTATTTTGCAGGTCACAGAGAGAGCAAGAAACAGCACAAAATTGATTAAAAACAGACAATATTTCTCAGGGGCTATTACACTCCTGTGACATATTTAGAAGTGAAGTTCAGACCTTGTTCATGCAATTGATTCTATAATAATGCATACTATTGTTATATGTGAGAGACAGATGCAAGAGGTGGGAGGTTGGGGGGAGACTAAAGCTTTTTTCAAGAACTGCACAATGGGACTTGCTGGCATCTTCTTTGGCTCCCACTACACTGCCATATAATGCAGTTTCAAAGTGCATTACATGGTCAGTTTAAATTCATATAATGCAATTTAACTGCATTGAACAGTATTATATGGAGTCTACATTGACCATATAGTGCAGTATGAAATATATATTTGATGAACTCCACCGTTCATCAAAGATATATTCCCCAGCTTCCAGATGTGATCCTTCACTCGCCAAAAGCTGCAGTATTCAGTCCACTCCAAACAGTGACTCAGCCACTTCACTTCACTGCAGTCCAGCCATTCCAGTTTACTCCACCAGCAATGTCTCTGAGTCAACTGGGTCAACTCCAGTTCTGGTCACCAAGCTTTCAGTTCTGGATCAATAGCAATTCCTGTGTGTTCTGGGCCCATAACCAGATTGTCAGAGATTGGCAAACCCCAACAGAAGGAATGCTAGATCAAGCAGACACTGAGTTGCAAAATAAGGACTCTGCAGGCTTTGAGTTACAAAAGAAACCAAGTTTACTAAGTACATACAACAGACACGTCTTTCTACAGCGAGCTACAATTCAGGAAAAACAAAGAACTAGTCAAAACCGAAAGCCTCTTCACATCTGCTTATCTTCTCTTGCTAAGACTGGCAACTCCCTTCTGTTCCCAGCAAGAACAAACCTTATCTTACTTTCTCAAGTTCACTTAATCACAGCCTCAAAGTATAAACATTTCTGCATGGCATTTTCAATTCACAGTGGCATCCATCTTGGCAACACATAGAAGCACATTGAAAAACACATACTTAACTAAATTAATCCTGAGAAACTGCATTATATGCTAGTGTAGATGGGTCCTCAGTTGAACATTTCTCAATGTAGATTTATTGAAGAGGACTATAGAGTACTCTGTTGTCACTATAACCTGAGAAAAACAGAAACACTTCCCTATTGGGGACTAATTTTTCGCATTGGAGATGAATGACTAGAGTGTGGGAAAAAACTAAAAACAAACAGAAGCAACCATAAAAAACCATAAAAGCGGGCAGACTTTTTTGGCTTGTTTCATTATGGTAAAAAAAATGTCACTGCGTCCCCTCCCCAGAGATGCAAACACTATGGAGGAATGTCATTATTAACTGACACCTCACAGTGAACATAACCACCATAATTATGTTTTAGTGTTTGAAAGCTACTAATGTATATCTTGCAGGAGAAGAGAGCATCTACTTTCATCCTTTGATATAAAACAGGACAATTTAGATTGAAAACCTTTTTTTAGTTTTTAATGTGTGAATTATATCAAACAGCTGGCTATTAAGGTTTGAGAAGTCTATAGTGATACCGTGAGTAATTTTCTGTCATTAAAAAAAGGGAGAGATAGTCTTCATGATTTCCACGTGGGAAATCTCTATTTCTAACCAACTCAAAAAAAAAAAAGGCAGAGATAACTTCCTAAAAGAGACTGGTAGGGAAGGAAATTATATTTGTAATTATTCGTTTTCTTGCTGAAAAAAATGAGTTTCCTGATACATGGCAACCTCAGGGTACATCTTGATAGGGTGACTACTTTGATGCTGATCCTGAGTGGTCTATTCCAGATCGGCATCAGAGATAATTACATTGTCATTCCCTGAATTGTACATATTGCCATTCTAGGCTCCAAATGGGCACTGCTTTAGTAAGTAAGAGTGGGGCAAGGTAGGTGCCACCTCCTCTCATCTTGCTGTCTGGGTCTGGGGAAAGCATGATGATCAGGCCCGTAGCCAGGATTTTGTTTTGGGGGGGCTGAGTTTGGTTTGGGGGGGGCTGAGTCTGAGTGAAAGAGGGTCTACCCTAGCAAACCTTTTGTATCATTACCCCAATACCCCATGCATATGGGATATATTGAGCATGGTGATCAGATCATGATATGAATAAACATAACAGTTTAAATAATGTACCAGTAAGGCCTTCTCGCGGACCACCATCAGAATTTCGGGGGGGGGGCTGAAGCCCCCCAACCCCCCCCCCCCGGCTATATGCCTGATGATGATATATACTCAACTGTGTGAGAGTTGAATACATGGGTCCAAAGTACTAGATATTCAGGAGTTTGGGGAAAGTTTCAGAGTTTGCAGTGATTCATGTAACGTGGATCAAACCCATGTTATGCCAACCAGCTTCATGTGTTACGTAGTGAAAACAGAGCTGTTCCAGAACCCCAGCAACATAAATGGCTTGTCAACACACACTTCAAGTTGAGAAGAGTAATATTGTAGTGAGAATTTTGTGCAGTTTTCACCTGGTATTTACACATTCTGAAAGTGTTTGGAAAATGAATATGTGGAAAAATACAAATGCATGATAATTAGCAGGGGTCATGTGTGAATAAGTATTATTCATATTAGGCAGACATGTGTATTTTGTTCAAAAATGCTGGTGTTTGTTTCTGTTGTGCTAACAATTAGAGAGCAACAAGATAATTGAATATTCCCTTCCTACCAATGATCAAAATTGTAAGGAATAGAAACTTTAATTTCTTTCTCATGTCAAAAATGTGATATTTAATCATTATTACCGATTATTCATATTATGCTCTCCAAGTGGTTTAAGATTCTGGATGTACCAAACTTGACGTTGTAAGCAAAACATTTTCATACATTGCTTTCCTTTCTCTGAAATAAAAATGTTTCAGGTTCAGGAATCCACTCTTCCAGTTCCACTCATAAACTGCATAAATTTGATTTTTCTGCACTGAAGTGGAAGACCCATGAATTACTTTTCCACCAACATATCTAGCTTAAACACAGAATTTTCAAGTGGTTACTTCATGCTAAGGTTATGTACGTAATATTCTAAACATTTAAAAATATTTGTAGGCTCTTCCAAATTCAAAACACCTTTAAGGACATAAAATAAACTTTATGTAAGTGTTAAATCTTTATAGAATAATCTTATCTTTGGTTACTTGCTGTACACCTTATTCTCATATGGAGACTTTCCACTTCTGTGCTAAGTTTCCATGCTGTGTAACATGCACATGCCTACAGGTCAGATTTGGAGAGTATTGTATACTGAGACAAGAAGGTAAACACAATGTAAAGAAAGTTAGGCTTTCCTGCATTCTATACAGTGTGTTAGACACACTTTGTGCTGTTGACTGGGTTGTGGATTGGTCAGGTGGAACTGTTTTTCACTAGGACTTGTTCCTTAATGGATGATTTATCCTATATAAAAAATCTAGTCACCACCTCCTTGTTCTTCATTATTTCAGAAGCAGTGTCAATCAAGCATTGTACCTCTTAGAGTGGTGTTTCACTTAGGTCCAATCAGTTCAGGCTGCCACAATTAACCTTACTGGTGTTGCTATTTTGTTACAGTTCCTTTCTTTGTAGGTCAACCTTGATAAATTGCAGGTTGTAACTGCTTCACACTATGTATAAATGGGGCCTGCAAGGTATGTTTTGTCAACTGCCAACAGTGGAAGGTGTTCACGTACTCCTGTCATTTGTTCCATGCTTTCCTTTTTGTAGAATATAGTTAGTGATTCAAGCCTGAATCCAGTGCTCTTGGAGCGCCACTGAAAACACTTGGTGGTGGCAGCTTGTTTTTAGTTCACTTTTAGGGCTTTGTTGGCATAGAGTCATGCTACCAGAACTAGATCCATGGGCATGGGTTCTAGAAGGTTTGGCAAAACAATAATGGAAAAGTGGGATAAACCCAAAAGAAGTATAGCTGTATAGACAATCATAAGACAATGAGACAGTGGGCTGCCGAGTTGTCAGGGCTCCCATCCTTGATGGTGGGATTTAAAAGGCCTCTGACAACTCGGAACACCTCCACCAGATGGTTCCTTGCAGATGCAATATTGGCTGCCAGAAAAGATTTCTGTGCAGCTTTTATTGCCGGAGCATATGCCCTTAACAGGGCATCTAGCCGTGTTTGATTTGACCCGCTCGGATTTGAATGCCACATGCCCTCTAGTCTCCTCTTCATCGCTGCCAGCTCCTCGTTGAATCAAGGAGCTGGTTTAGCTCGGCTACTTGAGAGGGGACGTTCTGGAGCAATCGTCCTAGTCATCTCCCCATTCCAGAGAGTGACCAGGACATCAACGGGATCACCTACCGAGGTGGCGGGGAACTCTCCAAGAGCCATCAGGAATCCATCTGGATCCATAAGCCTTCTGGAGCGGACCATCTTAATGGGTCCTCCACCCCTGAGGAGGTTGGATGGTGCATTGAGGCTAAACCTGATCAGGTGATGGTCGGTCCGTGGCAACGGAGTGATGGTCAGCTCCTCCACATCACCACCTTCCTCCCATCCCTGGCAAAAACCAAGTCTAATGTGTGTCCAGCCTTACTCACCTCCAGGAGTAAAACAAATTCAACAACAAATCCTGGTTGCATTCTGTAAATAAAACTCCAAGAGGTTACGTTTTTTCTGTTGCTTCAGATTGACATCGTGAATCAGTCTTGTTGCATACACATTTCCAAAAAATATCTGTGAGTTTTCATGTTCTGAAGAGGAGGAGGAGGAGGAAATAAAACTTAATCCAGTATTTATATAACCAATCATAAATAGTACATATCTTTTCTTTCTTTTTTTTGTTCTTTTACTTATGACATGCCAGACACTGATAAAGGATTTCATAGTTTTAGCTTTCAGCCATCTCACCATGGATTTGGAGCTGATTTCCATTTTTTGTTCTTCATCCCTTGATGGCATAAGGTATTGAAATTCTCCTATTGTTGAGTCTTGCTTCTTTATTTCTAACTCATCATCACAAATTACTGAATATCCTCCCAGCAGATCAATATCAGTCCTTTTTTCTAATCATTTCAATCTTCAGTACTTTATGCATTAATATTTCCTTCCAAAAAGAGCAGTGGCAGCAAAGACACAGCAACAAAAGATTGTATATCTATAATTCCCATTTTGATTAAATATCACACTGCTAAACATTATCACATTGTGAGGAATGTAAAGGTGGGAGTAGTTGTACTTTAGCATACAGAAGAATATCATTAAGAATACACATGTATGGAAACATGCAGTGAGAGCATCAAATTGTATATTTAGTCACATGTAGGGTGAAATTTGTTTGTTGGTGTCTGCCCTTAAGTTGATTTTGACATATGGTGACCATAAGGTGAACCTGTCATGGGGATTTCTTGGCAAGATTTGTTCAAAGGGGATTTGCCTTTGCCTTTGCCTTCTTCTGAGGCTGAGGGGATATAACATGCCCAAGATTAGCCAGTGAATTTAAACCCTGGTCTCCAGAGTCATAGTACAACACTGAAATCACTACACTCAGAGGGAGGAGGGTTACGCATTCAACCCCCCCCCCCCCGAAATCTGATTTACTCAAGAATTTTAATAATATATGACAATCCACACAATAATTACTGAGGAAAATGTTTTAAAGTCTGGTTTTAGTACACCAAATTTAAAAAAATGGTTGAAATCACAGTTTTCTATATTAGGATATAGTTTGTAAGTATTATCGAATCTAATGCACACCTCAATTTTTAAAACCCTGAACGCCCCCCCCCCCCAAATTTCTTGCTGAATATAATGCGCTTTGGCAAAAAGTGTGCTCTTTGTAATTTGGCAAAAAAAGGTGTGCATTACTGTTGCTGCCTGCTTAGAATTCTTTCACTATAAACAATTGTGTTAGAACACCAACGCTTTCAGCAATAGAAAAGAAAAAAAATGGGGTGTCTCACCAAACTACAAAACCCAGGATGGCATAGCATTCAGACCTGGCCATTTATTTAGAGATGATGTCCTTCAAGGTGGAGTTCTGGTTGGAGCTCCTGAAGCACCTTCCCTTTTTGCTTTGGCTCAGCACCAAGGGCCCTTCCACACAGCCCTAAATCCCAGGATATCAAGGCAGAAAATCCCACATTATCTGAGTGTGGACTCAGATAACCCAGTTCAAAGCAGATACTGTAGGATTTTCTGCCTTGATATTCTGGGATATCGGGCTGTGTGAAAGGGCCCTAAGATTAGTGTATGACAGGAATCTAATACACACCCCAATTTTGGCAAGGTTATTTAGCTTCTTCCGGGTTACATTGAGTGGTGGGAATGTTCTGTCTGAGAATTATGGCCTCCTACCGTCTCAGCTAGCCTCGTTGTGTCTACAAAAGCATCCACCCCCCAGTACCAATGTATTGTGCTCACTGGTTCTGTTCTATCTTTTGTTTTGTTTGTATTTTGCATCTAGCTCACATTTGGTGAATCCTGGGATACAAATATAAACAAAGCAGAACCTACAAGTATTGTGTTGATGGGATCAAACTCCGCCTAAAGACACAGATCCACAGTTTGGGGGTCCTCCTGGACTTGGCGCTGAACCTGGATGCTCTATTAACATTCCTTGAAAAGCCAGATCTGGCCACAGTGGTACACGCCTTAGTAACATCCTGTCTGGATTACTGTAACACACTCTACATGGGGCTGTCTCTGAAGAGTGCTCTGAAACTCCAGCTGGTCTAATGGGCTGCAGTCAGGTTGCTAACTGGGCTGGCTACAGAGAGCAGATGACCCCCCTGCTGAAGCAGCTCCATTGGTTATCAGTCTGTTACCAGGCACGATTCAAAGTGCTGGTTATGACCTTTAAAGCCCTAGACAGTTCAGGTGCAAACTATTTGGCCGACCACCAGTACCATAGCTGGGGGGGGGGGGGTGAAACTTTTTTGTTTTAGCAAATCATGAAGAGTAGTTCCATAACACAAAATAATTTAAATAGTATGGGTTATTCTATATTTTTTATACAGACTTAATTAAATCAATTTTCTATTTTACTTACAAAGTTTCAAGTCTTAAAATAACCAGAAATAACTGTAAATTGGTAATTTATAGTTACAACTTCTGTTGGAAACACTTAAAAACTGTGTAAATATATTTTGACAGAAATCAGGCTCTATTGATATACTTTGGTAGACACTCGAAAGTGCAAGTCCAGACAGTATTTCTTGTCCCATTGTGTGTTTCTTTCAAATCTTTAAGAGTTGAAAATAACCTACACACACACACACCTTAAATTGACATATCTAAAAATCAAGATCAATGACTCAAACATTTTTAGAATCTATATAAAATACCTTTGGTCTGGTACCTAATTATTCAAAATTACTTGGTTTTAGGAGAAATTAAAATATAATCTTTTAAAGCAAGCACAAATTATCACAGTTGTTATGTACCTGGAAACATCATAAAGTGTATTTAAACTTAATTTTTTCTTATGGAGGTTTTTGAGATTACAATCCCCCAAATGGATGAGTCTTGGCATAAGACAAAAACACAGTCCTAAAAGACATTGCTAGGATATTCACTATAATGAATATATAAATATCCTCTTTGCCCCTGCTGCCTTACAACTCCTGGGCAGAGTGCCTCTATGGCCACACAGCCTCGTGCTGAGAGTACTTCAACAGCCTAACTGCCCATTGTGGGCCATAGCAACACCTCTTTGGCCCTGCTGCCTTACAAATCCTGGGCAGGGCACCTTCAACAAAACAAAACCAACATTTGAAACTGAAGAGCTCGTGGATTGAGCCTATGCATGAAACAGCTTGTTTGCATATAGTGAAGTGCTTCAACTATACTTGCTATTGCCACAAGTAATGACAGTGTGAATAAATTTTCAAAATTTGGTTGAGATAGTGCTTGCAGTTCTGGAGAGACTCATTTAATTTTTGCTTTGCATAGACTTAGCATGGGGATTTGGTTAACCAGTTAAAATTCATGAGTAAACCAGGTTTTTTAACCTTAAAAATGGGGGTGGGGTTGAACCCCTCCCCCCCCCCCCTGGCTACAGCCCTGCCAACCACACTGTTGCAAGGTTCGAGGATCCCTAGTGTACACCATCAAAATATTTTGAAGAACCCTTTCTACTGCCCCAAAATGGCTCATTGCAATTATTTCAAGGTACCTACATTATTTCCCCCCTCCATGTGGAAAGTATCAGTATGTAATATCGGCAGCAATTCTGTACATTTAGTACACTGGTGTAATTCTATGGGTGTCATGGTTTGAATGTTGGATTGGGACTTGGAGACACCAGGGTTCAAATGTCGGCTCAGCCATAGCAATCTACTACATGACCTTGGGAAAGTTATACTTTATCAGCCCAAGGAAAACAAAACCAACAGCAAATGTCTTCTGAATAAATCTTGCAAACATAAAAAAGTCCTAGGGGAGGTTACCACAAGTCAGAGTTGACTTGAAAGTGCACAACAACAACAATGTGTAGCAGGGGGGTCAAGATATAAAGCATTAAAGAAACAGAATGCTCAGAGCTTGAATTTTTTTTCCAGCTTTCCCTTACCATCAGCACATGACCCTAAAAAACTGTAACTGCATAATGCATAAATAGGAGCCTGGCCAATGGCCAACAACTGCTGACATAATCAAGTGTGGACAGAGAAAACCCTAAGGGAGGGGAGTGTAGTATATGTCGTGGACTTTACTAAGAAGGTTTAGGGAGCAAACATACCAGGTATCAATTATGTATGTCATATATGATGAAGCCAGTAACCAGCAAATAGCTTGTAGCTTCTATTTCTGTTGCTTAGGAACTATGTGAAAAGGTTGCTGCTTGTGCATTTGATTATCCTCCTTTCCTCTCACCCTTTTTCCTGTGTGTCCTGCTCTCTCTCTCTCTCTCTCTCTCTCTGTGTGTGTGTGTGTGTGTGCAGAGGCGGCCCTCGATAATTTTCAATGGTAAGCAAACAGTATTTTGGCACCCCCACCCCCACCCAATCACTGATATATATTTTCTGTTCGTTGTGAGAGTTCTGTGTGCCACATTTGGTTCAATTCCATCATTGGTGGAGTTCAGAATGCTCTTTGATTGTAGGTGAACTATACATCCCAGTAACTACAACTCACATATGTCAAGGTCTATTTTCCCCCAAAAGCGCCCCTGGGCAAAATCAACTATACTGCAAATGCTTACTTTGCGTAATGGGTTGAGCCGCCCCTGTGTGTGTGTGTGTGTGTGTGTGTGTGTGTGTGTGAGAGAGAGAGAGAGAGAGAGAGAGAGAGAGAGAGAGAGATTTGAGTTCCCAATGTATATTGATTACTGCAATAGAGAGAAAAAACTGATTAATCATAGTTTTCTGTGTTAACGGCTTACTTACAAGTTATGTTAAGTGAGCTTTTGTGAAGATGGATGGATGTTACTCCTTTTTGTCAACTTGTTTGGGAACTACTGAGTCATTTCTGACACCACAGGAGGGAAAAGAATGTCTATTTACTTTCCGTAACATACAGTATGTCACCAAATCCCTATAATTTGTGGCAAGACAACCCTAATAATTACCTGATTTGCAGTTTTTAAACAGTATAGTTAGATGGTATAATTTTGTAAGTGGGCTAGTGGGTGTGAACACTCATTCAATGGAAGGGTAAAATTTCTCCTCTAAATCACTCAAAAACTACAGAGCTATCATCTTTGATGACACCACCCACAGCCAGAGATAATATTGTGTTACAAATTCTGAATGACTCAAATCCCTAAATCATCCTCTCTCTTTCAGTTTATCTATTTTTCTGTATCTAATTCTTGACTGTTTGGAACACCCATATCCTTTCTCGTATATGGTAGTGTGTCTTTGGAATGAAAACAGGAACTTCTGTGCATGATTGTGTGTGTGTGTGCTAACACTATCAGTAGGATTTTCTTGTTCTACAACATTGATTTGTTAGAACAATGGTTCTCAATCATGCTAATGCTGTGACCCCTTAATGCAGTTCCATATGTTGTGGTGACCCCCAACCATAATATTGTTTTAGTTGCTACTTGAAACCTGTCATTTTACTACTTTATAACTCGTAATGTATATATGCAATATGCAGGATGTGTTTTCATTCACTGGACTAAACTGAGCACAAATACCAAATATGCCCAAATGTGAATGCTAGTGGGATTGGGGGAGGATTGCTTTTGTAATTTGGGAGTTGTAGTTGCTGGGATTTATAGTTCACCTATAATCAAAGAACATTCTGAACTCCACCAACGATGGATTTTAACCGAACTTGGCACACAGAACTCCCATGACGATTAGAAAACACTGGAAGGGTTTTGTGGGCATTGACCGTGAGATTGGGAGTTGTAGGTCACCTATATCCAGAGGAGTGCTGTGGATTCAGGCAATGATGGATCTGGATCAAACTTGGCATGAATACTCAATATGCCCAAATGTGAACACTGGTGGAGTCTGGGGAAAATAGACCTTGACATTTGGGAGTTGTAGTTATTGGAATTTATAGTTCACCTACAATCAAAGAGCATTCTGAACTCGACCAACAATAGAATTGGGTCAAACTTCCCACACAGAATCTCAATGACCAACAGAAAATACTATGTTTTCTTATGGTCTTTGGCGACCCCTTTGACACCCCCTCATGACCCCCTCAGGGGTCCCGACCCCCAGGTTGAGAAACACTGTGTTAGAAGATGAATATGGCAGCCTATATTCTGTGGGTTTTCTGTGCCACCACTGAATGGCCAGAGGTTAGCTTTTTTATACTTTCTTAGAAGAATTCTAGTGACTCAAGATACCAATAAGACCATCTAGTCATACAAAGTTAAATACCTCTGTTCACCACTTGGAATGGTACATTTTTTGAAATAATTAATGTATGTTACACATTACTGGTAGCTTCCTTATTCCATTTGATTGGGAGAAAGAACTTACCCCATTATTCATTCTATTCCTCATCATTTCAAAAGTAACCTGTGGGTTGTGGCCTGGTTCTTAGTTTGGGCTGCTTGTCTCTCTGTCATTGATTCATGCAGCAAATCTCTATATTTCAGTTTGGAAGGAAAAGCATGATTTTCAGTTAGAGGATTGGTACAAAGAAGTATGGAATATAGCAATAATGATAAAGTGACATGTGGTATTGAGACTAAAAAGGAATTTGGAAATTAAATGATTTTTGGAAAATACAGGGGAAATTTATAGAATGTGTGTTTGCTGAAAGGCAAGGGAGCAAACTTTTAGTGGAAACAATGATGTTTTAGAAATAATATATTAAGCAGTTGGGTCCGGGGGGGGGGGGGGGGGGGGGGGGGTATCACCATATTTATTTATTTTGAGGAGTTTATTTTGTGGATAATATGTAAAAATGTTGAAGCTCAACTTAACAGTGTGAAAACATAATAGAAGTTATGTTATTGTCATTTTTAATCTCTCTCTCTACACACACACACACAATTGGGAAAGTTAAAAGGAGAGAGATTCTGCTGTGAATTTCCGACTTGTTTTCAAACAGTTCATCATGACCAGGCATGTAGCCAGGGGGGCTTGGGGGGCTTCTAGGAATAACTTGGGGGGCGAGAAGACCTTACTGGTACATTATTTAAACTGTTATGTTTATTCATATCATGATCTGATCACCATGCTCAATATATCCCATATGCATGGGGGTATTGGGGTAACGATACAAAAGGTTTGCTAGGGTAGACCCTCTTTCACTCAGACTCAGCCCCCCCAAACCAAACTCAGCCCCCCCCCCCAAAAAAAAAACAAAATCCTGGCTACGGGCCTGATATGACATACTGAGTGAAAGAGGGTCTACCCTAGCAAACCTTTTGTATAGTGTATAGTGACAGGAACCATGCTCCCACGTATCCAGTTTGGAATTAGACTCTACATCCAACAACCTGAATAAACCAATACACAAACATGAGAAAACCACTTAATTTCAAATTGATATTAGTCTTGAGAGTTTGACAGGTCTGAATCCCATTCCACCCTAACTCCTTCTTATCCTCCCACCCTAAGCACATACTAGAATTCTAATGGGAATTGTAGACATGCTTCTTCTAGATCAGCAAGGAAATATATTGGTTAGGATCCATCTAATACTTAAATTGGATTCCAACATTCACATCAAAATTGACAGCCTATACCTCCCCCTGTTCTCAGTGAAGCCTTAACATCTGCTCCAAGGAGAAGATCTCAGCAGTGTTGGCAGACATAGAGGGAACAATTTACCTGTTGGTCTGGAATTAGGATTTCTACCTTTAACACCCTCCCCCCCCAAAAAAAAACAAAAAAACAAACAGCTTCTCAACTTAATTACTTATACCCCATGCAGGTTCCATCTGGTCCTCTTCATGCTGGGAATAACTTCAGTACCTACTGAGTTTGACCAATGTAGATAAGTGGTAATTTTGTTTGCCTTCACTTTCAGTAAGAGTTCACTGAAGGCTCTTTTAAGTGTGAGTTTCTCTGATGAATCTCTTTGAGTTTTGCTGGTGCTCTTTCTTTCCTTCCTTCCTTCTTTCTTTCTTTCTTGCAGCTAGATCTGCATCAGACTGTGCAAGGTTGTTTCTTTAAACAAACAAACAACTGTGGCATGGTTTGCTTAGATTGGTCTTTGGTTTGAAGAAAACATTTTCTACTCCCACAATTTTTAACTTTTGTTAAAGAGTGGGAGAGTTAAGGTGCATAGGTGTCATTTTAGTTATGTACTTATGCACTATACCACTGTAAAAAAAGATGTGGAATTATATAAAAAAGAATTCGCTCAAAGACAGGATTAGACATCTAGGAATACCTTAAAATCATAGAGTTGGAGGGGACCCCAAAGACCATACAGTCCAACCCCCTACCATGCAGGTACACACATTCAGAGCGCTCCCTACAAATGGCCATCCAGTCTTTGCTTAAAAAGTTCAAAAGAAATAGACTCCACCACCCTACAAGGCAACAGATTACACTGTAGAACTTCTCTTACCAACAGGAAGTTCCTCTTAATGTTTAGGTGGAATAACTTTCCCTGCATTGTTTCATGTCCAAGTTTGAAGCTGGATGAGAAGAACAAGTTTCGTTGCATGACAATTACATTTACAGGTCTGGAACCAATTTGAGGCCAAGAAAGTGATTACATTTATCACAGAACCTGACTTCAAACCCACTGGGCACTGCCACCCACCCAATATTTCCAAAAATGTAGGCATTTGGGATTAAAAAGAAAATAAGAGCAGAAAATAACCCCTCCCCAAGTACCAATTAGTCAATTGCTACCCAGCCATGCCCTTGAGGTGATCTTTGGTAGCCCCCCCCTTTGGGATACTTCACTGTGCTTGAGCAGGGGCAGGTGTGTACAATACACCCAGCAATTTGCAGAGACAATTTCACCCTGGATCTGGGATATATCTGGATCAGTATTATATTTACATCAGAATTTCTTGAAACTTTTAAAAATGCATTGCTTCATGTTTAATCTGTGCTGTATCATGGACTGGCTATGTTCATTTTGTGCCCATTGTGACCTTGAGTTGGTTTCCTATTGCATTATATGACCAGTGTAGAAGGGTCTCTAGTCTAAAACAAGCTTGCCCCTCCTCAATATGACATCATTTCAAGTATTTAAACATGGCTATCATACCCCTCTTAGTTCTCTTCTTGACAGGCCCAAAAATACAGGACCTGTTGCGCTTTTATAGGAGGTGTCCAAATGACACCTCCAGTAAAAGTGATTTAACTCGAGGCACAGCAAGTAAACCCTGCTTTGTCCCAAATTAATTAGATATCCCATTAGATCCAGGCTTTTTTGAAAGGCTCTGGTCTAATGGGGTATTGGGCCTGTGGGGACTCGCCCACGGGTAGTTCTTGGACTACTCGGGGGTGAATCTCCATTGTCATCTAACACCTTTTGGGCTCCTGTAGCCCAAAGATGGGAGATGGCACCCACCCCATCCCTCAAATCCCCCAAAATCAGCCCTTAAAACATAAAACCACTTGTCCCGCCACCATTAAGGGTGTGTTGGAGTCCTCCTGAGCAATTTTCTAACCTCCTAAGAGGTTAGAGCAGTTTTCCTCCTCTCCCCTCCCCCAACTCCTAGCACATCATTTCTATGGGGGAGGGGAGAGGAGTAATCCATGACCAATGTGATGAATCATTGATAGTACTGGCCTGCACTTTGATTGATTGTTATGACAGATAGCCGGCCAGCAGGTTCCACTGCGTTTTAGGAATTTTATAATTTTCAGATGTTTATAATTTTATGTATGAGATTTTTATGCTCTATTGATTATACTTATGTCATTGTATTTTTATACTAATGTATTATTGTCTGCATGTGGCAGTTGGAATAGCAACACCTCTTTGACCTTGCTGCCTTACAACTCCTGGGCAGGGCACCTTCATGACCACACAGCCTTGCACGGAGAGTACTTCAACAGCCTAGCTGCCCAACCATAGCAACACCTATTGGATGACTCCTTGTGTCTTAATTGTATTACATCATGACCAGAATGAAATCCAAAGAAAGTAGTGCAAAAATCTGAAACAATTGTATGTTGTAAGCCGCTCTGAATCCCTTTTGGTGTGAGAAGGGCAGCATATAAATGTAGTAAATAAATAAATGTAATATAATGAAGATTTATTTTAAGCCGAGTGTGTGTATATTACCCTATGACCGAGAGAGTGTAGTTACTTAGGATGGTATGGGGACACCCCCCCCCTAAAAGCACAGGTTGGGGGGGGGGGGGTATAGGGATTCAAATCCATGCCAAAGTGGGTTTAACAAGCCCACCTTGGCACAGATTTGGGTGCTGTCTAGAAGAACTCTTAATCTTAACTTCTCCAAGCTGAATATACCCAGCTCCCTAAACTGTTCTTCATAGGGATTGACTTCCAGACCTTTTGTAATTTTGGTCACGCTTCTTGGGATTTTGCAGCTGGTGCCAGAAACTGCCACAAAATACTCAATACACAGAGATATTGCTTAATTTTAAAAAATCTTGAGAGCTATGTCAACAAATACCACTGCTTCCTGAACCATATACACCATCTGGAAGAGCCCTAACATTAACATATTTCTTTCTTCTAATCCTCAAAAGAACTTCAGATTGAAGTAAAAGTGGAATAAAACAACAATGGAAAGATTTTTTTTAAATTTTTCCTCTAGGCATTGGATTTTAGACATATACATTCATTGTGGGAGAAGGGATAATAGAGACCTTATCCCCTCCATCTGTTGACAGCAAAACTAGATAAACAAGCATGAGAAAACGAGGGAATGGTGGGTGTGATTTACTAGAGCAAATTACAGTCTACATTTGCAAACATGTGGAAGAAATGGCCTGATTTAGAATAGTGGAATATTTTGCAAACATTATAAATTAGCTTTGTAATTGGGGTCACTGTTTCATTCTGTCACTGATTTCACAATGCCGATTATTCTTTTGGATTTCTTCACTCAACAACATATCCATCTGCTTTATTTTTGGAAGCAAGAACTATTGGAGAGTATTCTGCTTTGTAGTAATAAATAACGGTTTCTATGTATTAGTGAATTTTGAATTCCTTGGTGCATTCTTAAAGCATTATGCTTTGTATTTAAATAATCAATGTGATAGGAAATGCAGAAAAATAATGTGAATCCTAGTAGATTACTAAATTTGTTAAAGGAAAAATGCCAGATATCAAGCTAATCATTCATGCATTCATGTATTAACTCAAAAAATATATCCAATATAGTTCAAATATGCCCTTTTCCTCCTACTAAGGGGAAACCTCTAGGTCCGAATGCCCCTACTGAAATCTTCAATGTGACCTGAATCTCAGTTATGAGATCTTCTTCAATATAATCATCTCCATTTTATGAATTCTCCTAGCCAGGTTTAGCTTCATGTTCTGTTACTCTCCCAAATAAAATCAGCAAGTTCTATGAACAGAATTTTCTCTGTTATAAAATTCGAACTGAAGAACTCCACACCAATGGAAATGACCAATGCCCAAGCTATACAGACAATTTAATGGAGTTTGAATCTACCTTCAAACTGCAGTGGCCAGATAACAAATTTGTCATAAACACAGCCACTGATTGGGACCCAAGTCCAAAGAAACACACTGAAATGGGTAAATTAGACAATGTCAATAATCCAATGTCTGAAATGCCAGACACAACAGTCCTTGGAAAGCAACAGAATATCCAGAGAAACTTGCCTCCAAAATCATGTTTATACTTCTCCATAAGAAATGTGATTTTTTTGTAATGTGATTTCCTGGATATATATTTTTTAAATTCAAGTACACAATCAACCTAGTGGAATAGAAGGAAATAGGCTCTTTGTGCGAGATGGGAAAGAATGTGCTTTCAGACACTTAAAAACAGTAAGAGCTGTGCATGGTGTGATGTGGGAGGGCTTACTTCTTACAAGTAAGGAGCTAGGATGAAGCACAGTAAAGTGATTCCCTAAGGCAGGAAAAGGTCCTACCACAAGTGTTTATTATATCTGTTTGTTACATCGCTCCTTGTTGCTAGGAGAGGGATGGACATGACAACCCTCAGCACTCCATTCTGCAGCACCTCAGAAATCTTCTGTTGTAGGAAGTGGTTGCCTTTAAAATTGGGTTTGTGAGGGTAGTAACACCTGTAACTTCATTGTTGTAATCTTGTCTTATATGCAGGATCTCAATCATGGTGTTATATACTGCGACTATTTGTGTTTGATTCAAATGGATTTTTAGCTGCATATTTCAACGTTCCCCATTGCAAATCAGTTTTTGGTTTCTGGGAAGAAAGGGGCAACAGAAGTAGCAGGAGTAGGAGTAATAATAAGATATGTATGGCATCTTTCTTTGAAGACCTGCTTCCATCGCTTCTTTTATAGCAGTATTCATATCAACCATGTATTATCATATTCTCCCAGAAGCTTCTTCAAGTTATTTAGGGAGATATGACTTAAGATCTAATGGTATCATACATTTTAGTGCCAAACACTAAGCATGGAATTGACATGTTTATGTGGTTGTCTCCATGTGTGTTTTGTTGTGAAATAAAATGTATATATGGAGAACACTGGTTGATTGGCCAGAGGAATGAAGTAATAACTAAATTTCCCATTAGTCTTTAAGAAATGTACATCATGATGTATTTCAGTATATGATCATTGATTGATTTCCATCCAGATAGTTTTATACTTAGGACATTTTTACCAGACACAATTATTTCATTTATCCTATGGTTTTTCATACAATTATGCATTAGCACACTCTACTTCACCCTGGCAAAATGGCACTACCTAAAAGAATCCCACGCCTTGTGTGACTGTGGAGCAGATCAGACAACTCCACATCTGTATGCTTGTCCACCATGCCCTGCCTCATGTACAGAGGAAGAAATATTGGAGGTTACAGACAGTGCCATTGCTGTTACCCGTTTTTGGTCAAAAGATATTTAGCCACCTGTGCTCCTATTTTTATCAGTTTTATACTAATTTATGCAATGCTTTTGATACTAAATAAATAAATAACCTCACCCTAAAATGCAAATCTCTGGATTTAATAAGGTGTTATCATAGCAATCACCATGGTTATATCAGGTGAAAGAGCAGTCAGAAATGATTGGGTTGGTTAGAGAGACAGAGATCATTTCAGTACCTTCAATACCATAAGTAAACTCCAGAGAATCATATGGCATGATGTCTATATCACACAAATGGACAACATCTTCCAAGCATTTCAGTGAGCCACTTATAAAGTTGTCTCAGAAAATTTGTTTGTGCCGCTTGACCACCCTGGATGAGATCAAATGGAAATGTGAAATCCACGTCCGTTTGGCAGTGTTAATAAACACCAAATCTCACAGATTTTTGGTGTAGTCCATTTTCTTTCTCACTGAGGGTTAAATTGCATTTAGAAACTGGCTGTGGCTGAGTTCATTAAAATCAGCTCCAGGGAAGAATAAGGGAGTAATTGCTGGGGGGAAACAACCCTTACGGAAAGCACAATAGAAGGATGAGTAAAAGATTTCCTATAATTTACTAGATTAAGTTTTCTGAGATGTTTACCTTTGGAATACTTCTGGTTCCATTAGTAGAGATAGATTGAAGAGATTGCTGGAAGTGGGGTGAGATATATCAAAACAAAGTAAAAAACAGCAAAGAAAATTAAGAAATCTTTTAATCTCCATGGGACACCTTCTATGGTTTCCTAAAGTAGACCCAGTGTCTTAAGACCTCATCCCATTTACCGCTGGAATCACCACACATCATAGCTAATCTGATGGTGCCTAGTGTGGAAAACCTCATCCCACAAGGGGAAGCATCTGCCACCCATTGATGTCTACGCAACACAGGAAGTCTCCCGTGTTACCACCACAGTAGCATTTACTGGTTCCCCTTCCCTTTTACCATGGAGCCCCGCTGAAGTAGCTATGTGTCATGGGATGGGAGCCAGTGGGTTCTGTGGAAAAAAGGAAGGGAACCAGTGTACTCTGCCAAATTCAGCCCCATCCGATGAGGTTGTAGGTCTGCAGTGCTTTTGATCTGGGTAAGAGTGACCGTCTCTTGATTTTACCGTCCTTGAAAACAGGCAACATAAAACACTGTACTTGGACTACTGAGATTCAGTTTCAAATGTGAGATCTGGGTTAATGATACTTGATTAAAACAGAACACTTCTACACTATGCCCATTCTTGAAAAGAGCGACTTTGGTTTACAGTGTCCACAATCTTGTATTAAGTTTAAAATATCTTGTGTATATATGCTGTAATGTAGTAGTTTTCAAAAGGGATTCTGAGTAATCTTACAGTTTACAAAAACATGCTATCCTATTGAGAAGGTGACAATGGCAGACAAGCATCCCTAAAATATAGTGCAATTTCCACTTTGGTGATCTTATCTATACTATCTGTACTATGCAAATACAAGAAAATGCATCCAGATGTATTTTAGAGTTCCCTCTAAACTCACACCCAGCAGTAGTTGAAATATTTCAAAGAGATGCAATTTCCTCATATTCATATTGATGCACTTTCAATAGGAAAGAATCTGTCACACTCAAATAACTACAATATGTGTTATAAATCAAATTGATATAGGCCTCTGCTGATGTCTAGCAACATTTAGGCTTTTTGAAGGCTCAGTAAATCTGGCCAGTGCTTGTGTCACCCTAGACGAGGCATGGGCAAATTTCTGCCTTCCAAGTGTTTTGGAGTTCAACTCCCACAATTCCTAACAGCTGGTAAGCTGGCTTGGATTTCTGGGAGTTGAAGTCCAAAACACAAGGAGGACCCATGCCTGCCCTAGACAATGTCCCCTCTGACAAGCGATATCCACTGGTACTTTGGTGGTTTCTTTCTTTAAAAATGACATTCCGATATGTCCTCATTAGATGTTTATAAACCAATACCTCTGGTGCTCAGACATAGCCTTGAGAGTCATGTTTTTGGTTGAGTGATGTGTTTAAATTCACTTGTTACTACCGCATGCGTATGTTTGTCATTTTTCCCCTTTTTCTCAGGTGCAAAGAGGGCTACCAAGGAGTCCGCTGTGACCAATTTTTGCCGAAAACCGACTCAATCTTGTCAGATCCAAGTATGTCAAAATTATTTCTTCTTCTGTGTTTATAACTTGATGGACAAAGCTTTACCATGAGAATATAACGTTTTGCTTGTTGTCAAGATTCCATTATAACCCATTCCAGGAGCTTGTATAGTATATTGTATAATCAAATAGCCTGAGAGATCCACAGCATGATCATTTTATTTTATTTTACTCTGGTGAGGAAAGGTTACATAAAATAAAATATTCTTTTCTAATACTCTATATTTCTGGTACAATTTGGAAACAGTACATGAATATCTGGATTTCTTCAAAACCAAAACAAAGCAAAATGCAAGCCCTTTTAAAAATATACTAGCTTATCATTGTGATTAACTTGTCATTGTATTTGTCATTGGGTAATAATGCTTGTCATCATGATAGTAATGCTTGTCATTATGATGAGCAGGATAAGTTTAAAGGAAAGGACAGTTATTTAACTACACATCAGTTTTTACATAATAAAAACATTAGACACTGGAAGCTAGAAGTTAAATCTCTAAACCTGTTCCTCAGTAGAGAAGGAAATGGGATCAAACAAATGTGAGGCTCATGGAAATATGAATGTTGTATCATTAAATCTGAATTGAGTCTGTGTTTATTGCTAAGTTTCAATTGTTGCTAGATTTTATTGGGTTAGATGGTATTTTAAGAGCTTGTTTTATTAGGTTGATGGTTTATAATATATCCTTGCCCTAACCATGGGAATGGTGGGGCAAAAGTATCTCAATAAATAAGTGTGGAATGCATGCATCATATTTCATGACATACAAATTAACTTACAATAAAGCATGAAATAAGGATTACAACGTTGCTTTTGCCAACACTTCCATTGTGCCATGAAATTCTGCCAAATTTTGCTTCCCTCTCCTTTTTGATATAACATTTAAAATTAGACGTAATTGGCAATATTAATTCTTCTCTGTTTTTTAATTGTTATACAAAGTTAAATATGTTGTTTGAATGTGGAGGTCTCTTTTTTTATAGAGACTGTTATGTGTTCTTTCTCTTGTGGTTCATTCTTGCTATTGTTCTTTGTACATTCACACAGTTTACTGGGTGCCTCGTCCAGAGACAACTTGTTGTTCTGTTCTCATGCATGTCATATGATTTTTACCGTGGATTGCTTTGATGGCACTAACTTTTCTTTACTGTTTTCATTTTTATCTGTGGTACTGTGGTGACCTAGGGGAAATAGTCCTAAAAGGGACACAAGTATGGAATGTAAAATAGTTGAACATGAGCAGTGTTGAGTGTTGCACCCAATACATATTTTAATTAATATTTTAATTGCACCAGCCTTTCCTTACCTAATGTTCTCCAGATGTGTTTGACTAAGTCTCCCATAATCTGGCCGGTAGTCTGTGATAATGCATCTAAAATACACCAGATTGGGGAGAGGATGGAAGAAGGCTACTGTCAGGAGTCTTATCATATTGGCTTGGGTTAATCATCTGTAATCCATAATATGAGCAACTCAGTTACAGTAGGCTTTAGCATATCTTTATGTTTCTTTTTCTTAGAAGTAGCTTTCAAAGTGCCACCAAATCTATCTCTACCATGCTATTAATTAACCCCTTCCTACAGTCCCACCACTAGAGAAAGCCACTGTCAATATTCAAGAGTCTCATCCAAACACTATCCTGGTTCATTCAAAATGCAGCAATCAGAAGTTAAAATTGGCAACTTTCCCATGTATGTAGAGGAATTTTGTACACTTTCAGACCAGGCTTTCAATGTGTCATACTCTTCAGACATTTTGGACTACATATCTCAGAATTCTTAACCATTGACCATGCAGGCTAAGGCTAATATGAGCTGAAGTCAAAACATGTGTACCAGATTGGACTTGGCAGCTTTAAGCTGTTTTTATTCTGACCCAATTACTGATCGAATATGAAATGTTAATTTCCATTATAAAAATCCCTATAAATGCATACAAAATATTTGAATGTTTACAGTTATCAAGTAATGTAGAATTCACATTTGGGGGTAGCAAATTTGTTATTCCTCAAACAATGTTTATACAAATTGTATGTGAAATAGTAATGTCAGGTAAGCTTTGTGAGATCTGTTTTTAGACCTTCAACAAGCAGATATTGGGAGGAGATGGTGGTCAGAGCAAAATTTAACTATACTGATGTCCAATTGACTTCCACTCCTTTCATGTTTCATGTTTTATTTATTTATATGGCTGCTTTTTCAGGATTTGTTTTTATGAGTAGATGTGTATGATACTTTAGAAGCAGACTATAAACTGCTGCTGCTACTACTACAGCCCCCATTTACACTGCCATATAATGCAGTGTAGATGTCACATTAGTCTGGGATGTCCAAATAACACACTCAGGCTAACGCGGAGAAACCTGAGGTCGACATTTTAATCCAGTTAACACCTTGGTTAAAATATGCCTGCAAAGATCTGGATCTTCATTAAATCAGCAGGGTATTTAACTTTTAGAATTATATACCATCACATCTTATATACTTTTCATGGAAGCCCAGAGGACTTATCCAAAAGTTACTATACTTATGAGTAAATCAGGTGGCAGTGCCATTGATCACATCATGGTATCATCAGAGTGAATACATTTGGTATCCTGGAACGCACAGAAAACAATCATTTTCCTGTAGTAGTGTCCTTAGGTCTAATTATTGAACAGGCAGAGTGGACCAGAACAGAAAACTTAACTGGAATTATTGGGAGAAAGGAGGATGAAGTGGTCAATTGAACTAAGTAGTTCTATCAAAGAGAAATTACACAGTAACTATTTGATTAGCATACATCAACAACTCTGCAACAAGTCAACAAACCATCTAGATCTCTATCAACAAACTGTAAACAAACTTAGACCATGCTAACAAGTTCTACATATAAAAACTTACAGTCCACAACATATGGCTGTTTGACACAGAATGCAGGGCAGCCAAAAGAGACTTGGCAACGAAAATAAGGAAATCTCACAAAAATCCATCTGGAAATAATATGGAAAATGTAACCAAATGTAGGGCAAAATATAAAAGTCTACTCAAAGATGAGAATGATGAACACACAAAATCCAAGTGGCATGAACTGGAACAAGCACTCACAGAATGGAAGGAAGATAAATTTTGGGAACTTGTCACCAGAGGAAAACAAGGAGTAAGATACACTTTGGAAGCCTCAATCACTGCCTCTACATGATTAAACACTTCTCCAGCCTCTTTTGCCCTAAGACAAGCACATTGGAAGTGGCAGGGATGAACAAAGACAAAGACTTCTCTACTTTACCTGAGTGGGAAGCAGTCTCTAGCAAAGAGGTAAAGTCTTTAATTGCATCCTTGAAACCTAAGAAAGCACCTGGAGAAGATATGCTTCCTGCAGAACTTTTCAAGAAAAATGTTGAATGGTGGAGTCCCTTCCTTGCTAGCCTCTTTACCAGCATAAACAGCTCAGGACAAATGCTATGTGGGCGTAAAATGAGCATTATATTTCCAACTTACAAGAAAGGTGATAGAAATGGCCCACAAAACTATTGCCCAATCAGCTTACTTAACATCACATCAAAGCTATATGCTCAACACCTGCTACATAAACCGACAGACTGGTTACAAGAAAAACAATTTACACATGAAGAACAGGCTGGGTTCCAAAATGAACTAGGTGATGATCTTGCAGTAACCATTGGCCAATGTTTCACACTAAGCCATATCACAAGGAAATATACAATGCAAAGCAATCATCATGTCTTTGCCACTTTCATTGACCTTTCTGCTGCTTTTGACTCTATTAACAAAAACAGATTATGGGGAAAGTTACAAAATTCTGATATAGATCGCAGATTGGTGAGATTTTCAGGAACTATACACCAAAACAGGGATGTGTATTGGCTCGAACCCTTTTTAACATCTATGTGACTGATTTAGTGCCATGTTTAGCCAAAATTGACTCTCCTTTACTAGCAATCAGGAACAGAAAGATTTTCATCCTGATGTACGCAGATGATCTATTGCTCTTATCCATTTCTTGGTTGGGTCTTGAAAATCTCTTTCAGTAAATACTACCAAGAAGAATACCTATCAATAAACTACTCCAAGACCAAGGTGATGGTTTTTGGAAGACAATGCCCCAGGTACAAATGCTCCAACATGCCATAGAACAAACACACTTATTTAAATACTTGGGAATTGTTTTCAGTGAATCCCTTTCCTGGAAGCATCACAAGGAAGCAGTGAAGCTGACAGCTGAGAAAACAATAGATGCCCTAATGAAATTCTTCTATACACAGGACGAACAGCTAATAGAACCTGCCCTAAAAAATTTCAGTAGCCAAGTACTGGCATAAATGCTTTATGGCACAGAAATCTGGGGCTCAGATACTAACATATGTAAAACCTTGGAAATTTTGCAGAAAAATATTACAATTTTGTTGGTATGGAGGCTGTGGAGGATCACCTTTTGTGATTGGAGGTAGAATTTCCATAGCCATCCTACACTCCCCAGGCTCAGGCAGCATGCAGAGGTAGGATGGTACTTCTATTCTTCCCACTTTGTCCTGTGTCTAGCCTCCAAAATGAGCAGAAGGCATCCTTAACTGTTCCTGGAGACTATGTTTTCTCCTTTGCCTGCAGTAATAACACAACAGAGCTTGGTGGGGAGAGGGGGACATTGGCTATGCCCAGACATTCCAACACTGGATTGACATGGCAAAGCCATATGGCAATCCCCCCAACCTGCAATGAGATAGTATCTGCCCCCCCCACAAAAAAACTGACATCAACATATGGTTTGTTTGTTTGTTTTTTTGTCGTGTCAGGAGCAACTTGAGAAACTGCAAGTCACTTCTGTTATGTGAGAATTGGCCGTCTGCAAGGACGTTGCCCAGGGGACGCCTGGATTATTTGATGTTTTATCATCCTTGTGGGAGGCTTCTCTCATGTCCCTGCATGAGGAGCTGGAGCTGATAGAGGGAGCTCATCCACCTCTCCCTGAATTCGAACCTGTGACCTGTCGGTCTTCAGTCCTGCCAGCACAGGAGTTTAACCTACTGTGCCACCGGGGGCTCCTTCCAACACATGGTAGAAACCAGCATATTAAAACTGTTTCATTCTGCTTATTGGGCAACATGGAAGCACCCAAAGAAAGGCATCTTCACAAGGTTCCTTCTTTTTTGTTTCTGAAGCCCAGTGGATTTAGACAGAAGTGGACAAAGGGGGACAAAGCTGAAACTACTTATAATATTTTTGTGAATGTTTGCAGTGTCTAAAATCTCACCCATTTTCTTAAAATGTTTATGCTCTTGTGAAATTACTTTTTATTCATTTCATCAGTATTTCTACAATATCTTTATTTGGCAATCCTTCATTTTCATTTTAAAACATGGAAATTAGCAGCAGTGGTTGCCTATATTGCACTCTTTGACTTAAAATATTACTTATCCAACTTAATATGTGTGTTGTTATTTTTTTTTTTAGAAATTTGCAATTTTCAGCCAGGTAGTCACATAAGTTGCCAGTTTCCTATTTTACCTTATCCTTTCCAGCATAGCTTTGACAGCTTATAATTGATTTTATAGGGCTTGAATGCATAATTTTACAATTTCTTTGTTATTTTAATATTTCATCAGCTTGAGGTACATCCTGATTCATATAGCGAGTAGGAATACAATTGTTCATTGATTTTCTTCTTGAAGGAAGTAATGAGTAATTTTAGCAAATTTCTTCTCATTCTGAAAAAGTCGTCAAAACTGCACAGTTTTCTAAGACATCACACTTTAGGACTTATTCTATTCAAGATGAGTGTGGATATTTTTTGTACAGCAAGCAGCATTTTTGCACTGTGTGAGTCTTATATATAATAAGCATCAAACTGAAGATTTTCATGACTCCAGGATTCCATACAGCAGGGTTTCACAACAACCAAAATACACACTTTAATTTGTTTTAGAATATTTTTGAAAATATTCTACCTTTTATTCTGGACCCACATTTCACCTAATTAAATCTATCATTTCTACTGTGAACATGCACAGCATAACAAAGTATGTGACAGCATAACAAAGGTCTGCTTTAGTACTCAACATATAAATCTGTATTTTCATATTTCCATGCAAGAATGAATAATTGCAAGTGTTTACCCAATTGGGGCCCATACAAACACACACATGCATCTCAAAGTGGGGAAATTCATGTAGCATAAAATAATTTATACAAAAACACTTGCTTTTGCACATTGTTTAAAGAAAGTAAAAATGTGAAAAATCTCACCGGAATTAAGCATTTTTAATGAGGTCTCTTGATGTATTTTGATACTTTTTCTTTTCAAGGACAAGAAAACTTGAACATTCTTTATATCTCAATTGGCACTCTGTGGTCTTCAAAAGAACTAGGTGATGGACTTGCAGTAACAATAATATTAAAACAAAGACAATTATTGGGAATGTTTGGTGTCTCTCAGAAAAAGTCTGGCTCTAAATACTTTGTCAATGCAATAGATTCACACTGCAGCAATGAAGATTCGTATTTGCCTCTTTCTGGCCTGTTTTGTACCTTCGGCAGGTTCTTTCTTGGACCCTACATGTATGTGTAATATGATATAATGATGTCATTGCCACTCTTCCATCTTTAGTAATCTCTTCTGCTTAGACGGGCAAGGTGCTTGTTCTAGTAATTTGTCAAAACACATTTACTGGCCTCAAACCACTGCATTTAAACATTTATGACTCTTGATGCCCAAGGAAAAGAATGTCAGTAAGAGACGTCATCTGGTAATGGCATTTGGGGATAACCACAGAGAGCACTCTAAACAAATAATTGTACTTAAGAAAACTCTGATTTGTACCATCATATTTATATTAACCAGTACCACCCCCACCCCCCAGAGTTCAGGTTTAAAGTAGCAGTTTGATAAAGATGGCCTTTTACAGTACTTTAGTCTTATTGCCCTGCCTTTCCTCCCTGTTCAGATAAACATTAATTTCAAAATGTTTTGTTCACATTTTGGCAATAGTATGATAGCTGGGACCCTATGCTAGTTGCACAACACGGGTCTAAATTAATGAAGGGAACACATGAGCAAGTGAGCGGAGCGAGTGAGAGACGGAGCTGGGAGAGGACAGCAGTGAAGTAATTTAACTCACATGCAACAGGAGAAGAATGAAGTAATGTAACAGGTATTTAATGTTAAATGATAAACAGCAGCTTACTAAGACCTTAAATGGGATAGAAATGAACTATCTGTGCCAAAAGGTTGGTCGTATTTTCCCCCTCCTTTTTATTCTTCCTTCCATTCATTGTATTTGTCCCCTCCTTTTTATCCTTACTTCCGTTGCGATGACTCCGCCACAGCTGCTCTCTCACTCGGTGCACTCACTTGCGCACGTGTTCCCCTAATTCATACCCGCGTTGCGCAACCAGCGTAGCATAGGGTCCCAGCTATCATACTATTGCCCACATTTCTATGGATTTGTTCATGTATTGTGTTGAACAAATGTTTCAAAGGCTTTCTCCCTGCTGATCAGCATTATGAAAGACGATATTTCACATTTCAGAACTTGCCTATGCATAAAGAATAACATTTTTTTTTACAAAAAAATATTCACTTAAAAAAATTGTTTGTGCTATTGACAAAAAAAAATACTGTGTTGACTTTTTTGTGTGGAGTGAAAATCACATCATGTATAAGAAATATTGCAAATATTATTTACACTAAAAAGTAAAATCACACTATTCACACAGAAAATATCACTTCTTGCAAGGGCACTATATATAAGGATAAGGTTTATTTCCTTAGTTCTCATAGATCAACTCAAAATGAACTTTTCATTTAAAAAGTGTAGTTTTAAAGGGAAAACAGAAGATAAAAATAATACAGTACAATCCCAAATGTACAAAACAGATATATGCAGTTTCATTTATCCACATTTCACTTACGCAAGTAATAACTTATGTCCTTCAGTATAAGTTATACTCTCTTACTGGTATTTCTGTTGTTCATCTCACTGAAAATAATAGAATTTACTATTATATGTGGTTTCACATATGTGTGTAAAGTCCAGGAATGTGTCCCACACAAATATGGGGGACTACTGTGGTTGCTTAATCTATATGCAATTTTTGAGACTCAGCCTTGTGGGGCTGAGGTAGAGTTTATTCATACTTTAGTGACTTGTTGCCTATGTCATTGGATATATTTTGTTGTGTTTGTACATATAGATTACAGTTCTGAAATATGCTAAATTTTGCTTCATATTCTGGACTCAGTTGTGTACTGAAGGAAAAAGACTTCCCAGAGTGAGCCCTACTTTAAAACAGAGTTAGTTATCAGGAAGAGATTTTTGGGTGGCATGTAACCTGTTGAGTATTCTGACCTAGCCTCTTGACTATGATCAGTGTTAGAAAAAAATCAACTGACAGTCCTGCTAGTGTTTGTTAATGGAATAGAAGTGTGCCGCATCTCCTTTGTCTTAGTCAATAAATGTATTGGTAGTGTCCTGATAACCTCTTTTGTTATCTTCATGCTTAGACACTGAAGGCAAAGGAGGTACATCCCAAAATCAAGGATTGATCCTTATTTTTCTTTCCTAGCAAGTTGTATTTCTATATCCAGGGTCACCAATGGTTCATTGTCTGAATAGGAGGAGTGAGGCAATCTGGAGTAAGACACTTCCTACTTGGACCATAACTATGCCAGACAAATGCCATATAATGTCTTGGGTCTCTCCCTGCAGGGGAATCAGAGTGCACTCATCAGTTGTCTTATCCCTGTGGCTGTCACAAATCTCAAAACAAAGAAAATCTATTGATAGACAAACCAGTAACCTTCCTTGCTATTGCAGCCTACAAAGAATGGATCTGGCTGAGTCTTCCCTGACATATTTCCCAGTTTATTCTGTTTAGATTTAGCATGTTTGATTTCAATCGTTCTAACAAAAACGTTAACAATTTTTTTGTAAAGAAAGAACAATAAGTCAGCAGTTTATAAAATAAGGCACCAGTAGCGCAGCCATCACCACATGTCTAGTCTAACAGTATCGGAGGAAGCAAGGTAGAGCGACCTTTCAAAACAGAAAGAACTGAAACTACCTGTGGTGACTAAGATGCAATATTTATCAGACTAAGGCTAGTACAAAGACACCCAAAATTATTCATCCTCAGTACATACATACTCCAATTGCTTTAAAAGTCAAAGTAATCTAGTAGATAGAATGGGCACAGCTGGCTGAAGGCATTTTGTTGTTGAGGTAAAACAGTAAATTACATTCTCAACGACAGGTCAGTCTGAGAATAGTGAAGACCAGTCAATTTTGGGTCGCATCTGAGCCAGAAAAGCTCAGAATTGTTTTTACCTTTCTCTAGCAGTAAAAATAAAATAATAAAAAAACTTTATTTTTAACCTGCCCTATCTCCCCAAGGGGACTCAAGGTGGCTTTCAGTGAAATAAACAAAAAAAACCCCACAATGGCAAACATTCAGTGCCAAAAACCAAGAACATGTAAGAAATAAAAAACAAACTCACTAAAAATTAATATAACAACATGAATAAACATAACATAGTACAACCCACACTTTACAACATAAAAATTCATAAAAACTCTTTAAAAGTTTGATTAAAATTATTTTAGAGCTAAGATGGTATAAGCTAATTGATGAAGATAGGTAAAAAAATAAACAGGTAATTTGCTGACTTTTCTCAACTACTTAAATGAGTGGCTTTAGATGGCTCACTCATTTTCTGCACTTTTACACATTTTTAAAATGCAATGAAACATCTAAAAGAGGATAGAGAGGTAGGAGAGAAGAAGGCATTGGGTGCTGTGAGTAGGAGTATATTCCTTTAAAGACAGAAAGCTTCCTTGATGAAACAGCAAGATGGGAGTTAGCAGATGAGGACAATGAGCCATTTGCCACAATTTACATGAGCACATTGCTCAGTCATTCTATTAACTTTCATCAACTTAGTCACCATGACAGATATTCTGCATAAAACGTGTATCTATGATGTAGAAAATACACTTTAGCTCTTATATGGCCCCTGAAAACCCATTCTGAAAATCAATCAGATGCCTTAAGGGATGGAAATCTGTAATTCTTGTGAATAAGGTTTCTCAGTATGTTGTGACAAGCCCCCTTTTATCAGTGCCCATTGTTGCAATGAAGAGTTGCGACAGGCCTCCATGGGGATCTTTGTTTTTCATTCTTRCAGGATTGCTTGCATGTGGGAAGGGGTTACTTACGGCATATCATTCTGCAGTGCCATGCTCACTAGCAGCACARCCCTCCAATTACTCTTGATGGTAGTCTCATGATCACAAATGAGAGTACAAAGCAGATACAATGCCCTTAATCTAAGTTACAGTATTRCAACTAACAGGATGCCAGTCCRTGTCTTTATAGTGCCACAAGACAGCTGTGGCTTTCAAACACAGATCTGCTAGAAGCCGCTGGCCTCTGATTTCTGTTAACCTTTCTCTAGCTAGCGCATTATTGTTAGGGACAATCATGCAGCTAAAGAGCCAAACAGCTCTAAACACAAACAAACCAACATCAGAGGTGTACATGTTACCATGCTTTAAATATAACATGGGCTCTAGATGGTTCTTTTTCACAGAAGAACTACATTTAATCACCTTTGAAACTAGGTAGGATGTGTTCTGAACCAGAAGCCTTTACAGAGCCAAACACAAGGGTAAAGGTCCAACAAAGTTTATTAAAGTAACAAAAATGGCTTAGAAACACTTAACTCAGTGTTACTAGCAAAACGGAAAGTCTGTAGCAAAAAGCCAAGCAAAAAACACAACTTGGAATATAATCCAGATTATACTGGGATATAATCTGGGATAACAAAAAGTATCAGCAAACTGCTTCAAAAACWCAGAGTCCAATAAACATCAATAAACAAKGTAGGAGCAAGCAAAAACRTAGTCTAGAAACAGTCCAAGGTCAAGGCACGTCCAGAAGAAACTGTAGCAGTCCAAAGCGCGAAGTCATCGTCCCAAAAACAATCCGAAGTCAGCAGGAAGATAGCAGTCAGAACTTACAGGATTCCAGAAGGTAGAAGCGTGGAAACACAGCGATCTGCAATCCCAGGACCCAAGGCAAGAGTAATAGCAGCAACAAAGTCCCAAGCCCAATACAACACTTTGCCTACGGCAAAGTTCCAATAGTTTGATACCTTACTTTTATCCTATAACTCCTCATCAGAGGTGGAGCTGGACTCCACCCTGTCTTCATCACTCTCAGGTGCCTTTGCTTCCACAGCTGCTCGGCACCGCCCATCCCTCCAACTTTTCCAGCGTCTATCAAGACTTAGATCACCCCATGTATTTCCAGGTTGCCAGTCTCCTGAAAACACTTCAAACTCCTCACTTGATGTGGGTTGGGTAAATATGTCCCTGATCTCTTGTACACAGGGCCAATCTAACCCATCCTCCTCCCCGTCATCCCTCCCAGTCTCATCACTCCCCATGAACCCCATGAAGTCTTCCTCCTCAGTTGGAGCATTAAGTATTTCACAGATCTGCTTCCTTTCTCTCTCTTCATCTGATTCTTGCTCCCGAGTAGCCCGTTTCAAGCCTCTGCCCCCATCTCTCCCTCCTCCTCCATTTCAGAATCTGAGAAACCTTCAAATGAGTCAGAATCAGTAGGTGTCATGAATATCTCCCTAATTCGCTTCCTTTGCTGCTCTTGATCCAGCACCTGAGCAGCCCTCTTTCCCCTCCTACTACGAGTTGTATCTTGCTCAACACACTCTACTGCAACAGGATGCTTGGACCATCTTGTAGGAAAGCTGATGTTATTTTCTTTCTCTTAGGTCGATATGTATGCCCAGTCATCCTATAAAATTAGCCAGTCAGGAACAGTCTTAGAAAGATAGGTAACAGGGATGGTTCCAACTCTGAATGTATTGCCCTTATACAACAAACTTATATTATGGGAGGCATCACTTTATTTATTTTAAATGATGACATTCACCAGTTCTGTCACATAGCTGCTATATACATTACAGAAAAAAAAATAATTATAATATTAAAACTGTTCAACTTTTTTAAAAGGACAGAATGAAGAATAAACACAAACATGGAGTTTCTCTTTAAACTGACTTAATTCATCAGGGCACACCAGGATGATGAAAGAAATGAACTGTGCCATGAAGTTGCTAACAGGAGCGGCACTCAGGGAGCACACCACTCCTCTGTTGCGCCAGCTCCACTGGCTGCCAATTTGCTACTGGGCACAATTCAAAGTGCTGGCTTTAGCCTTTAAAGCCCTAAACGGTTCTGGCCCGACCTATCTGTCCAAACGCATCACCCCCTATGAACCAGTTAGGACATTAAGATCGTCCGGGGAGGCCCTGCTCTCGATCCCGCCAGCTTCACAAGCTCGGCTGGCGGGGACGAGAGACAGGGCCTTCTCAGTGGTGGCCCCTCGGCTGTGGAACGCCCTTCCCGCAGACATTAGATCGGCCCCCTCCCTGCTGGCGTTCAGGAGAAGAGTGAAGACCTGGCTCTTTGAACAGGCGTTTAATTAAGCAGTGCAATCAATTGATAGAATTTGGAACCTGGAATAATGGACGAGGAGATCGGATTATGACTTTACTGATGAGACGTGTTGGATTAGTTATATGGATGTATTGATGTTATTTTGATGTACCGATGTATTGTTAGATTGATTTAGTTGCTTTAGTCACTATTTTAAATGTTAATGCTAATGTTGTGCACTTTGTATATCGACCTGGTTGTAAACCGCACTGAGTCGCCTACGGGCTGAGAGAGTGCAGTATACAAATAAAGTAAATAAATAAATGAAGTTTACCAAGTTTACATAGGATTATTCCCAAGCCCTGTCCGATGAGGTGGAATGACTTTTCATATTCTTACTTTCTAACTCAAAGCATGTGTAGAGCTTTATACAATTTTGTGATCCAATCCCCCATTTGAAAAATCATAGTCAAATCAATTGCAAAAACACATATATTAGGGGGATACAAAATTGTTTGCCTTTTGTTGCAAACTTTTAAAAGCCTTGCAAAATAATTCAAAAACTCAAAATGAGGGAAATAAGAATAAAGGAATAAAAATAATAGAAAATGCAATCACCACTAGTTGTATTTCTAGGATATGAATTTTTCTTTGACCTTGTCTTCTGCTACTGTGGCCACTTTACTATGAGTTGACTTTAAGTGCTAGCTATTTCATTCAATTATAGCCTTAAATTGATGATTAGCCAATTAATACTCCCAGAACCCTGCAGATTTCAAGTATTATTGAATTCTCCAAAGTGGTTTTGAAGATATCAAAGAAAATTCGGAGTATAGTGCTCTCAACATGGATAAGATAATCACAGTAATGAACTTACGTAAAGGACAAACTCTTTCAACAGCTGTAAAGCTACCTATTCTCTCAAATAAAGAAAAAATACATTATGCTGCCTTAATGGAATTATTAGCTTACCCCCACCCAATGCATCAAGACGCACATGCACGCACACTTGTAATACTTGAAACCTAATGAATAAATCAATGTGCCTGAATCCTAAATGTGTAGTTGAAAGAATTATGTTTTGCAAAAAGCTTAAGTAAATTCATTTTTAGAGCAAGCGTAGTACAGTACCTAAATGCCCTAAAGGTACCAGATCCCTTCTGCTCTTGGAAGCTAAGGGCCCTTCTACACAGAACCTAAAATGCAGAAGTTACCGGGTTAAAAAAATGGGGTGCTAAATGACACGGCTCCTAAAGCTGTGCTCATTTGCATTAACAGAGGAAAAAGCATAGTAAAAAGGTCTTCTTATGTTCTAATTTTGGCTAGAAAATATGTATATTCACGTGACTGTATAACCTTGCAAACATGTGATTTTCTTCTCTCCCCCTCTGTGGAGACCGCACAAGCACACATCCACTTGTAATAAGCCCAAAACAGCTGATCAGCTGATTGGGCTGTCAAATTGACACAGAGCTGGTTTAAAGGAAGCACAAATAGAGAGCAAAATGAACTCTCTGAAACTCTTTATTTCACAGTTTATAATATTAAACAGAGGAATTGGAGGAAGAGAGAGAGTTAAGAAATCTGCTTGTGTGTACATTCAGATATTTGCATATGCACAAATCTTCCTCCGGATGTCCCTCATCTGTCTACCATCTTGTTCCGATACAGAGGAAGCCTTTGAGGATGACAGGGGACCTAATCCTGGGACGAACAGGTCTGTGTTGAGACTAGCAGTCAGGTCCTGGGATTTTTACGCCCCGCCCCCCATTTTAAACCCAGATTTTGGTACTGTCTGGAAGTGCCCTAAGTAGAACCACTTCTGGTTACTACTTGGGTATGAGACTGCCAGTGAATATCAGGTACTGGTGGATATTTTTCAGTGGAAGGAAGTGGCAAAGCCTCCTCTGATTAATCCTTGGCTAAAAACCCCATATAAAATTTCCATTGCCACTGTAAGTCAACAGGCAACTTGAAGACACAACACACACACACATATACAGAGGCACCCCTAGGTAATTTTCAATGGTAAGCAGACAGTATTTTGGTGCCCCCCCCCCCCCAACCAATCACTGATATATATTTTCTGTTCTTCATGGGAGTTCTGTATGCCGTATTTGGTTCAATTCCATCATTGGTGGAGTTCAGAATGCTCTTTGATTGTAGGTGAACTATACATCCCAGTAACTACAACTCGCATATGTCAAGGTCTATTTTCCCCAAGAGCGCCTCAAGAGCACCCCTGGGCAAAATCAACTATACTGCAAATGCTTACTTTGCGTAATGGGCTGAGCCGCCCCTGCACACACATATTTGAATGTTGAACTGGAACTCTGGGGACAAATCTACATATACCATAAAAAGCAGGATCACTTAAGAACAGCAATCACATTGGAGGCAGCCACACACTCCGTGTCTGCCCCATGTCAGAGTCCAGATTATTCAATCAGAGTGAATGTGGTTTAGCCCCACTGGACCATCACCTTATACTTCTTGTCACTATCCTCACTTCCAGAAGGGCATAGCATTCCTGATAACTCCTGGGTATCACCCCTCTGGTCATGGGGGACACTTTGTTGATGTCAACAAAAGCTCCTGTGGCTATTTGCTACAATGACAGGGAACGACAGGGATGATATTGCTAGGCCATGTGGGCAATGGATTACTTTGCTTTGAAACAAGTTGTGTTTTCAGTTTCTACACTCTGACAGAACTACAGGGCTGTTGTGGTGTTTCAGTAAAACTGGAACATTCCCCAGAATTTGCTTAACACAGGATTGAACCAGTTTAACTCTGTTTACCCTACAAAAGACTCAGGTTTGAAACCTCACTTAGCCATAGTAAGCTGTTGGGTGATCTTAAGTAAGCCACAATCTTTCAGCCTTAGAGAAAGGCAATGGCAAACTTCCCTCTGAATATATCTTGTGAAGATAACCCTTATGAGAAGTTCACCATGATTCAAATTGAAGGCATATAACAGCAAAAATAACTTTTGGACATTTTGTCTGAAACCCTGTTGGTTCACTATGCTAGCAGTTGTCCTTTTTCAGCATTATATAGAGATAATGAAGAAAAGCACATCAAATTATCCCACTCCAAGCAGCCTGGTTTTTCTCTCTCAATGTTTTACAGACTCTGCGGCTTCTATGCCTGCAGCTTTTTCCCTGCTGCCACCACCACCTATGTCAATTTAATTACAGTAGGGTAGAATCATAGAATCATAGAATCAAAGAGTTGGAAGAGACCTCATGGGCCATCCAGTCCAACCCCCTGCCAAGAAGCAGGAATATTGCATTCAAATCACCCCTGACAGATGGCCATCCAGCCTCTGTTTCAAAGCTTCCAAAGAAGGAGCCTCCACCACACTCCGGGGCAGAGAGTTCCACTGCTGAACGGCTCTCACAGTCAGGAAGTTCTTCCTAATGTTCAGATGGAATCTCCTCTCTTGTAGTTTGAAGCCATTGTTCCGCGTCCTAGTCTCCAGGGAAGCAGAAAACAAGCTTGCTCCCTCCTCCCTGTGGCTTCCTCTCACATATTTATACATTATCATATCTCCTCTCAGCCTTCTCTTCTTCTCAATACTTGCCCAGCTCTTAAGCCGCTCCTCATAGGGCTTGTTCTCCAGACCCTTGATCATTTTAGTCGCCCTCCTCTGGACACATTCCAGCTTGTCAATATCTATCTTGAATTGTGGTGCCCAGAATTGGACACAATATTCCAGGTGTGGTCTAACCAAAGCGGAATAGAGGGGTAGCATTACTTCCCTGATCTAGACACTATGCTCCTATTGATGCAGGCCAAAATCCCATTGGCTTTTTTTTTTGCTGTCACATCACATTGTTGGCTCATGTTTAACTTGTTGTCCACGAGGACTCCAAGATCTTTTCCACACGTACTGCTCTCAAGCCAGGCATTGTCCCCCATTCTGTATCTTTGCATTTCATTTTTCCTGCCAAAGTGGAGTATCTTGCATTTGTCCCTGTTGAACTTCATTTTGTTAGTTTTGGCCCATCTCTCTAATCTGTCAAGATCGTTTTGAATCCTGCTCCTGTCCTCTGGAGTATTGGCTATCCCTCCCAATTTGGTGTCGTCTGCAAACTTGATGATCATGCCTTCTAGCCCTTCATCTAAGTCATTAATAAAAATGTTGAACAGGACCAGGCCCAGGACAGAACCCTGCGGCACTCCGCTCGTCACTTCTTTCCAGGATGAAGAGGAAGCATTGGTGTGTACCCTCTGGGTTCATCAATTTAACCAATTACTAGGCCTGGGTAACAACGGAAAAATTTGTTTCTAAAATCGATTCGTTTTTGGGGTTTTTTGTGTCTCGTTATTTAAAATATTTCCAGAAATTTTCCCTTTTAAAAGTTTGATATTTACGAAATTTCGTTAATATTAACGAATTGATTCGTTAAGATGGCGGGCGTGGTTGCGCAACGTGAAAATAATAGTTTTAACCTCGGAGAAGGAAAGTGGGGGGAAAGAGAGAGAGAGAGAGGGAGGAGGGGTGAAATCTCTATTCCGGTTTGACAATGCTTCTCTCAATAATAAAAATATTGACAAAACACTTTCTGCCTCCGTGCATGGAAGGCACAGTGAAATCACTACTGAAAGATGGCCATCCATTCTTAATAATAATAATAATAAATATAATAAATATTATAAATATAATAGTTTTAACCTACAGAAGGAAAGTGGGGGGAAAGAGAGAGAGAGAGGGAGGAGGGGTGAAATCTCTATTCCGGTTTGACAATGCTTCTCTCAATAATAAAAATATTGACAAAACACTTTCTGCCTCCGTGCATGGAAGGCACAGTGAAATCACTACTGAAAGATGGCCATCCATTCTTAATAATAATAATAAATATAATAAATATTATAAATATATATATATATTATTTTCATATACTCACGGGGAGTGGGTGGCTGGGAGTGGAGTGAGGAGGTAGAGGAGGAGGGAGAGGTCTCCCCCGGCTGCTCTTCCTCCCCGCCCCCACGCGGCCTGAGGAGGAGGAGGAGAAAGGGTCGGAGGATTGGAGGAAGGAAGGGATGGAGACGGCAATGACAGTCATAGCCGAAGCCTCCCTCGCAGGGCCCCTGCCTTCTTCCCTAAAGCTCACTCTGGAAGGAAAGGAGCCCCTTCCAAAGGAGGAGGAGGAGCAGCAAGCATCGCCATCTTAGGTATTTCCGAAATGGACGGAAATACGAGAATATTTGGCGCATGCTGTTTCGATATTTAAAATACACTTCCGTGTTTGAAAATAATTTTGATATCGTTTCGTATATTGAATATTAACGAAAAACTTAACGATATACAAAATTAACGAACGACATCACCCAGCCCTACCAATTACTGATCCACCTCACCGTAGTTTTGCCTAGCCCACATTGGACTAGTTTGTTTGCCAGAAGGTCATGGGGGACCTTGTCGAAGGCCTTACTGAAATCCACTCTACATCCACAGCATTCCCCGCATCTATTCAGCTTGTAAATCTATCGAAAAATGAGATCAGATTAGTCTGGCATGACTTATTTTTGATAAATCCATGTTGACTATTAGCAATGGCCGCATTTGTCTATAAGTGTTTGCAGACCACTTCCTTAACAATCTTTTCCAGAATCTTGCCTGGTATCGACATGAGGCTGACCGAACGGTAATTGTTTGGGTCATCTTTTTTTCCCTTCTTGAAGATTGGGACCACATTGGCCCTCCTCCAGTCTGCTGGAACTTCTCCCATTCTCCAAGAACTATCAAAGATGATTGCCAATGGTTCCGAAATGACTTCTGCTAGTTCCTTCAGTACTCTTGGGTGTAGTTGATCTGGCCCTGGGGACTTGAACTCATTTAGAGCGGCCAGGTATTCTTGGACGACTTGTTTCCCAATTTGGGGTTGGATGTCCTCTAATCCCTCAGCCACTCCATCTTGCTGAGGTTGAAGATGACTTTCTTTTTGTGAGAAGACCGAGGCAAAGAAGGCATTAAGTAGTTCTGTCTTTTCCCTACCCCCTGTCAGCATTGCCCCATCTTCTCCTCGATGGGGGTAGCCCAACAATTATGGTCATGGTCAATGCCTGTTAATACATATGACAGCCAACATTCATAGACCCCTCCTTTCTTTCCATTCTCTTCCATTCCTCATGTTTAGCCTTTATATTTTGAACATTCTGTTTTCAAAAAATGAATGATGCAAATATTTATACAGCACCTAAAAATAATAAGAAAACACAGCAAAGGAATTCCAAACAGCATGGATTTGACAGTATATTTATGAGGTTGTGGATTATATCATTATTTATGGTGCCTTTTCACATCTATCATACAGTGAGAAATGGCAGAAGTGATATCAAGAATGGGTTAAGATAAGTCCACTAAGATCAATGCCAACACTGTAAAGTTACACTGCTGCTACCTTTGCTTATGCAATTCATCTTGGTCCAGATGAAACCTAAGCGTTATATGGCATTGTTGAGACTTCTTGACACATGGAGAGAAATCCTGCATCCTTTAATGCCATCATGTAACCAAATGTTATTGGATGTGTACAACAGTGGCATCATTCCATAGGTTTATTTTCTATAAAAATGATAATTCAGCTAAAAGTTGCAGTAATGAAGCCTACCATCATTCCTCCTGTACCCTCCTTCCCCTCTTCTTCTATGCACTTGTAAACTTTCTGTTTTCAGACGTGAATGTTCACAATTCATTTTAGATGTGTTGTACAGATGGCTGTATATCAGAGAACAGTGTTTCCAAATGAGTAATATTCCATTATCAGAATGTACATTCAGCTGCATGAAAGAAATTCTAAGGATCACTGACTCAGAGCTAGCTTTTATTCAATCAGAGTGTGCATCTCTTATCACCAACTTTCACATTGAGCTGCTTTGCCGCTTAGAATGTGCTTATTGATGTGCCGCTTTTTATTCATCTGCCACTACTTTCACATAGGACTCTGCTCATATAATAATTCAGGTTCCCTATAAGTGTCATGTTCATTACAGACATGGTGGCATCAGTACCTCATATAGTTCTTACAAGTATTCTTTCTTGGCATCACATGATTCTTGCATGACTATTATCATTCTTTCAGGAATGATCCCAATCTCTCATGAAGCAGTATGGTTACTAGAGTTGTGCATAATTCCATTTGGTGATTTGGGATTTGGGCAAATTTGGGGATGTAGGATCACCAAAAACAGATCAGGCATAACCCAGCTGAAGCCCTAACTAGATCACAAGCAGCTGGGTCTTTGGGCTAGTGAGGGTGATGGGGCTGAGTGGCACTCTACTTGAGGTGGAGGCAACAACATGTTGGCGGCCTCACAAATCAGGTAAGAGTGGGCATCTGACAGTGATGGCTCCTCCTTTCTTCCTGGCAGCCCCCACCATCCCTTTTCAAAGCCCTCCCCCACAGTGGAATGCCCGCTTGAATAAAATAAAATCAGAAAGAGAAAGAAAGAGAGAAAGGGGAAGAAAAGGCTCCCCTAGACTTCTCCTTCAGAGGGGGTCCACCAGGAACTTCCTTCCCAGTAGCACTTTGTGCAGTGTGGGCATTGAAGGAGCCTCTGTGTTTCCTCCTAGGGCATGATGGGAGTTGAGGTTTTCCCTCTCTCTGTGTTTCTCACATTTCTTTTTCAGCCAATCAGAGGCCTGGTTGTGGTTAACTCTGTCCATTCTCCTCCATTTTTGTGGCCCACACTGGTTGGGACTTCAATTCCTCATGTGGGTTTTTAAAAAAATATGGTAAAAACTTTCCCAAATTATGGTAAATTTTCCCCCAAATTTCAATTGATTGGTGAACCATTTTGAAACTTGGCAGGCTTGCAGTCATAAATATAGCCTACAAATGATAGGCCTAAAATGATAAAGGAATGACTTTCTAAAAATTTCCCCATTGGTACCAATGCATCGAATATTCTCGGACTAAAATGGCTCCCCTGTCCAATTTTGAGAAATTCCACAAAAACAGAACAAGGGGCACAGTAATGCAGTGTTGCCTGCTCTAAGCTTTTCAATAAACAACATTGGTCTGTTTCAAGGATTTCTCACTGGTCTGTCTCAAGTATTTCTTATGGAGTCTCTGTGACCTCCATAATCTGTCTCCTCCTCCTATAGATCGAGTTTCATACTCCTACTGACCTCAGGTGTTTTCCTAGGGGAAAGATCTTTCCCTTCCAGCTCCTTATCTTCCGTTGCCAAGGAACGACCAGGGGAAAGGTCTTCCTTATCTTCCGATACCAAAGCATCTCCATTTCTTCCCTGCTCTGAAGCTGTTTCTTTCTGACCAGAAACAGACTTATCCCCCAAGACAGAATCATGATCCAAAATCCCTTCATTTTCCACACTGGAAACCCATCATTCCTCACAACCTCTGACTGAATCATCCCCTCATCTTAAGCTTCTGGCTAAACCAAAACATAAACATGATTAAAAACCATTTTAAAACATAATTATCAATAAAAATACTTAAAATACAACATACCACTTCAAACAAAGACTACATGTGCATATGTGGCTGCAAGTTGCCTTTCATGTGAAAGCAATCTGATCAATTTCATTGAGTTTTCTTAGGCAAAGGATATTCAAAAGTATAGTAGACATGGAATATAGCCCACACAACTACACAAACACACAGAGAGAACTTTCAATGCCATTATTACTCTCTAAGTGTTGCTTCCTTCAGGAATCAAATTAGTGAAGGATTTCATCCTTAACTAGCCATGTCAGTGCCACATCACTTGGCTAGTAGCTACTCTTTTTAAGAATCCATTTGCATTCATTATTAACACAATGACTGTATCATGTAGTGGTGATATTTAAGACATATTTGCTTCATATGAACAATTACTTCTGACTTGTTATATTAGAAGCAAGGGTTGTCAGTTCTAGCAGCTCTGAATATCATAACTATGATTATTACTGTTGAAATCATGGTTGCATTTATGAAAAAAATAATCTTAAATGATCCAATCAAGTTGAGTTGTTTTCTGTTAAATGGAGGCCAATTTAGAACAAATAGTTCAGTTTGGCACTAGCTGCAGCCAGGCTGGAGACAGGATCCAGGAAGTGAGTCACTTGAATTCTATGGTACATGTTACTATTAAGACAGCCATTATCAAAAACCAATTCAAAATATGAAGGAAATAAAATACTCATGGACAAATCATTCATGATTAAAGACATAAAATTACCCCTCCTCCTAAAATGTTGTGCTAACATTTGAGAAGTTATTATGTTAATATTTGTCAGAAGATTAGGGATTTCGCAACCTTGCCTTTGGAAGATTACCTGGATATTTCGAACTGGAAAATATTATCTCTTTTGCTAAAATGGTTCCTTTTTCTCTCAAAGAAATCAATCTTGTACTCAAAATTCAATATACTTTTCAGAAAATATCCCACTTATTGGGGAGATCATGTAGCTATGGAGATTGACATTGCTATCAAGTAAACAGTCTGAATTCATTGTTAAAAAATTAAGGATTCTTCCTTTTACTCAAGCTAATAAAAAACCCATTTGAGTAAACAAGTTGGTTGGAAGTGATTGTGGTAATCGGGAAGGAGAAACAGTATCATTTTTCACAAACCAGGCATAGTTATGTTATTGATCACGAATCCGCATTATTTTTTAGAGAAAATATATTCCCAGTATTAAAACTAAGTCTATAGATATTTTCTACTTCGCATCCAGAATATTAGAAGGGAAATTATAAGACTGACATAATTTCTCCTTCAATGTATCCTTGTACTTCTAGGGTGGTATGAAGTCTAAACTGGGAATTGGCTTCAATGATTAATATGCATTGAGAGTACTTCAGATGGTTGTTCCCAATGCTTATCAAATAAACAGATTTTATTGTTTCCAAAACTTATTTCATAAATAGCAAAAGTGACCTTTCTCCTTTGCACATGTTTTTGCCTTGTCTAACAGATAGACAATATCATGTACTTTGGCCTTGAGATAATTTTGCATTTTGAGAAGGATTTCAACACTACATCTAAGAAATAGAAACACCGGATGGACTATTTGCATCTTTTTGATGTATGTCTGCATGGACACAAAAGGGACTCAAAACATGCAAAGTTTTGAGCAAATTACGAGTACCTGGGCAAAGACAAAATGTTCTAGAACAGCTGTTCCAGGAGCTCCAAATTTTGCTTTGCACTGAGTGTTTGTTGCAGTCCTAAGTTTCAGGGACTCTGCAGATAGGTGGCTTCTTTTGGCTGCAATCATAGGGCAAGTCACCTGTCAATTATAGTTAGGTCCCCTGGTCCTGCCCCCTTTGGGTTTTGGAGGGAATAGGAGCCATTTTGGGTTCAGTCTATACAGAGCAGCTTTCCATACAGGACATGAAACCAAGAGCTCCTGTAGAAAGCTTCGTCTTCTACGGCTTGGCCGGGAGACATACAGCTACAGCTTGGCCGGGGTTATACAGCCCACAGCTTGGCCGAGGATCATACAGCCTTACAGCTCCTTTGCTGAGGGACTTCAGCCAGCCATCATCGAAACCTGAACTCCTTCTTTTCCCTGGAAGTCTACAAAGCTCTGCTTGGTAAGGGTCGCTCGCGGAAGCCAGACGCAGTTGGTACCGGGTGCAGGGGCTCCACGCCAACAGAGGCAAGTACAGACTGCCCAGATTAGAAGTTAAGGATTTCCCCATTAGTTAATTACAGTTAAGAAGATAGTGCCTGTTCCCAGTGAACAAGATTGCAAGAGCCAATAGACTATTAAGAAAGCTTGAAAGTACCTGTTTGTTTTCATCAATAAAGAACTTTGTTGGACTTACTTTAAGCCTCTAAAGACTCTGTTTTAAGGAAATCCAAAGGCCTTTAATCTGAGGCAGCCCCAGCGTCCCGTTGGGCACACAGAATTTATGTCCTGTCTACAGTTTTATGCACAGGCCCAGTGTGCAACAGCACACAAAATCTTCCACTAATTCTTCTTTTGGAAGTGAGAATTCTTATAGAAGTCAATTTTTTGGCACCTACTCCTGACATCGAGAAAAAAAAACCTTTGTTTCAAAAATTAAAAGAAATTTTGTATTCTCAAGTGTGAGAAAAATCTGACAAAAATCTTAGCAGTTCAGAACTTACCCTATGCACATTTTCCATGCTAAATCCTACATGTTAATTTGTGTGAAAGAACTCCCAAACACTGATGAGACTTCAAAAGCTGCATCATTTTTAAAGACTTTCTCAAAGCAGAAAGACAATGGCTGAAATTATTTGGGACTTCTTTTGAGAATAAAATTAGTGGAAAATTTGCAGCTCTCTTAAGATGCCGCTGTCTTTTATGCTATTACTTTCTGTTAAAATCTTTAATTTCAAAGAGTTGTGTATAAAGAGTATGCTGGCCAGACTGACCTCAAGGAGAAACCAAATAGGTACATTATATCATTTGTTTTCAAGGCATCTCAGGCTTCTTTAGCATTTACCCTTTTCTTTCACAATCTCTATCTTTTCCCGCTCTCTTCCTCTTTATTCCCCTTAGCGTATAGTGGAGACAAACTTACAGTGACAGTCAAAACTTTATCTATGGCAAAGTTATATGACCTCCCTCATGACTTTATAATGGCTAAACTTGAAATTAAAAGGTTATCATATCCCTTGCCTCCATGGAGCTGAAGCTGGCAATCAATAGAAGAATTGCCTTTATGTGTTTAACTGGTATGGACATTAGGATTTAGATAAGATGTGCTAAGATGGCCATGGAGTGGGTGGGCTTTTGAAAAGAGGCCATGGAAATCTTATTTTCCTTCTCATATGGTTGACCCCTGGATTTAAAAGACTGGCTATTGAGAAATAGCAGATGGCTTAATATAATGTTATCTCTCTACTGTGTTAGTTTAATTTAAAATTGGCATGACAATGTTATTGTCTAGTACAATACATACAATATTTGCATTTCTGGTTAATATAAATACCATAATTTCTACTTAAACTAGACAATAGTTAATGTTATACAATATTAACCTTAATAATAGTTCAAAATTTCAGGGACAGTCTGGATTCTGAAGGTCTGAATGTGACTCAAAGCGTGCTGAGCATTTTTGAATATACAATTATACTGTTAACACTTCAGAATTGATCTTGTTTGTAAAACTTTGTACATCTGAATTTCTTTCAAAAAGCAGGGAAAACTTCATGTATGTCTGCACATCAAAGAATCAAAATATTTACAGTGAATATTCATTTTAGTGGTTTATTGGATTTATACCCCACTAGTGGTATGTGACTTGGCAAGAAAAACATGCTGTTTTCAATCAAATTTTTTTAAGTTCACGTTTATTAACATTTGTTTTTATAACAGTGTAAGAAAGATAAAAAACACCCCTCCCCCCAATAATCACAGAAAGAGAATAAGGAAGAAGAAACTGGGGAGTGGGGGTCAACCAACCCCTCCCCCACCCCAGTCATGGACCCCGAAGCACTTCTTTGCTGGCAAAGACACCGTCCGCCCCTCCATCCGTCGTCCGTCCCTCATTTCCTATTGACCGATGCCATCCCGATGACACACTCATTTGCTTTTCAATCCCATTTTTGACTTTTCCTTCCCAATTTTGTTTACCAAAAAATTCCCAAAATTGGGAGGGGGTTCCATTTTTGTTTTGGTAAGATTTGGTCCATTGACTCCAATGGAGAAACTTTAGAGGCTTGCTTCTCCACCAGTTTAGGCATATCAGCATGAAACTTGCCTCACTTGTAGGCCACATTTACAACTGCAAGCCTGCTAAGTTTCAGAACATTTCACCAATTCACTGATTTTCAGGAAATTTGAAATGTTTTTGCCATAACATTTTTTAAAAACCCACAAGGGGTTCTGGGAATTGAAGTCCCAAATACACACCACAAAAAAGGAGGAGAATGGGCACAACCAACCATGCCTTTGAGTGGCTGAAAAAAGTGAGAAAAACACACAGAGAGAAAAACCTCAACTCCCATCATACCCCAGGAAGGAGTACAGAGGCTCCTTCATTGCATGCACCATTCAAAGTGCTGCTGGAAAAGTGAGTTCCCATTTGCCTCAAATGAGTGCTGGGGGGAGGGAGCCTTCAGGAAGGGATAGAGGAGGCTGCTGGGGAAAAAAGAAGCTGCAGCTTGCCTGATTTATGAGACTGTCTACATGCCACCTCCTCAGGTAGAGTGCTGTTCAGCCCCATTAGCCCCCATTAGCCAAAAAGATCCCATGTCTGTGATCCATATTGGCAAAGGCTTCAGCTGCCCCCTGCTGGGTTTATTTTCAGGGATTTGACACCCAGAATACCCAAATCTCCTGAATCCGGTACATCATGCACACCCTATTCCCCACTATCCTCTCAAACTGGGATTCAAGAAAGAGGCGAACAATTCATTTTTTTAAAAAAATGCTGAAATTCCATCACTGTGATGAATTATTGTTATTGTTGTTGTTTCTTACATGCTTGTTATCTTAGCTTGAGTTGGGTTACAATATAGCTAAAAACACATAATCATCATAAACATTATATAAAATATACATGTTAAAAGGTATTTCTACAAATACATATATTAGAATACACAGAAAAAAAGATTAAAATATAGTGAACGTAAGACGTGAGTTTAAAATTAATAGTTAAAACTGACTGGGTAGGCCTGCCAGAAGAGATAGGTTTTCAGACCTGTTTTAAATCCTGACAGCTCATTTAGCTGCAAAAATGGGGTTTCCATCTTTTAACCCACCAAAATATGAAAACTTCCACAGTATTCACTGCAATTACCAAGAGTGAGGGCTTTCATCAATCTTCAGTTCTGCTACCAATGTACCTTTGCTCTCTCACACTCCAGTCAAGCCAACTGAGATGAACTGTACCAAATCTCCAACCAAAACCCTCTTCCTTCACTCCAGCCCTAGTCTAACTCCAAAACCCTTGTCCAACTGTATTCCCAACCACCATTCACCAACTGTCATTATGGAAATCCCATCAAATATCCCACCAATCACCATATAATTCAACTTTCCATTCCCTTCTCCCAACAGTTCTTTACTCTGTACCCTAATACTTCAACCAATCAGTTCAACCACATTTCCAAATACAATTCCATGACATCACAATCCATTCCTATCAGACACCTCTCAACTGCTCATCTCATGCCTAGAGTCTTTCTTCCCTAACATTCTTTACTATTTCCCTGGTAACCAACCACACTCACTCTATCCTCTCCTACCTGATCAAACCCATTTGACGTTCACGTAGCCTGTATGTTCATATGTAACTCTAAAATGTGAGTAAAAATAAAACCCTATGTTATCTTATCCATGGGACAATGTAAGAACTGTACCATAAATTAAAAATTAACTATCTCTTCTCTGAGTAGAGTGGTGAAAAGAAAAGGTTAGTCCATCCAGGGGGAACCAAAAAATAATCACTTTCCCTCTCTCCTCTTTTTGCCATGGAGATGCTTCTGGCCTTTTTGAACACCTGGAGAGGGAAATGGTGGTGGTGCCCAGGACGTCTGAGCCTTCTTTGCCAAATAGGCCTGGTGCTACATCAAAATACCATTCTTATTATTCCATAGTACTGATCCATGTCAGATAAATTGGTGTCGAAAGTTCACCCTTGAAATTTGGAGATTAGTATTTGAATCCCTGTTTGGCCATGGAAGCTCAGTGGTTGCCTTTGAGAAATAATAGCCTCTTAGCCTTGGAAGAAGGCCATGGGAGAAAACATGAGTTACATCCACATTCCTTCTTTCTTTTGAAAGGAGGTGTCTCATCCACATATTATTGTTGGGTATGTGTTTATCTCCAGCATGTGTGCATTTACAAGAAAAGAATAAGCAAATTGCAAGTGTTAAGCTATTGTAGTTGGATGGTGGGTTCTTTCTATGAATAAAGTCAGTTGGCTGCACTTCAAACTGGCATGATCTCTTGTATAAGACAATAACTACCCAGCTCTGAAATGTCCTTCTAATTTGGCATGTTCTCTTTGAAAGAATATGCTATCATGTTCTTTTCTTGCATACAATAATTTGTTCACCCCACTCTTCACTGCACAGCATTATCAAGATGGCAACATATGAATGAATTAATGAATGAATGGGATTTTTGGTAGGAGAAACACTACTGTTGTGTGGGAAACATTTGAGAGAAATGTCTTCTTCATACAGGAGAAGACACTCTAAAAAGTCAAGAGGATTTCCACTTGCCTGGAACAAAAGTGGATTTCAAATATGTCTCCTTTTGTGCAGATGAGATGTAAAGGGGCTTTTGGGAATTTCAGAAGATAATGCCTTCAAAATAATTGTTTAACTGCCACTTCAACGGTCACCACTAACTTATAAATCCCTCCTTACCCAGCCTGAACTCTTTCCTTAAAATTACTTTCCTATCCCCACTATTGCCACATTCCTTCTGATGGTATGGAAGTCAAATGGTTGAATGTTAGGTGTCCAAACAGTTGTTGAGAAATAGGAGGGAAAGAATGAACCCCAAGGACAACAATCTCAAAGATTATTTATGTTGTCTATAATAATAATAATAATAATAATAATAATAATAATAATAATACTCTGGTTTCTCTTCAGATCATATAAATCTTTCACCTTTTAATAATAATAATAATAATAATAATAATAATAATAATAATAATAATCCTCTCCTCATGACTCAAGGTGGGTTTTTGTTGTTTATTCATTCAGTCGCTTCCAACTCTTCGTGACTGCATGGACCAGCCCACACCAAAGCTCCATGTTGGCCACTGCTACCCCCAGCTCCTTCAAGGTCAACCCAGTCACTTCAAGGATACCATCCATCCATGTTGTCCTTGGCCAGCCCCTCTTTCTTTTTCCTTCCATTTTCACCACTGTCATTATCTTCTCCAAACTTTCCTGTCTTATCATTATATGGTCAAAGTACTTCATCTTTGCCTCTAATATCCTTCCCTCCAGTGAGCAGATGGACATTATTTCCTGGCGTATGGACTGGTTTGATCATCTTGTGGTCCAAGGCACTCTCATAATTTTCCTCCAATAGCACAATTCAAAAGTGTCTATCTTCCTCCTCTCAGCCTTCCTTATGATCCAGCTCACACATCCATAGGTTACTATGGGGAATACCATTGCTTTAGCTATGCGGATCTTTGTTGCCAGTATGATGTCTCTACTCTTTACTATTTTATCGAGATTAGTCATTGCTCTCCTCCCAAGAACCATATATCTTCTGATTTTCTAGCTGCAGTCTGTGTCTGCAGTAAACTTTGCACCTAGAAATCCAAAGTCTGTCACTGTCTCCACGTTTTCTACCTCTATTTGTTAGTTATCTATCAGTCTGGTTTCCATAATCTTGGTTTTTTTTTATGTTCAACTGCAGCACAGCTTTTGCACTTTCTTCTTTCACCTTGGTTATAAAGCTCCTCAACTCCTCTATCAAAGTAGTATCATCTTCATATGTAAGGTTGTTAATGTTTCATCCAGCAATTTTAATTCCAGCCTTGGATTCATCAAGCCCCACATGTTGCATGATGTGTTCTGCATACAAGTTGAATAGGTCAGGTGAGAGTATACATCCCTGCCATAATCCTTTCCCAATCTTGAACCAGTTTGTTGTTCCATGATCTGTTCTTACTGTTGCTACTTGGTTGTTATACAAATTCCTCAGGAGACAGACAAGGTGACTTGATATCACCATACCACCAAGAACTTGCCACAATTTATTATGATCCATACAGTCAAAGGTTTTAGAATAGTCAGTAAAACAGAAATAGATATTTTCCTGAAACTCTGCATTATGAAACGGATATTACCAATTTGGTCTCTCTTTCCTTTGTCTTTTCTGAACCCAGCTTGTACATCTGGCAACTCTCTCTCCATGTATTACTAGAGTCTACCTTGCAGGATCCTTTAGCATTAGCTTACTGGCATGTGAAATAAGCGCCACTGTACAAAAGTCTGAGTATTCTATAGTGTTTCCCTTTTTGTTATGGGGATATTTGTTTATTGTTTCCCCAATCTGATGGCCATTCTTGTGTTTTCCATATTTGCTGGCACTCTCCAGTACTGTTAAATTTTGAACCTGAAAATGGAAAATTGGATCATGGGAAAATAAAGTGGTAGTAAAAATTGTAATTTGAATCATGTTTTTGTTGGATGACTACCTCCTCCCCCCCTTACACACACACACACCTAGCTAGCCTAACCAATGAATTTAATGGTGTTAACTGAAGTTGAGTAATGTATACAGTACCCCATGGTTCCCAGATTATGTTGATAGTCATTCAGTCTTAGAGTAGGTATGGGTCCCATTTCCTTTCTAAATAAAGATCACATTCTTTCATGGGTAATCTATCAGAGGTCACATGACAAAGATAAGTTGAAGCCAGCAGTAGATAGGGTCAGAATCATATACTGGAAAGTTCACCCTTCCTCTCTCAGTCCTCAGATGGTGCTCTCTTTCTTCAGTTTGTCCATCTAACAGTTAGATCTATGGTTGAGAACAGCTGTGACATGGAATAATGGAATGCCAGAAGAGAAATAAGGGGAAATAAAAATAAAATGGAGAGAAAACTGGCTCACTGAATTTCTTCACAGTTTAGCATAAATATCAAGGAAGAGCTGTAACTCTACTCCCACACTATGCAAGATTGGCTTCATGGTAAAGCAAACTAAAAATATTGCCTTTTCCTACTGCAGTCTCTGTTATATTATCACAAAATACTCTTCTTTGGATCTGGCAGTTCTCCAGTACCGATGTACACAAAATAGCAGGAGAGGACAATGTGAGTGAATAAGAGAGGGGAAAAGGGTCCATACATTGAGAGCTATAAACAGTTCTACAATGTTTCTTTTCCAGAGTTGCTGAAGTTGTGAACATGCATGCTGCAACTTTGTATTGCTGATCATACTTGTTTTCTCTAATATTCTGGTTTCAATCGTATTTATTTCATCAGTATTATGTCTGAGCTAGGAATCCCCAAATTATTACAGAGTAAGTAAGTAATGATATGTTATAAGCTAAAGCAGAAATAAAAATTCTGCCTTACACTAACCTATATTCACTATAGGCTGCCAGCAATTATTGTAAACTTACCTTCCTTTCATATAACAGATGCTGCTGTACCTTACACAGAAAACTTCCAAAAATAAATGGGTCCAAGAGCAGACAAAGCCTGTACTCCCCCTGGAACCCAAAATGACTAAACTATTGTACTTTGGACATCTTAAGAAGACACAACCAGGGGGAACCAACACAATTCCATAGACAATGCTTCACAAGGCAGTCATCAAAAAGGAAGACTAAATTATGAATGGATAGATTCAAGCAGGCAGGTAGTCGGGGGGGGGGGGGGGCTTTGGGGGCTTCAGCCCCCCCCCCCAAATTCTCATGGTGGTCTGCGAAAAGGCCTTACTGGTACATTATTTAAACTGTTATGTTTATTCATATCATGATCTGATCACCATGCTCAATATATCCCATATGCATGGGGGTATTGGGGTAATGATACAAAAGGTTTGCTAGGGTAGACCCTCTTTCACTCAGACTCACCCCCCCCCCCCAAATCAAAATCCTGGCTACGGGCCTGGATTCAAGGAAGTCACTGTCCAGTGTTTATGTTTTCTTTTTCCTTTTTTTAAAAAAAGAACACTTTAACAAAATAATAACAAAGCAAAATTATAACATGACTTTAAAAATCCATTGTTGTTCTTTGCTGTCAAATTGCTGTAAACCTATGGTGAAGCTGTGAATAAGAGCCAGCAGGATGTAGTGGTTGGACTGCAGGGTGTACAGCATTGGACTGGGACTCTGAAACACAGGGTTGATATCCATGCTCAGCCATGGAAACCACACAGGCTAAAAGCCTAAGCCTTCCTGATTCTCAACACAGTAGAACCAGCTTTCCCTGTGGTTTTCTGACCACAGACTGCCTATTGAAAATGCCTGCTCTTGCCAAGTGGCAGTTTGCTCCTCCCCTTTTCCCATGGCAACCCATCTCAGAGTGAGTTGAGCTGGCTACCATCCCCCTAGTTATCCTATTTTAAATACTTACCCCTTTAAACACCTACCTATAATTATACATGGCTGTAGGTTAAAATTCACACTTCACCACAGTGTTCCTTCAATTTAGTGAAGGATAGTCACTGGGTGTGAGATTGGGTCTGTGAGAGGTGTGGCTTAAAATATCCCAAGCAAATGAAGTCAACAGAAAGAGGTCAGATAGTGAATAACATATTGATTTAATGGTTGGTGAGATCAAATGTAGTGGTGATTCATGTTAGTGTTTTTCCAATGATCTCAGCAATATTGGCAATACTTCCCAATGCACTTCTTCTCCAAATAAAGCCTAATACATTTCAGCCATCGCATTCTGGAGAAATTTTATAGAGAAAACCAAGAAGCAACATCCTCCTCCTCCTCCTTCTTCTTCACAACGCAACAACATAATCATCACTGTGTGTGTTGGTCAGCATTGCGCCCTTCTAGTCCCACTCCTATATGTCTTCATTTCTCTGCTCCTCTTAGTCATTGAGGTTCGCAATCTTAAAGAAAGATCCTTAATTGTGAATGCATTCTCAATGACATAAAACTCTTGAGAATCAAGAATCTGCTTTATATCAAAAACATCCACAGTTACTGAAATACTTTCTTGTCAGACTGCTAGGTATAGAAAAACAACTGAACTGGAGATAGAGGAGGGGGACATGAGATACTTTTTCTCATCATGAGTTTGTTTAATGCACATAGTGACAACATAACCTCTCAAAGACAAGATGAGATATGGGGAATAATTTTAAAAGAATACACAAGGCTATGGATAGCTTTTAAAACATGCAATGCATTGTTTGTCATGTATCTTACTTTTAGCTTGATACAAAAAAATATTTTTTCTTGTTTATTTTTAGGGAGTGGGGGTTTGAGAACAAGTCATTTAGTTTAGCAAATCACCATATGTTCTCCTAAGAAAACTTATGAAAAAGTCATTATCTTAAGTACAAATTAAATCTTTTGTTATTATGGTTATAGACCAGCATAAATCTTAAGTACAAAAACAATTACTGGAATGGTTTATTTCGCACAAAATTATTAATATTATACAACTGGTCTAATTAACGAGGCAACTAGACTTTGAACAATATTAGACCAATTTCCTAGAAAATACTGCATAGTACAGAAACAACAATATTTTGAACAGAATGGCTTACAGTACTTGGTAAAGGATACATGTATGTTTCTAAGGGTCCTTCCATATGGCCATTTATTCTGATTCAGGATCAAAAAGATCTGGATTGATTCGGAGTCCTACACAGGCACCTCAGGAATCAGCTGCAAGTTCCCCGATAGTTCAGAAAACCTCCACTGATATGGATCTAGCCAGACCCTCGATTATTATTATTCAGTTTAGAATACAGATTAACTACATTAAACTGGATTATGTGTCAGTGTAGACTCATAAAATCCAGTTCAATGCTGTTCAATCTGCATTATATGAGCCTACACTGACCCATATAATCAGGTTCAAATTGCATTATCTGTCAGTGTACATGGAGATAGAAGGAAAGGTTCTTCTGGAGATACTTTGGGAATTACAAAGCAGAAATAAAGCTCCTTTGCAATCATATTTCTATATTATATTCACCATTATTCACAATTTAAAAGGCATTCTGTCTGCATTTATGCACACTAAAAAGATTGCTAAATCTATACCAGCAATCCAAATTAAATGTCATGCTGTTGCCTCTCCATCTGTAGGTGGAAACGGCCATGTGTTCTCTGTTTCCAAAGACAGTTTTCACTTTGCATATATCATTCGTCCTTCTACAGCAGGATTTCTTAAACTTTTAATCATTTCATATAGATGACAAAAGAAGAAGTTGGCCTTCTTTGACTTTTTGTCTCTCAGACACAGGGAGAGGGCACCACAGATCAGGCTAAAGCAATGACATAGTCAAGTTATTTTAGATGCTAGTTTCAAAAAGCTTATGTCCTTTTAGCTTTAGATGTCCATGATTCCCTGGTATTAAGACACTACTCAACTTTTATTTTGTTGTCCTGTGCTATCTTTCATGCCCCTCCATGCTTTAATCTACTACTGCAAGCCTGTTATGTTAGAGGAAAAACAACAAGCTAAACAAAAAAGCTCCTTCTTGCTGAATCCCATAACATGCACCCTGTATTGTTTGCACACTTCCCCTTTTCTGGAATGGAAATTTGCAGTATTGTATGAACTGGATAATATACTGTCTCTTCTGATAGCATTTACCAGGATTCACAGTGGATTAGATTCAGCATCTCTGTCCCCTATGATAATAACAATGCCCACCAAACTCTCCCATGCAGTTACCTTTACATTCATTTAAATGCATGGAAATCAGTTCAATCCTGCTTTAACAGCTATAGCTCAATGGTATGGAATCCTGAAATTGGTAAGTCAGTGAAACATAATCATAATGTGACAGAGAAGGGTATTATTTATTTATTTATTTATTTATTTATTTATTTCAAGCTTTTATAACCTGGTCTTCTCAACATCTGAAGAGGGACTCAGGCCAGCTAACAGCAGAGGGTTAAAATACAATAAGATAGACCACAGTAAACATCATAATACAATAGTACAAAAATTCATTAAAATACAATTATACAACTTACAAAAGGTCAGTCCGTCAAAATAAATCATAAATTCATCGCCATCCGCCCATGTGGTCAGCAGTTATTGACTCAATCATCATTCTGCGAATGCAGTATTCCAAAGCCATGTTTTTACCAGCTTTCTAAAATTCAGAAGGGAAGGGGCAGATCTAATCTCCATCGGGAGGGAGTTCCAGAGCCGAGGAGCCACCACCGAGAAGGTCCTGTCCCTCGTTCCCACCAATTGCGATTGCGAAAGAGGTGGGACCGAGAGCAGGGCCCCTCCAGAAGATCTTAATAACCTTGATGGTTCATAGGGGAGAATCCGTTCGGACAGGTAAATAGGGCCGGAGTCATTTAGGGCTTTATAGGTCAACACCAGCAGTTTGAATTGTGCTCGGAAGCTGATTACCAGCCAGTGGAGCTGACGCAACAGAGGAGTAGTATGCTCCCTGTACCCCGATCCTGTTAGTAGTCTGACTGCCGCTCGTTGGACTAGTTGTAGCTTCCAGGCAGTCTTCAAAGGCAACCCCACATAGAGAGCATTGCAATAGTCTATACGGGATGTAACCAGAGCGTGGACCACTGTGGCCAGATCAGACTTCCCAAGGTACGGGCGCAGCTGGCGCACAAGTTTTAATTGTGCAAAAGCTCCCCTGACCACCGCCGAGACCTGGGGTTCCAGGCTCAGCTATGAGTCCAGCATCACTGCCAAGCTGTGAACCTGCGCCTTCAGGGGGAGTGTAACCCCATCAAGCACAGGCTGTAACCCTATGCCCTGTTCAGCCTTTCGACTGACCAGGAGGACCTCTGTCTTGTCTGGATTTAGTTTCAATCTGTTAGCCCTCATCCAGTCCATTACAGCGGCCAAGCACCAGTTCAGGACTTGGACAGCCTCCTTAGTAGTAAGTGGAAAGGAGTAACAGAGTTGGACATCATCTGCGTACAGATGACACCGCACCCCGAAACTCTGGATGGGTAAAGTTTGAACTTGTAAAACTATCATTCTCATTATTCAATGACATTGAGTCATGGCAGTAAAGTGGTGTCAAACTACATTATTTTAACAGTGTAGAAGCCCCCCCCCCCAACATAGATTTATTGTCCCACTCTCTGTCATCAGCCAGCATTGGCTAGAACATAAATTATTGTTATTCTTGTTGTTGCCATCAGTACTACTATTATTCTATAAAACACATTATAATCCTTGCAGATTTATGGATTTCTGATGCAAGGTGTGTTCCATTCCATTTTCGGTCTTTAGAGGTGTGAAATGAGTATTTCTGACTGTAATATGCAAATCCAATGGATTTATTAACTGTTCCTGCCTGGGGCCTCAGACTGTAGTGCATGGCATTTTTTCCCATCAAAAAGATCATTAAAAGAACTGCAGGTTTGGAAAGAACTCTTGCTTGAGATCTTGGAAAGTGACTGTCAATCAAAGCAGGCTATATTGGGCTGGTGTATAAGACAGATGCCTGTGTTTGGCTGTGACTCTAATTAATGCTAAGGCAAAGTGTGATTGGTTTGAACCACAAAGGATTGATCCCTGAACAACTTTCTGTCATGAACACACATTTCATGACATGGTAAGATTGAAGATGGCATTACTGTATGGCCTTGCTTCATTATACTTCAGCTTAGCAGATGCATTGGCACTATAGTTGCCTTTGGCTGCTGGAAGGAATCATTCTCTCATGCAAAAGCAGACATTTTCAAAGGTATACTGTTGTTATATTAGCCAACTCATTTTGTGATTTTTGTTTGTTTGTTTTTACATTTACACTTAGGAGAGTATTTGGACCATCTGTCTACAGTCTTATTCAGGGGTCCTCACATTTTTAAACAGAGGGCCAGGTCATAGTCCCTCAAACTGTTGGAGGGCTGGATTATAATTTGAAAAAAAAAAAGAATTAATTCCTATGCACACAGCACATACCTTATTTGTGGTGCAAAACCACTTAAAAACAATACAATAACTAAAATGGAGAACAATTTTAACAAATATAAGCTTATTAGTATTTCAATGGGAAGTGTGGGCCTGCTTTTGGCTGATGAGATAGGTTTGTTGTTGTTTTTGTTGTTGTGTGCTTTCAAGTTGTTTCAGACTTAGGTTGACCCTAAGCGAGGGCTGGGTAAATGACCTTGGAGGGCCGCATTCGGCCCTCGGCCCTTAGTTTGAGGACCCCTGGTCTTATTGAATGACATAGATTGCATTTGATATACAGCCAGAATCATTGGTTTGTAGCATGCTTTCTCATTGATCTTCTGAGCTCTGGCCACTAACAGTTTCATTATAATCTAATAAAATCATACAAGATTCTAATGCAAAATAATTGCTTTCAAAAAAGGAAACAGGTTTGATTTTCCCTTTCTATGCCCATACATTTTTTTCCACTTGAAATCTGCATGTTCAGATGTTACTCCTTAAAATATACTAATGGTTGGACATACACTCTGTGGACTTTCCTCAATGGTTAGAGAGCAATAAAATTCTAGGTAGTTTCAAATCGTACAAACTAGGGACCCTTTCACACTACACAATGACAGTGCTATGTTAAACTATAACTGTCATGGCAGCACTGCATTTTTTAAATTGACAAAAGCATGTTCATGCATGCATATTAATAACATCAATTTCAGTTATACACGTTTATTTGTATACAGTGAGGGTGAAAAAAATGGCTCATGCTTTAATTAATAAAAGTATAGACAGACAGGCACATATATTTTCAAGGCACTGCACTCCAATTTGGTGTCTCCCTTGAGTTAGGGTAGTCTAGATAGCCATAGGCAGAATGAGTTGGTGTCCCAACAGCCATAGCTATGCTCAGATGGCCCAGGGACATGAGGTGGCTAACCCTTTTGCCTGCTTCCCTTGTGTCACTGCTGACTCCAGCAGTGAGATGGCAACCCACTTGATCCTGGGAGCTTCTTCTGTCTCCTCTGTGTTGCATGACCCCCTTCTTCCTCCCATTCTCTTTCATGAGTAATGCATCACAGAAGAAGGAAGAATGGGAGGAGGGAGGTGGCAGTTGAGTCCCTGGATTCAGTTTGGTTGGGGAGTGGCGATTCCCTGCCACTGCCAAGGAGGCTTAGGGAGTCCCTATCAAGCCTGCTTTATTTTGCTGTATAGAAACACCCTTAATGGATTTTTTAAAAAAATAAATAAAATGGACTGTTGTACTCCATCTAAAAGTGAGTTATGCATTCATATGGCATATGATGGTCCTATTTCACTTGCACCATGGAGCCCTTCAGCTTCCATTCCATGATGTCAAACCACTTCTGACTGGGCTCTGTGTTAAAAGTGAAGAGGAAGCATCATACACCATCTCAGTGGCAACACAGAAGGCTTCTCATGTTGCATTGGCAACAATGGGGGGAAGCCAGGCAGTGAATGCTTCACCACATGGGATGGAGTAAGGGGGAAGCCAAGCAATGTGGAGAATGGGGCGATGGGTACCCCCCCCCCCCCACACACACACACCTGATGGGCCCCAACACACTTTTTGTTTTTGTTTTCATCTTTGATACTGAATTAAACGAAGAGTTTCTTGACTACCAAGGAGAAGGACAGGGAATGTTTGGGCTTTCAGAGGCTAACAGATGACACTTCACAAGATCCCTCTCCTGTGACTGTGCAAAACATATGAAGGACAAGACATTCTTCACTGTTACAGGCCAGATGTTGGTTAGGGCTTTTATGTAAATGCAACCAGACAATTTTACATGTGGTTGTCCATTACTCCAGCTTGTTTAAGGAGGTCTCTCAAGGCTTCTTCATGGAGCATTTTTCAGAATGATGCAACAATCCATGGTACTCCCAAAATGAAGTGTGAGTACAGCTTTGCAGTACAGACTGGCTCAGAACTGATGTTGGCCAAGTATTGTCCTACTCTAATACTCTATGACAGTGGTTCTCAACCTGGGGTCCCCAGATGTTTTTGGCCTACAACTCCAAGAAATCCCAGCCAGTTTACCAGCTGTTAGGATTTCTGGAAGTTGAAGGCCAAAAACATCTGGGGACCCCAGGTTGAGAACCACGGATCTAGAGGCTAATGTGTTGTGTTATTTAATTACTACGTCAGGGGCTACCCCTTGTATCACCAGGGTTTCCCTCTATCAATCACAGGTGTTCATTCTTATGAATGGCAACCCTGTTAAGATTATTCAGTTCATTATGTAAAAGTTAAAGGTAAGAAAAACTTTTTCAAGAAATTAAAAATGTGACCTGGTTGAAGACATGGGGATTTGCACCCAGGCTTTTATGAGTTAAACTTTCAAAGCCTTTGACCTACCTGGATGAACAGTAATGAAATGAATCTTAATTCTCACCCACCTCTTCAGCCTTTTTGATGATTTGCCAAATATCACCTTATTGCTTTATTACTGATTAGGATTTGAACATACCTGTCTCTGAAGAGCTTGAACTGGGCCTGTAGCCAGAAATACTGTGGTGCAGAGGCCATGGGGCAACTCTATATAAATATAAAACAACATGAACCTAATACTAGCCTAATGCATTTAATTAAATTTATTTAATTGATCACAACATTGTAATAGCATATTTTAATTATTTTTAAAGGTTTGTAAATACTAGGGCTGGGTAACCATGGAAAAAATTGTTTCTAAACTCGATTCGTTTCCAGGGGGCGCTAGCGTTTCCGAATTCTAAATACTTCCGAAATTTTGAGATTTCAAAATTTCGTTATTTACAAAATTTCGTTAATTTCGAATCGATTCGTTAATGGCGGACGCGATTGCGCAATATGCTAAAAAAACCTCCAAATGGGACAGGGGGAACTTCTGAAGCTTCCCTCTCCCTCTGTTGTTGACAGTTGGTGTGATAATTTATTTTTTATCACTGAAAAAACAAACAACAACTATAAAACTTGCACCAGACATACGGAAATAATTACGAAACAATTACGAAAAAATTTTGAAACAATTTTGAACCAATTACGAAACAATTACGAAACAATACGAAATAAATTGGAAAAATTGTTTCGATTTTTAATTACTCCTCACAGTAGTCCTGCATGGCTCAATATTGGATCGTAAGCTAATTTAAATACGAATTAATAACGAATTACGAAATTAATGAACGAAACTGCCCAACCCTAGTACATACCAAGTGCTTGCCAATTATCCTGATTTTTTTTTCAGTCATTAGCTAAAATGCTAGAAACAATTATAGGTATAACTTTATTTTCTTTACAAAGGATTTGAATAAAATTCTGAGGTTTTTTTTTCTTTTGTTTTGTCACATTAGAGAGCAGTGGCTCTGGTATTTTGAGAACCCCCTCCACAACTGTTCTTTTTCAATATACAATTACATATTAAGTTTGGTTTTGTTGTTCTTGTTTTAAAGAATCTTCTTCCATTTTGACATGGTTAAAATTATTTATATCTCATATTCTGTTGCACACACATCCATCTAGAAAAAGTAGAGGTGACTGACATAGTTATATAGAATGATATTTTTAAAATATTTCCCTACCCCCTGGATGTGACTCCTGCACACTAAACAAAACAACTTTTCAATGTGAAACACAACATGAGGTGCAACAACAACAACAACAAATCAAAAAGTCATTCAATATCAGTCTTGGAAATGTAATGAGAACTAGTATTTACTCCAAATGATTTTCAAACAATTATTTTTAACTGTGTATGAGCCTATGACATTTGGAGAAAATGCTAGTTCTCACTGGATGCAAGTTTTTTTCCTCCAAGCCTTGGCATTAGATATGTGAAAAATTCTCAGTTTTCTATTCATATCACTTTGTAACACACTTTTTTCCAAACTGCATAGACAAATGTACACATCATACCTGTTTTTGTAATATACATATTTATTTATGTGTTTTTCTGTATGTACACATTTATACCCCTAAAAGAAGTGTGCCTGTGCATATATTCCAGTTTTTGTATGATTATACAATCACATATAAAAATGAGTATATGATTTTGTATGCAAAAAGTTTACTTCAATCCTCATGAATATCCAACTCTAAGGCAAAATGTGAATTTTTCTTGCAAGAAGTCTCAGGATGTATGAAAGAGATAATTTTTGTAAGAATCTCAAAGCTACCAATTTTCCCTGGAAAATTAGGAAACTTTGTATGTGCATGCACAAGTGCGCAAATACGTTTGTGTTTTAATCAGAATAAATTTAATTTAATTTGACTTTTTAAAAGTGTATTTTCACCTCAGACAATCCATAAATTTGAAATAATGTAAAAATCTGTAATCTATGTGTTCTGTGGCATTGTGTTTGTTTCTTTATGAAAAAGCCAGTAGTTTTTATAGATAACACTGAACTGAGCTTGACTAAGGTGATTGATACATCATATTCAGCAGGAATGTCAGCATCTCAAAAAAAAAAACTACGTGTTGCACATTGCAAAATGTAAGGAGCACAAAAAAAAATAAGAAGTACAAATCAGCAGTTAGTAGAAAATCCCCATGTCCATGACAGTATTCTGAGTGGAGATTTTAGGAGAGATAGAGAGATCTGTCTTTTTGGCATCATTGCGAAAATCATTTGGAAATATGTGTCAAAGAACTCACTGAAAAGTTCAACAAATACCATCACAGAAATGAGCTACAAGGATTACAGAAATGATGGGCATACAGAATCAGCCTCATAAGTGATAGGTGGAAAGACAAATAAAAAATCAAATAAAAATACTATTTGCAATAATTAGCCATTAAAAGGTATTCAGTTTAAGAGTATATATATGGCATTTACAACAACTATTCAGATTCAGACCTGTATTGAAAATGCTGCACATCCATTTAATGCATAGATGAATTATCAAAGGTAGTCCATGATAAGTTTTGCACAAGGGTAAATCAAGAGAAACATAAAAATGGAATCAGAAGCAACCACTCACTGTGTGGCAGCTATAACTGTTTGGAGTTCAAATAGTGTAAACAGCAGACTTTCAACCATGCTGGACATCACCAAAGTCCTGCAACCAGGGCACATCTGCACTTATCACTTAGGTTGATGTGGCCTCAGATCAGCCCTGCAGTGGCTAAGTGATGCATGGGGTTGATCTATCTTACTCCAGACCAGGAAAAGCCCTCTGACTTTAAACACCACGCAGTTGAGTAGGAAAACAATCCCTTTATTGAAGATAATTAAAAAGCAGTAAAATAAAAAGCACTTTAAAGAAATAGGTAAATCCAATTAGGTAGGAAGATAAGCCAGAACAAAGTAGTCCAGGGTAATAGTCCATCAAAGTCCATGAAAAACAAAGGCAAAAACTTCTCTAATAAAATCCAAGAAACCAGGAAACATGAATCCAAGGCATGAATGTAAAAACAAATTTCTTGTAGGTAATGTTCATGTGTGTGCGCCCACTTTCTAGTTGCATGTCCACATATGGCAACCTCATGAATTTTACTGCCGTTTGTTGTGTACTTTTGGATAGAGTGTAACCATCTATGTATATCAGTAATGAGGCCCCTAGAACTCTTTTCAATGTTGTTGGACCATATCTCTCAGGATTAATCACTATCAGCTTTGCTGGCATGGCTTTCTGAGAGTTGCAATTCAACATTAGAAGGGCTTTTGATTCCCACTCCTACTGTAGTTGATTAAATGGAAGTGTGAAAATAGTAAAATTGTAGTGTGATGTTTCAAAACTAAGGCTCTAGTGCAACACTGTTCCTTTGATATTTCATTTTCTTTGTTTAAAAACTTTTATTTTAATCATCACAACATAATTTAAAAATACACAAAGACGAAAAGTGTGCAGTCCAGTTTTCCCATTATGTTGGCTGGCTGTGTAAACTAGGTTGTAAAGACATATAAATGGACATTTTAAAAGCAGTGAAGTATACAATAAACATCAAAAACAATTAAATTAAGTGGATTTCTAACTGGTATTATTTTGCTTTTATCTTTTTCAAAGAAGTACAAATCCTTTATGATAACAGAGAGCTTCTTATGAAAATCACCTTTGGTGCAAGGCTTTATGTTACTGTCAAAAGAAATGTACCTCCTTGAAACAAATGGCTGAGATTGGTTGCAAAGTCTTCAGGCGGATATTATATGGGGGCCTGTCTATGTATATATTTGAGAGTGCTCTGCTTAAACAGAAAATTGCTTCCCAAGGGAGTCTCTGGAAGTGCTAACATACCATTAGAGAAAACTTAAGAATAAGTCAACTTCCTTTCTCTGAAGTAAAAAATGAACAAAGGAAGGATTGGTTTAGGGGTATTACCACTGGGGAAATCACTCTTATGTCAGATATTTCATGAGCCTGTCTACTAGAGAAATTATTGAGCAACAAAAGAAATCTGTCATTTTATGTGAAAAATATAGTCAAGAAGGTCTTGTTGAAAGGAAAACGGTGATTTTGGTGCTTAGAGTTACCAAGGATACACATCAAATATTGCTTGAGTGTATGACAGCCCAGTGGTTTTGACACTTTCCACATAAACTGATCTGCAAAAGGATCATTATGTGTGTGTGTGTGTATTCCAGAACTCCTGGATGATGTGAGAATTTCATTTTAATTAAGATTTTAAATGAAATCATTAGACTTGCATGTCTGAGCCAACTGGTGGAAGGCAGAAGAGGGGATAACAAGAACTAGGGTGACTGGTATCCCATCTGGCCAACTACCATTACAAATGCATTAGGCACAACACAGAGCACACAAATACAGCCTCTCCATGAGAAACTTGTGATGGAAATTTGCTAGATGCTGCTATAACTTGTAGGCCTGTGTACAGATTCGTTTTGGTCAGTTCCTTTGGCCAATCTGGCTTGTTCAGCTTGTTTGGTTAGCTGTAACAGCAAGGGCTCAGTCATCACATTTTTTTCTGTCCAGAATGGGCATATGGCAGCCAGTTGTGGCTCCTCCTCTCCTATTCAGCACCATCCAGTGTATGGAGGGGCTACTGCGTGCTGGTCACATGGGGTTTTCCTGTGAGCCGTGCCTGTTGGGTCAATCAGAAAAGGAGAACACTGTGACATATCTTATGCAAGCTGTGTCTATTCAATGGAGTGAGCGCCTCCATTGTTCTCAGTTGTATCCTGGCTCTAGAGTGGTGCTTCAGTCCAATTACCTTGCTACATGCTCTCAGCTTTATTTTTTGGCTTGGCTTGGCCTCTCTCTAGCATTGAATCTTTTTGATTTACCTTTATTTTCTTGATTATTTTTATTTGGTGGGACTGGGATTTGAGAGCATGTGGGATGGGTAGGTGGGGTGCACAAACCTGTTTGGGGACTTAGGAGAAAGAAAGAGCATCTCTCTTTGCTCTTGGTGTGTTTTTCTTTAGAAATATTTGGGTGGCTCTGAGAGGCTTGAGTCACCCTTTAGCTTCTTTTTCTCCTCCCTCATCTCCTGCAGAAAATACTTTAAAAACATAATAATTATTAATAATAATTAATAACAATCCCAGCAAACAAGAAGAAAAGCCCCATTCTCAGAAAACTTCTACCATTTACCTATCTATCTATAATTTCATTCCTTTGCAAACAAATTCTCTCTGTTCATATTTCTCTCTGTCCTCTGCCTTCTGAATTTAAAGTAATAACGACAACAATTATTAGTAATAATATTTTGGCTGTTGCCAGTAGTTAGAACAAAACTTAGATTTGGGCTTCAGTTCGTGGAGACACTTTGCCATTTGCCAAGCCAACAGAACCCATTCTCTCTCTCCCTCTCTCTCAACTCTGCTGCCTCGCCTTTCTGAACCAGTGAAATGGATGACCTGCTCTGAACTTCTAAGATTTAAAATAATATGCTCCCAAAACATTGTTTTTCCCCCCAAACATGTCTAGAGTTTCCTCGATATATTTTGAATTTTTCCCCCAGTGGATCATACAGGAGAGATTTTCTAATAAGGGGATAATGTTGCTTGCTGCTGCTGGCTTCAAAGAAGTTGCTTGCTTTTGTTTTTTTTATTAGTAAAGAAGAATGTATAATAGTGGGGCACTGGACTGTGTGATGTGGAAGTGCATCTTTGACATTTGGTAAGAAGAAATGGTGCCCTGCTGCTGCTGGAGAAGTTACAGAGCAGGGCTAGTAGGGGGATATCTTTTGGGTTTTTTTAAAAGATTTTGTTTCTATAAAGAAAACAAATTCCTAAAAAACAGGGGAATGACCCAAATATTCTGAAACTTGGTGGACTAACAGTGGTAGATGTGTCCTCCAAGTGTGGTCATTTTCATCCTGATAGCCCTAAAAATGACAGGAAGGGGAGTCCGAGGATCCACATATTGCTGCAAGTGGGCCAAATCTGGCCAAATCGTATGGCTGTGGATCAAAAAAGGCTATCCAACTACTCATCCGTTTTTGGAAGGCACGTGAAAACGGATCTATGGGCCTCACAGAATTTGGCCAGCAGAAACTGATCAAGATTCAGCTGAAATGCTCAAGCCTAATAACTTGGCATTACCCAGCTAGGACACTATGAAAGCTCTGATGACAAGAGAGCACTGCCTGGTGTTCCTTTCTGCTGGTAATGCCATGGACAGAGTTCTTGGCAGATATTTTCCAGGTCTTGCTTCTTACCTCTGTCTAAATGTTCCATTTTGTTTGGATATTCCATTCCTTTGTTCTTAGTGTTCCCAAGCATTGTTTGATCACACTTATTGATTTTCTTTCTAATCTTATCTTTCTTTGAGTCTGCTTTTCTCTTTGTTAATCCCCCCCCCCCACTCCCAGTTGTTTCACTGCAAGTCTTAAGATTCCTTGGCAACATGGCTAGAATTGATAAGTGGTATTTTCCGAGAAGAAGTGCAGAGCTCTACATTTCCTATCATTCTTTTAATTATGTCTGGTTGCTGGAAGTTGGTGTTTGTGATGTTGTTTGAACGTATGAGTGGGAAAAGGAGAAGGAGATAGATGAAGGAGAATTGACTAACAAGTGTGCATGCTAAATGTAGGTGCTTCTACACTGATGCTATAGTTCAATTCAAAGCCAACTTGAGGCTGCAGTAACCACAAAAAACATACCTGTGATGCATGCTGCATGCCATAAATGAATAATACCAACGAAGGATGAGAGGACGACACTCACACAAGACAGGATAGTGAGATGCTACCACTGTATGTATATGTGTATGTACACACACACACACTTACTTGTATATTGATTATGATGCTATATTGTTATTTGCTACCACCAATTTATTGTTATGGTTTCTTTTGCTGCCACCACTTATTGCTCCATAGACCACCTCTTTCACTAGGATGTTTCGAGAAGACATGCAAACTCTTCAGGTGAAATAAAACAATATGTTGTTTAGTTTGTTCTTGAACAGTAAAGATGCATAGTGGTTTCAATAAACTGTCGGGCTTTACTTTTACAGAAAATGGTTTTATAACATGAGTTTCTTAAAAACAGTGTTCCACACAGGAATACAAACAGGTTGCTTTAAATCTTTTGAATATTCTTTCCACACCAGGACTCTAAAAATTTAGAGGCCCACTATATTTCTTAATGCTTCTCCCTGAAGGCTTTAATTACTTTTCTCAAAGAGGTAGCTTTCTAATAACAGTTCCCAAAACTCTTCCTTCTGTCTTTCCCTTCAAATCTTCCAATCTAACCCTTCAAACTCCAATTCCAAACTACAAAGCTCAACTTCAAACTGACAGAACTCTGGCTGCATTACCTTTTATTTTCCCTCTGGCTCCACCTATGCTAAGCAACTCCCTCCAATTTCTTCAGCCAATTAGACTAAAATTCCAGCTATGAAGCTGCCTGATCTCTCCTCCTCCCTATTCTCCTTAGCTTTTCGAAGCTAGGCCTGTTACTGCCTGTACACCAACCTTGTAAGGTAGGCTAATCTGTTACACTGCACATCAAGGGAGATAGAGCACTTTTTAAAAAGTCCCAAGAAAGTCCGAGTCTGGCCAAAAAAGTGTTGTATCTGATCCCTTTGTACCCCAGATCAAAGGTGAAAATGTTTACAAAATGCAGAGTACATTATAGATTCCTGCCCCTGCTGAACCAGAGGAAAAGATCCTAAAGGGACCCTAGCCAAAAGGGGATGGCTGACAAAAGTGCCCCAATTAGCAGCAGAGGGCTAATTGACACCCTGGAATCAGTAATTGCCCCCCCCTCTCCTCCTGTACTTGTCACTTCCTCCATTTTTTTCACCTTGTATGCCTCTGGTGCACTGGTGGACATAGTAGTAGTAGTAGTAGTAGCAGCAGTAGTAATACTTCTCCTTGCAGCTCAACAAGGGACACTGCAGAATGAAAACAACAATAAAGCACAACATCTCTTTGGGAAATTGGGGGAAAAAACCCTGCAAAGCTATTTGAACTCAGCTTTTCTGGTAAATGTAATCTCCTTCCTGGCTTCAAACTGGTTCTCAACCTGTCAATCTGTGTGATTATCCCACAGTGAAACTGGTTCCTTTTGAACTTGTTTCAAGGTGGATTATAGGGTGATTCCAGACAGCATCAAAATGCGGGTTTTAAAGATGAGGCAAAAAATCCCAGTACCAGACAACAAATCCACACACAGACCAGTTAGTACTGGGAAATGCTCCCCCATTATCCTTATGCCTTTTTTGAAGCAGATTTAATGAGTCCACAAGATGGGAGGGGGATAAGGAACACACAGAGGAAATCTTTTAAAAAAATATCTCAAAGATGTACTGGACCTAATATGCTCTCATGTGGAGATCATAAAGTTCGCACAAGCAGATTTCTTATTCTCTCTCTTCACTCAATTCTAAAATGATGCTCTGTTTAATATTGTAAAGATTAGAAAAAAGGAATGATTGCAGAGTTCTAATTGCTTTCCCACTGTGCTTACATTGAGCAACCTGTGTGTCCGTGGCTCCATTTTTTGGCAGCCTGATCAGCTGCTTTGGACTTTTAAAATGTGCACGTGCACTGGAGCAGTTCACGCAGAGGACTCAGAAGGAATGTTGCTATTGGCTGCCAAGCAGACACTTGCTGTTTGATTCCACAACCCCCCCCCCCCCCCCCCCCCCCCCCCCCCAACTGCTTCCCCTGTGAATACCAGAATCCATATATATTCATCATATTACATGCCATGGCAGAGTAAAATTGTATCTCTTATATAAAATGGCAAAACCTAGGTTTGTTTTCTGGATTTTTAAAAAAAACATTTTCCTTAATATGCTTCTATGCAGATTTGCTTAACATAAATGCACTTTTAAAATGCACCATTGATGACATAAACATAACATTTCAGAATTTGAGGGAAGCGTGCAATCCAATGGGTACTTGAGTTCTGATACATACATTCATCCGAGAAGTAGCAGTTTATTCAAAAAAAAATCCCTAACAAAATTGACCCTGATGTGCAGAGGAGTTTTGGGTTTGTTTGTTTGTTTGGCATCTTCAGTCTTGTTTTGACTTCTCTATAAAAATGCATTCATCTCAGCTTTGATGGATTGTACATATGCTGTGCTAGAGTGAGGAAATGCTATAGCTGAGTGATGCAATATATACTTTATATCTAATTTTTGGCATCACTACCTAAATTATTGACTGGGACTCAATGTATTCCAGGTGTTATGGAACTGTAATTCCTATCATCTGTCACCATTGACAGTGCTAAACAGGACCATGTGAGTTGTACTCCACCGTCTCTAGCTCGCTGTGTCCATAATCTTGAATTAAAAAGTCAGATCAAAACAGTTTTAAAGCAATGTATTGTCAAAAGCTTTCATGGCCGGAATCACTGAGTTGTTGTCAGGGGCGGCTCAATCCATTACGCAAAGTAAGCATTTGCAGTATAGTTTATTTTGCCCAGGGGTGCTCTTGGGAAAATAGACCTTGACATATGCGAGTTGTAGTTACTGGGATGTATAGTTCACCTACAATCAAAGAGCATTCTGAACTCCACCAATGATGGAATTGAACCAAATATGGCACACAGAACTCCCACGACGAACAGAAAATATATATCAGTGATTGGTTGGGGGGGGGTGCCAAAATACTATTTGCTTACCATTGAAAATTACCTAGGGCCGTCTCTGGTTGTTTTAGGTTGTGAGAATGCTTGCCACAGATGCAGGCAAAACATCAGGAGAGAATGCTTCTAGAACATGGCCATACAGCCCAAAAAACCTACAACAACCCAGTTTAAAAGCAATTCTTAGTTAAAGTACACAGTACTAGGTAAAACAGACCTATGTCTGAGGCCCCTTCTATACTGCCATATAATCCAGATTATCAAAGCAGATAATCCACATTATCTGCTTTGAATTGGATTATATGAGTCAATACTCCCAGATAATTCATTTCAAAGCAGATAGCGTGAATTTTATATGTCAGTGTAGAAGGACCCTGATAGTGCTTATGTACAGTGACAGAAGGCACAATGAAATAATTCCACGCTATGAATCTTTTGATTATGTCTACTGCATGTCACATGTAGACAGAAGCAAGGGTATATCCATTTAATCTGAAACTTATTGAAGACAATTTGCAACCCTCTTCAATCCTGCTTTTCATTAAATGGTCAGGACAAAGATGAAGTGAAAAGTTGAATCTCCTAAGCAGAGGTAGTAACTGCTCTGAACTTGAACTGCACCTTACGTTCACGCAGTGTTGTACTCTGTTTACTTGTATTTTCTTTAAAATTTATTTTAAATATTATCGCTGGACTGCAATTTGTATGAAACCACTGCAGCTAACAGTGTTAATTGCTTGGATGTTGTGCTGGAAATTATGTATTCACTAGAACAATACATTGGAATGATGAGGTATAAAATTGTAACGGTGTCCCAGTTTCCAAAGAATCTATTGTACTGCCATTTTTAATGAGCAGGACGAGAGCTTTGAGGGCTTAACCCTATTGTAAATTAGTGTTGCTGCTGTCCGTGTTTCCTGTAGAGTAGACAAAAAGTGGACATCTTCATTTTTAAGACACCCTGTATTTGAAGAACTGTTCAATACTAATCTGATTTAAAAGAAAAAAAATAAGGAAAGAGATTGTGTGCTCTGAAACCGGATAGCAGACTCAGCAGGTAACAGTCTTCATTTGAGTGAGAAGGTGCACACTTTTAATTTGAGATATATAGTGTGCTGCATTGGAACATAACACTTGGTGAGCAGCAGGATGGTAAAAAAGTTGATATACACACAATCAAAATATTTCAGAGAACAATTTCTAATGCATCAATTATTTCAAGCCATTTACATTATTTCCACTCTTCAAAACTGTAATACAGCATAAATCCACATATTTTCAACATTTTAGGTAAATCACTTTTATTTTGGGTGTGTGTATGTGATGAAAAATTGATTAGTTTGTTTATGGAGGACTGGTTGGTGGGGTAAAATAGATGAAATGCAAAACCTGCATCCCTTCTTCTGCCTCCAGCTCTTTCTATATTCCTAAGCCAACTCTTTAAGGATGGGACTGGTATTACCCGCTGGAAGATCAGTTTGGTCTAGGAATCTCAAGGTTCTTTGCTGATCCCAAAGTAGGGGACTCATGGTAGTTATTGTTGATATGTGCTGTGTGTGTATATATATCTGTGTATATGTGTATATATTAGGCCTGTCCGGTTTCATTCGTTAATTCGTTAATTCGTTATTAATTCGTTATTTTTGGCATTTTTGAAGCGATATCAAAACAGTTTTCCAAACCCGGAAGGGTTTTAAAATATCGAACCGGCAGCCCCCATAGATTTAACGAGCTTCCGCTCGTTTCGTTAATGGGGTGGAGGCTGCTGGAGTGCTGGTGCCTGGGAGCCAATCAGGCGCTCCCAAGCAGTGCACTGTGGGTCCGTGGCTGTTTGTTTTTGATTGGCCGGCGAGCCCTTTCAAAGCGGCTCCGCGCGGCCGTAGCTCATTGCTGCAGAGGGCGAGGGAGTTTGCATTGGTTTGGCTTGGCTAATGGCTACTGCAACTGGATTGGATTCATTCCTTGCTGCTGTGAGTGCTGCTTGCTTCATTTGTTGTCTCTCGCCTGTGTTTGGTCCACATTTGGGCCATTTTTTGGTTAATTTTCCATTTAAAAATATTTTTTAATATTATTTTAATATTATTTTTTAATATTATTTTAATATTATTTTTAATATTATTTTAATATTATTCTTAAAAAATATTCTAAAAAAGAAAAGACTCTTCTGTTGGTGTTTTCTCTCATTTGCTGTCTCCTGCCTGTGTTTGGTCAACATTTGGGCCATTTTTTGGTTAATTTTCCATTTTAAAATATTTTTAATATTATTTTAATATTATTTTTAATATTATTTTAATATTATTCTTAAAAAATATTCTAAAAAAGAAAAGACTCTTCTGTTGGTGTTTTCTCTCATTTGCTGTCTCCTGCCTGTGTTTGGTCAACATTTGGGCCATTTTTTGGTTAATTTTCCATTTTAAAATATTTTTTAATATTATTTTAATATTATTTTTTAATATTATTTTAATATTATTCTTTAAAAAATATTCTAAAAAAGAAAAGACTCTTCTGTTGGTGTTTTCTCTCATTTGCTGTCTCCTGCCTGTGTTTGGTCCACATTTGGGCCATTTTTTGGTTAATTTTCCATTTTAAAATATTTTTTAATATTATTTTAATATTATTCTTAAAAAATACAAAAAATATTCTAAAAATTTCGTTAATATTTACAAAATTTCGTAAATACCAAAACTTTTTTTGGGAAAGTTTTGTAAATATTTTAAATATCGAAACAAAAAAACACCCCAATTACAAATCGATTTTAGAAACAAATTTTTTCTTGATCAAACAGGCCTAGGTTATCTATGTGAATGTGTTACATATGTGTTGTTTTGCGCATGCATTGTAATGGGTTTTTTTTGGCTTTTTAAGTCTCTTCTGCTGTGTTTTTCAGTATTTTTATGAGTGATAGTCACTTGTTGTCCTGATAGGTGTACTGTGTCCAAATTTGGTATCAATTCATCCAGTGGTTTTTCAGTTATGTTAATCCCACAAATGAACATTACATCCTTATTTATTTACTAGTCATCCCCTGCCACATGTTGCTGTGGCCCAGTCTGGTGATCTGGAAAAAAAGTACTAGTAATGAGAAAGTTTTGGTTTCTAATATATATATAATTACTTTATCCTTGTGGGTAAAAAGTATTTCTTGCTGTTTCTTTGTCAGTGTTGATGTGGAGATTGTCTGGTTTGCCTACTCTGGAACATGCAACATATAATTGTCCTTCTTCAGGGGTCCCTTTCAAATCTATGATACTGTATCTATGGTTGTATGAATCATATTTTTCTATCTATATCTACGACTGGATGGCTCTTTGTCAGGAGGGTTTGATTACGTTTTCTTGTCCTGGTGAAGGGAGTTGGACTGGATGGTGTTGAGTATTTTCTGTTGGTCATGGGGGTTCTGTATGGGAAGTTTGCCCCAATTCTGTCATTGGTGGGATTCAGAATGCTCTTTGATTGTAGGTAAACTATAAATCCCAGTAACCACAACTCCCAAATGTCAAGGTCTATTTCCCCCAAACTCCATCTATGTTCATATTTGGGCACATGGAATATTCGTGCTAAGTTTGGTCCAGATCCAGCATTGTTTGAGTCCACAGTGCTCTCTGAATGTAGGTGAACTACAATGCCCAAACTCAAGGTCAATGCCCAAAAAACCTTCTAGTGCTTTCTGTTAGTCATGGGAGTCCTGTGTGCCATGTTTGGTTCAATTCCATCACTGGTGGAGTTCAGAATGCTCTTTGGATGTAAGTAAACTATAAATCCCAGCAACTACAACTCCCAAATGACAAAATCATTTTTTTTAGTGATGGTCACTTCTTGGGTTAGTAGGTGTCTTGTGGCCAAATTTGGCGGCAATTCGCCCGGTGGTTTTTGAGTTATGTCAATCCCACAAACGAACATTACATTTTTATTTATATAGATAAATAAATAGCATGTTTGGTTTTTACTGTTGCCCCTTAGTGGAGAATTTTGTTACTCAATATATCAAAATTGTTATTATAGTGGGTTTACTTCCCTTCCCAATTTCCAGATGGAAACTCTGTAACTTGATGTCTTAGGATTACAGGCTTTTTATCGATGTATCTATGAACTGGGAGGTTAATGAAGTAATAGTATTTAGTACCCTGGCTAACTAAAGACCCTATCCCACCCTAAATTTCCCCTGTTTTCTGACAGTCTTCATACATTGGTATAACAGAATCTCACAGAGGTCTTCCCATAATGCACAGATATTTCTGGTAGCTATGCATTGAAATCTGTCTTGTCAGTGTGCAAAGAAAGTCAGAGGAGTCAGTTTTCAGGAGTCTGATTGAAGACAGTGGCAGGAAGAAGAGGAAAGTAGGAAAATGTTGTAGGATGGCTGGCTATCCCTGAAGACAGATCTTGCTGGGGTAAGTCAAGTCCCCACTATTAAGGATTTATTTATTTATTTAGTACATTTCTATACCACCCCTCTCAGCCTTCCGGCGACTCGAGGCAGTTTACAAAGCAAGAATTCAGTGCCACAAGGACACGATTACAATATATAATATAAAAACATTAGCAACAATAAAATCAAACATTATAATAAAACATACTTCAATCAATATTTCTTAAAACAATGTCCAGGTTTACCCCCCTTTCCTCCTTCCCATGGGTATTTGCAGTGTATATGCAGCTTCCATCTTTCCACCCTTTTCATTCCTACGGACACATACACTGTTCATTTACCCTTCAAACACTTGGGGTTGTTTGTCTAGAGGAGGAAGGATGAAGAAAAAAATATGTGTCCATTCTAAATAGAGAAAACCATCCCAATGCAATATTGTCCAATAAAATGTTACTACAAAGCTTATTTGATGAATCAAGGAGTAGAAGACTTCTTCAGAAATATTTCATCCAAACATATATAGAACATTTAACTGAATATCCATGCACTTAGAATGAAGAAACATGATCTGCAAAGATCGGTGATAGATAACATGTTTTGCATGGGATTCCTTGCCATCTCCGATTTTTAATGACTTCACTTTTTTTTCCAACCAACCTTTTGGCAAAAGGCAAAAATGTCAAAAATATATTATACCAGAGGACTAGTGAGTGGTATTGACCAGCAAATTTGCTTCTTAAATTTCATTGGGAAAGTGGTGGTGGTGGGGGGGGGGGGGAACAAGTTAACATGTGACTAGTTAAATTTAATCATTTAACTTTGTGTGGGAGATGAACAGGAGGAGGAATGATGAAGGTTTTACCATTGATCATCTTGCAGTGGGCAGGAGTTAAATTGCCTTCAGGTTAGATTGCCTTCAGGTTCCTTTAATATTTTATCATTTAATGGTGATCTTTGAAATTTATTTTATTTATTTATAATGGCAGGCAACCAAACAGTTTTATTACATTTTTGACAGAACAAACAAACAAACATACAAAAGACACAGAGTTTGCAAGCTTGGTAGTTGATTAAATGTCCTTTCACCAGTATCTGGCTACTTGGAGTTCTTCTGGTGTTGCTGCAAGAAGGTCCTCCATTGTACATGTAGCAGGGCTCAGGTTGCATTGCAGCAGATGGTCTGTAGTTTGCTCCTCTCCACACTCACATGTTGTGGATTTCACTTTGTAGCCCCATTTCTGAAGGTTGGCTCTGCATCTTGTGGTGCCAGAGTGCAGTCTGTTCAGCACCTTCCAAGTTGCCCAGTTTTCTGTGTGCCCAGGGGGGAGTCTCTCATTGGGTATCAGCCATTGATTGAGGTTCTGGGTTTGAGCCTGCCACTTTTGGACTCTCGCTTGCTGAGGTGTTTCAGTGAGTGTCTCTGTAGATCTTAGAAAACTATTTCTTGATTTAAGTTGCTGATGTGCTGGCTGATGCCCAAACAAGGGATGAGCTGGAGATGTCTCTGCCTTGATCCTTTCATTATTGGCTGCTACTTCCCGGTGGATGTCAGGTGGTGCAATACTGGCTAAGCAGTGGTGTGGGGCGCAGACACACCATGATAATGTGGCATGTCTCATTAAGAGCCACATCCACTGTTTTAGTGTGGTGAGATGTGTTCCACACTGGGCATGCATACTCAGCAGCAGAGTAGCACAGCGCAAGGGCGGATGTCTTCACTGTGTCTGGTTGTGATCTCCAGGTTGTGCCAGTAAGCTTTCGTATGATATTGTTTCTAGCACCCACTTTTTGCTTGATATTCAGGCAGTGCTTCTTGTAGGTCATCTTTGAAATAAGCGCTTTTTACTACTTTTCTTATCTTTGAAATAAGTGCTTTTTACTACTGAACATCTGAAGCTCAGGGAGGAAAGAGTAGGGGGGAGATTCCTCTCATGTCTTGTTTTCTGAAGGCATATGGTTGGCTATTATTGGAAGCACAAATGATAGGCTAGAAGAATCCTTGGTTTCTTTCACCCCATAAGATTCTTATTTTACTTATGTTTGGGAAACATAATTATTTTGATCATAACGAATTAGTTGCACCCTGTAGTTCTGCATGTGTGTACCATAATGATGGATCTACACCCTGTAGTTCTTTGGATACTAACCATTGCACTTACTTGTGGACAAGAGACAGGAGTATCCCTAATTCATTTGGATTAGAGACTCTGTTCCTTGATGAGATGCACTATCTCATTAACATGCCCCTGTTTCCTGGGCTGGCTTTTCCATGATCCAATCTGTGCAACCGTTCATTCAGCTTGAAAAATATCCCAAACAAAACAAAAAAAAATCCCCTCTGCCCTAATCCTCCTATCATGCCAGACTAACACTGGATGAATGCTTACTGGCAGGTCTTATCAAAATTGGCCTGGGGTGCAATGAGAAGAGGAGAGTGACAGCTGTATGAGCTGCTGAAAATACTGTTAAAGCTGGTGCCCAGCTGCTGGAACAAGGAAGATTATTACTGCTTTGCCACAGGTAGCCTTGAAGGAATGAGACAGTGACTACAGATGTTAGTGTTCACTTTGCCAAAGAATATGCAATAAACACATTTAAGAAGGGGGATAGGAAATGAGAGAATTGGCAGCTGGCCACGACTTACTGTTTTCCTTAGCAATACATGTGTTGTTAGTCACTACATTTCCTTTTCACATAAAAAAAGACAACATTTGTGGACATAAACAAGCAGGCTACTGCCTAGTTTTGCTTAGACATTAAATCATACAGGGCGGTTGCTTGACAAGACTGTGAAAGCAGGATTTAAACCAGAACGGGACGCAACATTGGAAAAGGTCCATAAGTGGATTAGCCCAGAATTAGTTTTAACTTCTGTTCAGGCAGTCAATAAGCACAGTGTTTAAATGCTCAGAGAGGAAAGCACCTTAAACCCTTTTCTATATGTTGAAGATTTCTACGCAAATAATAATGAAAGAAACTGGGTTTCCTTCGATACTTGGATACTCTTTAAATGTAGAAGTGGCATTCTTCTTCAGATACTGTGTTTTGACACAAACAGTATCATTTGGGGAATAGTGCATTCCTCCCATTACATGTCTAAACAAAATACTCAGTAAATAGGATTTTCACCCTCAATAGGATTTTAGTAAAAGGTCACAATTTGAACTGAGTAGTTCACATGAAGGGAGAGGAATAAAAATATAGACAAGGAGAAGGAAGCATGTAAGCAAGATGAAAGAACATAGGCAGGATGCTTTGGGAAAAGTCAGCTGATTGCAGAGATTCTGGATGGAATGTTTATCCCAGAAATTAATACTGGATTGAGAGATTTAGATTTAGAATTTCATCAAATGCGATGCCTGGCAGTGCCAAAATTACACTGGTGTTGGAATATGTGTGCCTATTTAAATTTCAGTGTGAAATGTTCAACCTATCAAAGAATAATAGCGTTGGGAGAGACCACATAGGTCATCTAATCCAACCTCCTAGCATGCAGGAAAAGCAAAATAAAAACACCCCCGACAGATGGCCTTCCAGCTTCCAAGGAGGAGCTTGTGTGAGATAGCATATGTATGTGATGGGTGTAGTAGGGGTTCTCAAGAATTCCAGGTGAGGAAAAACTCCATGAAGATACCTACTGAGTCAAATAAATAAAAGATGAGATTGAAAATTGATGGGGCAAAAGTGCAACCTTCATTTTGAGGAACTGATAACTAACAGCACGTCCACACTGCTCTGTGGTATCTTTAATCACGCATCATAGGTGATCCCCGTGGCTGAGTATGATTGTCTTCCAAGTGTAGGGTCTTGGCAGTGTATCCAGAGGCGGCCCTAGGTAATTTTCAACGGTAAGCAAACAGTATTTTGTCCCCGTCCCCGTCCCCCCCCACCACCACCACCAATCACTGATATATATTTTCTGTTCGTCGTGGGAATTCTGTGTGCCATATTTGGTTCAACTCCATCATTGGTTCAGAATGCTCTTTGATTGTAGGTGAACTATACATCCCAGTAACTACAACTCACATATGTCAAGGTCTATTTTCTCCCAAGAGCGCCTCAAGAGCGCCCCTGGGCAAAATCAACTATACTGCAAATGCTTACTTTGCGTAATGGCTTGAGCCGCCCCTGAGTGTATCCATAAGTGGCTTTAGAGAACTATTCTTGATCTGCATGTTCTTTTGCAATGAGGGCATTGATTTCCAGATGGAAGACTTGATGTGCCTTCCTCTTGACATTTCCTCCTTTTTGCCCTCTATTTGTGCCTCTTTGAATTCCATATCCTTGTTGGTAACAGCTGACCTCCAGTTAGATTGCTTGAGGGGCAGAGCTTCCCAGTTCACTATCCAAATCTCAAACTGGTTCCAGGATTTCCTATATAATCATCTGCATAGCAAAGCCACTTTCTTCAGTATTGGTTTGAAGCTACATTAAATGGTCAGTGTTAAAGGGGTGTTATTCTCTAGATGGCTAAAAAGGTACCTTATGTAGATAATGGAAGCATTATTATTCTAGGATTGCTTATAAAATATTTTACTGAGTGAGGAATCAAAAACCAAATAATTGGCTGGCTGCAATCCTGTTTATATCTACAATATTTTCCCACCTATTTATATATACAGTTTCAAATACTCCAAAATATTTCAAATACATTATCTCAGTGTGGCATATAATTCCTCTGTGAATCGATCTAGCATTATTATCTCCACAATGCACATGAAGTAAGAGAGGCTACGAGTTTGGTATATTGTATAAGTCAACACATTTTTGCTTGGTGTAAAATCTTAATCAAGACTTTCCCACTAGAGAATAGTGCAGGGAAAATATTTCTAATTTGTTTCTCAGTGACAGCCGAGGTTGTTTGTGTTCTAACTCTTGAGACATCTACTCCCAGTAGGATATATTTGATGATATTCTACAGGGACAGCCAGCCTTGATGTGAGACTTCTAAACCCCTGTGTTGGTATGTAGTGCATGTGTCCCAAATTCCATATGAAAGAGAAGTAGAAATTCATTTGAGTCAAACTGTAAATTTGCTAACACCCTACATGTTGTTTACAAGAGTAGAAGTGATTTCCACTTGTTTTCCCCCATAAAAATGTTAATGAGAAGATTATGCATAAATGTATTCAGTTTTGATGGTAATGGGGTGATTGTCACTGACATGCTAAGTCAGACATGGTTGGCTTATTGTTTTATGTTTTCTAATTTTCTGTTGGAACACAGAAACAGCAAACAAGAGGAACTAACGCAACATAAAACTTTTGTTTTAAAGCTTTTTCATGTATTTGGTGATTATGGATTTTATTTTGTTTTTTGTTTTTAGATTTTCTGTTTGACTGCACTAATCTCATTAAACTCACACCTATTAAGTTTAAAAAGAAAACTGAGCATGCTTTAGCCAACTCTTCATTTAGTTGGACTTTTGTTTTTGCTCTGCTTTTACATAAATCCTAATGATGATTTATTCAAATTAGACTTCTATTGTGAAGTGCCAACTTAAAAAAACAAACAGGCTCATATACTATGCCGTCTTCAATACAAGTCCTTGGCTGCTTCCACATAACCATTGAATCTGGAGCAGAAGGTGGATTTAAAACATCCAGTTTGCTCTGAAGTGCTTACACAGAACCAGCTGCAAGCTCCCACAGAGTCCACACAGAGCCATAGAACCACATTTTGATCCAGATTGGTCCCATCAAAACAAAGGATAACATTTTTTCTTATCTGAAGGCAAGAGCATTTTCCCCAAACTAGCTTTAGAGGCTGTAAAAGGATAAAGAATGCTGCAAAAGGCTGTAAAACCTAGTGCTTACTGCCTCCATGGAAGGAGGGAGGAAAGAGATAGGCTGCTCAGCTTGCAAGGTTGCCCTTCATTTTTCGGATTCAGATCTTTCCTGCATGTGTCTTACTTAGACACAGGAGGGATATATCAGACTTTCCAGCTGAAATCAGAAATTTTGGTGAGTTTTTAAAAATAAAGTTTTAGGCTGAATGTGAGTTGCAGTTCACATTGGGGGGGGGGGGGTGTTGAGGCTAGGTGCTCCCCAAAACTCCTAGTATCTATTCTAATCAGACGCTAGAGATTAGGAGATTTAAACTGCAATTGTTTTAATTTTCAGAGAAAAGCCATTGGGGGACCAGTGAGGTGCCATGAGGCTGAGATTCAACTCAGACCTTTTTATGGTCAGAACTTTTTGAGCTTGCACAAAGTTCAGTGAACTTTTTCTTACTTTCTCTTTTATAACAATAATAATAATAATAATAATAATAATAATAATAATCCTTTATTTATACCCCGCTAACAGGAATGTAGCCGGGGGGGGGGGGGGGGGGGGGGGGGGGGGCTTGAGGGGCTTCAACCCCCCCCCCCCAAATTCTCATGGTGGTTCGCAAAAAGGCCTTACTGGTGCATTATTTAAACTGTTATGTTTATTCATATCATGATCTGATCACCATACTCAATATATCCCATATGCATGGGGGTATTGGGGTAATGATACAAAAGGTTTGCTAGGCTAGACCCTCTTTCACTCAGACTCAGCCCCCCCCCGAAACTCAGCCCCCCCCCGAACCCCCCCTGAAAAAATTCAGCCCCCCCTCCCCGAAACGAAATCCTGGCTACGGGCCTGCCCGCTAACATCTCCCGAAGGACTCGGTGCTGCTTACAAGAGGCCGAAGCCCAAAACATCAATAAAACAACAGCATAACAAATACAACAATAAATAAACTTTATTTATTTATTGGTACTTGTGCCTGTTTGCAGTCCTTCTCAGTAACTTGTATTCTCCCCTTCCTGCTGAGCTCTCAGTTTTCAGCTGTTTTTTTTCTTTCTTTCTTTCAAGGCCCTCTCAGGGCTCTTCCAGGCAGTACAGTTATCCCAGGAGCTCCCACTTCAAAATGAAGGGTGGCCAAATACCATCACCTGAAAACGTAGGAGCAATTGCTACAAACTTCAAAAAACACAAAATTTTCAAATGAGGGAAGATCCCAGTTCAGCCCAAAAATATGCATTTTTGAATGGCTTTATGTTCCTACACTCGAAAAACGGGATTTTTAATGTTGGTTTGTTTCTGGGCTATTGGTTCCTAATTGGTTGTATCCTAAAGACATGGTAACAGTTACTCGAGGGTGAAAACTTTATCCTAGCAAGAGAAACTTAATCCTCCACACATTTAATGTAGTTCTGACACACAAAGGTTTTGCCATGTAATCAGCTTTCCCCATGTTTTTTTTTGATAAAAGCAATGAGGAATAGATATGTATAACCCAGGAACACCACCCCATTTTTTGTCATGTCAGGAGCAAGTCGCTTCTGGTGTGAGAGAATTGGCTGTCTGCAAGGACGTTGCCCAGGGGATGCCTGGATGATTTTGATGTTTTTATCATCCTTGTGGGAGGCTTCTCTCATGTCCCCGCATGAGGAGCTGGAGCTGATAGAGGGAGCTCATCCGCCTCTCCCCGATTAGAACCTGTGACCTGTCGGTCTTCAGTCCTGCCTGCACAGGGATTTAACCCACGGCACCACCAGGGGCTCCACCCCATAGTTCCCAGGCACAAGCTATGGCCAAATTGGTCTGCACATATGGTCATGCAGCCTCTATAACCCAGGAACGGAACTTATACATTGATTTGCATAATCACATCTTAAGTTTCTTTTTTTAAAAAACTGCTGAAATTTCTGATGGATGTCCGGTAGCGGCTATCTTGGGGGCTGCAAAATCCCAGGACAAAGGAGCAAATGTGGATGATGGAGACAGAAATCCCAGGACCAATAAGTCTGTATGTGGACCTCATCTCAGGTCCTGGGTTTTTTGCCCCTGACTAAAACCCACAATTTGCTGCAGTCTGTAAGTACTCCCAGTCCTCTCCTTTCAGCCCTCCTCCTTTCTAGCTTGCAGGTCATAAAACTCTCCTCCTGAACTTTTTGTCCATCTCTTTTCAATTGCCTATCTAAAACCCCTGCTGTGCTGTTGTTCTGACTAGAAGACAAGTTTCTTTTCAACTCCTCCAATTTTCCCTCTCTTCTGTGTTAATCTTACTTTTAAAAATCTTTCTTAAAACTTTTTGCTGGTAATTCTTTATTTTTTCTAGCTCTGGCTCCAATAGGGGAATGTCATCAGGCAACACGCCCCCCCCCTTAATCCACTTTAAAATGGGGTTGTAAATCTCTGTGTGGATGGGACCTTTGAAAATACAATAGTGAATACTGGACAATTTGAAAATGGAACTGAAAGTGCCTATCTGGCTGACCAATCATGGACAATGATTCACTATTGACACACATGTGATGAAGAATTTGATTTTACATGTGACCAGCTCAGTCTTGCACACTGTGTATGTGTGTTATGGGAGAGAATGACCTTACAACTGTATGCCATCTGGTGCACTGAATTAGGACTTAGCAGGGGAAAGCAGAGGAAAGCAGAAGGAACCATCTTATCTTGCTCCCTACCATTGAGGTCGGTATTCTGGGAAGACCAGCCACCCCATGTGTTTTTCCCAACTTCCATTGTTTTCTCCATGTGGAAACAGAGTCCATATAGAGTCCATAACTACTAGCTACTGGAGTCCCACTAGCAGTGCCCTTATGTCATGTGATGGCCTTTGTGGGACTCCAATTTTAAAGTGTGTTGAATTTGAATTCTGGTTTTGTTGCTGTTGTTTTAACGTTCTCATGTATTTTATTGGCATCCACTAAAATTTGTTTTAAGATGTAACTAAAGCCTTGTCTACATGGCCCAAATAATGTAAACACACAAAGCAATTACTGTGAGGAGTCTATATAGTAGGCCTGGGTAACAACAGAAAAATTTGTTTATAAAATCGATTCGTTTTTTGGGGGGTTTTTGCGTTTCATTATTTAAAATAATTACAAAATTTTCCTTTTAAAAAGTTCTATATTTACGAAATTTCGTAAATGTGAAAAAAATTACAAAACATTAACGAATCGATTTCCGAAACAATAACGAATCGATTCGTTAATGGCGGACGCGACCGCGAAATACGCTAAAAAACCTCCAAAAACTTCTGAAGCTTCCCTCTCCCTCTGTTGTTGACTGTTGGTGTGATATTATAATTTTTTGTCACTAATTAAACAAAAAACTTGCCCCAGACATGCGGAAATAATAACGAAACGACCTCAGAACAATAACGAAACGAATACAATAACGAAATACGAAGCATTTGCAAAACGTGTTTAAAAATTCGTTTTTTTAAAAAATTGCTCCAGAATGGTTCGTTATCGTTTTGTAATTTAAAAAATTAACGAATTATTAACGAATTACGAATTAACGAAACGAAACCGCCCAGCCCTACTATATAGTGTATGGCTGGATTCACTGTGGAAGTGTTGCTTCCAGTCATTAATCTAGCACAAGGGGAAGCAGAATGTACCCTGGAACTTCCAGGAAGTTCCATAGTGAACCTAGTGTTTTGGAGATGTGGACTGATGTATCAGACTGGATACAGCCTGATCCAGCATCTGCATGTCCAGGAGTCTCAGGTTGTTATCTGGCCAAACATAGCTCCATCTCAGAGGTGGTGGTGACATCACTTATGATAAGGTTACAAAAGGGCACCCAACCATTAGATCAACAAAAACATCATCACAAAGTGTATGTGAAGGAGCTGTGAAACATTGGCAGTGATCTCAAGGTACTTTCAGCTAGGCTAGCCATCCAGAGGCCAAATGACTCTAGGGATACTCCTGTGCTGCAATGGGACAACTCCAGAGCAGTCTATTGTGGATTATTTGGGTAAGAGTAGATGCAATCTAAGAAGAAGAAGAATAAATAGGTAAGACAAAAGTGCCTTTGAAACATTTGGGAAAAAATCAATAGAGACAGGTGAAAAATATTTTGAAATGTCCTACATTCATGGAGGAAATAAAAAAAAGAGTGAAATTGAGAGAGAAAGAGTCCACCTTCAATGTTGTAGTTTGAGTGATTAAATAAAACCAATACATTTTCTGGTCCATGCCCTTCCTCATTTGTCCTCCATTACTGCCCTAATACGCCAAAGTGAATTCAGCACTCACTGCTCTCTCTCTCTCTCTCTAGCAAAGTAACTGACTGATAAGCAGTGTTTCCCCAGGAGCAATGATAATCCAGTTTCCTTGAGTAAACAAAATGGCTCTGAAAAAGAAACAGATTAGGAAGCAATACATGTGAGCAGGCTTGAAATAAATGATTAAAATAGTGAGGGGCTGTGTTTTTTGTTTTAAAAATGGATAGTTTTCTTTAAACCTTTTATTAAAATCAAATGTCATGCAATTTTAACACCACACTGGGCAGCAAAATGTTTCATTGAACAACAACAATAATCATCATCATCATTTTATTTCTCTCCCCCCCCCTCTCTTTTTGTGGCTCAAGGTGGATTACAGAAATAGGGATTACCCTTCCTCCCAAAATGAAAACAATATGAAATTTAACGTGTATTAAGTGAAATTGCTTTGAGCTTCTACTATAGCTGCCTTTATGGAACTGCTGTGCAAAGAAAACACAATTTAGCAGATAATCCGGATTGTACTGGAATATAATCCGGGATAACAAAAAGTTTTAGCAAACTGCTTCAAAATCACAGAGTTCAATAAGCATAATGAAACAAGGTGGAAGCAAGCAAAATTGTTGTCAAAAAACGATCCCAAGTCAAAGCACATCCAAAAGCAGATGATAAAGTCCAGGAAGCGATGTCGTCGTCCAAAAACAATCCGAAGTCAAAACGGGAGTAGAAGTCAGCACTTAGGAGATTCCAGTCTGTAGAAGCACAGTAACACAGCAATCTGTGGTCCCAGGACCCAAGTCAAGAGTAATGGTAGCAACAAAGTCCCAAGCACGAATACAACACTTTGCCTACTGCAAAGTCCCCAATGTTTGATACCTTCTTTTATCCTATAACTCATTATTGGATGATGAACTGCTCTCCACCCTGTCTTCATCACTCTCAACTGCCTTAGCTTCCACAGCTGCTCGTCACCGCCCATCCCTCCAACTTTTCCAGCATCTATCAAGACTTAGTTCACCCCATGTATTACCAGGTTGCCAATCTCCAGAAAACCCTTGAAACTCATCACTAAATGTTGGTTGTGTACATATGTCCTTGATCTCTTGCACACGGGTCCAATCCAGCCCATCCTCCTCTCCATTATCACTCCCAGTCCCATCACTCCCCGTAAATCTCATAAAGTCTTCCTCCTCAGTTGGAGCATTAAGTATTTCACGGATCCACTTCCTTTCCTGTTCTTCATCTGACTCTTGCTCCCGAGTAACCCGCTTCAAACCTCTACTCCCGTCTCCCTTCTCCTCCATTTCAGAATCTGAGAAACCTTCGAATGAATCAGTATCTGTAGGTGTCATGAATATCTCCCTAATTCGTTTCCTTTGCTGCTCTTGTTCCAACACCTGAGCAGCCCTCTTACCCCTTCTACTACCAGTTGTAGCTTGACCAGCACACTCTACTACAACAGTTCCCACATCCAGAGAGCTCTCTGATTCCTGCCAACAATGGATCTAAACCAAACTTGGCATACAGATCTGATTAACAGAAAATACTTGAGGGGTTTGGGGACCAAACCGATGACGGATCTAAAACAAACATGGCATGCATACACTCCTCCCTCTCCCAACAACTTTAAAGACTGGCAGGGTTTAGGAGGTTATTCACCTATGTATGATCTTGGGAGTTGTTCTTTATTCATAACCAAACTGATGGTGGGTCTGGACCAAACTTTACACAGATACTACTTATGACCAATTTTTAATCCTGGCAGAGTTTGAGTGGAATTGACCAAAGCTGTTGGGAGTTGCAGTTTATCCATATCTTTATGCACTTTCTATTGAAATTATTCATAAAATTCAAAATAAACAATGATTAGTTCTAATATTTGTCATTACAAAACACCTAACTTGGACATCATCAGGTACTTAAGCTAGTCTTAAATAAGAGCACCACCTTTAAAACCAAAGTAAAACCCTCTTCTCCAAGAGCAGTATAGAAAGACATGTTGACTAATACATTCCTAACTCTTAGTAGATGTCCTGGAATATCAGAACGCTCTGTCCAATCTGAGTATGTTTTTCTGGCCTGTGAGCATGTCCTTCTCATATTGAATGTGACAAAGCTTTCTAATCAATGCATTCAGAAATCCCAACAGGATTTCTGAATTTGTTGATTAGAAAGCATTGTACATAGTGTAAAACAGACTGCATCTAAAATCAAGACACATTGTTGCTTTTAACTGAGATATTTAAAATGTTTTAATAGGCCAGTCATATACCCGGTTCCTCTGAAATTAGCACCAATGTTTGAAGGTATTTGCTTCCATATAACTGTACGTAGGATCACAATCCTAAACACACCTGCTGGGAAACAAGCTCATACAAAATGGTGAGGATTACTTCTATGTTACAATAACAAGGATAATATGTAAAGGTTTTTAAAGAGTTGTACCATACTCTCTAGGGAGAAATCAACTTCAAACATCTGTTATAACATGCATACTTTGGATTCATTCATTTCTGCGAAAATTATCTGTAATCTGTAAGTCTCTCATATTTCGCAAGATCTTGTCACAATAAATGTCATAACCGAAATGTTGGAAAGACATAATTCTTTACAGTCTGTTTCAGAGTACTCCATTTGAAGTTACTGATGGACAATCTTTCTGAATGAGCAATGATACTATGAACTAGGTTTGCTGACAGTGTCAAAATCAGTAAGACCACAAATTGAATTTGTATTTGTGCCTCTTTCTTTTTATCCCCATGGTCTGTTTGCTGTTTTATAGTGTAGAATCGGATTATTTTGAACTCCCAAATCCCATTCTTTATTGCAATGGACTGGAATTGTGGGGGGATGGTGGAAACTGAAGTTAGGCAACATCTGGTGGAAGATGGTTCCCTCATTGTTTTTTGCTTAAAAGTTGTCCATAGGAATGTTTTAACACAGTGGTTCTCAACCTTCCCAATGTCACAACCCCTTAATACAGTTCCGCATGTTATGGTGACCCCCAACCATAACATTATTTCCATTGCTACTTCATAACTGTTATTTTGCTACTGTTATGAATTGTAATGTAAATATCTGATATGCAGGATATTCTCATACACTGTAGCAAATTTGGCACAAATACCTGATACCCCCCAATTTGAATACTGATGGGGTTGGGGGGGGTTGATTTTTGTCATCTAGGAGTTGTGGTTGCTGGGATTTATAGTTTGCCAATGATGGAATTGAACCAAACTTGGCACACAGAACTCCCATGGCCAATAGAAAATACTGGAAGAGTTTGAGCTTGAGTTTGGGAGTTGTAGTTCACCTACATCCAGAGAGCAGTGTGGACTCAAACAATGATGGATCTGTCATGGATCCTCAATATGCCTAAATGTGAACACTGGTGGAGTTTGGGGGAAAGAGACCTTGACATTTGGGAGTCGTAGTTGCTGGGATGTATAGTTCACCTAGAATCAAAGAGCATTCGGAACCCCAGCAATGACAGAATTGGGCCAAACTTCCCTCACAGAATCCCCACGACCAACAGAAAATACTTTGCTTTCGTATGTTCTTTGGTGACCCCTCTAATACCTCCTTTGTGACCCCCCAGGGGTCCCGACCCCCAGGTTGAGAAATGCTGTTTTAACATAACTTAGTTGAAATAAATTTCCTAATAAAATTGGTGAGAAATATTTCTTACCTTTTTTCAATAGATGTATGAATAATAGGCATGTGCAACCAATGGGAAAAATGGTTCAAAACTCATTACAAACTTAGGGGGTGCCAGTGTTTAGTTTCATTTAGTGTTTTTCCAATGTATTGTTAGTGAAAATTGTGTTACTATAATGAGAGTAATGAAATTTTGTTACTTTTTTGTCATAGTAATTGTGCAAGTGGGGAATCTTCAGGGGCTCCTTTCTCTCTGATTTTTACAGCTATTGGGGTGAACCTTGCTACAATGGTAGAACACATTTACCACCATTAGCCCATCAAATTTAAGAACATTTAATTTATTCACTAGGGTTTGGGGAATTTTCAAAAAAATTATAAATCACATTTAAAAAAACAAGAGCCATCTCCTTGAATTTTCTATACAATGACACAAGATAATGGGGTCATTTTTTCCAGCTTTAGGAAATATTCATACATTACTAATTTTTTGCATTTTTTAAAGTTTTGACTAAAACATTAAAAAACAAAACTACAGCTATTTTGTTGAATGTCTCTCATATTCCACTTAGGAATTTCTTCCCAGCCCAGCACAGAGGTTTACTTACTAGAAGTATCAGTCTGTCCTCCTCTTTGCAGATTCAACAATTTATTGGAACTCTGGCAGGCTGGCTGCTATGGAGGGAAAATAGCTCTCCCCTATCCTGGTCTGGGCTTCCTGATGCTGAGCAGAATTTTAGGAAATGTAGTTTATTTATTTATTTATTTATTATTTTATTTATTTACTATGCTTCTATACCGCCATTCTCAGCTAGAGGGCGACTCATGGCAGTTTACAAAATGGCACAATTCGATGCCCACAACAGTACAAAAATAATTTAAACATTAAAAACATTTAACACAGGTAAAAAATTCATTACAATTTACATCACAATGTGGAAATTTGCTTTGACATATTTACTTACTTCATTTCTATCCTGCACTTCTCACCCCTCAGGGGACTCAGAGAGGCATACATCATACATCTAGACCAAAAATCAATGCCTCATTATACAAAAACCATATAAAACATAACATAAAATCACTAGAAACAATAAGCATATAAATACCATTTAAAACTGTTAAACATATTAAACCATAATAATGCCACAAACAAAAACAGTTTAGGGTAGGGCCTTTTGAATTCTCTGGCATAGTGCTCCTTGTCTTCCCAATTGACATTTCCCAGAATTCTGTTTTCTCAATCTCTTTCCCAGTGAATTCTGCTTTCTCCCTGTTGCTTCCCTCTTATAATAACGAGAAGCTATTAATTTGTAGAGGAAAGACAGACTTTTTGGCTTGGCTTTGCTTCCTTGCACTGAAAGTGAAATTGACTTTGGGAGGATGCTGAGATTTACAAAATGCAAATAAAAAGTATTGTGTAAGTTTTGATGTCTAAGGTTTTGGAAAAAGACACACCTGTCATCAGATATTGCATTTGCAATTTAATGAGTTTGATTCGACTTACGGCAACTAATGAAAAATTGCACATCCCTAGTAAATAGCTGAAAAATACTGAACATATATGCCAGTGTTGAACATTCAGTATTTTTTTTTATTTCTGAAGATAGCATTTTTTTCCAATGTTAATAGGAAATAATACGTTATCTTTGCTAGCTTCCATATTCATTTTTGCCAATTTGGATAAAATTGATCAAGAGTGAACTGAAACAAAATTCTCACCCATCCTATTAGGGGGAGTGACATGTCTGTATGTTCTGCTGAATCAACCTCTAATACAGGTGCTAAAGTAGGGGATCTAAAGTCACATTGGGGTCATTTCATCTCAATTGCAGGTCTCCTAACTGAAAATAAAGAACATGAAGAAGTGCAAGCCTGTCTTAAGGCACTGAATCACAGCTCAGGGAATGTTGTAAAGGAGAGCCTGCAGGAATAACATGTTAGAAAACAGAGTCTTGTTTATATCCAAGAACAGAAAGACTGGCATGGGGATAGGGTTGGATTTTAACAGAGATTCGGTTTTGATTTCAAAGTGGATAGAGAGATGGGAAGGCTTGCAACAGAGTCAAGGTTGTGAGTCAGGGAAAAAACTGGTTTTGAGGAGTATAAATTAATAAATATTCAAGAGGTGAAATACTATTTTATGTGCTTCAATAAAATTCCACTTGTTTTTTTGTTTGTTTTTAAAAGTCTCTGGGTGTTTCTATCAAGCTGAAAAAGACCCAGGTCATGCTTATCACAAGGAACTCTCCAAATAATTACATCTACTCGTCTGCATAGGGAGTCACCTGAGTCCTAGGTAACCCATCCAAGAAAATATTAATGTAGGAAATACAGACAGAATGAGTAGCAGGAGATCAAGAACTGCAATTGGGGAAAAATGCGGAAAAAAAAGAGCTTTGGGGATATATGAGCCTTGCTTTAGCACCTTCCATCATTCTTCAAACAGCTAAGTCAATTGCTAATCTGAAGTCTATAGACTTCATAATAGTTACATTGACTTCTAAATAGTTACACTGAAGCTAAAGGTATTTTCTTAACAAGGTAGCTTCAGATTTCCATCTTCAATCACTTCTGCAAATGTTCCAGTTTTAAACCACTTTAATTGAATTTAATAGATTTTTGGAAAAGCACACATATTAAATGTGTACCTATTGCAAACCAATTATAGTATCTTTTATAGTACGGTGACAAGGAACTGCTGGATCCCTCCCCCAACACACATATACATGAAATTAATGGAAATGTTTTGCCCGTTTAACTTCACAGAGCTTTAGTCATAGAATGGGCATCTTTTAAGGATAATGGTTAGCCATACTTTCCTAATATCTAGATATTAATTAGGAAATGGTATGGAAAGGCTGCCTTATTGTTCAAAAGATACATAATGAAGGTTTTTTAAAAATCTGCACAAGGTAGAAATCTGGCAGTTTTCCTTCCTAAAGAAAGTAAGCTGACAGGAAAGTATAAGAAATTGCTATTAGTTGATATTAATTAGGAAATTAGGAAGTTATATGGGAAGGCTATCTCATTGTCCAACAGATACCTAATGAAAGTTTTTTAAAAATCTGAACAAGGAAGAAATCTGGCAGTTTTCCTTCTTAAAGAAAGTAAGGTGACAGGAAAGTATAAGATATGTAATGAAATACTTAATTTATTGGAGTTTTTAAGAAAATAGGTGATATTGAGTGATATATAGTACAGGCAGGTTGGTTTGAAATGTAGCCATTTCTTTGGCTCCATTGCCATAGCGACACAGGCCTCCAGGCAAAAGCAAAAGGGGCGGAGCTAACTGCCACTGGAGGAGAGAGCACAATTTGAAAAGTCAGTCTTTGGTGAGCTAGCCAAAGAGGAAAGTTGGTTCTAGTGTGCTGAGAAACCAAACCAAGGGATTTTTGACAGGTAGTCAAAGCAAAAAGGTGGCTCTGGGTATTGTAAGCTGAGCCAAGTGTTTAGCCTTCAGCCTGCCTAGTTTAAAGGGTCAAGTGGACCTATTAGTAGTTGCGTGTGGATGGGCGACACTCCTTCCGCCCGCAGAACCAGAGATGACACGAACACATAGATGGAGTAAAAATGGCCACAACTTAATTTATTAATTACAGGAACACAGGGTTTGCTGCTAGGCATGGGTTCTGGAACAAGATAAATCAGCCCGCTGCTGACCGATACCTGATGAGTCCAACAGGGGGCCCACCGGCACAATACCGGGCCATGAGACACGGCACCCCTGGTAATCGCCGGATGTTCCCTCCCCACCAGTAGGGGAGGGGCAGAACCAGATCCAGGGCCCATGCCACATGCCAACCGGAGTTGTGACGAACAGATAATGAACAACTGCAACACTGAACAAAAACATGAACATGCAGGGTGGGTGGGAGGACAACTCGAAGCAGGCCTGGTACCTGCTAGGCCCTGCGCAGCCTATTTAAGGCTGCTGGGCACAGAGTGCAACCAGCCCCTGGCCAATGCCAGGAGCTGGGTGGGGCTGGCCGCTGGTTGGCCAGCTGACCCAGTGGCGGGAAACTTCCTGCCATGCAGGGACTTCTGGGAAGGAGAAGCCCCTGCTACCAACATAGCCAGAGGTATGGGCAGCCCCCACCGCACCAGGCCTTGCCCGGTAAGCCAGGCAATGAATTTGCATTTGGATGGGCGACACTCCTCCCACCCGCAGAACCAGAGATGACACGGACACATAGATGGAGTAAAAATGGCCACAACTTAATTTATTAATTACAGGAACACAGGGTTGGCTGCTAGGCATGGGTTCTGGATCAAGATCGATCAGCCCGCTGCTGACCGATACCTGATGAGTCCAACAGGGGGCCCACCGGCACAATACCGGGCCATGAGACACAGCACCCCTGGAAACTGCCGGATGTTCCCTCCCCGGCCAGTAGGGGAGGGGCAGAACCAGATCCAGGGCCCATGCCACATGCCATGAAAAGGGAGGGGATGGGCCACCATGCCCCTTGCTGGTACCTGCTAGGTCCTGCGCAGCCTATTTAAGGCTGCTGGGCACAGGGTGCAACCAGGCCATGGCCAATGCCAGGTGCTGGGTGGGGCTGGCCGCTGGTTGGCCGGCTGACCCAGTGGCGGGAAACTTCCCACCACACAGGGGCTTCTGGGAAGGAGAAGCCCCTGCTACCAACATGGCCAGAGGGATGGGCTCTGAAACAGGCCTTGCCTGGTAAGTCGGGCAATGAATAAAGTAAATTATCAGTTAAAGATAGGAAATTACAAACTTGTTTCTATAAGAACAAAGAGTTAACTGTGGCACCAACAAGAAGATACTGTGTAACCGTCCAGTTTGTGTGAACCTGAGTAATCTTTAAATATATATTTTTCTGTTCAGTTCAAGTACATCTAATTATTAAAGAGATGAATCTCCACAAAGGAGACATCTGAAGATCCTCGGGAGTAAATACAGTTTTGTGGCATTGAGCTACACATATTAAAGGGGCACAAAGGGGTGTTTTAAAACTCAAGCTACACAATTCTCAGCCAAGCCTCTAGCCTCTAACCCAGTCTCTCTCAAACACATACAGATATTTAAAAGTACTCAGCCATGCCACGCTACTCATCCAATCTCCTCACAGCCCTGTTATACATTTGTTCATCTATAGTGGTGGCTGCACTATGCATTAATCTGGGGTTTTTTGCTTCAATAAAAATTGCTATTAGTGTATTTCAGAGAATCATTTGTATCAAAGAGAAGTCTCTCCCCCCCCCCCCCCCACTTCCAAGAAACTTCCAGTTTAAAATATCCAATGGACTTGATAACAAAGAGAGTGAAATGAGAGGGCAGCAATCAGGGGATGACTGAGAGAGCAACTGAAATTCTGTTTAATGATGTCTTTACTCTCTTGGGGATGTAAAATAAGGAGTTAAGCAATACACCTCATAATACATTAAAAATACAATCTTATCCTGCTACTCTCACTGTCTTTGTAGTGATAAGTGAATCATGTTTTCATCATGAAGTCCTCATTTTCTGTTGGCACAGACATCACTTACCACTTCTGGATGGTCAAGTGGATAGCTCCTTTTAGAGAAGGCTCAAAATAGAACTACTTCCTTGGTTCTTATGAGGAACTGCCCTTCCTTCTTGATTATGCCATTTTAGAAAAGGTTTAGTTATTTTCATTGCTCTAGCTATATATGATCTGTCTTTTTGGTTCTTTCGAAGGGTTGTGCAACTACAGGGGAAGGAGAACTGGTGAGTGAGGGTGAAGGTGAGGGCCACTGGAAGTTAGTGGCTAAATATCTGTTTAGGTGATCTAGAGCACTGCTTCTCAAACAATGGGCCCTAACCCAAAAGGGGATCCTGTAAGAGAAATGGGGTTATGATAAAATTGGCAGCACTAAAAGGTGTTTGGACAATACTCCAATTCAAGGTGCAGGTGCTTACCTACAAAGCCCTAAACAGTTTGGGACCTGCCTACCTGCGTGACCGCATCTCTGTTTATGAACCCACGCATTCCATTCTTTCATCCGGAGAGGCCCTGCTCGCGATCCCACCTGCGTCGCAGGTGCGTTTGGTGAGGACGAGGGACAGGGCATTTTCTGTGGTAGCCCCCAACTTTCGAACACCCTCCCCAAGGACATCAGACAAGCCCCTACACTGACAGTCTTTAGGAAGAGCTTGAAGACCTGGCTGTTCCGGTGTGCTTTTCCAGAATAGGAAACTCCAGCAATATGTCCCAGAAGCACTTTATCAGAGAGTTAAGATTGTCTGCACATTGCACTTACCCTAAAATCCTACATGTTACCTGTCATACTCAGCATCTTTTAATCTGTACCCATTACAGTCGGCCTGGCCCTAGTTTTTAATTGTGTTATGGTGTATTGTTTATCGTCTATTGCTTGATGTTTTTGATTTGCTTTATAATGTTATGTGTATTGTTATGTTGTTGTTTTTTCAGGCCTTGGCCCATGTATGCCGCATCGAGTCCTTCGGGAGATGCTAGCGGGGTACAAATAAAGTTAATAATAATAATAATAATAATAATAATAATAATAATCCTCACTGGCGCAAAACACTCAATACTTTGAACCTGTTCAAAACAATGTACAATGTTTACAGTGGACTATACAGAAAATACTCTTTCTGTACTTAATATAGAAGAAATCCGGTCTGTTTAGCAAGTCTTGCAAATGATAATTTATTATCAACAGATGTCTGATTTTTATACCTATTTTATAAATCTATATAATAGAGGCTGTGTAAAAAATTCTGGCCAAAAAAGAATTGTGAGTAGAAAAGGTTCAAGAAGCCCTTCGCTAGGGTGACTGACTACCACTCACATTCTGGCGGCTGCAACTTCTGTTATTGTAACCAAATGTCAGCTCACTTCTCCCACTTCTGCCTTTCTCAGCAACACTACTCACAATGGCAGCAACTCTATGGCACAGATAGTCTTTAGCCCTTACACAACCATGTTTGTTCATATGCCTATTGTGATGTAGACCAATCCAGACTAACCTTATAGTTCCTAGCCTTGGATGCCCCCCACTGTTTACATTCCTTCTTGAATTTAGTTTATGGCCTTACAATTAATTCTTGTAATAGCTAGTGTGATACCCTACGATCCAGGTTTAAGGAGCAAACTTACCTATAATTCAACTTTTTTTTTCATAACATGCAGTATGGTTGTAGCTTCATCAGATTCCAGTGCTTAGTTCCTAACTTAGAATAATACTGAAAACAAGTTACATCAGACCTTTCCCCTCATTTCAGATACTCAGTACACATTCATTTCTCTCTGACTCTCACAACTAATACCTTCAACTGTCATCAACAAACTTCCTTCTTTAAAAAATGGTTTTCACATAAAGAAACAGTTTCCTCCCTTCAAAGCGCTTGTTCTGTGTGCTGGAACTGGCTAACTTCTGTCATTCAAAGGTTACTTAGAAACTACTCAGTAACTTATTTGTAAGGGTATTTCTGCAACAATGCCATACCTGCCTATGGTAAGCGGGGACTCTAATACCAAAAGGAAGTGTGAGGGACCTTTGGTCCTTCGAATGCTTTAGACTTTAGTTCCCACAATTCCTTACCATTAATTGCTTACCACTGACCATGCTGGTCAGGGTTTCTGGGAACTGAAGTCCAAACCATATAGAATAGGGTTTTTCCAAACATTTCATGTTGGTGGTACACTTTTTAGACATATATCATTAGTGACTCAGTAATTCAGTTTTACTAGAAAACCAGAGGTTAAATCAACCTCCTTATAAGATATAGAGACAAATACATAAATTATAATAACAAAATGTTTGATGACACAACATATCTCATGAAAATCTTGTGTGTGTGTGTGTGATTTATTGCTTATTTCACATAGAAGCAGAGGTTTCTCGTTATGTTTGTTTAACATAACCTATGCACTGCAGCCAGCACATCAATGTGTGGTGACACAGTTTGGAAAGATAAAATATAGAGGATGAAATATTTTATGTCTGTTAACTAAAAGGATGTGTGAATACAATGAAATAAATGATTCCAAAGCCATCATTCTGCCATCAATTCCCCAAGGAAAGTTCATCCCACCCTGAAATAGTAAAGTAGTCTGGGAAGTTACCTTGGACCTCCATGTCCTATTTCATGTGTGAGTGAAGCAGATACATGACAAAAATATGGCTACTCCCATGCCATTTAGTTTGACCAAACTAATGTTTGGAAAATATTTAGTGATGATACAAATGTGCTTCATAGAGCAACTTAAACTCCGGAAAAATGGCTACAAAATGGGGGCAGGTAGAAGTTTCCACTAACTGCTGATACTCTTTGTAGCAGCTGCTTGCTAGTGGCCACAATTGCCAAAAGTCCTAGGAACAAATATTTGGACCTTCCCCTAAACCTGCTTTTTGAGGTTAGATTTTTCTGCTGTGTAATTGTATAATGGTCGTAATACTTCAACAATTCCTTACTGCATATCACACATATACATTGTGTAATTGTATAAGTGGTTGACCTTGAACTACAACCACTAGACCCCACCCCTCATGTGACCATGATGGCTGGCATATTATGGAACAGATAGCACATCAAAAGATAACCTTTCTTAGATCTGGGATGATATAACCCTCAAAACCAGAACCTGGGGGGAAGCTAACTTTCAAATATCATTTTGTTGATAAAGAAGGAAGCAAATAGATGGCAAAAAGGGATACATGTGCTGAGAGGATGGTGTACCAACCAAATTCTTGCTGGGACTGCCTTTTACCTGGAAACCTATGCCCTCATAGTGAAAGAATATTTATTTATTTATTTATTTATTTATTTATTTATTTAGAGTTTTTATAACCCGGTCTTTTCGACCTCCGAGAAGGGACTCAGTCCGGCTAACAATATAAGATTCAATACAATAAGAAAAGCATTATAAATCATCTATATAAAATACATTGAAATACAGTTCATACAATTCATACAAGTTACAGCAAAAAACAGTTCATCAGAATGAATCATAAATTCATTGCCATCCGCCAGAAAGGTCAGTAGTTATTGACTCAGTCATCATTCTGCAAATGCAGTATCCCAAATCCATGTTTTTACCAGCTTTCTAAACATCAGGAGGGAAGAGGCAGATCTAATCTCCATCGGGAGGGAGTTCCAAAGCTGAGGGGCCACCACTGAAAAGGACCTGTCCCTCATCCCCACCAACCGCGATTGCGAAGGCGGTGGGACCGAGAGCAGGGCCCCTCCAGAAGATCTTAACAACCTTGAGGGTTCATAGGGGAGAATCTGTTCGGACAGGTAAATAGGGCCAGAGCCGTTTAGGGATTTATAGGTCAACACCAGCACCTTGAATTGTTCTCAGAAGCTGATTGGCAGCCAGTGGAGCTGACGCAACAGAGGAGTAGTATGCTCCCTGTACCCCGCTCCCGTTAGTAATCTGGCTGCCGCTTGTTGTACTAGTTGTAGCTTCCGGGCAGTCTTCAGAGGCAACCCCACGTAGAGAGCATTGCAGTAGTCTATACGGGATGTAACCAGAGCATGTACCACCGTGGCCAAGTCAGAATTCCCAAGATTCTGTAGATCCAGAATAGGTCTCCACAGTCACTTAGAGACCCACTGCCAAGACACTACCATTGGAAGACAATCATACTTGACCACATGTGATGACCTATAATGCAATAAGAGTACAGTATAGAGTAGAATAGCATTATTCATTTTATCCTAGGTTTGCCTATGATTGTTCCATAATGCAGTACTTTTAGCCAGCCATTTAAGAAGCTAATCTGCACATTAGCCCACTTTAAATTCATTTAAGCTACTGTATATACACATATGTGTATACTTAAATAATTTAAAACTCTGTCTTGACTAAGAATCCCCAATTTTAAAAAGCTTAACAATAACTCCACACATTTTAATTATCCAGAAAAACACATGCTACAATACCACCTTCCTTTCTTGTACAATGCAACAAAAACAATTTTACTGTTTGCATCAAGCTAAGTAAAATGTTGGCTTCTTGATGCAATCTCTTAATTATGTTTTAGTTAATTCAATGTGCTTGGATTATGTGTTAAACATTGTGCATAAAGAAAGGCAATACTGTCTTGCAGAGACTGTTTTGTAGGTATACCCTCCCATTTTGTTTGAACAGAATCCGAAAGTTTGATGGGTGTGACTGTTCAATAATGGCAGCTTACAGTAGTGAATTCATACTGAATGTTACATAAAAGTCTTACCTATTTATTAAAGCTCTCCCTTGTATTCTGCCTATCAAAAGAAAAGACAGTCTTTTAAAAAAAACATGTTCTGGAGTATACAGATAGTAAAGGATTTAATTTGCTAAATGATTAAGTGACAGTTTATTTGTTTTGAGTAGGGGTGTGAACAGTATTTGCAATTATTCATTTCCCTTTCCAAAAACGGGTGGGAGGTAGTTTCTAACAGGCAGGAATCACTGTTGGGAAGAAATGAGGAGTTTTCACATTGGTACACACATTTACATGTATGAAAGTCATGTAAACATTATATAGAAATATGTGTTCCCTTATATGTCCAGACCAAAACTGCAAATATTACTTGTCCTCACATGTGAGGAAAAATATTCAAATATTTTTATCCCTAGTATTGATGAGCCTCTGACAATAATGGCATTAACAGGTCTTTAGTGCAAAAGTATAGTTTCCCAAATGAACATATTACTTCATATTAGAGGTGTGCAAAAAATAATAATAATTACTCCTCTGAAGTCGTATCAAATTTGTTAAATTTGTGCATACAAAATTATTTCCGAGACATGCAGGAAAGTTGGTGGGGGTGGGGGAATTTAGAAATTGAAATACTTACCCATTTTTTTTGTAAATGTTCTGTAACTTTCAGATGACTTCCAAGGTCAGTTTAATTTTCACCATAACTATTAAACAACTTTAGTAAAGCCAAGAGAACCCAAAGTGCTTAAAACCATTCCTTTGGCCCCATCTTCGCTGGCACTGCTACAAGGAAAGTGTTGTGGGTAAGACTAGAACACAGCTATCTTAATTGTAGTGTAACTAGGCAAGGCCTCCAATGCTAAAGATTGCAAAAGGCCTTTCTATAAACTACATTTCTCAGAATGCAATGCTAATTCAGGACCCAAATGAGGCTGAAGGACCCAAATGAGGGCTGGCTGTTGTGAGACGTTTTGTTGCCAAATTTGGTGTGATTTCGTTCATTGGTTCTTTTGTTTATGCTCTGTGCTTAATGAGTACCTTAAAAACAAAAGAACCAATGAACGAAATCACACCAAATTTGGCAACAAAAAGTCTTACAACACAAGGAGTGACCATCACTCAAAAATTATGATTTTGTCATTTGAGAGTTGTAGTTGCTGGGATTTATAGTACACCTACAATCAAAAAGCATTCTGAACTCCACCAACGATGGAATTGAACCAAATTTGGCACACAGGACTTCCCTGACCAACAGAAAACACTAGACGAGTTTGGTGGGCATTGTCCTTGAGATTTGGATTTGTAGTTTGGTAATAATAAGCCCCCCAGAGTTTATTATACCATACATTCTAGCATCCTTCCTCAATGTCTATCCTGGCTAAGTTGCAGAGGGAGGTCATATGGTTTTTATTGCTGGTTTTAATTTATCTAAATGTACAACTGATTATAATTATTTGCTAATTTCTTCTTGTAAATAAGCAACTGGAGCATGGGGACATGTTTAAATGTGTGATTCAAATAAAGGAGCATACAGAACCAAATAAATTTGCTATTCATGGGTTGACTTTTTGTTTTTCTTTTCCTGGGAACTCCCTGGACAAATCAGTTTCATATTTACCTAAATATCTTTGCTCAGCTTTGCTTCCAAAAGTGGTGGCGTGAAGCATGGTGAAGGTCATGAAAGAATTCTCTTTTTTCTTAGCCTTTGTAATATATTGAACTCTTGGGGGTATTTTTGTAAATAAACTATTAATGTAATGCTGAAATAGAAAATGTCAGGACTGCAGATACTCGCTTGTGTTTTCTTTTTCTTCTATTTGTCCCGCGAGAGAAATCAGTTCAAAGGCTAGTGCTGATTCTCGAGAGATATGCTAAAATCACAAACCCGCCATTCTTTCCACTTTACAGATGTGTGAAATGAGCTATCTATAGTTATTTTTTCCATTAAAGCATCTTATGCTGAGGATCTATATTCACATTACTATCTGCATTTGTCATAAATGTGCATTCTTCTTCATTCTGAGCACCTAATTTGAATATTATTCAAATTAATATAGAAACGCTTTAGAAATGAGGTGCTAGCCCTAGTTTTCTAAGTACTTTAGAACCATATGATAACCCCTTTGCTATCATTAAGCAAATTAAAATTACAGAGTTGCCATTTCTGAAGGCTTCAAAGTGCTCCATTGTACCTGGAAATGACACAATTGAGCTTTTGACAGGAGGGGGGGGGGATTCCTCCTCAAAAGCTCTTTATTGTTTTTAAATATCTTGTTTAATGTCTATTTACAATTTTCACTAATGATTTTGTATGGTTTCTAATCTTCCCAGATTTACTAGTATGTAAGACAATTTATGTTCGCTAGTTGGTGCGAAATAGAGGAAGAGGAGGAGTCTATTTAGAAACGGTCAAAATAAAGTTGGAAAAATGAACACAAATATCTACACATTTTAAAGCAACTACAAAAAAATTCATATTCTGCTTTAGTAAGAAAAAATGCACTCCAAAATGAAATCCTCAATGTGACTGGGGCCTCATATACACTGCCATATAATCCAGTTTCTAAATCCAAATTATCTGCTTTGAACTGGATTATATGAGTCTATGCTGGCTTGTAATCCAACACAAATCCAACTCTGGATTCAGAACCGGGATTATATGACAGTGCATATGGGGCCTAGGTTTTGCAGGAATATACATTCTGATTTGAATCATGGCAAAAGTATGTGATTCTTTAATTCTACTTTGTAACTGTGTGTAAGATAATGGCATTTGGTCTTTTTTTGATCTTTAGAGGATTGTTGTAACAATAATCTCAGTAATCCTTATTTATAACTACTCTGTACCAGAGTCATCTGTCTGTGATGGATGAGAATTTGAGTCTAAGAAATAATGTCTTATCTAGCTATTTTATGACTGTACAAAATGCCAAATTTGAATCAGCACTGCTGTTTATTCCCAGGCATTCAGTGTAAGAACAAATTGTCCACTCTCCAAAAAGTGAGGGTTTATGCAGCATCTTTTGTGTAACCATTGGGGAAATGGAGAATGTGTTGCTCAAGCTGTAATGAGCAGTTTTAGGATTGTGACTCTACTTCAACTGTCACACCTGTATCTTATGAAACCAGTTTATGGAGGGTTATTTAGAATTTTTGGCCAGGGAGCTCTAGTTCCTCATCAGATTCCAAATCCTAGCCATCCATAGGATGTATTTAGGATAGTGAAAAGGGAATCATTGTGCTATAATTGCGACACAGCTGCCTCCTGGCTTCCTTGTCCCTAAGGGAGATACTTGGTTTTGTCACAGAAAAATGGACACAGTGGAAAAAGAGCAAGAAGCTTTCACAATTATGCTGTGGTTGTTAAGTTTCCTTCCCTAGTAGAGAGCATATGGAAAGTTGTAGGTGTTTTCGGGCTATATGGCCATGTTCTAGAGGCATTCTCTCCTGACGTTTCGCCTGCATCTATGGCAAGCATCCTCAGAGGTAGTGAGGTCTGTTGGAACTAGGAAAATGGGGTTTATATATCTGTGGAATGACCAGGGTGGGACAAAGGACTCTTGTCTGCTGGAGCTAGGTGTGAATGTTTCAACTGACCACCTTGATTAGCAATTTTAGAGTTTTTAGAGTCCTTGTTTGTTTCCTCTCTGTTTTGCTGTTTTAATTTTAGAGTTTTTTTAATACTGGTAGCCAGATTTTGTTCATTTTCATGGTCTTCCTCCTTTCTGTTGAAATTGTCCACATGCTTGTGGATTTCAATGGCTTCTCTGTGTAGCCTGAGATGGTGGTTGTGAGAGTGGTCCAGCATTTCTGTGTTCTCAAATAATATGCTGTGTCCAGGTTGGTTCATCAGGTGCTCTGCTATGGCTTACTTCTCTGGTTGAAGTAGTCTGCAGTGCCTTTCATGTTCCTTGATTCGAGTTTGGTGGTCCCTATGTAGTTTGGTGGTCCATATGTAGACTTGTCCACAGCTGCATGGTATATGGTAGACTCCTGCAGAGGTGAGAGGATCCCTCTTGTCCTTTGCTGAACGGAGCATTTGTTGGATTTTCTTGGTGGGTCTGTAGATGGTTTGTATATTGTGTTTCCTCATCAGCTTCCCTATGCGGTCAGTGGTTCCCTTGATGTATGGCAAGAACACTTTTCCTCTGGGTGGATCTTTGTCTTTACTCTCATGGCTTGTTTTTGGTCTTGCAGCTCTTCTGATGTCTGAGGTGGAGTATCCATTGGCCTGTAAAGCCCAGTTTAGGTGGTTCAGATCATCTTGGAGGAGGTGGGGTTCGCAGACTCTTTTTGCACGGTCTGCCAAGGCTTTAATTGTGCTTCTTTTTTTATTTGGGTGATGGTTGGAGCTTTTATGTTGATATCTATCTCTGTGTGTGGGTTTTCTGTAAATGGTGTGACCCAATTGTTGATCTAGTTTATGGATGACTAGGACATCTAGAAAAGGCAGTCTTCCTTCATTTTCTTTTTCTACGGTGAATTGGATGTTTGGGTGGATGCTGTTAAGATGGTCCAGAAACCTGTTTAGTTCTTCTTCTCCATGGCCCCAAATGGTGAAAGTGTCATCCACATATCTGAACCATATAACAAACCAGGTCATTCCTCCAAAGGGATTTATTTCAACAAGGACACGTGCAGTATCACTTCCCCCTGCTGGGCAAGCTGTGTTTAATAGTTCTTTGATACAGTTCCATTATATGGGCAGAGGCCACTAGGGGGTGTGAAAGAGAGCAGGATAGTCCATTTTACATGAGGGGGGAGCTGACGGAGGAAAACCATTTTCCCTGTTTTTTCTGGTTATGCCCCCTCTCCCCTTCCCATATCATAAATGAGGGTTGTTTCCACAATAGCGACATGGGTGGGGAGAAAAACAGGAAAGACAGGGGAATGTGCTCCATGTTTTGCGAAATCAAAAGCAGCCATATTTGACATCCTTGTCATCTGTTTGAAGCCAAAAACAAGATGGCAGTGGCATCCATGCTGTTATGGCTGTCCAAAATAGTAGAACCAACTGAACCAGCCAGAGCCCATCTGTAAAAACAAAAACGTGCACACCCCTAGCTGACATCCATTACACCTAATATTCAGAATTGGGAACCCTGAGATTCAAAATTTTCTAATTCAGGAAAAAAAACAAAAATGGCCAATCTACCCATGCCAGAACAAACATCTTAGCATTTTGTTGCTTTTGTGTGCTTTCAAGTCATTTCTAACATATGGCAAACCTATAATGAACCTATCCCATGGTACATTTAAAAATGCCATTTCATACTTGTGTATGCGATGCAGAGATATTAAGAACACAGAGAAACATTTTATATTCTGAACGAGACAGACTGTATCATTCATATATCCTGCCCAAAATAGTCAAATGGCACAAGCTTTTGACTGATTGATTGATTGATTGAATGAATGAATGACTCATTCACTCACTGATTGATTAACTGCCTGACTTATAAGATGCATGTTTATTTCCTTTCAAACCATCAGGGCCCCTGAGGGAAAATACAGAGGAAAAACACATTAAAATAATAAACACATCATTCAAATGTATTTAAAACCAAATTCCTCTTTTAAAAGAGTTCTTAAATCACTGACAGTTTTTTTTTTAAAAAATGGTTAAAACCAGCAGGCATTCCTAATTCTAAGATCCAAAGGCCAATCCATATAACTGAATTCTAAGTGCCCACTAGAAGCTATGAAGGGATGGTACCATTCTGACCTCCTTTGGAAGGGAATCACTGAAAATGTGTAAAATTTCTCATAATAACATGCAGCAAGTGTACTTTTTTTGAAAATCTTTCATGGAATAATGAAAGAAGTAAAAAAAACCCATCCTAACATACTTTTTATTGTGCTGAGTTCATGTTGCCATCAATCTTTTTCCCCTAGCAACTCTACTTTAATGGCCACCTGTCATTACATGGACATCAGAAATGTCACACTCCCCTCCACATGGAGATTGGTGTGGACAGACACATTATTTGTTTGCAATAAGACATGACCCAAATTATCACATCTCTTAAAATTTAGGCTGAAAAGAACCTGGCATATTAAAATACATGTGTGAGAAATGGAAATTAAACAATCAATCTCTCCTTAAATGTGGTCTTTTTTAAAAAAAGGAAGAGTAGAGCATTGTATGCCCACTCAATGAATAAATCCCAATAGTTGAAAGAAAACTAGAATGCCAGGAGAGTTGATGTTATAAATATTGTATTTTGTTGGAGGTGCTCATTTGTAGTTCATCAAATTGTTGTTTATTCGCTCACTTATAACCCCATGGAGTAGACCACACTCGATCCATGCTCGATCCATGTAAAATGTATACAGTGTCTGAATTGTATAAGACATTTTAAACTGTGAAAGAGCTTTGTTGTTGAGATCCCAGAGAGTAGACTGCCTAGATGTATTCAGATCTTCAGCAGTACTATAAAATAGAAATAAGATGTTTAAGCAAGAGCAGAAGGGCCCAGTAATCCTTAGGAGAAGTGGATATTTATATTTGAAAAGCACCTCGAAAGGTATCATTAACCATTAGACTTGGGTCCAAATCAGTTTGGACGAAAATCATCATCATCATCATCATCATCATCATCATCATCATCACCATCATCTTTAATTACTTATTAATCGCCCTCCATCTGAGATGCTCCAGGTGATTTACATTGCAGAAATTATACAGGATAAAACACATACATACAAATATTAAAATTAACATGGGTCAAATGCTCTAGTAAAAAGCCAGGTCTTAAGTGCTAGGATAAAATGCCCTAAGTCACGCATGGCTCTCAAATAGGGAGGCAAGGAATTCCATAAGGCATAAATGATTTATAATCCAATGTGGGCTAGGCAAAACTACGGTGAGGTGGATCTGTAATTGGTTAAGTAGACGAACACAGAGAGTGCTCACCAATGCTTCCTCTTCATCTTGGAAAGAAGTGACAAGTGGAGTGCCGCAGGGTTCCGTCCTGGGCCCGGTCCTGTTCAACATCTTTATTAATGACTTAGATGAAGGGCTAGAAGGCAGGATCATCAAGTTTGCAGACGACACCAAATTGGGAGGGATAGCCAATAGTCCAGAGGACAGGAGCAGAATTCAAAACGATCTTGACAGATTAGAGAGATGGGCCAAAACTAACAAAATGAAGTTCAATAGTGACAAATGCAAGATACTCCACTTTGGCAGAAAAAAATGAAATGCAAAGATACAGAATGGGGGACGCCTGGCTCGAGAGCAGTACGTGTGAAAAAGATCTTGGAGTCCTCGTGGACAACAAGTTAAACATGAGCCAACAATGTGATGTGGCGGCAAAAAAAGCCAATGGGATTTTGGCCTGCATCAATAGGAGCATGGTGTCTAGATCTAAGGAAGTAATGCTACCCCTCTATTCTGCTTTGGTTAGACCACATCTGGAATATTGTGTCCAATTCTGGGCACCACAATTCAAGAGAGATATTGACAAGCTGGAATGTGTCCAGAGGAGGGCGACTAAAATGATCAAGGGTCTGGAGAACAAGCCCTATGAGGAGCGGCTTAGGAACTGGGCATGTTTAGCCTGAAGAAGAGAGGGATGAGAGGAGATATGATAGCCATGTATAATATGTGAGAGGAAGCCACAGGGAGGAGGGAGCAAGCTTGTTTTCTGCTTCCTTGGAGACTAGGACGCGGAACAATGGCTTCAAACTACAAGAGAGGAGATTCCATCTGAACATGAGGAAGAACTTCTGGACTGTGAGAGCCGTTCAGCAGTGGAACTCTCTGCCCCAGAGTGTGGAAGCTCCTGCTTTTAAGCAGAGGCTGGATGGCCATTTGTCAGGGGTGATTTGAATGCAATATTCCTGCTTCTTGGCAGGGGGTTGGACTGGATGGCCCATGAGGTCTCTCCCAACTCTTTGATTCTATGATTCTATAATATTTGGTGGCCCATTTTGTATAATCTCCAAAAACAGAATGGGGAGAAGGGAACCACAAAGCCCAGCAAAACAGATTTTATCAGCTCCTGGAGAAGAGGGGGTTAATACCCGAGGCAAGAGTTTGCTGCGGGGCTCCTGGCAAAGATGCAATTAACCCTAGCATCTTTTTCTCCCTCCTTGGAGTTGTCCATTTCTTTTGGAAAAGTTCCCTAGGCTCCTCCTGCAGAGATGTCCCTGCTAGGAACTCTCTTTCCCTCTGAGTCTCAGTGTTCCTCTCAGAGCATGGTGGGAGTTGATGTTTTTCTCTCTCTGTTTCTCAGCCAATAAAAAACCTGGTTGTGTCCATGCTCGGATTGGCTGAAAATGAACACAACCAACAACCACAATTCCCAGAACACTCTCTTGTGATTGGCCTTATTTTAAAAAATTTATGGTTAAAACTTAAAATATTTTTTTAAAATATCAGTAGATTGGTGAATTGTTTTGAAACTTGGCAGGCCTGCAGTTGTAAATGGGGTCTAAACCTGAAGAAGATTTCATGCAAATAGGCCTTAAAATGACTGAGGATTTTATTTATTATTTTTCATTTTGATCTTTTATATCCTGTTCTTCTCTACCTCCATGGAGGGACTCAGAATGGCTAACAGCAAGAATTCAATGCAAACAATAAATAACATTTTAAAACAACATCCATAAAACAATAGGTTAAAATACATATAAGATTAAAATACATATAAAACCATTCGCCAAGTCAAAAACATCGTCCAAGTCAGTCCACACTGAGCCTTTTAAATTTTCAATTGTAACCCAATCTATACCAAATGAAAGATTTGGCTAAATCTTTACCAAATGAAAATAGAAACACCCCTCTTGATTTGAGTAACTTCCTAGTAAACAGAATGATGGGCCAGCTAACAATAAATCCCAAAATGGCATATCTTTTGAATAAATTGCACATCTCTATTAACCATTAGCTTTCTGTTTCCAAAGTTAAAAATGATTATTCAAGTCTAGAGCAGATTCACATGAGTTGCACTATGTCAACTACCGGGAACAGAAATCAATAGCACATTCTACTAAATATACTATAAAGAGAAGAAGTTTTGTGAAAAACTATACCAGCCGTTGTGGCTGCTTTGGTCCTGAATGAATAGTGCTTGGGGACTGTGCCAGGCAGCCCTTGTTGGCACCAATCCTTAAAACATGGGACAGAAATGTAGTAGGTATTTCTTGTCCTTTAGATTTCTTTGTATTCTAAGTGAAGAAAAAAATGTTTAAAGCTACTGTAGGCCCAATTTGCATGACTGAAAAATGACCTTGTTTGCACAGAAAATTCAGTGTGGAATACAATTTAGCTGCACTGTGAAGTGAAGCTGCCATGTGAGTACCTTATCAACAGTCATCTTTCTCATGCAAAAGGGAATAAGAATGGAAAGAATGATTGAAATTTGCAGTACTGCAGCTCTGTATGTGGAATGCTTCTGTTCAGGATTCTAAGTACTCCATACTATTCTACTTCCCTCATGGCCAATCAACATGGCATCTCTACTGAACATACTGGATCCTTGTGTGACTATTTAGGGGTTTAATCACACACATTTTAGAAGGATTTTTTCTCTTTCAGATTTCTTGTTTCTCTATGTCTTCTGATAGCCTTACCTTGTGTGTTTTACACAGTGATGCACACATACATATGAAGACTGGAATTTGAATGTATGATCGCATGGAGAGCCGGAGCTGACAGAGGGAGCTCATCTGCACTCTCCCCAGATTTGAACCTGTGACTTGTCAGTCTTCAGTCCTGCTGGCACAAGGGTTTAACCCATTGTGCCACTGGGGGCTCCTAATTAAATAGTGAAAAAAATCAAGGCTAAATTGGTTTATCAACAGGGAAAAAAAATTACTTTTGGATACATGGAGACCTAATTACAAAAACTCAAATTTTAGAATGAACAACCTTGTCTAGCAATGAAAAAATTTAATGCTAATGAAAACAACTCACCATGGATTCTAATGAAATAATTAAGAATAGAAATCAATTTGAAGTCATTGAGTCGAATCTCAATTTTTTTCTCATATAATTTATGATTTTAGAGAAAAGGATGATTTGTTTTCCTGGAACATCATTTGATATAACATTTAAAGCTGGCTCTTTGAGTAAGCTTTAAATGTGCGTAAGGACTATGGACTTAATTTTATGCAAGAGAAAATATTTTAAATACTGAGTTGGAAGGAGTGTTATACCAGAGGAATATCAAATAAAAATGATTTAGACCTAGAGATAGGGTAGGATTTAATTTCCTGATATTATAGTTAAAGCTTAAAATATAATGAGTGACACCTTTATTGCAAAACTGTTGGGGTTCTCCAAGCCTCTACAATAGTAATAATACAGAGGACTGTTATTAAAAGCATGATTCGCAGCACTTTAGAAGTGATAGCAACAAAATTATTATTATGCACATGCATACTAACACACAAAACAGGTGACATGCCACCATCAGAAAATCTGGTTTGGAAAAATAAATGTTTTAAATCACTAATAATCAAAGCATTCCAGAGCGTTCCAACTCACAATTGATGGAAACGATGTTTGCAAGTGAAAATAAGATGAACTCTATTCAGATGAAGTAACTAATAGTCTGCTTCTTTGAAAAATCTAATTGTTGATATTTTAGATTTTGATAATTTTTTGATAATTTAAAGTTTTTGATAATTTTGAACATGCCCTTTAGTTGGTGATTTTGAAGGCTTTTAAAGTGGTGATAAGATTTTGTATTCAATTAAATCTATCTGTTCTTGGGACTAGAACTAATTTCTTAAATACTTACATTAACATTAGGGATTTTAGGCAAAAGAATGCACCTAATAGAGTGACGATTCCAGTTTTAATCGAAGAGCGATAACAGTCCCAACCAATAGACGTAAAGTTGTGTACTTATTACAGAATGACTTCTGCTTTATCTGTTTCCTGGAAAATCTACATCTGCCAATCACGTTTTCCTTCTAAACTCAAAGGGAATAATATTCTCTGTGGTCTATGTTTCTGTCTTGAAATTTAAAAAAATACCCATTTGTTTTGAAACATTTATGTAGTCATTAGGAACAATTATATTCTCCCAAACAACGTTGTGGGACTTCATAGTCTTAGGAAGTAATATATATTTGCCAATCCTTCCAATGTGTAAAAAATAAGTAAGAATTTTCTTGATATCTTCTCCTCTCCTTCTTGCCAAAGAGGTCAATATAAACAGAAAAGCATCAATGTAACAGGAATACAGGATTCTCACTGTTGTGAACCAGAAGCCTTAACAGAGCCAAACACAAGGGTAAAGGTCCAACAAAGTTTATTAAAGTAACAAAAATGGCTTAGAAACACTTTACTCAGTRTTACTAGCAAAACYGAAAGTCTGTAGCAAAAAGCCAAGCAAAAAAAACACAACTTGGAATATAATCCAGATTATACTGGGATAYAATCTGGGATAACAAAAAGTATYAGMAAAYTGCTTCAAAAACACAGAGTCCAAWAAACATYAAWAAAACAAGGTAGGRRCAAGCAWAAAYRTWGTCTRGAAACASWCYAAGRTYAARGYACRTYMARAARAARCTGTAGMARTCCAAA
>NW_026846588.1:119862842-119959111 GCF_025583915.1 Anolis sagrei ordinatus | reverse complement strand
AARYYGTMRTCCYAAAAAYAATSCRAAGTCASCARGAAGATWGCAGTCAGCDCTWACARGATTCCAGWHRGYAGAAGCAYRGAARCACARHGATCKGCAGTCCYAGGWCCYAAGRCRAGAGTAATRRCAGCAACAAAGTCCCARGAYCCAAKRCRASASTTTGCCTACTGCAAWGTTCCAATAGTTTGATACCTTACTTTTGACAGCAACAAAGTCCYAAGCCCARTACAACACTTTGCCTACTGCAAAGTTCCAATAGTTTGATACCTTACTTTTATCCTATAACTCCTCATCAGAGGTGGAGCTGGACTCCACCCTGTCTTCATCACTCTCAGGTACCTTTGCTTCCACAGCTGCTCGCCACCGCCCKTCCCTCCAACTTTTCCGGCGTCTATCAAGACTTAGATCACCCCATGTATTTCCACGTTGCCATTCTCCTGAAAACCCTTCAAACTCCTCAATTGATGTGGGTTGGGTAGATATGTCCGTGATCTCTTGTACACGGGACTGGGTGATCCTCCCCGTCATCACTCCCAGTCCCACCACTCCCCGTGAACCCCATTAAGTCTTCCTCCTCAGTTGGAGCATTTCACGGATCTGTTTCCTTTCTCTCTCTTCATCTTACTCTTGCTCCCGAGTAGCCCGTTTCAAGCCTCTGCCCCCATCTCCCTCCTCCTCCATTTCAGAATCTGAGAAACCTTCAAATGATTCAGAATCTGTAGGTGTCATGAATATCTCCCTAATTTGTTTCCTTTGCTGCTCTTGATCCAACACCTGAGCAGCCCTCTTTCCCTTCCTACTACCAGTTGTATCTTGCTCAACACACTCTACTGTAACACTCACACACTGCAATATCTTTTTTAATTTACTCAAAAATGTATTTCAGTTTCAAACCACCATGTAACTGCTAACATACTCTTGTTGCCTTATTTAGACAGGCCTTTGGCTGACTTTTCATGGTGATTCATGAATGCTATTGTTTGTTGACTTGACTTGATGTTTACATTGTTTTAACACCACCCCTCACACACACTTTTATGTTTGGGATTAAGCTGTACAGCAAATCCACCATGAAACAGTGACATACAGGTTTAAGAAGCAAGTGAACAACTAGCATTTAATTTGCTTAATTTATAACTGTTTAGTAAAACTTTATAAACAAAGAATAATTATTGACTGGATGTACTTTCCTTTGTATTTCTCCCTCCCTCTCCTCATTTTCTGTCATGTTTATTAGACTGTAATCTTGAGCACAGAGGCTTTGATGTATACTTTGCTATTTGTGAAGTATCTTCAAAAGAAATAGGTGTTCTGGAAATAATAATCAATAGCAGCAGCCATAGCAATGGAAAAAGCAAATGCTGTGTCTATCCATCATGCTTTTCCTCAATCAAGATAAAACAATAAGGACTACATCACATATCTATCCACTTTAAATTCACTTGCTGCTTCCTGCAAAATTCTGGATTTTGTAGAAAGGCCTTAAAACACTCAAGCCTATATAACAAACTTAAACAGGGGAAGTATGGAGAATGTTTAGGCAAAGAAAGTGAGTTTGAAAACATATTTATAAAAGTACAGAAGACAATGAAAGTTTTAGTAGGAGAATTATATAAAACGATGATAAAAGATGATGAATATGTAGTAAGAACATTACAAAATAAATGGCAGAAGGAAGGGCCACTCACAAAACAAACTATTGAGGAAGTAAAGAAGGGGGTCAAGAAAATTAATATGGAAAAATAGAAATAATTAGAAAGGAAATTCATCTGGAAGTGGTATAGGACACCAGCTCAACTAGCAAATATGGGAACAGGATTAAGTCCAATGTGTTGGCACTGTAAAATAGAGAAAGGCTGGTATGCACATATGTGGTGGGACTGTTTAAATGCAACAACTTTTTGGGATAACATAATTAGAAAAATGGGGAAACATTTCAAAACAACAATCCAAGTCAATATGACATTTATGTTAATGGAAATTACAGGGAATAAAAAACATTGCTGCGAAGAACCAAGACTTATTTAAAATAATGACTGTAGCAGGAAAGTCAGTAATAGCCTGGGAATGGAGAGATGAAAAAAAATGGAATCTGGAAAATTTAATTAACTATTTATTTGAGCAAGTCCAATCAGATATTATTGTATGCATAACCCAAGAAGGTTCACAAGAGGACAAAACAGAAGAAATTAAAGATAAATGGGCAACATATATTAAATGGGTAGAAGAAGGTGAAGCCAGCACAGATATTGTACAAAGGTTAAAAGGTTGTGTTGGTGGTTAAAAATAAAGATATATAGAGAAAAGTGGTGCAAGGGGTAGGGAAGGATGGTGGGAGGAGGGGGGAGAGAAAAATACAAAATGTAATATGAATGAATCTGTAAAGAATGTGAATAGATAATATAGAAATATGTCATCATAATATACCCCCACAGAATGTATCCCCACAATAGACAGTTATTATCTGTTCAAATATGCTATTTTGTTTTAAATAAAAATATTAAAAAAACAAAAAAAAAGCATAAAAAAGCAGTGGGACTCACTGAACTACAAACTCCAGATTTCTCCAGGAGGAAGCAACTGAATTTAAAATGGATTGATGTTCTAGTGGTGATGAAATCCTCATACCCCTTCTACACAGCCATATAATCCAGATTATCAGAGCAGATAATCCACATTATCTGCTTTGAACTGGATTTTATGAGTCTACACTGCTATATAATCGAGTTCAAAGCAGATAATCTGGATTTTATATGGCAGTGTAGAAGAGGCCTCAGGGCCCTTCTACACATTCCTTAATAATGTGTACCAAGATAAAAGAGAGATGGCTAAATGACGTCTAGTGAAAGTGTGGGCAGAACTGCATTAACAGCTGAAAAACCCGTGTTAAAAAAGTGCTCTTTAAATCCAATTCCTCCCCAAAAATGTGCACCTTCACATGTCTGTATATCCCTGCAGTCATGCAATATATGTGATTTCCTCCCTTTCCCTCATGTGGACTGCTCCAGCGCATGTGCACATTTTAAAAGCCTGAAACAGTTGATCTAGCTGTCAAAAAATGGAGCCATGGACATACAGGTGGCTAGAGGGAAGCAGAATTGGAAAGCAATTAGAACTCTCTGCAACCATTCCTTTATTTAGATCATTGTAATATTAAATAGAGCTTGAACTAACATTTAGGTGAAGAAAGAGGTAAGAAATCTGTTTGCCTTTGCATTGGGATCTCTGCATGTGAACACATGAAGTCTAGAAAATCTTCGAGATATATATATTTTTTAAATTCCTGCCGGATGTTCCTCATCCACCCTTCAACTTAAGCCACTGTAAAGGAAGATGTGAGGATGGCAGGGGAGCATTTTCCAGGACTGACAGATCTGTGTGTGGACCTGCTGTCAAGTCTCATAATTTTTTTGCCTCAGCTTTAAAACCTGCATTTTGGTGCTGCCTGAAAGCTCCCACAGAGCCAATGCCATTATTTTTTTTTAGAATTCTTGAGGGAAAAGAAAGATCCTAACATTTTGGAGGACGGCAAATGTTTCCATCTTTAAAGGGATAGAAAAGAGAACTTCAGCCATTATTATCCAGACAGTTGGAATGGTTCTAAAACATTGTTCTTATTAAGAGCCAGCATGGCGTTCTCAAAAAACAAGTCACAGCAAGCTGATCTTACATCTTTGATTGTTAGATTTGCAAGCTTGGTAAGAGGGTCAGCATGGTGTAGCAGTTGAGCATTGATCTACAACTCTGGAGATGATATCCCCTCTCAGTCACAGAAACCCACTGGGTGATCCTGGGAAAGTCACACTTTCTTATCCTCAAAGGAATGCAAAGGCATGGTACCTTTGAACAAATCCTGCCAACAAAATGCCATAATATATTAGCCTTAGCCCGCTTCTACACTTCCATATAATCCACATTATCAAATCAGATAATCTATATCAGTCTACACTGCCCTGTAATCCAAATCAATGCAATTAATTCACATTCTGAAACTGGAATTTAGGGCATTGTAGATTCAGCTTCAAAGGCACACAACAATAAAAATAAGCTTGATAGGTCAGGGGAATGCTGTGGATATTGCATACTTTAATATCTTAATATCATGCGGGAATGCGGAAGTGCTTCATCAGCGTCGCAGATGAACGATGAAAGCGACAGCTCCCCTGGCAGCCAGAAAAAGTTAAATAGCGTCTGTCTATGTCTGTATATGTTTGTATGTCAAAAATTGGCATTGAATGTTTGCCATATATGTGTACAGTGTCATCCGCCCTGAGTCCCCTGCGGGGTGAGAAGGGCAGAATATAAAAGCTGTAAATAGAATAAATAAAGTGCTACAGTAAGGTGGATCTGTAACTGGTTGACTAACTGAGTCCAGAGTTTACTCATCAAAGGTTGGTCTTCATCTTGGAGAAAAATTACTAGTAGGATGCCTCTTTTATCGTTGGCTTTCACAAATCTTGCAGCTTCCTTCAACATATGGAAGATAATCATGATTTCTTCTTAAAAGAACAGCAATATAACTCATTCTTACCTTGGATAACTGGACCCTTGAAAGAGGTGGCAGATTGTCACTGAAAAGCCTTATCATTTCTTCAGCTTGTTTGGCACACTCTTGAAAAGAAAATGACTTTCTCAGCTCCTCTGCGTATACTTATTAAGGAATGTGGCTTGATTTCACCTCTTATTTCCTGGCAACGTAATAAACATGTTTGATCTTGACTATAATTTTGGAAAGTCAACCTCCGCTTGGCATCTCAATCAGGTTTACAAAAACAAACTAACCGTGCAATGGCTGGGAGCATATTTTACCTTGTACATAATATCAGTATAATGTTTCACATTTTACGTCAGTGTTGAACATTTTACATTTAAGTCATAATGTAATTCATGCCCATCAATTTATTTCAGCCTTAAATATATAGAATAACAAATGGCTGAAAGCTTGGAAGTTTATCAAAACTTTAATTAATGTTCTTCAGAATGTTTAAAAGGTCCTTTCTTGAAATACGACACAATACTTCACACTCTAAACAATCTACATTGTCATACAATCCAGATATCAAATCAAATAATTTGGATTCAGAAACTGGATGACTGTATATGGAAGTGTAGATCCAGCCCCTGTGTTTAAAGTATTAGTCACCTCTAGACTGGATTACTGCAATGCACTCTACGTGGGGCTGCCCTTGAAAATGGCCCGGAATTTCCAGATGATCCAATGGGCGGCAGCCAGGTTGTTAACTGGGGCTCCTTACAGGGAGCGGTCAACCCTCCTGTTCAAGGAGCTCCACTGACTGCCATTAGGCCTGGGTAACAACGGAAAAATTTGTTTCTAAAATCGATTCGTTTTTTGGGGTTTTTTGCGTTTCAATATTTAAAAGAATTCTGAATTTTTTAAAAAAGTTCGATATTTACGAAATTTCGTAAATGGTAAAAAAATTACAAAACAATAACGAAACAATAACGAATCGATTCGTTAATGGCGGCCGCGATCGCGCAATACGCTAAAAAAACTTCTGAAGCTTCCCTCTCCCTCTGTTGTTGACTGTTGGTGTGATATTATAATTTTTTTTCACTAATTAAACAAAAAACAACTATAAAACTTACCCCAGACATGCGGAAATAATAACGAAACGACCTCAAACCAATAACGAAACGAATACATAACGAAATACGAAGCATTTACGAAACGAATTGAAAAATTCGTTTCGTTTTTAAGTTGCTCCAGAATGGTTCGTTATCGCTTCGTTAAAAAAATAACAAATTTTTAACGAGTTACGAATTAACGAAACAAAACCACCCAGCCCTAGCTGCCATTCATTTACCGGACCCAATTCAAGGTGCAGGTTCTTACCTACAAAGCCCTGAACGGTTTGGGACCTGCCTACCTGCGTGACCGCATCTCCATATACGAACCCACACGATCCCTTCAATCATCCGGAGAGGCCCTGCTCTCGATCCCACCAGCATCGCAGGTGCGATTGGTGGGGACGAGAGAGAGGGCCTTTTCGGTGGTGGCCCCTCAACTCTGGAACTCACTCCCTAAAGACATCAGACAGGCCCCAACTCTGGCAGTCTTCAGGAGGAGCTTGAAGACGTGGCTGTTCCAGTGTGCCTTCCCAGAATAATGATCCCATAGCACTTTGTCCTCCAAAGCACTTTACATTTCTTTAGGTCTGCTCGTATGCCCTTCCACAAAAACCACTATCACCTTTTCGTCCATGTCCCAGCATTACTTCCAACTTTAATTTTACATTTGGCTTTCCCACTGTTTTTAATTGTGTGTTGTCTTATTGATAATGTTGTATATTTTATTGTCTATGATTTTTATTGCTTGTATTGTTGTTTTATTGCTTGTATTGTTGTATTTGGGCTAGGCCTCATGTAAGCCGCACCGAGTCCCTTGGGGAGATGGTAGCAGGGTACAAATAAAGTGTAGTTATTATTATTATTAAAGTATGAAAGAATGCTTCATATTTCAAGATGGGACCTTTCTAACTTTCTGAAGAGCATTCACTTAAGTTTTGATCAACTTCCAATAAACTTCCAGCCATTTGTTATTCTATATATTTAAAGCTGAAATACTAACCTTTTAATATTAAGATCCCCAAGAGATTCAATCCAAGATAAGACAATAGTGCTTAGTTCCACCATAAATCAATGAGATAACAGCCCTGCAGCCAAACATATGACACTGAGTTCATATTTTGGATCAATGTTTGGCTCTCTGTCCTCTATACCTATCGTACTCTCAACCATGAGTACTTGTACTTTATGCCATTCTTGAAGTTCCTCTGACCCATCCCTTCAGAAAAAGTATGGGCACTTACTGGAAGATTTGAGGGTCATTTTTAAACTTATAGAATCTTGTACAGGCTGTATTACATTAGGAAAAAGTATAAAAGTTCACAGCCAAACATCCAAAGGAGTAAGGAAACCAGAAGTTTTTGAAAATCTACCCAAGCAGGCAATTGTTTCTGAATACTTGGGATCTGCTTAGAGCTCCCTCTTCTAAGAGCAGTATCCTCCTCTATATAATCCCTTGTAAAGCCCTGGTGATTAGTATTCAGAGTTCTGATAGTCTTTTTAAACTAGATGGGGCTTATTTTAGGTACTTGGGAGAGCATAGGACATAGCTGAACATAGCTGAACAATTGTCCTCAATACTTGAGAAGGGCTTTCAGAGTTTATAGTATTGTTCTTATGCTATACTTTATATTTCTGGTGTCGCAAAAAGACTTTAAAACATTTAAATCCCTAGCCACAGCCATGATTAAAGTTCTGTAATTCACAAGGACACTTACCTTCCAGGATGAATTCATACAAGATGAACTGGAGAGGAAAAGAACCTGATGGCAAATGAATGAAATACACTAAAAAGAATCCAAATTAATACATGGTGGGAGAGGTGTACAATTTTATATATGTGACATTTCAAATCCTCACGGAGTCTTAAGCTGTCATTGTCCAAAATGTCAAGCTTCTGGATTAGGTACAGATGGCGCATGGCCTACGAATTGCATTTAGTGTTCTGGACCATTTTTGTGACACCTACAGCAATCCTCACAAGCAAGGCCACACAACCTCCATAGCCAGAGTGACACTAACACAATGATTTTTGAAATGTCACTTCCATTTTCATACTGGTAATTTCTAGAAAGGATTTATTGCTTCTTGGACACAGTGCTGCCTCCTTGTTTTAGTGTGGACCTAACTTTTCAAAAGACTTTCAAAAGTCTTTTGACTTTATTGGCCACAGGATAATAGGAAGTAGGGATATTTTGAGTCATCATTTTAATTCCCTGATCCAGGAAGTTGTTCTTGATGTCATGAGGAACCCTACCAACTCTGCTATCCTTGTATCCTGAGTTCCATGTGTCTCCATTGTATAGCAAACTTCATGTCTTACAGTTTGGTTAATTGATATTTCAACTTTCCTAGTCATGAGCATTTTGGGATATGCTGACCAAGATAGCCAGGCCAGCAGCATCTTATTTCCTGAGATTACACAATAAAGCCCTATGGTGCAGGCCATTGGACTGAGCCTAGTTTTGTCACAATGTCAGGATAGGCAAGACTTGGCATGCATGCATTAACTACCTCTTAGTGATACAATTATCATAAATGGACCTGAAGTGTAGCTGGGTAAATGGGTTAAGAATTTCAGCTAAACCCATCTAATCATGAGATATGGCAGTACATAGCCAGGAAGGAAAAGACCCAGTAGCTGCAGTAGTTGCCAGGTCTGAAATTCGATGTGGCCTAATCTATAGTGCACATGTAGGGAATTTCGTAATCACCTATGCTGCTGCTGAATCTGGTAGAAGACTTACCATCAGCCCTTGAGAAATTCTCCATCACCTGCCATGTGCCACAGTGAGTCTCAGAAGTCACAACACTGGCACCACTCCCTTTCTTGATCCATTTGAAAGATGATGGAGATGGCTGTCTAGGCTTTAAAACTACCTCAAATACAAATCTCAAACTTTCTTCTTCACCAATGCTATTTGCCCTGAAAATTGTCTCACTGCATGAAAACTTTGGTACCATCTACACTGGCCATTTAATGCAGTTTGAAGCTAGCTTCATAGTGCTACAATCAGACAACAAACACCCACACAGTGTGTGAAAGAAAGCCCTTAATGTGTATCAGCCCTCTGTGGTTTGTGTAATCACCACCTGAGTCTTTCTAAAATTTCCTATATAATAATCTGGACAATGGAACCACTTTCCTCAATTATCAATTTGAAGCTGCATTACATGGTCAGTGTAGATGGGGCCAGAGAGAAGTGGAAGAATTGTTTTAGGCCCCATCTACACTGTCATATAATCTTCAGTTTCAGAATGCAGATTAACTGCATTGAACTGGACTATATAGCAGTGTAAACTCATAATCCAGTTTAATGTGTTCAATCTGATTTATATGAGCCTAGGGGCCTTTCTACACTTCCTCCAAGCTCAGGAGGAACTGGATTATTATAACCCAGTTACTCCTGGGCTTTTGTCACCACCCCCAATCCAAACCCCAGTCTTTCTCTTGGGGGAGGTGACTAGGTGGTCAATCAAGAGGGCACCCAGCCATCGCCCAGCCCCCATTTTCCCCCTCAAAAAGTTGCCAGCAGCAAAGACTCTCTTTGAGAGTTCTCCTGATGTGTAAAAATAATGTGACAGGAGAGAGAGGACGGAAATCCCTACTCCAACCCCAATCTCCTGACACATCATGGGATGGCTGTGAGGATTGCCTAGAGACTGTTGAAGCATTCCCGGGAGCCAAATGCCCCTTCTACATAGGTGTATACAATCCATATTATCTGCTTTGAAGTGGATTATATGGCAGTGTAGACTAACATAATCCAGTTCAAATCAGATAATGTAGATTTTATACATTTTTGTATAAAAGAGGCCAAAGTAATCCAGAAAAAACTGAGATATCTGAGTTTTCTCCAGATTATTACATGTTTACCTGAGGCATTGTTTGGACACCTCAGATGAACCCATGGTTCATCACAGATTATAGAACAATGTAGAAGGGCCCTAGACTGACCATTATAATGCAGTTTAAAATAGATTATATGGAAGTGTAGATGGGTCCTTAGACTTTATCCTTTGTCCAGAGATCCAGAAGACCCAGTGTTAAATGTAATACATACTAAATGATGCACAAAGCAAGTGTTTTGGATTTTGATCTAGGATTTTGGGAGACCAGGGTATGAATTACTTTCTAGCCATTGGAAACCACTGAATGCCTTTGGGAAAATGAAATGATTAGTGGACTGCAGCAACAATTCCCCTCTGAATAAATCTTATCAAGTAAATCATGATGAGGCCATCATAAGTTGGGTATTAAGCCAACAACAAATATTTCAAGCAGTGTGTAAATGTCTCCCAAGCTACCTTGGGAGACATGTTATACCCCTGCTTTGGCATAGATATAAATTATGCCTTGGGATGTATGTACACATCAAAGTACTTTAACTATTGTGAGCTTAGTTTCAATTTTTTCATTTTACATAAATACTCATGACCCATTTATATCTATTTATCAACCATAGCACCTTCCTTGTGTTGAATTTAAGGTTGATGAAAATGGTTCCTTTTACTCTACTCCACATTTGAGTTGTACAATGTAATGTGTTATCAAAGCTGAACAGAAATTCCCATTCACCCCCAGGTATATCTCAGTGTTTCATCTCTTTGAACACATTTTAATTATTTAGCAATCCACTTTTTGTTCACTTTTTATCATTTCCATTAAACCAGTAATTCCCATCTGATCATGTTTTAAATGTATTTTTCAAACTATTTTTATTTTGTGTTTTATGCAGAAGTGTTGCTTGATTGTTTTTTAATTGTATTAATAGCTTCTTTAGGTGTCCTTTGTTTTAACATGTTACAAGCTACCTTGAACCTTGCATGGGAGGAAACATATGAAAATAATATATGAAATAAATAACTTTGTGCTAAGGCACACATTTTCACACAACACTGGTTGGATCTACACTTAGAAGTCACAGGTCCGCAGTTTGGGTGTCCTCCTGGACTTATCACTTACACTTGAGGCTCAGGCGTCGGCGGTGGCCGGGAGGGCCTTTGCACAATTAAGACTTGTGCACCAACTGCGACCATACCTCATGAAGGCAGATCTGGCCAGGGTGGTCCATGTCTTAGTCACCTCCAGATTTGACTACTGTAATGCACTCTACATGGGGCTGCCCTTGAAAACGGCTTGGAAATTTCAGCTGGTCCAATGGGCGGCGGCCAGGTTGTTAACTGGTGCTCCTTACAGGGAGTGGTCAACCCTCCTGTTTAAGGAGCTCCACTGGCTGCCATTCATTTTCCGAACCCAATTCAAGGTGCAGGTTCTTACCTACAAAGCCCTGAACAGTTTGGGACCTGCCTACCTGTGTGACCGCATTTCTGTGTACGAACCCATACGATCTCTTTGATCATCTGGAGAGGCCCTACTTGCGCTCCCACCTGCATTGCAGGCGTGATTGGTGGGGACGAGAGAGAGGGCCTTCTCGGTGGTAGCCCCTTGACTCTGGAACTCACTCCCTAAGGACATCAGGCATTCCCCATCTCTGGCAGTCTTTAGGAGGAGCTTGAAAACGTGGTTGTTCCAGTGTGCCTTCCCAGAATAATGAATCCTTAGCATTATGTCCTCCAAAGCACTTTATACCAATTTTGGACTGCTTGTATATCTCCATTAACACCCCATCTCCATCACCTTGTTCATGCCTAGCATTATTTTTTTAAACTTTAATTACATTTGGCCCAGCCATAGATTTTAAATGTGCACTGTACTTTGTTTAATGTGTATGCTATTTGTGTATGACATTTATTTTAATTGACTTGTATTGTGTCTGTCATTGCTTGTATTGATGTATTGCGGGCCCGGCTTCATGTGAGTCGCACCGAGTCCCATGGGGAGATGGTAGCGGGGTATAAATAAAGTTATTATTATTATTATTATTATTGTTGTTATTATTATTATTATTATTATACTGCATTTATACTGTAGAATAAATGAAACTGGCATTACTTCAGTTGCCATGGTTCAATGCTATGTAATCACACGAGTTGTAGTTTTACAAGGACTTTAGCCTTCCCTGCCAAAGAATTCCATGGCATTGGGTCATGGCAGTTAAAGTGAAAATGTATTGCATTAATTCTGCAGTGTATGTGTACGTGTACCTTTACTCATGCTCAGAGCAGATCCACTGAAGGTAAAGGTACAAACGGGAGGGAGGTATGTCTCCTGTCCTGTTCTTTCATTGGATTGACTTCATGGTGGATGATTCCACACTCAACATTCTTACCTTAAATTACCTTTAACTTAAACGTATGGAACTTTCTTCTTAAAATGTTTTCCTCTTTACTGGTTTTAAAGAAAGTCCATTAGTTATATGTTCTACTGTTTTTTCAACTTTGTCAAAAATTGCTTTTAATGTTATTAATAGTTTAACTACATTTTAATGATTATTTTTGTATGTTTAAATTAATATTCTATGTGGTTTACATTATAAGAGGAATTGAGTGTCAACTATAACTTTTAAGTTTGATGTTGTCTGGATAGAAACCCTGGTGTTGGAAGTACTGTGTTCAGCTTGGGCTATCTTTTGAATAGCATATAATGTGAGAGACGAATGTACAATGGTACATTGGTCAACTCATGCTCAAAATAAATATATATGAATGGGGTTGAATAGAGAAGATATGATTCATGCGAAACCTGAGGAACGGATCATCTAAGTGTCTAAGTATCTTTTGAATACTCCCTTTGGACCAAGAAGTATCCAAATATCCCATATGCATAAGTTTCCTCCCAGTAAATGGGATAGGTTTGGGCTGTGAATATACCACACTTCAGTATTATATGTCCTGTGGAAATATGCTAGCACTTGTGATACAGCCATATCATTATTCTGTTAGATTTCAGCATCTAACTATATAACAACTTTCTTCCCCAATGTTATGATTCTTTATTAATATTTTTCTTCTCTTTCTTTTGTTCTTCATTTACCTGCTTTCCTTGGATTAGCTCATCATTTAGGAATCGAATTCATGGGTAAGTTTTCACTTTTTTGAAAAACCAATTGTTCTTGATTGCATTAAAATTCTCACCTGTCTTTTGTGTTACATGTACTGTGAAATAATTATTGCCACTGTTTTCAATTCAAAGTGAGATCATGATTCATCACAATGACAGATAAAGCAGCAGCACTACAAATATTTTATATTGTTTAAATATTTTAAGTTTTGTGGAAAAATAGCTTTGATCCAATTTTTAACAGGCACGTTAAGATATAAATATCCCAATGATACCAGATCCCATCTAAGCTTGGAGGCTAAGCATTATCAACTTTGGTTAGTACTTAGATGGGAAAGCACTGATGAATACCTTTCAGATGCCATGGGTTATGTTTCACAGGAAGTGCAGGTGATCGCCTACATAGCCCTAAATGGTTCAGGACCTGCCTATCTTTACGATTGCATCTTCCCCTATGAACCAGCATGTACTCTAAGGGGAGGCTCTTCTTTCACTTCCACCACCATCTCAAGCATGGTTGGTGGGGACGAGGGAGAGAGCTTTCTCTGTGGTGGTCCCTTGGCTCTGGAACTTTCTTCCTAGTGAGATCAGACAGGCCTTTACTCTCTCCATTTTCTGTAAGGAGTTAAAAACTTGGTAGTTCCATTGCGCCTTTGACTAAGGGGTTCACTTGAGAATTATCCCGACCTTATCTAAGCTCTATACTTTTCTGTATTTGAATGGCCAACCCAGACCTCTATTGCACTTTCCCTCGACTCTCCCAATGAATCATTGCACTTACTCTGAGCCTGAACCCAGTTTCAAATTGGCTAGCTAGGGTATTGTTTTTATGTTAATTGATTTTAATGTTTTTATTATTTGTTGTTATTTTTTTATTATTTGTTTTTATTATTTGTTGTTGTTATTTTTTTATTATTTGTTGTTATTGTTTTTACTGTGTCTGTTTTATTTGTGATCCTTGGGCTTGTCCCTCTGTAAGCCACTCCGAGTCCTTTCGGGGAGATAGAGACAGGGTATAAAAATAAAGTTATTATTATTATTATTATTATTATTATTATTATTATTATTATTTTATTGTTATCTGGCAAAACCACCTCTGAGTATTTTTTCCCTAAGAAACCCCTATGTAATTCATGAGTCACCATAAACAGACAGCTGATTTGAAGGCACACATATATCTCAGGATCAAACTGATGCAACCCGCCTTCATTTTTCTATCTCCTACTATATTTAGATAAAATTAGCTATCACAAGGTGCTTTCTTGCTTATATGTGGAATGATATAGAAACCCCATTGCCCTCCCCCACAAAAAAATTATATTTTCATATTGTCCCAAACACTGAAATCATTAAAAGGACCTGTTATATAAGAATACTTATTCTTCGATCTTCAGTGCTTTCATAGCCTTTATATTTTCTTATTTGCATCTCTGGAACTGTGAAGAATTCCAGTGAAGGTCATCTTAGGTATTGCCATCCAGTTTGGTTGTTAGGAGACAGATGTGAAAAACACCAAGTATATCTCTTTTGGAAGGTTCAAGACCTTTGGCCTTTTGAATTGGTTAGATGGATGCTAAGAGATAGGAAGTGATATAAAACCAACTCTTTATATTTTATCTGGATTTCTGTTGTCTAATGGTAGTAGTCATTTATGCTAATCTTCATATGTAGGGGACTTGGCATCTGTAGGTGAGATCATATCTATAGCATTAGTATTTGTAGATAGATCAGTATTGTTGTTAATTTTGCCTTTATAGACAAGGTTCTTTATTACACATAGCCATTTCAGTATTACTACTTTATGAAAATAAATCTATCTCTAGTGACCTGATCAGAAGGGTTTACTTTTGGCAGCATATGTCAGATCTTCTATAGTTTTATAATGGAGCCTACCAGTTCCCATCCCATGACATTGAACTTCTTCCAGTGGGGCTCTGTCATAAAACTATAGAAGACTTTGAATATGCCACCACAGAAGCAACACATGAAACTTCCCGTGTTGCCTTTGAAACAATTGGGGGGGGGGGAGCTGAGTGGCCAATTCTTCCCTCCATGGGGCAACCAGTGAGTTGGGTGATATGGGGCAACAGGTTTCAAACATCCCCTAGTGGGCACCACCGGATTCACCAAAATGTGTGGCAACTCTAGCTGGCCTGACTGATGAGACCGTAAAAGTCTCGGACTGCCTTATAGGTTTCTGTTTCAATTACCCTTGTTCTTATTATCTTGACTGCAGACCAGTTTGCCCATTAGTTCTTCAAACCTCAGGAGTGTTTGGAATATGCATGAATTTTAATTTATTTCAAACTGCATAAATCTAATATGCAATGAGAGTCTGTGTCTTTGGTTAATCATGCATCCTTTTTCTATGTACCCTTCTTCCACTTTAACATAGGCTATAGCAGCCTGGTTTAGGTTGAGCAAAATATTGTGCAGAAAAAAAAATAACTTAAACATTCTTTGGGGCTTTAAAAAATCCTTTTGAAGATAAATGACAAGTACTATTATAAAAATAAAGCCCTGTATTTTATAATAAAAGCAGAACCTGAAACGCAGTCTGCCCTTTGTGGTCCTCGCCTCTGATGCAGTTCTGATATTCTTGGACACTTCAGTCAGCAGTAAAATGTTAACGGGGACATGAAGCGATGGGAACACTACTTTTACATTTTTCTCTAAAGAGATATGTTTTTTGAAAGTGCATTTGCCACTTTAGGTTTATCTAGCTTGCCCACACAAAGAAAGCGAAGAACTGGGGAGAAATACAGTTACCAGCTTTGTACTGAATCATACTTTGTTTGTATCAGAAGCAATGATAGGTAATGATTATGCATTAAGTTATCTATGGATTAAGTGAGTCACAGCAATGCTGATCTTTACCACCCCTTCCTTACAATAAGAAAAAAGAAAAGAGGTGCTTGCAATTGATCCCACTCACCCTAGAGACTGGGGCCAACTTAAAATGAAATTTTCCCACTCATTGCTATGAGTCCTCCCTTGTCAGATCTCAATGAAAATAAACACTTTACTCTTTAAGATCAGTGCTATTATCACACACAAAGATCCATTGAACAATGCTAACTTCAATACCATTCCTGCTGTATGCTACCCTTACCTGATTTTGTGGCATTGTTGTAAGACTAGGGTCTGAACTCACTATGAAAGTTATGAATATGGGTCGTTGTAGGTTTTTTCAGGCTATATGGCCATGGTCTAGAGGCATTCTCTCCTGATGTTTCGCCTGCATCTATGGCAAGCATCCTCAGAGGTAGTGAGGTCTGTTGGATCCTAGTTCCAACAGACCTCACTACCTCTGAGGATGCTTGCCATAGATGCAGGCGAAACGTCAGGAGAGAATGCCTCTAGACCATGGCCATATAGCCCAAAAAAACCTACAACAACCCAGTGATTCTGGCCATGAAATCCTTCGACAATACAGTTATGAATATCTTACCACAATAGTTTCATTGCTATATGGTGTCTTTGATTTACTCACCCCCCCTCCAATTCTCACTTATTAGGCAGCAAGAATGGCAAGTGACAGGGGTCTGATCCCCTCTTGATGAGGAATCAGCATCCCCTCCTACGAACCATTTCTAGTGAGAGTAAGAAGTTTCCCTATCGCAATTCCTCCTTGCACTGGAAATCACTTCTATGAGAAAGGTGAAAATATTAGTCAGATACTTCTTGATCAACAAGATAACAGACAAACATTGTAGCTGCTTAGTAAGTGAGGACTGGGAAGTTCCTGCATATTGCCTAAAATAGTGTATACATAGGGACTGTGAATATGAAGCAGTCACAATTATATAATTCTACTTTATGCATTTGCAATTGCCATCTATGCATTCCAGCCTAGAAGAAAGGAACCATCTTGACTTTTTTCAAAAAAAATATATGTACAACTACATGTTACTTCTTGTTTCAGGACTTCTTGCCTCCTGCACTTGAATGGGAGAGGGAGACCTGATTATTTTTGGCATTGCCATTTAGGCCATACATAGGGCATCTAGCTCTCTCCCCCCCCCCCACCGCCCCCTGTTTCACCTGTAAACTTACCAGCAGGGCCTGGTTGTATTATTAGACCTTTTGGAGAAAGCTTCTGATGCAGCAAAATGACATGTCAGGAGCTTTCTTTGAGGGGCCTGAGGATGCAGCCAGGCTCTTCCAAGAAGTTTAGAGGGAGAATTAGGTGTAGGACCACTGGTYAACCCTGCAGGACATATAGCGCCCCCCCCCCCAGGAAAACCTGGGGTTTTCTGTGTGGCCTAAATTGTAAAAGGAACCCCCTCCCCTCTCCAAAGATCCCGATGAGTCATTTTGATGCATCAGGAACTTTCTCTGAGAGGCCTGGCTCCTCCTATAAATTTACAGGAGAACTAGGGGGGTGGCAGGAGAGGGTGGAGGTGCCATCCCAATACTTGGGTTCTTGGGGCTTGAAGAACTGAGATAGTAATGGGGATTGCCCCACAGGGTCATGGAAGGCTATCCCGAGAGTCAATCCCCACAGACCCAATACCTGAAAAGATCTTACTTGCAGTAAGGTCCAGATCTTTTTAGGTGTTTCTTTAAAATCCAGAATAAACCAGGAAATCCCAGTTTACTCTACATTAATCCAGATTAACCTGAGGCACAATTTGGATGTCCCAGGTTAATCAGAAATTAATCATGGGTTTTGGGCCTCGGTGGGAATCTACAGAAGAGTTTCCTTTGCTCTGTAGAGGCTTCCCCTTCTCTTTCTATGGGAGAGAAAGGATTCTAGGCACACATATGTAAACACGTTGAGCACAGGCATATGGATAGTAAGAGGAGATTTTAAAGCTTTTATTCTATGGATGCAAGCAAACATTGCAAAGGATATCTTGTGTTTGAGAGAGCCAGCATGGTGTAGTGATTTGAGCATTTGACTGTGACTCTGGAGGACCAAGGTTTGAATTCTCACTCAGTCATTGAAACCACTGCATGATCTTGGACAAGCCACACTCTCTTAGCCTCCAAAGGTGGTAAAGGCAAAACAAATCTGGACACAAAACTGCCATTATAAGCTAGCATTAGGAGCATCTTAAGTTAGAAATGACTTGAAGATACACACAACAATTTTGTATAGGGTAGCATTTTCCTTCAGGCATTTCTTAAATGTAGTTACAAAGTTACAAAATCAATATCAAATCACATTCAAGAATGGATACACACATAAGCCCTAACACAACTAGCTAAACGTTGTTTTTCTACCCATAATACTTGCTTTTCCAGTTTTTAAAATTTCCAAAGCAGGCTGGGAGTCTAGCCCACAACTAGGTTTTCTCAAGAAATAGTAAGGCAAACACCAAATTTCCTCCTTCCTTCCCTAAATTTCTCTGAAGTCTCTCTTGTGGTGCCATAGTTTATAGCCTCTCATCTCAGAAGCCTCTCAAAGCTTTCCCACTTCTCATGATCTATGTCTAATAGTGAGGCTTTATTGCAGGTAACCTAACCCATCAGATCATTAATTCTTTGCTAACCTGTAGGATAACTCACTTCCTTCAACTGTGTTGCTCAGATAACAGAAGTGTCCTTCATCCCATCTCTTCTACACAAAAGAGGATCATTGTTTCCCAGTGCGCCATGATAGGAAATATATCTGGTGGGACTTAAATCTTCACCCTCTGAATCCCGGTCTCAAACATCAAGCACTTCACTGCTTAGGCACAAGATGGGTGTGGAATGGACACCAAAACTTCAAACTTTATCATTAACCAATAATAGAACAAAGATCATTGTGCAGAATGAAAAGTTTCAAACATCTGATTATTTGAACACAGAGCACTGGGTTGGAAACATATATGTTTTGATAAACAGTGCAACAAGGCACAAAGACAATAAGAAAGTAACACATGAGGCTAAGGCATTTGGCAATGTACTATGCAATTGGACATACTGGCTTACTCAGAATATAGGGCACAGCTGTTGAAGTCATTTGAGAAAGTTCTGTAGTTGTGATATTGCACTAACTGCACTGCTAGATCTTGCATGCTCTGGGGAAATAGTTGAATGAAATGCAAATATCTAGCTCAGAAAAGTCAGATCAGCATGTAGAAAAAAGAGTGAATGTTTCAGCATCCAAAAGGAATATGCAGCATACACCTATGTGTTATTTACTTGGAAATATATTGCCTCGTATTCATTGAGGCTTGCTCCCAATTTAAAGCAGTGAGCATTACTATCTGAAACAAGCAAATCTACAACCAAAGGCAAATCAGTTATGAAGAGAAGTACTTGATGTTTACAATGTGACGGCAGCTATTTTTATCCTTGGCTAGGAATGGAAACCAATCACATTAATTATGAATTTTTTAAATAAATATATCCAGTTCACAATTGTTGAGATTATTAATTGAAATTGATACGTATTTTAATGTATTTTGTCAGAATAATGTATTTCAGATTCTATTGTTATTTCTGTACATGTTACGTAAATGTATAAATTTGAAAATATAGATGCCTCAAAAATGCACAGTAATACCTTTCAATCAATAGGAAAATGCCTATAAATTGAGAACAGCAAGAAAATGACTAAAATTATTTATTTATTTATTTACATCACTTATAGCCCGCCCATATCAGCCTGCAGGCGACTCAGGGCGGTAAAATTACATATATTTGGAAAGTATCTATAAATGAACATACTGGGGGCGAGGGGGGGGGAAAATCTCACACCGTGGATGTGAGGGCGATCTGCCTGCGACATCTGTCACTCCATTGATCGCCAGGGTTGATTCGGTTGATCTGGCTGGCTAGGCAGGTGTCCCCTTCCTCCCTCACCGCTCCATGTGCGTCCCTCCCGAAGCTGTGCGCTCGGTGGAAGAGGACGACATCCCAGGTATAGAAGGAGTGTACCGAGGTCTCCAGTCTTCGGTCCCGGGTTGATGATGACTTACCCTATGACTGCAACAAAGGAAGCCACCTATCTGTAGAGTCCCTGAAACCTAGGACTGCAAACAAACATTTAATACAAAGCAAATAAAGTTGGAGCTCCTGGCACAGCCATACCAGCACAGAGGGAAAAATAGATTTGTTAAAGCTATGCAGAACAAATAAAAAAAACCTATAATCGCTCAAACAGGCCAAAGTCCCCATTAAATCAAATGAGCCAAAAGTTGATAATTAATAGGATTTTCTATTTGGAATAAAGATAAATGACTTCTTTTTTAAAAAAATAAAAATAGCAATCACAAACACTGACAGGGAAATGCTGAAATATAGATGAGTAAGCTTTGATACGGTGCCATGTTTGATCATTAAAGTTTATACTAGGGCTGTGCAATCAATGAAAATAAATGTTTCAAAACTCATTACAAAATTAGGGGGTATCGACATTTTGTTTTTAAAGTGTTTCTAAAGTGTAATTAGTGAAAAATTTGTTACTATAACAAGAGTAACAGAATTCTGTTACTTTTTCATTATAGTAATTGCGCAAGTGGGGAAATGTTGGGGGCTCCTTTCTCCCTAGTTTTATAGCTATTGGGGGTGAAACTTCCTAAAATGATAAAACATTTCAGAACATTTCATGCATCCATGGATTTTTTTAAAGCCACAATAGCTATCTCATTGATTGTCTCCTATATTAACCAATAGAACTTCCATTTAGGGATTTCTTTCCCAGCCCAGCATAGAGATTTACTTACTAGAAGCATCAGTCCTCCTTTTTGCAAATTCAACATTTTTTTAACTGGCTGGCTGCTGCTACAGAGGACAAATCTCTCCCCTATCCTGATTGGGGCTTCCTGATGCTGAGCAGAATTCTGGGAATGTAGTATAGGGCAGGGACTTTTGAATTCTCTGCCATAGGGCTCCTCACCAGTGGTGGGTTTTGTTTTTTTTGTCGCGTCAGGAGCGACTTGAGAAACTGCAAGTCACTTCTGGTGTGAGATAATTGGCCGTCTGCAAGGACGTTGCCCAGGGGACGCCTGGATGAATTGATGTTTTTACCATCCTTGTGGGAGGCTTCTCTCATGTCCCCGCGTGAGGAGCTGGAGCTGATAGAGGGAGCTCATCCGCCTCTCCCCGGATTCGAACCTGCGACCTGTCGGTCTTCAGTCCTGCCGGCACAGGGGTTTAACCCACTGCGCCACCGGGGGCTCCTACCAGTGGTGGGTGAAGTCACCTTTCTGATATTTTTCTTTCTACCTACCCCATTTTTCTTTCTCATCTTATCTTTCTCTGTCCCTCTTCTTTCTCTTCTCAACTCAACTGAGCCACTGATAAAAGTGAAAGTATAAATAATGAAGGGATCCAAATCTTCTTAGTAATTATCATTGTAGATATATTCCTTGAAGTGAAACAGTTTGAGAAGTAGTTTTTTATAGGGAGCAGTACAGGGCGCATGCACACACATCACCATACCCAGAATAAATAAATTATGAACTCATGCTTTATTAGGTGGTCATTCAGAAAAAGAAAGAAAGAAGAGGCAATGGTTTTCAAATGTAGCTTATATGGCCACGTGAAGCAGAAGATGTATTATTAAGCTGCATGTCTGTACATGCCCTAAATAAATACTTTTGCAATGTGAACTGTTTGTTTTTTGTCTCCATCTGATAATACAGAAGGTAAATGTGACAAAACAGTTGTCTGCAAAGAGCTTTGTGGAAGAGTGCATTTGTTTGCATCACAAATTGGCTGCAGCTCCCTGCTGAGTTTACCTATGTGGGCTTATTTCAGACATAATGTGTGAAATAAGTATGAAGAGAGAAAGAGTGTAATCTGTAGAGTATAAAGCAAATTCTGAACTGGGGAATGGTACTAAACAACAAGGTTAAAGGTACTGATGTCCATATTAATGCAAGTCTTCATGCTGCATTTCACGGGGAAGGACTGGCTTCATTACTGGAAATTGGAGACCCTGGATAACTTGAGAAGGAACAATATCTGCTAAAAGCAAACCTCCTAGGAAATACAATCCAATACAGGCATATATATTGCATAAAATTGATGGAAGATCAGCATCAACAGAAAGAAAGGGTATGTGGTGAGAATGTAAGTAAGCTCTTCAAGGATAAAAATAAGGAGACCCTTGAGTACTTAAATACCATGCAGTAACCAGGTTTACCCAGAGGTTAAGTTGAATTAATTTGAATACTGATTACATTAGCTTTATATTTAAGATCCACTGTCTTAGCCTTTCCCAAAACAATAGTGATTGCACCATTACTGGTGTCCCCATTTGGTGGTTTGTGCAGTGCTTCATTTATTTAATAGAAATCTAATTTTTCTAACTTCTGGAACAAGTGGGTTAGTAAACTGCAAGAGTTTCCTTAAAACGATTTTTTAAAGAAAGTGATTACTAGAACACTATTTTCATAAAATAACCTGTTGTTTTGAACTCAGAAGAGCTGAAATTACAAGATATTTGGGAATACTTATTATGTGGTTGGGCAGTTATGAATATGTGGATGACTGAGCACTGTCCTCATATAGGTAGATAATTAAGAACAAAGCAATTTGTCTGCTATAGAATCTGAATTGCTATGTTATGTTCTTCTTGCTCAATGAGATGCTATAAAAACATTTTTGTAACATATCATAGTTAAGAACAGAAGCAGCATGTGAACTCATGAAACACAGGCTGGTCAACGGCTTTAATGTTCACATGCCTGTGCATCTTAGTGTTCATATGTGAAAATCAACACCTCACACTCTGAGATTCATCTTTTTGCGATGTGAGAAAGAGGCCTTAACATCTAAAATATGGCAAGTCAACTGCTTGTTATGAAGCATCTGAGAGGCAGCAACATACAAGTAATATTCCATCATGAGAGTGGGAGTTGGGGGGACGGGAAAGTACTTTCATAATCTGGTGCATTTCTTCTCCCTGTCAAAGATAGGTTAACCACTTATTGATTCTATATATCTACTAGGCCTGGGTAACAACGCAAAAATTTGTTTCTAAAATCGATTTGTATTTGGGGTTTTTTTTTTGTTTCGATATTTAAAATAATTACAAAATTTTCCTTTTAAAAAGTTCGATATTTACGAAATTTCGTAAATGGTAAAAAATTAACGAATCGATTTCCGAAACAATAACGAATCGATTCATTAATGGCGGACGCGACCGCGAAATACGCTAAAAAACCTCCAAAAACTTCTGAAGCTTCCCTCTCCCTCTGTTCTTGACTGTTGGTGTGATATTATAATTTTTTTTCACTAATTAAACCATAAAACTGGCCCAGACATGCGGAAATAATAACGAAACGACCTCAAAACAATAACGAAACGAATACAATACGAAATACGAAGCATTTACGAAACGAATTGAAAAATTCGTTTCGTTTTTAAGCTGTTCCAGAATGGTTCGTTATTGCTTCGTTAACAAAAAAAATAACGAATTATTAACGAATTACAAATTAACGAAACAAAACCGCCCAGGCCTAATATCTACATTTACTCTATTTTTTTCTCAACTATGATAGGGTGGAAGAATTAAATAATGCTTACATAACTTTATTATGGTAATATACAATCCTCAGTTGCAAAATAAACAAGTAAAAAAAAAATAAGAGGATTCAAATTAGAAGCCCAGGAGAATTCCAAAATATGTACACACTCACAGAGTACCAGAAATCTCATTGTTTTGAAAAAGGAACTCATTAGAGCCCACTTGTACTGACATGGGTATTAAGAAGATTTATTCACTTGATTCCTAGTAGATGATGGTAAAATATGAAATGTTGCCACCTGAAAAGTAACATCATGATTTCGTATAAATTAAGAAGAGTACAGTAAAGGTTACTGGCTCTACCCAAAAGTCTGCTGAGATTAGAGTTATTTGTAAAACAACAGGTCCCTCTCAAGGATAAGCAATAGGCACATGTTCAACTATTTCAATTGTACATCATTGTCAGGGACAGATATGCTTGTAGTAAGTAATACATCTGTATTACTAATCTAAAAAGGCTGATGGTGAGGCATTAAATGAGCCAAAGAGGAAGCTTTGCACTATTTTGGAACATCTAGATCATAGAAATGATTAACTGGGGAATAGTTTTGTTATCTTTTTTTAGAGCTACCTGCTCCATCCAATCCTTTGCTTGAGCTACCCAAAACCCACTTAACTCTCCATCGTTGCCAAGGAAGTGTCTTGCCATGCTTCCTTGACACTTGGAAGGTAAGTGGGGCAGGTATAAGGTCACTAATGGACTACTGTTTTGACTTTTTCTGCTTAATTTTTTATTATTTTTACTTTTGAATGTCCGGATTAGTCCAAAAATATTTGATTTTGAGAAGCGGTGTGGTTTTTAAATGTTGGTTTAGTTGTATTTTAATACTTTATACTCCATGACACAAAATATTTCATTGGATTTTTGAATGTTTATATTCATATTTTAAGGCATTTTATTTGTACTGTGTCATGTTTGCCCTTAGCTGCCTTGAGAAAAGTGGGGTGAAAATCAAATGAAATCTATATAAATAAAAATGTAATGTTTCTTTGTGGGATTAACATAACTCAATAACCACTAGACAAATTGACAAGAAATTTGGACACAATACACCTACCAGGCCAACAAGTGACCATCACTCATAAAAACACCGAAAAACACAACAGGAGGGACTTAAAAGGCCAAAAAAGCAAAAAGACACTACAGCACATGTGCCAAAACAACTCTCCCTGGCAAACTAAACACACAAAAGCATATCCACACCCTCTTTTGGACTACAGCTCCCAGTATCTCCTAGATCAGGCCATTTAGAAGGGGAGAATGATCCAAGTGCGCTGCTTTCAAGCTGCAAGCTTTCTTCTCCTTGGATTTCTTTGAGAGCACCCCTACCCCTGCATATTTCCAATTTCCTATTCCTGGACTGCAACTCCCAGCAATCCTCCAGATAGATAGGATAGATAGGATAGATAGATTGATAGATAGATAGATGATAGATAGGTAGGTAGATAGATAGATAGATAGATAGATAGATAGATAGATAGATATAGATAGATTAGATAGAAATGTAGGTAGATAGATTGATCAGGAGGACTGCTGGGAGTTGCAGTCCAAGAATAGGTAGAAAAGGAAGAAAGGGGAGAAAGAGGAAGAGAAAGAAAAAGAAGGAAAGAGAAAATGAAAGAAAAAAAGGAAGGAAGGAAGGAAAGAGGGGGAAAGGAAGGAGAGAAAGAAAGGAGGAGAGAAAGAGGGAGAGAAGGTTGACCACAGCAATGCCTGGCGGGTACAGCTAGTAAATAAAATAAAATATACAAACTGTGAACCAAAGAAATTTGAACAGAAGCAGCTCAAAACTGAAATGGACCAATCTAGTTTGGTAAGTGGTAAGTGGGTACAATGGCTTCAAGGTTTTGACTTCATTGTTAATAATGCTTTTTCCCACAAATAGTTCAGGATAAATTAGATTGAGACTAAAATCTGATAGAAGATGTGCAGGAGGAGGAGCGGTGTGGTTGAAGTTTACATTCTGTAAATTATTTTGGAGAATATTTTGGCACTGTTTACTGGTTATTGCTTTTTCATAAGTGAATTGTTTGAATATGATTGGAGACTATTGACTTATCAGGATAATGTTGCAACATGAGAGCAGTTGAGGCTGAGGGCAAGTGAGGCAACCGAAGCAAACCATTGAAGATTTATGTATGGAGTGTCAACAAATTGTGAGAAAGTTTTTAATGCAGCTGATGTTCATGATAACATTGAGCCATTTTAGGTCAAATCTAATGCTGACACATATTTAAGAAAAGTGGAATAATATTTTTGAAAGAAACAGGAAACAATGACAACACATTTTTATGACTTCATGCTTCCATTTTGCTTTCTGTAAGGTTAGTTTACTATATATATTTAACTGAGGAGCTGATAAAGACTAAGCATGTATATTCGGGCCAAAAGGCGTGCCGTTTTCAGATCTGTTTTAATCTGTCCCCTCATTTCATTTACCAGAAAGTTACCCAAAAGGTAAGGGATGTTTTCCATTTCATTCAGCAAACATTCAGCCCTTTAGCTACAACGGGAAACTTTAAAGGCTAAATCCTCAGCCATTTTAAGGCCTATTGGTATGAAACCTACATTAGCTGTAGACCCCACAACTGCAGGTCTGCCAAGTTTCAAAACAATTCACCAATCTCCTGATTTTTAAGTAATATTTTAAATTTTAACCATAACATTTGGGAATTGTAGTTCCTAGTTGCCAACCAGAGCATGGACATTACCAGGCTTTATTTTGGCTGAAAAACACACACAGAGAGAAACTTCCACTCCCATCATGCTCCAAGAGGAACTTGACTACCCTCTCCTAGTGCCTCTGGGAAAATTCCCAATGTCCCTCTCTGGGGTGCGGGGAGAAGGTAACTTTCCAAGAAAAAAAATTGAGGAGACTCCTTCTGCCAGGGAGAGAAAAAGACGTTGCAGAACCTCTCCCCCCGCCTAAAGTATTTTCTGGACTTAACTCTTTCCAAAAATATTGTCTCTCTGATACAGTTTCACTGGTCTTTTCATTTCTCTCTTCCCCTTTCTATTTTTGGAAATTAAACATAAACGGCCCTTCAAAAACTACAGATCTTTTTGTTAACAGTGATTTGAACCCAAGTCTAGTAAAGACTGTAAGCAAATCAAGAAAGAAAGAATAGCTTTATAATTGCAACTAAGGGCACTTCTTCCCATTGATGTGAAATTACTGGTGGGTTTTTTTTCAGGTTTTCCCCATTGATTTCTATGTTGTATTTTGTCTTATTTCCAAGTGTGCTGATAATTGCATGTGAGCAATGACTACAGTGCCACTGAGAATAAGACTCTCAAAGTACATGTTGTGCTTAGCTAAGTTTCATCGGTGCCCTTGAATTATATGCTCAGCAGCAGCAGTAAAACTTTGATTTTGCCAAGCTGAAGGGGTCACCTCTGCTGATGGTGAGATCAGCAAAACTGCTCCAACTATATGTGTTTTTTAGCAACTAAAAAAGAAACGTGTTTATTTTAATTGTACTACTCTGGGTCTGTTTTATTTCCTGTCCATGTTGCTATGTCAGCAACATAGACAGGAAAGAGAACAGGCCCAGAGTATCAGCTGGAGGCCTGATTATATTGAATATCATTATCTGTAAGTAATCAACTGTTCAATATCACTGAAGTAAGTCTGAAGTGAGAAAGTAATAAATGTCAATTTGGATTATATTATAACTGTTTAATTCTGGGTTCCATTAAACTCAAAAACCACACAGCACTGGAAGAAATCCCTTGAAAACTGAACTGGGGATAATTTTGAATTTCTCAAAAATATGTATCCTATATATGGTCATGGCACATTAGACCTGCTGTGGATTTCAAACTGGGTTTTGAAAGTGAGCAGTTCACCGAATAAGCTGGGAGGTCACCTATGTGCCATCAGCTAAAACAAGGAACAAGCATTCAAGTGCTCCATGTTCAGCACAAAGGACACCCACTCCCCAAAGTAAATTATTTTCTCTAAAACATGTCAAGAGTCTGAAAAGTTTCATTTAACAAGATCTCTACCTATGCTAGACTTTCTGCCCTCAGTGAGTAGTACCAATATTAAAGAGGAAGTTTTGTAGGTAAACAAATATTCCATTTCTAGATTGCGATTTTTATGTAAATTCACTGGCACTAATGGTAAGACTGCCACTGAATTAGCAGTGCCTGCCAAGAGCATAGAATGTTTTTGTAGGCTAGCTCCTATGTCTTGAGGATAAATCAGGATTGGGCAGTAGGGATGTGATTCTTCCCTAATTTTATCCTTTATGGAATAAATAATTTCAGCCATTTTTACCCAATGGTACAGAACACTAGTATTCACATTTCAGGATTTATTAAGCACAACAATTTAATTAAGCACAACCATTTTTGTTTCCTTCACAGACAATTATGTTTTCTGTGTCAAAAATCATGTGCACTCTGAGCACAGAATAAATCTCTGAACAAATTCCTATCACTCCAGGAGTATTCTTGTCAGTATTTTGCAGCACTTGAAAAACATTTTGTTTAAGGATTTTTTTTTCAATTTCTGTTCCTCTATACTGCATGTGGCTCAAGAACTTTCTGTGATGATGCTTCTTTTGAGCTGATATTCTGCTCACTTCTACAAGAGTTGTGTCTTCAATTTATATTATGTTCTTACATACTGAAATAGAAATAATTTGATGCCAGAATTTCATCACGTCCTTACTTACCAACTGTAGAACAAGTAATTCTCTTTGCGACTTTAATGCCACTCAGTTCCCATGTGGTGCTTTATAGATTATATAATGTCACATGCTGTTATATTTTTGGAATTCATTGCCAGAGGTGGAGACTTTGGTGCCCTTTCCCAGAATGGCAGCTGCAGGCTGTGCTACCTTTCTGTAGTCAAAAAGATTTGCTGTGAAGATTAGGGATGTGTAAGGAATTTGTTCCATCAGCTTTTATTTTAATAGATGTCTACTAGGTATACATCCTCGGCCTTAGCATAGACACAATATATGGCTGAAATTCGCTATATATGTGTATGGCAACCTAACATATGAAAACAATTTTTGAATATTCAAGGAAAATGTTTGCTTTCCTAAAATGCATATGCATACACTTCAATCAATGGTCCCATGCATCCAGAAAAATGGACAAAAGTGTCAAAAATACTCCATAGCCAGACACACATTAATGTTATCTTCTGCCTAGATCCTGCTAGCTCTTTGCTAGTCAGGGAGGATAAATGCTTTGGACTTTGCAGAGGGTGGAAGAGAAAAGCACGATTAAATAGTGATACACACAATGCAAGCTGGAAATACACTTACATTGGCCGCTAACAGAATGGTGACTTGTATGTGAAAAACTGCAAAATAGTTCCCATTATAAATTGGAAGTTGCGTGGTAGTGTCACAAATAAAACAACTAAATTCTTTAAAATTACTATTACTTCATCACAAAAAATGATTCCTTGATGTCCAAAATGTTTTACAATTAGCTCTGTTTCATGGAACAGGAAAATACTGAAGATTTCTACTTGTAATACAGAAGAGGGCTTCTTAAAACGTTTTCCACTCATGACCCCTTTCTGACTGAATTTTTTTTTGCATGGCTTCAGGTATAAAATTAGGTTTAAACATAAAACATTTTTTGAAAATAAATCATCATTTTCAAGGCTTGCTTTACAGGCTGATTTTCTATTTTGTGATGTACAGCTGAATCATTATCTGTAAAATCCACTGTAAACATTGCATGCGGTTGCTAACAAATTTGTGTAAATGGATGGCATTCAGAAACCTTTTACTGTTGCCATATATTTCACAACCCCAACATTGATTTAAGGATCACCATTTGGGGTCAGAACCCACTGTGATGTAGAAGATTGGGCAATAGAAGTAGTGGGATTTTGTTTGACTTGTAAAAAATGAATTCTTCCTCAGATTCATATTTATCTTCATAACCAGGGAGGAAAATATTTGATGTTTTTTAAAAAAAATGCAGGAGAAAGAGAAACAGATAGGTGTTGTTCTATTAACTGTGGTAGATTGATGGTGTCTATAAAGAGATCTACATTTAACGAATACATCCATCATCAACTACATTGGACAGATTCTGGTGTAACCCTTTTGTGTGTATGTGTGTGTGCACATGCCCATGCTCACCCGCTTGTACATCATGATGAGGAAGGGACCTGTGATACAGCTGAAAGGAAGAGAATAATATTGAAACAGCATTAACAAAGAACTAAAATCCAATTCCTCAGTTCTGTCTGACGAGATTCAGAAGTACAATTAGAAGTAACATTAAATGATTAGCTATGACCCTCTCAGCCTGGTCATAGCTAATTTCTACATGGAACACTTTGAAAAACAAGCCCTGGAAACAGCAACAAAAAAGCCCACTATATGGTTCAGATATGTGGATGACACTTTCACCATTTGGAGCCATGGAGAAGAAGAACTCAACAGGTTCCTGGACCATCTTAACAGCATCCACCCAAACATCCAATTCACCATGGAAAAATAGGAAGGAAGACTGATTTTCTAGATGTCCTAGTCATCCGCAAACCAGATCAACAATTGTGTCACACTGTTTACAGAAAACCCACACACAGAGATAGATATCTACATAAAAACTCCAACCATCACCCAAGTCAAAAAAGAAGCACCATTAAAGCCTTGGCAGACCGTGCAAAAAGAATCTGCGAACCCCACCTCCTCCAAGATGAACTGAACCACCTAAACTGGGCTTTACAGGCCAATGGATACTCCACCTCAGACATCAGAAGAGCTGCAAAACTGAGAACAAGCCACGAGAGTCAAGATCCACCCAGAGGAAAAGTGTTCTTGCCATACATCAAGGGAACCACTGACCGCATAGGGAAGCTGATGAGGAAACACAACATACAAACTATCTACAGACCCACCAAGAAAATCCAACAAATGCTACGTTCAGCAAAGGACAAGAGGGATCCTCTCACTTCTGCAGGAGTCTACCGTATACCATGCAGCTGTGGACAAGTTTACATATGGACCACCAAACACAGCAATGTCAAAACAAATCAAGGAACATGAAAGGCACTGCAGACTAATTCAACCAGAGAAGTCAGACATAGCAGAACACTTGATGAACCAACCTGGACACAGCATATTATTTGAGAACACAGAAATGCTGGACCACTCTCACAACCACCATGTCAGACTACACAGAGAAGCCATTGAAATACACAAGCATGTGGACAATTTCAACAGAAAGGAAGAGACCATGAAAATGAACAAAATCTGGCTACCAGTATTAAAAAACTCTAAAATTATAACAACACAAACAACAGAGAGGAAAAAAACAAAGGACATCTAATCACCTCTCAACAAAAAATTGCTCCAGGCACTGTCAGGCCATTATATGCTAATCAAGGTGGTCAGTTGAAACATTCACACCTAGCTCCAGCAGACAAGAGTCCTTTGTCCCACCCTGTCATTCCACAGATATATAAACCCATTGTCCTAATTCCAACAGACCTCACTACCTCTGAGGATGCTTGCCATAGATGCAGGCGAAACGTCAGGAGAATGCCTCTAGATCATGGCCATATAGCCCGAAAAAAAAAACCTACAACAACCCTTTTAATGATATTCTTATACAAGAATAACTGCTCATCTTTTGGAAAATGTGTATCAACCTTTTTTCAGTGCAAGAAAGATGTGTGCCTCCAATTTTAATCTGAGTTGAAGGAAAACATCTGGACCCCTGGTTTTAAATTATTAACAACAAAATAATAATTTTGTTGTCCACCCTTGGACTTGACAATCACATACATCTTCTGGAATCTCTCTTCCAGATTGTTTACTTTGCTTCCAAGTGTCTTCTTCCACTTCATTTGCATTTCCATAAACTTAATCCATTGGTAATGTGGACTACTGTTATTACTGAAATGATGAATATCAGCCATGAAGGGCAGTAACGAGGAGTCATTGCTAGAGAACAAACTGGCTCAGACTAGCTGTAACATTGAGAGGGGCATTTTGAAGTTTTCCTTATTTGCAGTTGAAATGGCTTCTCTTGTCACTGCAAATGATATAACTATTGAAAAATTGGGGTTGCAATGCGAGTTAAATTGCTTAGTTCATAAAATATGAATGCCTAGAAAATGAATACACCAATGTTAAGTCGTTAATCAGCTTTAGAGAAACAAAGGAACATTTTACTTACTATAAGATGCCATGGGATATTGATGAAGTCATAACCATGGCATCATTGCTTCTCTGGTGGGCATTTCTTTATCCTTTACTTTAATTCAAATATGATGAAAATTTACTTTATACAATCAAGCTTCAGGTGTACTCTTAAAATAATTTCCATTATTTGTATATCATGGTTGTATCACACCATCCCTAGGAACAATATATGAAGTGTTTTGCCTTTTTATCTTTGTAAGAACCCCATGAGGAAGATTTGTTGACCCACTTTGAGAAATAAAGAGAACAGAGACAAGGTTTAGGTGCAACAGGAATACTTTATTTAAGTATACCTTATTTAAGCATTGGGATTGTGGCGCAGCTGGCTGAGTGTCAGCTGCATTAAGATCACTCTGACCAGAAGGTCATGAGTTCAAAGCCAGCCTGGGTCGGAGTGAGCTTCTGGCCAATTTTGTGTAGCTTGTTGTCGACCTTTGAACCCGAAAGACAGTTGCATCTGTCAAGTAGGAAAATTAGGTACCACCTTGTGTGGGGAGGCTAATTAACTAATTTATGAGGCCATAAAAAGATTCTAACAAAAAGCACTCCAGCAAAGCATACGGGGAATGCGGAAGTACTTCATCAGTGTTGCAGATGGACAATGAAAGCAACAGCTCCCCTGGTGGCCAGAAAAAGTTAAATAGCCTCTGTGTATGTCTATATATTTTGTATGTCTAATTGGCATTGAATGTTTGCCATATATGTGTACATTTTAATCCGCCCTGAGTCCCCTGTGGGGTGAGAAGGGCGGAGTATAAATGCTGTAAATAAATAAATAAATATTAACTTGGGAAATGAAAAGAGAAGCTCCACTCAATCATTGTACTCTCTTGACATTGGTAAGGATCACACTTTGCTAAATGTCCCTTCAGTAATAGAGGGGAAAAGGGAGTTTGCCCCATTCTCTTCACTGTCCTTCCAACCTTTTATAAGTGGTGATTTTTGCCTATTGAATCAGAGAACTCTTGTTCCTTTGCAAAAAAAAAAAACTTTGCAAGGTCTACTGTGCAATCCTGAAGGTTAGCAGCATTATGTCTTTCCTTCTTATGTAGATCCAAATGCTGCATAATATTGGAATCTGAAATAGACTTTAAATCACAAAACCCTTTCTAGTCTAGGGAAACTCTCTCCTAGCTGATACATAAACTTTACTGATACAGATGTGCCTGACACAGCAATAGCCATCATAGCGTCTCCTTATAAGAATCCACAATTCTGCTGATATCTGATCAATTTTTTTACTGTCTGTCCAGTGCTAGCTGCTTGAACTATTCCCTATGTTTCTGGGAAAGAACATCAGCAATGTCATTGTTCATCTTGACACATCGAACACAGTGAAAAGGATGTTGTACTTCCTGCAATGGAGTATAAATCCACCAAAGTTATTTATAATGATTTAGATGTCAGGGAGTTGCCACCTTTCTCCATGACTTGGTTATTGCACCAAGGTAGATGTCCAAATTACTTGAAACATAGTCCTAAATGTATAAATCTGGAAGAGTAATGTCCATCCGCCAAAATGGCAACTTGCCTAAGAAATTGCTGCCATATTCACAGATTGGCCCTGATTGTTAATTTAATTTGGAACCTGTGGTGGGGCTACATTCCCACTTCCACAACTATGCTTTTTCCCATCTTAGGGAAAATGTTATGACTATTACCACCAGTTGAGGGCATTGGTGGTTGGGGGTCACCATAACACGAGGAAGCGTATTAAGGGGTCGTGGCATTAGTAAGGTTGAGAATCACTGCCATAGAGGAAGAAGCAGTCCAGAAATACTGGGAAATTCTGAGGAATCAAGTAGTTGTTGGTTATGCCCAGAGAGCTCCACACAAATCTGTTTCGATACAAAAAGGTAAAGGCAGTTGTATCTGACAGCAACAGAGCTTTCTGGAAATGGATATAAGCCATTCCATATTGTGCCTCTAACTTTCAGTGCTGATGTTTAGTAATCACTATTACTAATGGAAGCTCACATATTCCATGTGGGTTGATGCAGATTAAAGTGGATTCATGTGGATATTCAGTCTCAGACAGACCCCCATGTTCAAGAAGATAGCAAACAGAAAGAGGAGTCTTGTGCATTTGGTGAGTGCCACCTTGTTGTACAATTTCCTAAAGCACGTAAGTTATCTTTATGATACTATATGTCATACTGTGTCATATTTGTATCTTACATGTCAACACAAATATATGTTTTTAACAGTTGGCATTGCAGATACACAGAGCAACTACTGTCTTAAAATTGGCCAAAATGCTGTCATGTAACTAAGGTACAATTTTATCTCTTGGACTTCGATGAAATAGGAACTGATGCTGTGATTTTGTTGGCAGGCATTTTTTTATATGGCTTCAGGTACGTGCTCATCCATCAAACCCTTTATCCCTTTGTCATCTTTATTGCTTGCTCAGTCTCTGCACTCCAATATCTTCATTTCCTTTTTCATTTATTTATATCTTTTTTGGCATTTAGTGTGCTAAGGAAATAATGCTGCTTGTGCTGATAGCTTAGATGTGATGATCATGTTTCTACCTGTAGATTTGAGTTTGAGAAATGGTCCCTTTCCTATTTCTTCAATCATGCAGCTGCTCTTGGGGGCTTTGCTTTTATCCCCAGCCTGGGTTGCTGAAGTCCTTCTTATCCCATTGAAGTCAGCAACCAAATCCCCACTGATTTCAATGGACAAGGATTGCATTTTGACCTCACTATTTGAGTCTCGTCTATTTTTTTCTTTTTAAACTTTCTTCTTCACTTAAAAGGGGCCATTTTCCTCACTCTTTATATTTTTAATCTTATCCAAAATTGTACATGTTCTATTTCCTGCATTATGCATGAGAGAATATATTAACATCTTGCATTTACTATGCAGACCTTTTTAAAAAAAATACCTTCAGTGGTACATTATGAGCATTCAATACTCGTACATTGTAGGTTTCTACAGTTTCTATATATCTATTCTTTTTCTTCCATCTGTTTTTATGCTCATCCTTGAGCAGGATCATATGTCCTAGTAGCTTAAGACCTTTTTTTGAAATGCCAGAAATATGTATGAGTTTTATTTCGGGGAGTGAAAATTGCGTTTTTGTAATATATGGAAAAAAATATCCAGAATAAAGGAGTACATTTCAAAACCTTTATTGAGCATCCATGTTTGAGAGAAGAAACAGTGACTAGTTGTTAAGCTTTGTGTTAAGTCTTTTACTTGTTGGGAGAAAAAGAAATAAATAACTAGGGCCATTCAGAATGCAATTCAGATGGTTTCTGCTGACTACAAGCATGTTGGTTTAGCCTCTGTCCTAATTTCGAAACCTTTTGTCGCTATCAGTCTTTTGTCGCTATCAGTTCAAGCTTCTTTCAGAGCTGTCTGTATCTTCTTTGTTAGTCCATTAAATGTGGAGGAAAAGAGGGAGAGGCTTGCAAAGATAATGCAATGTGAGCTAGCTTACTTTTGGCTCTGGTCAATTCTGTGATGATAGCAAAACCTTGATAGCAATTAAATCCATTCACAAGAAAATCTTGGATATTGAAAATTTCTATGAATGAAGAAAAAGTGGGTAACTTCTCAGTTCAATACACATTCCACCTTTGGATTTAGTCTCACACACTGGCAGTATACAGTTCCCAATTTGTTATGCTTTATGTCCAAGCCGACTTCCAAAACACACTTAAAAATATAGCCATCCATATAGACTAAGAGAGTTTTGCAGTGTTGTTGAATGGAATGCTGAACAATAATGTGTCCAATCCCAGCCACAGTTTGCCAACCAAATACAATCTACTCTGTGAAGTCCTGTTTCAACTTGTCACTACACTGTCATTCATTGGCAGGAGGGGGTTGGACTCATCATCCTTCAAAACTCCATCCTTTGGTATGAATGTCTGAATTTTAAGGTTCTGTCTGAATATTAAGGTTTATTCTCTGAAATAATCAGAGAATGAAATGGATTAAAACCTCAGGCTTCCAGACAGTGAAAACATGGTTTGATGTGGCAATGTTTCAGAAACCAAAAGGTCTTATATCATATATACACAAAAGTTTACTGACTTGGCACACGGAAGAGGAAATAGTACAAGATTCTATGCTTAGATGGGCCCAAATTGTAGGCCAAGAGATAAAAATGTCCCAGTGGGAAAAGACATGGAAGAGAAGAATGAAATACACTGCATGTCAAAACCTAAAGGAAAATGTTTATAAAATGCACCTGAGATGGTCTCTCTCTCCAGAGAGACTAGCTGAGACGTACAATTGTTCCAACAAATGTTGGAAATGTGGGAAAGAAAAAGGTACATTCTACCACACATGGTGGACTTGCAGCAAAGTAAAAAATTACTGGAAACAGATCCATGTATATCTTGAAAAAATGTTAAACACAAATTTCAAAATGACACCTCAAATGTACATTTTGAATATGCCCGAGGAAGAATTAGAAAGAAAATTTGGAAAAATTTTGTTTTACACAACAGTGGCAGCTAGAATAGTATATGCTAGATATTGGAAAACCCCAGATATACCTCCTTTAGAACAATGGGAAAAATATATTATAGATATGTTGATAATGGACAAAATAACTGTATTATTAAGAGGAGAAATATTAGACAACTTCATTAATGAATGGCAACCTTAACATTCAACACCTTAATGTTTACATTTACATTCAACACCTTAATGTAAAGTTAAATTAAAAATGTATATAGAGGATCCTATAAGACTGTAGACAAGGAAGAAGTGGATGTAAAGTAAGAACCTATGATATCTTTTTATGTATTATTTGGATAGTAGACTGTGACCCCTTAATAGAAATATATTATCAGATAAATGATTATAGAACATTAATAGATAGAAAGTACTGCACTGTGTGCAACAAACACTTGCAAATGTATGTTTACTTAAATAAAATAAAAATAATTATAAAAAAATCAGAGCAAAAAAAAAGCTCCACCTATTTCAAAAGACCCTTGCTATTAATGAGAAGTGACACTGGAATTACATTCATAAATTTATGACGATGCTTTATATTACATCTCCACAGCGTGTTCCCTTTCTAGTGAGGTTTGTTTGCTGAAGCAATTCCTGGTAACAGTTCATTCACTCTGGCTTCTTCTGCTGCTTATAGCTATTGTATTCTGCTTGCTTTTTGACCTAGCTACTTAGTTATTCTGTCTGTTTGCTTTCTTATCTGCTGTGGTATACTTGGTAACACAGAGATCTCTTGGCTCTTGCTTCTCTTTTTTAGTTCAAATACATGCAGAAAATTTTACTTTCATAATTCATTTCAAAAATTTACCTATGAATAATCCAAGTGGTAGGTGAGGATAGTAATAGCCAGAGTTTCCTGTACCTGTTTTGTGGTTCTATGTGAGGAATATTGTGGTTGTGGCTGTGTCTTTCTTTCCGGCATTCTAGTATTATGGGTTTTGCATTCGTTTTCTCCATGAGCACCATTACAGTTAGGTAATTCCAGTTATTGGAAGGGAGAACAACTATGGATGTTCCATGGACTTGTCCCATTATGGATGAGCCATAGCATCTTGGTTTTCCAAGTCCATAAGAAGCTCTAGTTGAGCTTCAGGAAGCCTCAAAATAGCTATTAGGTGGAGAATAAATATTCCCAGAGGTACCTGGAGGTACTATTTTCAATTCTGATGTTTTTTTCTTTCTTTTTCTGTTGGAGTACCTAAAACACTCCCGCAGAGACCACCATTTCTGCCCCATATCATCTCAGCTAACCCAGTTTGCCATTTTCATTCACCATAGATTAGCTCTCATTTCTATCATATCAATAATCTATGTTTTGATTCCAGGAAATTAGATCAGTGAGGGGCCACCACCGAGAAGGCCCTGCTCCTCGTCCCCGCCAATCTTACTTGTGATAGAGGCGGGGTCGAGAGCAGGGCCTCCCCAGAAGATCTTAGACTCCGAGGTGGGACGTAGAGGGAGATCCGTTCGGACAAATACACTGGGCCGGAACCGTATAGGGTTTTGTAGGTCAAAACCAGCACTTTGACTTGTGCTCGGAATTGGATCGGCAGCCAGTGGAGCTGACGCAACAGGGGGGTGGTGTGCTCCCTGTACGCCGCTCCGGTGAGCAATCTGGCTGCTTCTCGCTGGACTAGTTGAAGTTTCCGAACAGTCTTCAAAGGCAACCCCACGTAGAGTGCGTTGCAGTAATCTAATTAGGATGTAACAAGAGCGTGGACCACCGTGGCCAGATCCGACTTCCCAAGGTACGGGCGCAGCTCGTAGTGGTGCGCCCTCATAGTGGTCCCCATTGAGCATGCTGTTTTGGAGTTTCTTATCTACCTTGAGATCTTTCCCTAAAGTATTTTATATTCTTATGCCTAGTAATTCTCCATCTTGTGCAAAAATTGTGCCATTTTGACTGCCTAATGATTACCATTCAAAGTTATGCATTTGTTATTGGTATAGTATAGACCATTATTTAATGTGTTCTACCAGAAGTGTACTGATCTGTGCTGCAGTAGGCCTTTCTAATATAACCATCAATAGAGAGAATATATTTGGGTGTGTTCATGCTAATACGTTTCTCTCACCTTATGATATCTAATGGTTCATAATACATTATTGAACCAGAAACAGAAAAACCACATTAAACTTTACCTATGCTCATATTTTAAAACCTTAGGATCAATTCTCTGATAATATTCTTAATGTTAGTGTTGATTAAGTAGTTCTATAAATTGTGAGGAACATCTGTCATATTTTGGTGACAGTAAACGTGCAGTTGAAGTTAAGAGGGAGTTTTTTTTCTTCTGTTTCCAAGGCAACATTATCAGCTAGTGGAGAAAATATATCCTTTGGGAATAGGTTTTTTCCTTTACATCTCTGCTTCTCATGTTTTCTTTCCTTCATTTAAAAATACTATTGCTTGGTAAAATATATATTCTAGATTCTTTTGCTCTGTGATTTAAGCTTTCTGTGATTTACGCCACAGACTGGGGACTACTAGAAAATAACTGCAGTGAGCCAGCACTTTTTCTAACAGAAAATACAGGATGAGTCCAAAACCTTCTTAATCTGGACAAAACAAATTAGGAACTATTGAGGAACAGAAATTATCTAAGTTTGATTTTTTCAGTTTATCTCTTCTTTTTTTTTCAAATGTATGCAAGTTTCATTCCGTTTCTGCAATATTTTGCATTTTGACATAATCTTCAAGAAAATTCAAATGCATTTTGAACAATTTTCTTCTACTGTACATATTCTGGGAAACAATTTTTTTCCTAATATCATTTTTACTAATTTTCACATATCTGTGCCATATTAGTGTTGTGACATATTGCTATCTCACCACCATAATAAGAGAACAGACAACAGTGTGGATTGAAATATGGCCAACTTTTATTTAAAACATTACCTGAATTAACTTTATGTATCTTGCAACATATAACTAAAGAGGGCATGAACCTGGTGTGTATTTAAGCTGACATAGTGGTCCTCCATGACCTACCCCTTGACCAAGTTGGGCAAAACACATGGGTCTCAGGTTAAAGTAAAAATTAATGTCTCCAGAGCGACTGGAGAGGAGGGATAAATTGGGAGGGATAGCCAATACTCCAGAGGACAGGAGCCAGATTCAAAATGATCTTGACAGATTAGAGAGATGGGCCAAAACTAACAAAATGAAGTTCAACAGTGACAAATGCAAGATACTCCACTTTGGCAGGAAAAACAAAATGCAAAGATACAGAATGGGGGATGCCTGGCTCGAGAGCAGTACGTGTGAAAAAGATCTTGGAGTCCTCGTGGACAACAAGTTAAACATGAGCCAACAATGTGATGTGGTGGCAAAAAAAGCCAATGGGATTTTGGCCTGCATCAATAGGAGCATAGTGTCTAGATCTAGGGAAGTCATGCTACCCCTCTATTCTGCCTTGGTTAGACCACACCTGGAATATTGTGTCTAATTCTGGGCACCACAATTCAAGAGAGATATTGACAAGCTGGAATGTGTCCAGAGGAGGGCGACTAAAATGATCAAGGGTCTGGAGAACAAGCCCTATGAGGAGCGGCTTAAGGAGCTGGGCATGTTTAGCCTGAAGAAGAGAAGGCTGAGAGGAGACATGATAGCCATGTATAAATATGTGAGAAGAAGCCACAGGGAGGAGGGAGCAAGCTTGTTTTCTGCTTCCCTGGAGACTAGGACGCGGAACAATGGCTTCAAACTACAAGAGAGGAGATTCCATCTGAACATGAGGAAGAACTTCCTGACTGTGAGAGCCATTGAGCAGTGGAACTCTTTGCCCCAGAGTGTGGTGGAGGCTCCTTCTTTGGAAGCTTTTAAACAGAGGCTGGAGGCCATGATTTGAATGCAATATTCCTGCTTCTTGGCAGGGGGTTGGACTGGATGGCCCATGAGGTCTCTTCTAACTCTTTGATTCTATGATTCTATGACTGCTCAGGAAAATGTCCAAAGAATTCTGCCCCAAGTCTGGAGGATTTTACAGAGCCAGAACTCTCCCTGTTTCAAGGCCATTTCCGTTTGCCCTCACCCGGTTACATAAACACAGATGAGCATTTCTGTTCCTGGCCCACAGCACAAAGAGGTGCCTTAGGTGTACACCAAATATAAACCTATGGCTGCTTTCTGCAGGGTGGCCTATTTACTACCCCCAACTCCCAATTTGCCCTTGCAAACAGTATAGGGTAGGCAAAAAAAGCCCCCTAGACAATATGGGGGGGGGATTCCTACCTTGACCCAATAGGCAAACAATATATTATACTGTTAATGGGCAGGAGGGTGAGTGAATAAAAAACTCAAAGTGAACTAGGAGGCATGAGCTGCTTATTAAGGCAGCCCTGTCCCCTTGGAAATAGTTCTAATTGAACTATTTCCAACAAGGTTGGTCTTCCCTCAGTGAGGGTGGCAAAAAGCTTTCCCATGCCAGCTGTGCCGGCTTGGGGATCAAATTAATAGTGGCATCATTGTTAGTAATACTTCTGTGAATGCTTTTCCCCTTTTTATTTATTAAGTTTTATTCAAAGAAAAAAAGTCATAACACAAAGTTACATAATAAAAAGTCATAATACAAAGAAACAAGTTAGACTGAACACAAAAACCAAACATTTTTCTGAATATATATAAATACTAAGGTATAACAATTAACAAAATTATTATACCAAACCAATACACAAGGGCGGCTCAACCCATTACGCAAAGTAAGCATTTGCAGTATAGTTGGTTTTGCCCAGGGGCGCTCTTGAGGCGCTCTTGGGAGAAAATAGATCTTGACATATGCGAGTTGAGTAACATATTGCTAGCCAACAGAGGTGGCCCTAGGTAATTTTCAACGGTAAGCAAACAGTATTTTGCCCCACCCACCCACCCAACCAATCACTGATATGTATTTTTTGTTCGTCATGGGAGTTCTGTGTGCCACATTTGGTTCAATTCCATCATTGGTGGAGTTCAGAATGCTCTTTGATTGTAGGTGAACTATACATCCCAGTAACTACAACTTGCATATGTCAAGGTCTATTTTCCCCCAAGAGCGCCTCAAGAGCGCCCCTGGGCAAAATCAACTATACTGCAAATGCTTACTTTGTGTAATGGTTGAGCCGCCCCTGCTAGCTAATCATAGATCTCCAAACACTCCCTAATTCATTAAAAATGCTGCACTCACAGAACCCAGATGGTGTTGTAATTGGAATGCTGATGTCAACTTTTGTGGAGAAGGGGCTGCCCAGGTAGAGGAAATGGTCAACATTTTCTAGCCTTACACAATTAGGCTTTATTTTTTAGCATTGCAGAGGGATTTTTTAATACCTGTTGATAGAGCACTTTGGTTTTCTTGATGTTCAGTGACAGGCCAACCTTTTGTATGCTTCTGCAAAAGTGTTTAAAGTGGCTTGGAGGTCTTTTTCTGAATGTGCACAGACTACATTATCATCAGCATATTGGAGTTCTATAACAGAAGTTGTAACTTTACTTTTGGCTTTCAGTCTACTGAGGTTAAAGAGGTTGCCATCTGTCAAATAGGTGATTCCAACACTGGTAGGAAACTTCCTGTTAACAAGGTGTAGACACATAGTGATGAAGATGAAAATAAGGCTGGGGCTATAATGCATCCCTGTTAGACATCAGATTCCACCTTAAATGGGTAATTTTAGAAGCCATTGGTGTCCAAGATTGTTATCATGTCATCATAGATGAGCTGCATGATATTCACAATTATTATTTGAAACATAACAAGATTAGTACACAGCAAACAAGATCACTATGCTGACTATTGTACTGGATTACATGACATTATTATTATTATTATTATTATTATTATTATTATTTCTCCCGAAGGGGACTCAAAGTGGCTTAACATAAAAACATTAGTACACTATTTAAAATATACAAATATTTAAACAGAATTAAATACCATTCAGACATAATCAATGCATATTCAAGTTAAAATGACAGCACATCCTGAATTGATCTTAAAAATTATCAGGGTATCCAATTTTCAGGAAGATGGCCAGAGAGCACATTCACGAGATTAACTGTGTTGAAGGCCTTTGCAAGGTCAATGAATACCATGTACAGAGGTTGATTTTGTTCCCTGCATTTTTCTTAGAGCTGGTGTGCAGTGACAATCATATCCACACTTCCTCTGAAGGGGTGGAAGTAATTCTTGGATTCAGAGAGGATGTCTTCTGAAATAGATAGAAGGCAGTTAGCAAGGATTCTTACAAGGATTTTGCGGTGGAGGTTAAAAGAGAAATATCTCAATAGTTTTGACATAGTAGACTTTCCTTGCATGGTGACACAGACGTATCTATAAATAAATATTGATTTGTGAAAAGGGGCTTTATTTGGGTACATATATGGAATTGTAATTTTTTGTATTTTCTGTAACTATAATGCACATTCCGCAATAAGCTAAGAGTTGTGGCTTTTATTTACTATGTGTTAAGCACTCTACTATCACTTCAAGGCAAATGAGTTGAAAAGGAAATTTTCCCTCTCTTCAAAGACCATTACAACCAACAGAAATACTTGTTATCTTTTGTCTGGAACTTGCTTCTAGTGGAGTTTATTTCTAGCTTATCCTACAGAATACAGGGTCTACTATTATTTTAGTTTATTGAATGACACAGCTTGTTTGATCCTGTATTCTAAAAATCAGGCATTTATTGCTACTGGAGGGAAAGGATTTTTCATTCAGAAATGTGTTTGTCTTTCTCTGCCCGTGCCTTGCACGCTTCAAACCCTAATTGCTCCCCCCAGCTCATACATTAAAATTAAATTGTATAAATAATTAAAAGCTGAAAAGGGCTTCTATTTATTCTCGTAGTTCAAAGCCAAAAGATCCCTGTGTGGTAAAGGGTTTTGCCGCTTGCTGTTACTGTCTCTCTGCTGAGGAAGTGCAACTATCAATGAGTAAAATAGGGATCTAATTTCCCAAAGAAAATAAAAACTGGAGAGAATGTCAATAAATAATGTGTTAAATTAGAGAAGAACAAATTAATGTGGTCTGATTACAAAAACCAGTTTAAGATTTTCAAAATGAGACTTGTTAGAATCACAGTCACCTTAAAGGTCCAGACTCAAAAGTGGCTTCAAAGCAGAGTTTATTAAAACAAAAGAAAAAGGATGCAGAGGTATTTAAATGCAGTGCCACTGGTCAAAACTCAAGAAACAACCAGACCTGGTCCAAAAAGGTTAACAGAAATATAATCCAGATTAATTGGATGCAAAAGGAGCGAATCAAACAAAGTGCTCTGAGGCAAAACCAAAAGGCACAGTACACAAATGGTTAACCAAAAGGAGGGGCCACAGGAAGAGAAGCATCGTCAGCCGAAGTCCAGGGTTGAAGCGGGAGAAATCTGAAACAGCGCTGCTCCAGTGTCCGCAGAGGCAGTGTCTTTAGCCAAACCGGTCCAGGAAGGGAGAAGTCCACATTCATGAGAAGCCAATCCGGGTCAATAACACGCAAACAATCCAACACTGAACATGAAACAGGCAGCAGCAAGTCTACAAGAATCTTTTCCAATACACAGCACCTAACACACAAACGCTCACCAACACCTTGCCTTCTGCAAGGACCCATCTCCCCTGAACCCACTTTTATTTACAAATCATCATCAGAAGATGAACTGACCACCACCCCATCATTATCCCCCGCAGCTGCTCCCAGCTCTTCATGTGAATTCCCTTATCTTTCCCTCCAAGTCCTCCATCTCCTGTCAAGACTTAGGTCCCTCCAAGACTTCGTTGGATCCCCTGATTGTCAGTCTTCACCCCCAGAGAACCCCATAAAGGTATCACTAGTTATTGGCTCCTCACAAATAGCTTGCACTTCTCTTATCTTAGTCCAATCTATGGTGTCTTCTTCTCCTCCTTCACTCATTGACCCATCATCCCCAGAGAATCCCTCAAACAACTCTTCATCTGTAGGTGCTGTAAATATGTCCTGGATCCTCTTTCTCTGTTGCTCATCATCAGAATCCTGCTTCTGAGTAACCCTTTTCCCCCTTCTGGCACACATACTACTGGACCCATCATCCCCAAAGAATCCCTCAAACGACTCCTCATCTGTAGGTGCTGTAAATATATCCTGGATCCTCCTCTGCTGCTCATCATCAGATGCCTGCTCCCGAGGAACCCTTTCCCCCCCCCTCTGGCACCCATACTACTGTTTGTAACATTACTCACAGGTTCTACTACAACAAGACTAGTTTACAGGAAGCCTTACAGAACAGGGAATTTTTGGTCTTTCAAATCACTGGCATTTCTGATGTTGCCATCATAATCTTACTACTGGAAGTACAGATGGAAGCTTTTGAGAATTGAGGGTTATAAAGATCTGTAAGGTCTTTCGTTCTCTATCACTGCTTTTGAGATGCATTTAAAAATCATTGGGTAAACACTGGTTGATGTTTATGTATGTTTACAGGGCATCCCTACATTATTTGTTGAAAGATTTAAGCTACAAGCTTTGGTGGCTAGGTATGCTTTTCTGGACTCTCTTCCATAAACATGAAGATTGAAAACATGTTCAGAAGCCTGTAAAAATGAAAATAAGATTTGTATTATGTTGAAAAGACAAAAAAGGCTGGTGACAGTTTACCCTTTCTGGGGAGTCATCACAAATCAAACCCTCTCTACCTGACAGTTCTTTTTTGAAGAGCAGTCTAGTCCAGCTCCAGTTTCAAAGATACAAATACCAATTTGCCTATCCAAATAGTGAAAGAGAGGTATAATTGAGATAGGTGAGAATCTTGTTTTTTCTGACACGAATGTAAATGTAAATTCTGATATGACCAAAGGGCTAATTTATTAATTATTATTATTATTATGTAAATTCTTTCAAATTCAAAATGGAAAGAAATTCGGGGTGAAAACTGAAAATATTGGAGAAAATGAATTTGAGAGCTGTATATGAGAATTTGAGAGTTGCCTATGACTTTGATACCCGAACTCTTAAAATTCTATTTTCTTAGAATGTTTTTTTTTCTGAAAACCTCTTCATCATTAAGATCTCTGTGGCAGGCATGTTCAATTTGATACTCTCCACAATAGAAATAGTTATATTTGTTGAATTTGATGAGTGCAGGTAGACATTTCCCCCATTTCATTTCATTATTAATCCTCATACAGATGGTTTAATGATTTTTTTAAAATAGCTTGTACTGAATCACGTCTGTATTCTTTTTCTTTCTTAAAGGACAAAACCTAATGAGAAGAATCCAGGACTAATGAGAATCTTTACATTTTGGGATTTATTCTCTGGGGGGAAAATGCACACTATTCTTTTGTACAGAAACAGCATTGTCTGTTTATAATAAATTTGAAACACCCAGTATAATATTTCTACACACAAATATCATATTCTTCATAGATAAAGCTGTTTCATGAATAGGAAAATACTCCAATTGCGGATCTATTCCTCACAAAATGTGTATGTGATTGAGTTACAAAAAAATCCAGTAGTTTCTGCACAAAAAAGAATTTTGCTTAGAAAATAATATGTATGCGTAGAAATATTTGCTACACAAAATATGCTGTTGTGGGGGCCAATAAAATACCTGCACATTAGGCCTGGGTAACAACGGAAAAAATTGTTTCTAAACTCGTTTCGTTTTTAGGGGTCCATCGCGTTTCATTTTTTAAAAGAATTCCGAAATTTTCCTTTTAAAAATTTCGAAATTTACGAAATTTCGTATAATTACGAATCGATTCGTTAATGGCGGACGCGATTGCGCAATATGCTAAAAAAAACCTCCAAATGGGACAGGAGGAACTTCTGAAGCTTCCCTCTCCCTCTGTTGTTGACTGTTGGTGTGATAAAACAAACAACAACTATGAAACTTGCACCAGACATGCGAAAATAATTACGAAATAATTACGAAATAATTACGAAATAATTACGAAATAAATTGAAAAAATTGTTTCGAATCTAATTTACTCCTCACACTATTCCTGCATGGCTCAATATTAGATCGTAAGCTAATTTAAATACGAATTAATAACGAATTACGAAATTAACGAACGAAACCGCCCAACCCTACTGCACATTATACGCAGAATAAATCCTAGATTGCAAATTGATTTGAAAACTGTGTAGTTTTTCAAAGGCTTCCTTTCAAAAGAAAGAAAATTGGCTGGGATTACTTGTTGATTCTTTCAAGAAGAAAACTGGTGAAGAATTATACCCTTACTGGAAAGTGCTGTTGTCATAGAAAGGACAGTAAAGAACTGTTGCTTCAGCAGATGACCAGATACAAATGTCACAATTTCTGGTTTCAGACTGATAATGGCAATCATTATCTGAAAGGCTGTCTATGTAGTTTGTACATTCTGTTTTCTGAAGGCACACAAACCAAGCTTTGCCAAAAGGAATGGTTCCACTCCTATTAGTTCGGCAGGCATTTACAGCATCACAGCAGTTAGTAGATTTACCACTGCTTTCTTGAAAAAGGCTCCTGCATTGGTTGCCATTGATCCCACATCAAAGCATCATCCTTTTATCCCTGCCCAGAAGGAGTGATAGATGTGTGGTGCTCCCTGTGGTTGTCTCCCGCATGGCACTGCTTCTCAGGTTACATCTTTTTAATTCCAAGCTGCTGAGTTTTGTTCACATGTGATAGTTTTACCCTGCAGCAAGTGCTAGTACTCTACATGCTCCTGACAGGGGCATACTAGTGGCCCTTAACTCACTCCCTTTTTTGCTTCCAGCTTGAGGAAAATGCAGCTTCCCCTTACTAGGGTGCTGAATAAATTAGTTTTGTTAGAAGAGGGGGAAATGGCTATTTATGACTGAATTCTCACTGTTAGATTTTCTATTCTGTGCTTCTGTTAGGGCAAAATTGTATTTGTTGAGAAAACTTGTACCTAGCAAAAAATAATATCACAACATACACATTTATCCACATCAGTCAGTGTGACAGGCAGGGTTGTGGAGTGCAATACAGAACCTTATGACAATCAGCATCAGGTATGTGATAGCAGCATTCAACATTTGGAAAAATAATTGTCTTTATTAAAATGCATGCTTTAAAAAACTCAAACAAGACATTCAAATATGGATCATTCCACACTTTGTCCCCACAACTGTGATAATCATCATTTGCCCAAATTTGTAACTCCCTGACTCAGAATGCAGACGACGTTTATACTCTTGTTCAAGGAAGGTTCAGTGTGAAAGTAGAAACCTACTCTTATTACTTTACATGGAATAATTTATTTCAGTTTAAGATGTAATTCTTCACTGATTTCATTCTTAAAGGAACCAAGTCATAGAATCATAGAATCAAAGAGTTGGAAGAGACCTCGTGGGCCATCCAGTCCAACCCCCTGCCAAGGGAGCAATCTTTTGTTGAGAGGTGATTAGATGTCCTTGATTGTTTCCTTTCTGTTGTTTTGCTGTTGTAATTTTAGAGTTTTTTAAATACTGGTAGCCAGATTTTGTTCATTTTCATGGTCTCTCCTTTCTGTTGAAATTGTCCACATGCTTGTGGATTTCAATGGCTTCTCCGTGTAGTCTGACATGGTGGTTGTTGGTGTGGTCCAGCATTTCTGTGTTCTCAAATAATATGCTGTGTCCAGGTTGGTTCATCAGGTGCTCTGCTATGGCTGACTTCTCTGGTTGAAGTAGTCTGCAGTGCCTTTCATGTTCCTTGATTCGTGTTTGGGCACTGTGTTTGGTGGTCCCTATGTGTAGACTTGTCCACAGCTGCATGGTATACGGTAGACTCCTGCAGAAGTGAGAGGATCCCTCCTGTCCTTTGCTGAAGAACTTAGCATTTGTTGGATTTTCTTGGTAGAATCATAGAGTTGGAAGAGACCTCATAGGCCATCCAGTCCAACCCCCTGCCAAGAAGCAGGAATATTGCATTCAAATCACCCCTGACAGATGGCCATCCAGCCTCTGTTTAAAAGCTTCCAAAGAAGGAGCCTCCACCACCCTCCGGGGCAGAGAGTTCCACTGCTGAACGGCTCTCACAGTCAGGAAGTTCTTCCTAATGTTCAGATGGAATCTCCTTTCTTGTAGTTTGAAGCCATTGTTCCGTGTCCTAGTCTCCAAGGAAGCAGAAAACAAGCTTGCTCCCTCCTCCCTGTGGCTTCCTCTCACATATTTATACATGGCTACCATATCTCCTCTCAGCCTTCTCTTCTTCAGGCTAAACATGCCCAGCTCCTTAAGCTGCTCCTCATAGGGCTTGTTCTCCAGACCCTTGATCATTTTAGTCGCCCTCCTCTGGACACATTCCAGCTTGTCAATATCTCCCTTCAACTGTGGTGCCCAGAATTGGACACAGTATTCCAGGTGTCGTCTAACCAAGGCAGAATAGAGGGGTAGCATTACTTCCCTAGATCTAGACACTATGCTCCTATTGATGCAGACCAAAATCCCATTGGCTTTTTTTGCCGCCACATCACATTGTTGGCTCATGTGGACTCCAAGATCTTTTTCACACGTACTGCTCTCGAGCCAGGCGTCCCCCATTCTGTATCTTTGCCTTTTGTCTTTTCTGCCTAAGTGGAGTATCTTGCATTTGTCACTGTTGAACTTCATTTTGTTAGTTTTGGCCCATCTCTCTAATCAGTCAAGATTGTTTTGAATCCTGCTCCTGTCCTCTGGAGTATTGGCTATCCCTCCCAATTTGGTGTCATCTGCAAACTTGATGATCATGCCTTCTAACCCTTCATCTAAGTCATTAATAAAGATGTTGAACAGGACTGGGCCCAGGGCAGCACTCCGCTCGTCACTTCTTTCCAGGATGAAGAGGAAGCATTATTATTATTATTATTATTATTATTATTATTATTATTATTTACAGCTTTTATATTTTAGAAGCATTGGTGAGCACCCTCTGGGTTCGTCCATTTAACCAATTTCAGATCCACCTAACTGTAGTTTTACCTAGCCCACATTGGACTAGTTTGTTTACCAAAAGGTCATGGGGGACCTTGTCGAAGGCCTTACTGAAATCCAGGCACGCTACATCCACAGCATTCCCTGCATCTACCCAGCTTGTAACTCTATTGAAAAAAGAGATCAGATTAGTCTGGCATGACTTGTTTTTGATAAATCCATGTTGACTATTAGCGATGACCGCATTTGTTTCTAAGTGTTTGCAGACCACTTCCTTAACAATCTTTTCCAGAATCTTGCCTGAGGTATAAGTAACTGCAATAAATAAATAAATAAATAAATCTCTTATTTATTATCTCAATATGAGAACCAAATCAACTATTAGATACATTGAGATCTCCTTCTGAATAACTATGATGAGGCTGCTTTATTATTGTCACTTGTCTAAAGTTAATTGGCAGAAAGTCCGCCAATCCCTTCTCTGAATTAGTAAATCCTTCCTGTCTTACCACTCTCACCTAAAAGTGTTCAAGAGTGGAGCAGAAACCATATCCTGATATATCCTAGGATTTTTCAGATGTGGAAACTTGGTTTCTAACTCGGTTTTGACTTATGGCAACTTTATGAATGACAGACCTCCAAGGCACCTTACCATCAACAACTTTGCTTGGATTTGCAAATTCAGGACCAGGATTTCTTTAATTGGGACTATCAATCTGGAGTGTGGTTTTCCTCGTTTCCTACCGCTGTCTACATTACCAAGCATCATTGTCTTTACTAAAGAGCCATGTCTTCTTGTGATATGGCCAAAGTACGATAGTCTCAGTTTAGTCATCTTGGCATCCAGAGAGAGTTCAGACATAATTTGCTCCAGGGTCCATTTATCTGACTCCAATTTCCTTTTCCAGACTCAGCATGAACATATGGTATTTCTTGCTCCTTATAAGGTAAAAATATTTGTGGTAGAATTTGGAGCATCACTTTGCTTGCATGGGAAACTAATGCAATGGTCCTGTGGTTAGGACTGCAATCCCTGATATCTCAATTCTTAGGGAGTGGAATAAATATCAAACATTTCCAATCTGTGAGTTATTATTTTGTTTTTCATATTTGCTGGCAGATTTTAGTTAGAACTAGAGTAGAATCTGTCTCTATAGCTTGAAGCAGGTCTATTGGTATGTCATCTGTTTCTGGTGATTTATTCCTCCCAAGTGCTTTTAGTGCAGCTTATGACTGTACTATGCTGGTAAAAGTATATACAGTAAACTCTCAGTTAACCACCACACATGGAGATTAGTAGATGCCAGATAAATGCAGTTGTTTGAGAGATACCATAAAAATAAGTCTAACTAATACTATACCCCTTACTATACCATACCATAAACTCTATATTAACTTAATATTAATATTGAAATACAGTAATTAAAAGCATATTAACACAAACTAACTTAACATAATGTAGTTTTATTGTTTTACTGTACTAGAAAAAACAGGTTTTTAAATTTAAAATATCATTTCTTCCATATTTTAGCAGGTCCTTGAGTTCTGGTTAACTGACGATCTACTGTAATTTGGCCTGTCAAATTAGTGAAAATGCTGGTTGCTTTTCATGCCCCCAAACCCACACCAACCTCTGCTGTGAAGGTCAGCATGAAACAGAGGGCTCTAAATGACTTGGAGGTGAAAGCAAAGGAAGATGAGGAATGGTGTCACTGCAGCATGCTTTTCTAATAATCTGTTAATGGATCTGTATTACATAAAGCCATTTTTAAAACTCCATCTGAAAAAAAAGGTATGAAATCTCCAGTCAATAAATAGAACTTTTAGACAGATTCTGTGTTTACAACAAGTCCTGAACAGCAGTGTATGTGTGTGTATATACTCATCCTCACCCCTAAGCTATAAATCCTAGAAAATATTACAGTAGAAAAACTAGTCTGACCTTTAACTATAGGATTGCAAATAGTAATCCTATAATAACTGTCCTTTTAGTTCCACTCTCAGTTTTCTACCCAGGCACAAGAAGGGAAATTATGGCCTTTAGCAGTCTTTTAAATTGAAGGGATATGGATGCTGAATGTTCATTCCCTGTTAGATATAACCACATTGTATTATTTATATCTTGCTGTCAGCCATCACAATAGATATGATCCTATGTGGGCATATTTGAACAGAAACCGTTGTGGATCTGAGTGCATATTAAATGTACAAAGAAAATAATAATAATGCTGCTATCATAAGTGTGTATACTAGGGACACCAATTAAATTGGGGACATTATTTTTCTACCATTATTCCAAGAAGAGGTGAATAAATGGTTTGATTTTGAACCCCCTCAGCTTCTAATTTTTCCTATCTTAAATTTAATGTGCCCCAAACTTTGATTTTTACAGATTTAAAATATAGTTAAATCCTAAATTTGTGGTTAACATGATTTGTAATTTTAAAAATGAATTTCTCTTTATATAAGCTGTACTGTATACAATATTACCCGTTTTCCTGGTTTATCCCCGAGAAAACAGGTAATATTGCATATAGCTTGGGGTGCTGATTCAGAAAATTGCATTGAATAGACTATATCAACTCTACAACCATGCAGCTTGGACAAGTCTGCATAGGGACCACCAAACGCAGCGCCCAGACACGAATCAAGGAACATGAAAGGCACTGCAGACTACTTCAACCAGAGAAGTCAGCCATAGCAGAGCACCTGATGAACCAACCTAGACACAGCATTTTATTTGAGAACACAGAAATGCTGGACCACACCAACAACCACCATGTCAGACTACACAGAGAAGCCATTGAAATCCACAAGCATGTGGACAATTTCAACAGAAAGGAAGAGACCATGAAAATGAACAAAATCTGGCTACCAGTATTAAAAAACTCTAAAATTACAACAGCAAAACAGCAGAGAGGAAACAACCAGGCACATCTTAACACCTCTCAACAAAAGATTTTCCCAGGCTCAGCCAGGCCTTCAAATGCTAATGAAGGTGATCAGTTGAAACATTCACACCTAGCTCCAGCAGAGAAGAGCTCTTTGCCCCACCCCAGCCATTCCTCAGATATATAAACCCATTGTCCTAATTCCAACAGACCTCATTACCTCTAAGGATGCTTGCCATAGATGCAGGCGAAACGTCAGGAGAAATGCCTCTAGAACATGGCCCTATAGCCCGAAAAAACCCACAAGAACCTATATCAACTCTAGTTTCTGATACAGAACATATGCCATCCAGTAATCGCTATCTACTCACCCACAGAAAACCGTATTTAATAATCTAGAGCTGATGTGGTAGTAGTCAGCCTATTCCCTCCTAACATCCCCGTTGCCTCACCATTATAGGAGGGTTTCATGAGACTAGTCGCTTTTATAGCCACATGGTTTCAAGGCAACGGTGTAGTAATGGTGAGGCCATGGACCACATTTTCATTCTTGGGGACCACTGGTGGTCCACAGACCATAGGTTGGGAACCACTGCTCTAGCATGACTCTATGGAACCCCGGGTGAAACTTATTCTTTTTAATAGGATCCACTATTACCTATTGTTTTCTGTTTCCACTGTTCAAAAACCTATTACTCACAGATAAAGAGATTTTATTGCAAAGTTTGGGCCTATATAGATATTTCTACCAGCATACAATAACAACAAATGTGTTTTCATTGCCTATCCAGGGAAACAGCTATTGTATGTATACCCAGTTTGTGGGCTTCCCATGAGCATCTACTTGGCCATGTAGGAAACATGCTGCTGGACCTGATAGGTTTTCAATCTGATCAAAACACCCCAAAATATTTTACATAGTAATGAGAATGTAAATAATGTTTTGAAGTTTTTCTTGTCCACAATGATAAATGCTGACCTGTATTGCCTTGATTAGAAAAGAAAATGATAACTACTGAATTTTTATTTATTTATTTATAACATTTGTATCCCGTCCTATTCTCAACCTCCAAAAAGGGTGGCTTCCAACAATATAAAAACACCAATAAAATACACAGTTACATAAAATGGTAATAAACATACATTTAAAAACAGTTCAGGTTTAAAATGTCCTCCAAATCAGTAAAAAAATGCAGTCTATAAAATCTCATCTACACCAATACAAATAGTCTATTCTGCAAACACTTGCTCCCACAAGCCAAATCTTAAGTGTCTTGCGAAAAGTCAGGAGGGAGGGGGCAGATCTAAGCTCTTTAGGGAGCGAGTTCCACAGCCGAGGGACAACCATGAAGAAGGCCCTGTCTCTTGTTCCCACCAAACACGACTGTGATGCTGGTGGGACTGAGAGCAGGGCCTCCCCAAATGATCTTAAAGTCCTTGATGGTTCATAGGAAGAGACACATTCAGACAAGTAAAATGGGCCAGAGCCGTTTAGGGCTTTATAGGGCAAAACCAGCACTTTGAATTGTGCTCGGAAGCTAATAGGCAGCTAGTGGAGCTCTTGTAAAAAGGGTGTTGTGTGCTCCCTGTACTCCGCTCCTGTAAGTAACCTGGCTGCTGAGTGTTGGACTAGCTGAAGCTTCTGGGCAGTCTTCAGAGGCAACTCCATGTAGAGTACGTTGCAGTAGTCTATTTGGGATGTAACAAGAGCGTGGACCACCGTGTTCAAGTCAGACCTCCCAAGATACGGGAGCAATTGGCACACAAGTTTTAATTGTGCAAAAACTCCCCTGGCTACCACTGAAATCTGGGGTTCCAGGCTCAACAATGAATCCAGGATCACTCCCAAGCTGTGCATCAAGCAAAGACTGTAACCCTATACCCTGTTCGGACTTACAACTAACCAGGAGGATCTCCTTCTTGTCTGGATTCAATTTTAATTTGTTCTCTCTCATCCGGTCCGTAACAGCTGCCAAGCACCTCCTTAGTAGCAGGTGGGAAGGAGTGACAGAGTTGGACATCATCTGCGTACAGATGGCACCAAACCCTGAAATCCAGGTGATCTCTCCCAACAGATTCATGTAGATGTTAAACTTCCAAGAATCTCTGGAGTTGCGAGGCCACCACACATTCCAGGACTTTGCCCAAATAGGGGAGATTGGAAACTGGCCGATAGTTGACGAATTTAGTGGGATCCAGTGATGGTTTTTTCAACAGCGGTTTTATTACAGCCCGTTTTAGGTTGGCTGGATGTTTGCCTTCCCGAAAGGAGGCATTAACCACCAACTTCACATACTTGCCAAACTCCCTCTGGCTTCTTTTACCAGCCAGAATGGGAAGGAGTCAAGGATACATGTGGTTGTTCTCACCTCTCCAAGAATCTTGTCCACATCCTTGAGCTTCACAAACTGAAACAAATCCATCAAAACTGGATAAGTCGGTGCTCAGGTTACATCTTCAGAGACTGCTGTTAACATAGTGTCAAAGCTGGAGTGGATCAAAGTGACTTTGTCCGCAAAGAACTGAGCAAATGCTTCACAGTGAGCTGCCAAGTTGTCAAGTGACCCATCTTGAGGGGCGGGGTTCAACAACCCTCTGACTACTCGGACAGCTCTGCTGGACAGTTCTTTGTGGATGGAATATTGGCCGCAAAGAAAGTTTTTTTGCAGCTTCTATTCTTGTTAGATAAAGGCATAGCCATGTTCAGTTTGACTCGCTAGGCTTTTTCCGCCATATGCATTCTAGTCTCCTCTTTGTTCACTTCATTGCTGCCAACTCCTCGGTAAACCAAGGAGATGGTTTAGCTCAGTTACTTAAGAGGCGACACTCCGGTGTAATCGTGTATATTGCCCTAGCCAACTCCCTGTTCCAGAGAGTGACTAAAACATCAACAGGATCACCTACCAAGGTGGCTGAAAATCCCCAAGAGCTGTCAGGAATCCATCAGGATACATAAGCCTCCTGGGGCGGAGCATCGTAATCGATCCTCCACCCCTGCAGAGGTTAAAGGGTACGGTGAGTCTAAACTGATTGTATTTTGGGACATTTTTGTAGAGAGTTTTCTTCGACATTTTCAGTTTGCCTTTGAAGAAAAGCCCTTATATTGGGTGCAAAATAAATTGTTTATTTTTGGAAAACATTCTTGCACAAACAGATAAAACTTTGAAAAAAAATCAAACCGTGAAAAGTTGTTGTCTTTGGAATTTCTTTCATTCTCCTATGCAAGAAGGGAGAAGCAGAATGAAGATTTGCATCTGTGTATATAACTGATATCTCACCACCATATAATAATGTGGGGAAAATTAATCTCTACCCACCACTGCGAACATTGTAGCCAAATCCAGAGAGATCAAAGAAGCCCAGGAGGGTGGTAGATGACACCATCATCCCCACTAAACAAAATGCCCAACCATGAGAGCCTGGCTCTCCTGCATCACTGATGTCAAAGTGTGTGTAGCACACAGAGAATTTGCATAATCACTTTTATGACTAATGCACTGATAAGTGGAGGTATATGGTACACCTCTTTTGGGTATAATAAACATGTAAGTAGAAAAAAGGAAACTGTCATCTCAATAGTGATATTTCCTCTCTTTTTTTCTTTGGAGGGTAGCATTTTTACCACACTTAGATTTTAATGAGAAAGGCACACCACATCTCTTTCTTCCTCCAAGAGGCAGTCCTTTATAACCTTGTTCTTTATGCAGGGGCAAGATTAACTCACATATATAAAATAAAACTATTGAGCTATTTTAATACTTTTCCTGTCATGCATTCAGGACCCTCTAAAGTTGTCACCAGCTACTGTTTCATTTAATTCTCCGGCCTTCAGGGTAATGTAAGAAAATTGAAGAGATTAGGAGCTCTCTCTTTCCTGTTCAATGCATTTGTGTTGCAGTAAATTGGTACCAACCTTCATTCTCATGGTCAGGGCTCTCTCGGGTCCTTCCACTGATATGACAACCCAGTCAGCTTGATAAACGATGCGCAGCCCCTCCAGTGGAATGAAAAGGCGGGCGAAAAGGGAGGAGGTGGAGAGAAAAGCTTCACTCCCTGAATTCACAATTGTCTCTCCCACACTAGCGAGGAGGAAACACTTTGTTAACACTCAGTGGCCATTGCATTGTGTGTAACTTTATCATGATAATTAAAAGATACAATTTTCCTAATTGATTAATTCATGTACTGTGACAGATATTAAGCATGACCTCTAGTGAATGGGAGGGGGAAAAAGGGGAGGGGGTCACCATCTGGATAATGGTCCTTTAAATATTTCTTCTCTCTCTCAATCCCTTTCAGTCTCACATTGTCAATACTAGAGCAAAAGGAGACCTAATAATTAATACTATGACCAAAAGCATAGCTTTTGAGATTTGAGTGAGATCTCAGTAAAACAATGTTAAAACATTTGCATTCCTACAGTTAAAATAAATGAAAAGGTTTGTGACCCAAGTAAACCACTTCTGTTTACTTTGTAAGTCAGGATCTCTATGCCGCAAGTGAAGTGAAAGTGCCTGTTGTATGACACTTTCACTTCACTTGCGTCATAGAATCATAGAATCATAGAGTTGGAAGAGACCTCATGGGCCATCCAGTACATCCAGCAATATGGGACACTTCCTGTGTTGCATAGGCAACAATGGGGGGAAACCAGGTGGTGGACGTTTGCCCCCCGTGGGATGGGGTGAGGGGCAAAGCGGCCAATGGAGGGTTCCCCATGCCCCATGCTGGGCCACACTGGATCCGCCACAATACATGGCAAATCTCGTCTTTAATTTGACGAGGTCTTATGTTATTGATCATCCAGGCAGACTGGGAGTTGGGTATTGGGGTACAATCATACTTGATCCAAAAAGCTGGTGGGAGAGGATGGATATTAAGTGGTCAAATCTTCCAAACATTTGAGAGGATGTCACTGAATTAATGTAGAAGCAATGGGCAAACACAATTTTAGCCCTTTCAAAAGGTTTACTGTGTTATTCAAGTACTTTCTAGCCAGTGCTCACAATTTCTTGAAAGGATCAAATAAGGCATTTCTTGTTGGTTATAGGGCTTTTGTAGTATCAAGCATTTCAGACATTTTTCATGTATAATTTTGGCTGTTTGTATTGCATGATTTTAACAACTTCACACTTTTACAAAAAAGGGTATGTACATTTATCAAAACCCCTTGGTGGGACTGGCTGACCACATCTATACTGATGAGGGTTTACTCAGGTCAGTCAATATGAAGTATTGAGTTTGAGATGCACATAATTTTGCAGTGCTTTTTGAATCCAAATTTGCACGAGTATGCAAAGAGACATTGTAATGATTTAGAGACTGAAAGACAAAAGTTGGCAACCTAAACTTTCATATACTGTCTACTTTCTCAGATGCTTCCGCATTTACATCATCATAATCATCCAAAAGTAGGAGTCAGGGTGGTTTAGAAATTTAAAATTATGCCTTAACATATATAATACAACCTTTCCACCTAAGAATATGGAGTTTTTTTTGCCACAAATGTCCCAGAGAAGATGTTTATTTTCAGGCCAGAACTGGGATATTCCCATACCTGAAAATATTTCAGCAATTTTTGCTATTTACACCTATTGCTCCCACGTTTTCAGGGGACAATGTTTAGCCACCCTTCATTTTGAAGTGGGAGCTCCTGGGATAAAGGTACTGTCTGAATTGTCCCCCAGACTATTCAAACCATTATTTTTCCCTATAACTATAAGAAAGGAAACAATTGAAATGAATATCCTTCTCTCAATAGCTATTCTTTAATTTTAATATCATTTTCACCTTGACAATTTGTCAACATATCTTGGCATCTTAACCATTTTTGTCCCTAATTTCTTTTCTGTAAAAAGCACTTTCTAATATATTTTTTTGTCATGTCAGGAGTGACTTCTGGTGTGAGAGAATTGGCCGTCTGCAAGGACGTTGCTCAGGGGACGCCCAGATGATATTTTGATGTTTTTTATCATCCTTGTGGGAGGCTTCTCTCATGTCCCCGCATGAGGAGCTGGAGCTGGTAGAGGGAGCTCATCCGCCTCTCCCTGGATTCGAACCTGCGACCTGTCGGTCTTCAGTCCTGCCAGCACAGGGGTTTAACCCACTGCGCCACTGGGGGCTACTTTCTAATATAACTAGGCTTGAATCTTGTCCATATTCTCAGTATGGTACTTCTCACATAGTGGTTATTAAAATCTGCATGTACTTTAAACTTATTACACCATAAATATTTCTACCAATCCAAACTTCAGGTCATGATCTCCCAACTATACAAATACTTTGTTTCTCAGCTGTATCTATTCCTTTAGCTACACTAACCTACATGCAGCAAGATAGAGTACTAAATTTGGTTGCTCTGGCCTTTCCTTTTGTGTTACAGATTGCATTATTTTAACCTTTAATCTCAGTTTCTTCCTGTGTCAAATGAATAAATCTGCTGTTGATTAAAATATATCTTTTAAATTATTTGATCATTTGAAACAGGAACAATATTCTAAGTAGCACATTGGTTATTATTACTGAGATTCTACACAGTAGAGAAAGGTTTAAGCTCTTATATCTCTATGTGACCTTCTTAATTGTATTCTACAACTTAACATAATTATTTTGACATAAGATGTAATTTAATTTTCCTTTAAATTCTACACTGTTTTTCCTCCATCCATTCAGCTTGATCTTTCATAATCAAGTGATAAAATAATCAAGAAAGGGTGAAAACCAACATCCTTGTTAAGTGCCTTTTGGTATTTCACATGGATTAGACAGCTATCCATTAATTATTATCTGTGGTATTTATGTGAAATACATCAATCTATTTATGTGAAATACATCAATCCTTGAAGTGACTGGACTGACCTTGAGGGAGCTGGGGGTGGTAACGGCCGACAGGGAGCTCTGGCGTAGGCTGGTCCATGAGGTCACGAAGAGTCGGAGACGACTGAATGAATGAACAACAAAACAACAACATCAATCTAATCCATGTCCCAAAATAATCTCTTTTACCACTTTAAAAAGTCCACTCATATTATTAAATGCCTTTTCTGAATCCAGAAACACCAAACTGTCCCATTTCTCATTGTGTTATTCTAAGTGCTACCATATATTTATTGCATCTCTCTATATTCAAGTCCAAGTCTATCTCTACTTCAAAGACTGTTGCTAGATAAAGTGGGCCTTTGTTAAATCACTGGTTTGGCTGTTGCTTGGTGAAGTGACCCTCTGTGATATCAATGGTAAAGAAAGGTGGCATGTGTATGAGGAGGTGGCATGAGGTATTGCCCTATGTTAATTCTTCTGACCTGTTGCAATGAACCCTTTTTCGTGTCACAGATGTTTTGCAGTCTTTTTTCTAATATGAGTCTCTTGTAGATAAAGTATATCTAAATTAAGTTTTCTTAAATAATAAACAATATTTCTTTTTCCTGTGAAGCTTTGGCTACATTTATATTCCATGAAAGACATTTATCATCCATCATTGCCCAGAATTAGTCAGATGTGTCCCCAATGGCAGCAGTCAGTATTGCCAAATTTTCTTAACCCTCTGACTAACTTTCTTGGCTTTGCTATTGCTTCCCCTCATTCTAAGACGATTGTTCTTGTTCTTTTCTTGGTCTCTATTTTTAACTATCATATTCCCTTTTCCCTTTCATTGTTTTCTATATCTTCTCATAACATCTTTTGTTTTTTACACCAAATCCTCTCAAAATATGTGGTCTTTAAAAGCAAAACTAAATCCTCCCAGGTTTTCCTATCTAAATGGAATGGGTTTTTTCTGTTTTAGTTGTCAATTTAAAAAAGGATAATCTTTTCTCTAGTATAAAATTCTGCTTGGGATATTCTTAAAGACTAATATTTCCTTTCCACCTATTTTCATTTTTTACCTCAAAATCTCTCTCTTTTTAAGAACATAAAAATTACATCTTTTCAAAAATGTCTTGTCTTTATCAATTTATAATTGATACTGAAAACTATGACAATTTGAAATCTTAATTCCCCTTTCCTTTCTTTAAAAATTGACAAATTTGTTTGTATGTGTTCTTGTCAGTCTTCCAGTATTAATCTATGTCTTAGACAATGTTTTTCCCCTCTCCTTAAATAGTGCCTAATTATCTAAGTGATTGTCTTTGTCTTTATCCATTGCTTCAGTCTTCAATTTCAGTTCTTCTCTTTTTTGTTTATCATCTTGACTTCCAGCATTAGTTATATAATTGATTTTTAAAATCTCTTTCATCTCTCTCATCTTCTAGCATATTTCATTTTTCAATTATTGTTCAAAGTCTTTTTTCTCTTTTCTCAAATTGTTTTATCATATCCTTTCATATCTGCTTCAGATCTTTCATCATTTTCATTATTTTAACTGGATGGTTTCTTTTCAGATTTAGTCACTAATGATCTCTTTGCTTCAGCAACTTTTCTGGATTGTGGGGCACTAGTAGTTCTAGCTGCCATTTTTTCTAATATATATATATATATAATTTAGCATTTGTTTGTCCACTGGATGGCAATATTTTCCAATGTTTCTAAAAGAAAATATTTTAGTGTCTGGTATACATGTGACCATTAGATGATAGTAGTTCTCCACTTTAGTTATATTCAGTCTCTAAATACTTCTGCTGTTGCCTTACATATGGGAGCATCTTATTTAATCTATTACAGTGGCCCCATCCACACTGCCATATTATTTAGTTTGAAATTCTATGTGGTCAATGCAGAATCATAAAGTTGGAAGAGACTACAAGACAAGAGCAGTCTAGTCCAACCCCCTGCCATGCAGGAATAGCTCAATCAACCCCATTTCTGATATACACCTGATATATTCCTCTTAATCCCAATCATATACATGAAGTTTAAGATATAGGGTGGTGGAAAACATTTTAGGATCAGCAGATGGGCAAGTGTATTTTTTCTGCCTCCTCCTCACAACCCTCATGACCTCCACTCAATCCATGCCAATTGCTACTTCTGACAATTTTGCCATAGAGACCTGGGTTTTGCGATCTAATCTGATTAAAGTCATGTTCCTTCCTCAGTCCAAAGGGAAATTTCCACAATTGAGGTTACACAGCTCCCTGGGAAATGTTGGTGAAGCATCTATGAGTGTGCTCTCTCTCAGATAGTTTCCATCATTTCCCACCTGAAAACTTCTGTTTTCTATATGCATTTATTTGAATGGGAAGCAGATGTTTCTCATTTTGGGGGAAACTGGTAAAATATCAGCAGTAAAATGTCTTTGCATAGTGCAATCCTGTGCCTCTCTCTCTCTCTCTTCAAAAGGAAATCCCATTGAATTCATGAAAGGTTTTAATCTAGAGAAGTAAATACAGTATTTCAGTTAAAAAATATGGTAACGTCACAAGAAACTAGTAGCAAAGATTCCTGTAAATCTAATCTAATGTTGAAAATATATGTATTTAATATTATACCTCCCTCTTTGTGCAAATGTAGAATAGATATGAGAAATGTTAAATATTGGTCCTTGAAAGGACGTATTTGAACAATTCATGAGTACTGTTAGTTGTTGAAATAATCCACCGAGCAGTATTATACAAGGAGGGGTTTTATGTTCTCTTTAATCATTTTGGTGATTGTATGCTAATAAAATATCATATTTTAATAATTGAGCAAACATTGCTTTGTATGCATATTATAAGGGTGAAGAACAAGTAAATACAATGTAACAGGAACCCAGAGACAATTGTAACTTCTAATGTATTAACTCAGAAGGAAGTCGCATTGAAATAAGAGTGGCTTGTCTCCAAATGAATGCAGTAAAGTTTTGATTGTGAACCTCATTTATTTAATCTAGATAATACAGCTACTTCCCAGGATCTTGAATGCGATTTCATTGGAAAGAGTTCCCTGGCACTGTGGCAGTGGCTTCCACATCACAAAGACTATATATTCCATATGCTTCTAGAAGGTTTCACAATTCCAAACTGAGCAAATCAGCTGCTAGAGGAGTAGACTTAAGGTGTATCCAGACAGCCCTTTATCCCAGCATTATCTGCATTTAAAAAAACACGGATGCCTCTGGGGGCCTTTGTGCTTTCTGGGGTGGGTGCCCAGGACACCAGACACCATAACCCTCACCCCAAAAGATTCCAAAAGTCCACAAACCCCTCCCCCCACCCACTCTCCTCGCATGTCATTTCTATACACCGGGAGAGCTCCGGCAAGACTGTAATGGAGCCTGGGTAAATTTTAAAAGGGGTTTGGGGGCTTACTTTTAAAAGGGGTTTGGGGGCTTTGAGGGAGAAGGGTGGGATTCCCACAGTTTTCGGATCTAATGTAGTCCATAAAACTGTAGAAATGGTGTTTTGACTGCAGTCCAGACACTGGAAGTAGTGGGTTCATCCTGCACCTTCCAAGAAGGTGCAGAATAAATCCACTAGCTAATTAATTTGGCACAAACCAGGGTTTTCCTTAAAGGTAAAAAAAAAAAACAGAAATAGGGCACAGTCTTTACAATCTGATGCCTGAAGCTACAGTATGTGAAACTCCTCTAAGCTCTTTGACTGGTCGTTTTGGAAATTCTTTTGCCTTCCTTCATTATTCCTCAGATGTTTTTGCCTCAGGAATAGCTCCCACATTTAGTTCAAGTTTCACTAGAGAAACAGTTCAAAGATGTTTTGAATACCTGTCTCTAGAATCACAGTAAAAGCTCCAGTTCTGCTTCTAAACATGTTGTGATCTAATCAATGGATATTTCCCCCTTATTTTGAAAAGTGGAAAATGGGATTGAGGACAATAATTTTGAATCATTAAGACAAATGCATCTATCAATCTGTCAGGAAGAAAAAATAAATAAAGATTGAGGAACCATTTGTTAACAAAGTGCATTATATTATTATTATTATTATTATTATTATTATTATTATTATTATTATTATTATTATTATTATTATTATTATTGGGTTGCTTTATGGCCATGTTCCAGAAGCATAGTTTCCTGACATTTCACCCATGTCTATGACAGTCATCTTCAGAGATTGTGAGGTCTGTTGGAAATTAGGTAAGTGATGTTTATATATCTGTGGAATGTCCAGGGCGAGGAGAAAGAACTCTTGTCTGCTTGAGGCAAGTGTGAATGTTGCAATTTATCACCTTGGTTAGTATTGAATGGCCTTGCAGTTTCAAAGGCTAGCTAATTCCTGCCTGGGGGAATCCTATGTTGGGAGGTTTTAGCTGGCCCTGATTGTTTCATGTTAGGAATCCCCCTGTTTTCAAAGTGTTGTTCTTTATTTACTGTCCTGATTTTAGAGTCGTTTAATACTGGTAGCCAGATTTTATTCATTTTCATGGCTTCCTACTTTCTGTTGAAATTGTCCCCATGCTTGCATATTTCAGTGGCTTCTCTGAGTAGTATGATATAGTGGTTGTTAGAGTGGTCCAGCATTTCTGTGTTCTCAAATAATATACTGTATCCAAGTTGGTTAAGCAAGTGCTCTTCTATGGCTGACTTCTCTGGTTGAATTAGTCTGCAGTCCCTATGTAGACTTGTCTACAGTTGCATATTATATGGCAGACTGTGCAGGAGACATGCTTTCCTTTAGGTGACATTCAAAACAACATCTGGGTTATGTGCTCCTCCCATCTCCATTTTACTTAGATTTACTTGTGGAATTAAAGGAGCCGTTGCTGCCTTTATCCTCCCCTTATTCTCTATCTATGATACAAAGGTATAGTGACAGGTAGGTGTGAGCACATATGTTAATTGTAAGAGAGTGGCTTCAGTATTGAGAGGAGCCATAAACATCTTTATTTAAGAGGAATAAGTCAGAGATTCTCAAACTTTTTCAGCCACAGAGTGTTTTTGAATCAACAGTTTCTCACGGAGCCCCAATAAATGTATGTGTGTGTGTGCTTTGACACATTGTGTTTTATAAGTTGACAGGCTGTGCTAATGGCTGAGCATTTGTGTTAACTATTTGGAAAAAAATGAACATATTCCTATGCACCCTACACACATCTCATTTGTAGTGCACAAAGGAAAGAAAATAAAGAAAAGAAATGGAAAGAAAGAAAGGAAAGAAAGAAAGAACAAAACAATATTTTAAATGAGGAATAATTTTAACCAACTTAAACATAGCAGTAGTTCAGTAGAAGACCCCAGGGGCCATCCAATCCAACCCACTTTTGCCATACAGGAAAAGCACAATCAAAGTATCTCCAACAGATGGTCACCTAGCCTTTGTAATAATAGTATTAACAACAGCAGCAGAAAGCCCAGAGGCCATCCACTTCAACTCCCTTCTGCCATGTAGAAAATGCACAAAGTACCCTCTGAATGGTGGGAGTGAAATAGGGTTTTGGAACCAAGCGAGGTAAAGGAAAAGCATCTGGGTGGCAATGAAAGCAAGGGAAAAAGGCTTTAGGGGGGCAAGGGAGGCGAGAGAAAAAGGCTTTTGACAGCAAGTGGGGAAAATAAAAAAGGTTTTTGGGGACAAGGGAGGCTGGCTAGGGGAAGAAGCAGGAAAGAGGGGGAAAAGCTTGGATAGAGAGGGAAGAGGAGAAGGAAAAATGGAGCCCCTCAGTATACTTCACAGAGCCCCAAGGGGTCTGCAGAGCACAATTTGAGAACCACTGGACTAATCACTTACTTTGGTAGTGTTTGTTGGTTCTGGGAGCATTCCTACTGTCTTATTAGTTGCCCCTGTGCTTGACAGCTGAATAACAGTGTTCATCATTAACTGATTAAATTTTATGGGCAATTTTGTCAATTTCTATTGCATTCATTCATGAGAAACTATGAAACAACAAAAGTGGTCAGAGAGAATAGGGTTAACAGGGGTTACTTTATTTGACATATACCAATTTTAATTAGTTATGCCAAGAAATGAGGGGGGAAACCTGGTGTGGGTGTAGCTGTGGCCAGGTGCCAACCTGTCAATACCTCCCCAATCTTTCCTTGGATGAAACATCTGATCTCGAGGGCAATCCAACAGCCTTGGTTTAATGTTTTGTACAGAAATCCGTCTTAAAATTGAAGACTGGTCTATTTGCTTTTTTAAAACCTTATTTTTTACATTTTTCCTGCCTTGTCTGCTATATCCCATGATTTAGCCAGTAAATGTTTTGATGATAGAGGAATATAATCTAATATTTGATACTATTTCAAGATAAAAGGAAATCATTCTCAGCTGTTCTACCAGCAAACCATTTCTGTTTCTTGAAGTAAATGAAATAAGTTAAAGCAAGCAATGTCTCTGCTTTAACAGAAGAGAGTAGCTGTTGAGATTCACTAGGAAAAGAAAAGATAACTTAATGCTTTCAGTATAGACAGGTACAATTACACTTTTGAAGACTAAGACTCTCAGTTTATTGAAAATTTGAGGATCCTGTCTTTCTAAACTGGACATAGTTTATGATATATAGCTACTGTTATATTACCCCCTAAAAAGGGATTTGGTTGGTTGGAACCCAAGACATATTTTATAGTTAACCTGTAACCATGGGACTCCTTGTGAAGCTTTTGATAGTGTTACTAATTTAGATGAAAAAATGTTTTACCCAATGAAGTACTAGATCTACAGTATATTTTACTCCACTCACCACCTTTGTGGGACTCAAGAAAGCTCTCAGTGCGTAAGTAAAAATGCAATGCAAAACATGCTCACAGGACTAGACCAAGACAACCTAATTCAAGTCATAATAAGTTTTACTTCCACTGCGCAGCTGTGGAGGGAGAGGGGTTTGCCTCCACCCTCGAAGAGAGAATTCTAGTTTCAGCTATCTGGAAGGGGGCGGAGCCAGGCTTTCTGTTCTGGCCAGCCCCCTTCCTCATTCTGAAGCTGAGCATCGACTCATCACTCCCACCCATTAAACAGTATATTTGGTTGCCATTAGGGGGCCGGGTAGGAATTTTCCACTCTTATGTTCTAGGAGGGTTTTTTTGCCTACCCTATACTGCTACAGGGCAAATTGGGATGGTGTGGCATTAAATAGGTGGTCACAATAATCAGTTAGGAAAAACTAAAAATTAGTATACGCCCAAGACACCCCCTTCAGGGGTGAAGGCCATTAACTAAAACACTCACCTAAGATGCAAGTTGGTTAGGTGAGGGGAATTATAGTGGCCTAGAAATAAAGAAAATATGGTCTCAGTTACACTGAGAGAGACTTCTCTGACACAGTTCCTTCAGAGGTTGCCTAGATTGGGTGTCCAGGGGACCCGGGTGTTTTGCCCTAACTAGCCAAGGGGTAGGCCGGACAGGGAGGCTACCTTGGCTTTGCCACCAAGTTCAAGATCCATAGATTGAGATCCAGTCAAAGTTAAACAGGTAACAATAAATAAATGTTGCCCATATTTTAATCCAAATACTGTTGTGTGGTCTCATTATTTTGGGGGTTGGCAGGCAAATTAAAATGTAATGAAATGTGAACCCAACTTAAACCACATCTGTGTATGTACACCCAATTCAAATTCATCCAATATGTGGCTGTGCCAGACAAAACCTATCATTTATACCTGCCTGCCAGTTCTTAAAAGCCATCTCTTTTTCATAGCCTCATGCAGGAGTCAAAATGAGGAGGCTTGTGAACATGTGATGGATCATCATACCTAGGTGGTAGGCTACGTTCAGTTTGCTTGGTTACACACTGTGTAGATTGCCTGACATACAATAAACTTCTGCAGGGTGCGGGGTGGGGGTCAGATATCAGAAAAGCATTTCTTTCCAGATAAACTATTCCAAACAGTGCTTCAAAACATCATTTTAGGAAATATGTAAGTTCCATTGCCTTAATTTGCATTACTCTAGAGTAAATGATCTGAACCATGCAGTTTATGATTAAAGAGAATGTGAATCAGGTCACAGATGATTATGCTAAGCATGTTTTATTTTATTTTATCAAGTTCAAATTTGCATTGGATTGAAAATGCTCATCCCAAACCCTTGATTGCTTTTGACCATTATATTGCACTCAAGATTACAACTATTATACTCTTTGCATTAAAAAGAAAGGGACTCCTTGAGATATAAAAGCCCTAAACTATAATCATTTACTAAGCTTACAGAAATGTCAATTATATTTGTAATCTATCTCTTGTCCACCCCTTTTGAAGTTTGAAACTATGAAAATTTCATGGAGGTTGTTGAACAAAACAGAATGGTAAATGAAGAATGTTTGATTTTCATTGATTAAATATTTGGCATCATTGCCAATAAAAGAAGGATTCCTATTTGAATAGCTTATGGTTATTTTAATTCCACACAGTGCAAGCTAATAAAAAGTTATTAGACAGGGTAGAAAAACACATCTCAGGTAAATGTTTTATCTTTAAGAGGCAAATTGATCAATAGTTTCATTCCAGTTTTGCCTGAGAAGTTAATATGTTATAAACACCTGGCCTCCTGCATACCGATGATTGGTCAGAATGGAGCCTTAATGTTGACACAGTGGTATGGCATGTTGAGTTGAGCTGGTTTGCTTTGGGATCTCTATATATTTCAGTGTAAGGCAGAAATTGGACCAATGCAGATGAAAAATTTGTTATGAGGGTTGAATGAAAAGAAATGCCTCTACCTTTGTTACTTGGGTTTGGAAGGGAATATTTTAATAAATCAAACACAGAAATAATCCTTAGATGGTGCTCTTTAACTACCATTATTCACTTTTCCACATAATCACCAGACAATTTGATACATTTCTGCCAACGATGAACAAGTTTTCTGAAGCCGTCACAGAAGAAGTCGACACTCTGTTTCCGGAACCAGTGTCTCACAGTTCTCTTAATGTACCAATCGTACACAGATCTTCCGATAGCCAAGCAAAGCAATAATGTGATCCACATGTTTTTGTGAAATGCGGATTATGCTTGAAATTTCTCTCTGAGTGAAACAATGATAATCCTGAATCAATCTGTCAACCTTTTGCTTGTGAAACTCAGTGGTTGTTGTCACAGGACATCCAACTCCTTTAAACTTACTCGCCCAACGACGCACAGTACTCACATCAACATCAGCACAACCACCATAAACAGCTTGCATTCTCTGATGAATCTCCTTTGGGGTGACACATTCTGCTGTCAAGAATTCAATTACTGCACGTTGCTTAAGTCAGCCAGAACCAACTGATCCTTCATGGGGGGATTCAAGTGCTCCCCTCCAACCATCTGTTGGCTCCTTCTGTCTGGAGATCCGTGATTTATTTATTATTTACTGTATTTATACCCCACCCTTCTCACCCTGAAGGAGGCTCAGAGCGGCTTTACAAAAGGCCTCAATTTGATGTCATATCAGCAAACAAATGCAAAATAAACATATACCTTAGAACATAAATTTAAAAGCCATATAGACATTAAAACATATTTTTAATCCATGCAAATCCGAAATCATAGTCAAAAAGCTGATCCTGTCCATTAACTTATGAATGGCTTAAGACTGTGAATCTGTGTCTGAAATCTCTTAGAGAGCTTTGTCTATGTAGACAGGAAGATACTGAAGAAGTAACCTGATGAAAATGAGAATAGGACCTCACACATCCACAAACACACATCATTTATATTAGTAGAAAGAAAGATATTATTTTCAATATGATTTTAAAATTGAAGGTTAGCACCTGGATTTATGTACATTTTTTATTCAAGGTAAGGGGCCTTTGAGAGCTTTTATGTTTACATTTATTTGTGATACAAGACACAAACATTGTTTATTCTTGAAAAAAACCATGTCTCCAAACTAGACTATGTTTGGAACCTAGAAGGCAACATTGTGTGTGACTTCCTAACTAATCAGCTATTTGGTAGGTATGGCGGAACAAAGTAGGATAATTTGGTAAGAAGGTCCCAGGCTCAATACCAAACATCTGTAATTCAAAAGTTCAAATACTCGAGAAGATGGACCAGTTGTCTGCACTGGTAAGGATCAAAGACTTCTTCCATGTTGGAAAGTCAATGGGACAGGTAATTGACTCTTCTTTCAAAATTAGTAATGAGATAGCTGCCCTGAGCACTGGAAAAAAAAGGATACTAAGTCAAACAAGGGCTGTCCACTATACATAATAAGTTCTATAAAGGCTGGTCACATAGAAAGCTCTGTTTTTCAGTATAGGGGAATGCCTATAGAGGTAAGCAGTGACCATCTCAAGCCATTCCCTTGTTTTGTCAATTCTTGGTTTTGACCTTGGAACTAATCTAATAAATCTTTTTTTCTTCCAAAAAGCTGATAAGGATATTAACATCCTATTTTCACTGGTCTAGATATACATCTTAACTGCTGGGCAAGGAAGCAATTCCTTTCTAATTCTATTCACAAGAGAAACAATGAGTAATTTTAGCAATTTTCTTGCCATTTTCAGAAAATGATTCAAAATTGTACAGTTCTCAAACACTATTTGCAGTTCACTGTGCAGGTTTTACACTGAATAAGTCCCATGTCTCCATGATTCTATTCAGTTTTCCTGACACTTGAGAGAGAGAAAAAACCCTTTAAAACTAGTTTTTAATTTTTAAGATATTTTTTCAATTCTCTCATGCATTATTTTTCTGCAGAAAAATCCAACATGCTTTGGGAAGCATAAGTTTCTTAGCTGAGATGCAATAAAATACAGAGAGACTACATGAAAAGCTACAGTGCTGTGTCTGGTGGCTTGAGGTACAATGTTCATGGCTGTGTTTCTAAAATCAAAGTTGAACACATGTTTAAAATTCAAGACTAGGCCATTCTTCTGAGAGCTGAGAGTTCTCCTCCCAGCAATCATTTACACAAGTAATTGATGCTACATTTGAATGTTTGCAGAAATAAAAAGGAGCATCAACCTGGCAAAACTTAATTCATTTCTTGATTCAGTCAAATATTTGGTGATCATTTTCTCTGTTCCCTCAGTCCAAGATTTGCACAGCTTGTGTTGATTAAAATAGGCAAAGTATGCATGGACAGTAAAAAGATGGTGCAATTTGAAGCTTTCCTTGGCCAATTCACAGGCATGTGCATGCTTGCTTGCATACACAAACACATCTTTTCTCTTGGGTCCCATTGATCTCCTATGAAGAAATCCTAGAATTCCCGTATAAGGTGACAGTGCACCCTAGGAAACTCCTAACAGGCAAAATAAATACAAAGTAGAAACAATTTCACATGCCATAGAGTTTGCAGAATGTTCAATTTCCTTTCTGGAAGGGAATGAATACTGATTTTTTTAAAGGAGCAGGAAGAAGCAGAAGTTGCAAAAAAGCCAGTGAGGCAGATGTTGTCCACCCCTGATCTAGTGCAATTTAGGTCTGTAGGGAACTCATTAATCCAGTTTTCAAAAAATATATATGAATGAATGGAATCTATTTTAAAAGATAACCACATACAAAAATATGTGGAATCTATTTAAAAAGATAACCACATACACAAAAATAATGTGGCAGGCCAGACAGAGGTGCAAAAAAAAATAAAGGGACAAGACTTTATAGTGAATATTTAGGTGGGCTAAATATTTCCCAATCTGACTCTGAGGTCCCACCTTAAAATCCAACCAACTGCACTGAGGAATTGAGTTCTATAGTATTGTTGAATGACACTGAAGCATGATGTGAGCAGCTGCCTCCCACCAGTGACTATATAGTACGAGGGGTATTTTTTAAGTAAGGTCCGTTTTGTTGTAGACACTAGTAGTTCGCGTGCATACCGCAACGAGCACGTGCGTCATGTACCAGCTTTGCCTCGGGAACAACTGTGCTCAGTTTCCGCTCTGTAGCTAACCTGTACGGTTCTGTTCTGTGCTTTAAAAATGTTTAAGACTATCAATTCACAGCCGCATGTGAGGTTCGCTCAGTGATATGGTTTTTTGTCAGCAAGGAACCTGCCTGCTGCAGAAATTCATCGACAGATTTGTGAAATATACGGTGATACTGTTATGAGTGAAAGCTTTCATTGTGTACTTATGTTCCAACGGACCTTACTTAAAAAATACCCCTCATATAGGTAGGATTTTAAGATTTATTTGGGGGACACATTTAAGATTGTGAAAATGAAACCAAGTATCTCATCCACGTCATCAGGTCTCAATAACTGAAACTGGTCCCATAAAAAACTTACCAGACAGTATACTTGATATCTCCCTAGACTGTAATAAATGTGATGTCATGTACTAAGGGAATGTGAGCAGCTTTTTCCTCAAATTACCTAATAAATTTTTCACGACAAGGGTTGTATGCTTGAGTTCTCTGGTTCCATACTTAAAATATTACTCAAAGCCTGAAATAGCCCTACTGAGAGGTTGGGGATACAATTCTCAAGATGTGATCTGATTTTTATTTTGCTTGTCTCACTGCACAATGAAGAGTCTTAGCTCAGTTCAAATATCAAGTACAATCAAATAACACACATCGTGGGTCATCTAAAAATAATCTGTTTTTATAATTATTTAATATTTGCTATACAATAAACCCAATTGATACATTTGTAGTCGATTTTCAATATTCAGTTCCTGAAAATATATTAAGACCACATATCAAATTGTTATAAAGTCCTCTTCCTTTGTTTCTTCTCTTGCCATATGAAAATGGCTGGTATATCTTGATATCTGTAAGATCTAATATAGTGTTTCTCAAACTATGCTGTCTGACTTTTTGGGCAAGCAAACTCAAGAAACACCTCAGATGAACAGGAAAGTTATATGCCTTGTTACCACATTCTGGGTTCCAAGCAGAGCTTCTTGATAACTGTAATCTTCTCCTTCAATACTGGGATTTCTCCTGACTTTCCTGATACCACTCATAATCTCTACCAGGATCTACCTTTTCACCACAGCCTTCCTACAGCTCTCTGAAAATAATTATTCTGTTTTAACTTTATATTAAGGTACAGGACATCATACTCTGAATATTCACAACTATGATGACATTACAGGCAGTCCCCAAGTTGTGAACAATAGGTTTGTTCTTAAGTCAAATTTGTTTGTAAGTCAGAACAGGTACATTTTTAAGTGTAACTCAAGATTTGGCTAGCATAGGAAAGGGTTGACACCCCTGTGGTGTTTATTTTGCTGTCTGTGCCCTGTTCAGAAGATTTCACCTCACTTTCCGTCCCTGTGACAATTGGATTTTGAACATTTTGATTAGTTGTGGTAACAAGAATTGATGATAATGCTTCAGTGGAGACCCCTTTTCCTCATGATAACTCGGAGACTCCCTGTATAGTTTTCTCTTAAACAGGAAAGGAAGAATAATGATAATAATGAGGTTATCTTTATTATGGCTAATCTGATGATTAAAATATTGTTTATCATTTTCTTGAACAAATCAGTGTTGTTGTTAACAGGTCTTTTCAATATATTCTGTGCCTTTCGAATATAGACCTGAAATGATTATTTGTGTTACATTCACTTTTCCTATGAAATTAGATTATATTTTGCAAGGTAATATAGAAAAGAAAGGAAAAGAAAGCTAGCATCTTCACTTTTTCTCTTTAAAAATGACAGTTTGGGTGCAACATGTATTAGCTCTTAATGCCAGCTTTAAAATATTACACACACACAAATCTATAGTATATATGCTGATAGAACTAATAATGAAATAAAATAACAAAACATCCTAAAGCCTCTGTTAGAATTAAATTCATATGCTTGAGCTTTAGTCACAGCTCAAAAACTCATTATAAACCAATAAAGTTCAAATATGATATCAGTAGCTTGTAATTTATAATCAGTAATTGATGTGCTACATAGATGTGGTCAGTATAATATTGAAGTACCTGAGCCATTCTGTAAGAGATCTTTTATTAATTTTCAAAGAGAATCTCACCCACCATCTATATTTGCATGCATGATGGGCCACAAGTATCAGCAGATTATCGCTAAACACCTGAACCTTCAGATTGCTTGTAAGCTTCCATAAAGTATATTAATTTTGTAAGCGCATATAGCCAATTGGGACTTTCATCTAAGTACATCTCAAATACAGGGAGATTTGAGATGTATTCAGATGCCATTGACTACACTTTTAAGATTTCTGACTGTAATTCGGTTCACTAATCTTATGTCTATGAAAATGTATCAGATTTTATTTTGCTTTACCCTCCCCTTCATATCCCATTCCCCCAAATCTCATCCTGGCTTATTTTCAGGTTGTGATATTTTGTTTTCTCTTCTTTCTCTGTGAGGGAGGGGATATGTGAATACATTTTTACAAAATTGAAAATATACATATATTTCTCTGCATTTTTTCATAAACATATTTTGTACACTTTGCTCCTACTTTGTACACTTTGCTCCTCCTATATTCACAAGGAACCGATTCTTCATATTTTTCATTTTTACATGTTTTAGCCATTCATATTTTTAAAAAATGTAGACTTTTTTTGTATATTTTATGCATTCAAGATATTTTTCCAGTCTGTTAGATGTGCAAACTTCTGAGGCAAGACACATGTTATCTTGCAATAGGACTCAGGAGGTGTTCCGTTTTTAACCTCCAAAAATTCTTATGTATCTCATAGCATGTTTATTTTTAAACAAATATTTTTATTATAATTTTTCAATTAATAGTGATTACAAGACATAAAAAAAGGTGAAACACACTTAGATCGGTATAGAGTTTGGAGATAGTGCAGCAGTGAAAGGGGAAAAAAAACAACAACAACTGACACACACAGTGCTCCCAGCGGGGCTTCCCAAAGTCTTTGGAGGCTGTTAAAAGTTTTCGTTGTGCTAGATGTTTCGCTTATTCTCCCTGATACCGCTTCTTTAGGTCATTTTCCTGTATGCTAGACAGGTCTATCAGCATTGGAATTTCTCTTGTCTTTAAGGTCCGACCAGTTGGTCTTCCTGAAGGTTTTATTGAGTCTCTGCGATAGGCAGTCCATTTGAACTATCTCGAATACTTTTATAGTCCATTCTTCTGGTGTTGGAATTTCCTTTTGTTTCCATGCTTTCGCAAGTAGGAGTCTAGCTGCAGTACTCAACAGGAATAGCATCTTCTCCTGATTGTTATTTAATTTTGTGTTTGATATGCCTAAGAGATAAACTTCTGGAGTTCTAGGGAATTTGATTTTTAGTATTTTTTGGGTTAGAGAATGGGGTCCCCAAACTTTTTAAACAGAGGGCCAGGTCACAGTCCCTCAAACTGTTGGAGGGCCGGATTATAATGTGAAAAAAAAAACATGAATGAATTCCTATGCACACTGCATATATCTTATTTGTAGTGTAAATAACAATTAAAAACAATACAATAATTGAAATGAAGAACAATTTTAACAAATATAAATTATTAGTATTTCAATGGGAAGTGTGCGCTGCTTTTGGCTGATGAGATAGGATTGTTGTTGTTGTTGCTGTTGTGTGCTTTCAAATAATTTCAGACTTAGGTTGACCCTGAGCAAGGGCTGGGTAAATGAGCTTGGAGGGCCGCATCCGGCCCCCGGCCTTAGTTTGAGGGCCCCTGGGTTAAAAAAATGATTTCTTTCCAGTACTTTTGGACTCGTTTACAGGACCACCATACATGGAAAAAAGTTCCTGTCTCCTTTCCACATTTCCAGCAGCTACTTGAGATCCCTTTATTAAATTTGGCTAACTTTTCTGGGGTGTAGTACCAGTGATAAAACATTTTATACCAATTCTCTCTTAAATCACTGGTCATAGTATATTTCATCTTAGTATTCCCATTGATTTGTAAGAATATTGTGACCTAGGTCCTTAGCCCATTTTATTTGACAATTTTTGATTTGTTCCTCTTCAGTGGACCAGCTTATCAATTGCTGATATAGATATTTAATAAGGCTTTTTAATCCTTTTTATCCTTTTGTAATATTATTTCCCATACTACCTGTTCTTGATTGAAACCAGATACGAAAGCTGGTTTCGTATCTCATAGCATGTTTAATAGTAAATCTGAAATGGTATTCCAATTCACAAATATTATGGACATGCATGCATGCCTGTTGATCCAATAAAACTGGCAGTTGTGTGCCAAAACAGTCTTCCTTGTGCACAAACGTTTCCTTAGTGGGGTGGGGAATTCTGTACAGAATCACACAATGTATATAACATAGATGTAAATCTTCACCAAGTGTCTTCTTAAAAGTAGAAACAAGTAATTTTAGCAATTTACCTGCTGCTGAGAGTCTTTGAAAACCATGAAGTTTTTGAAGGATATTCAAAGTTTAGGTTATTCTGCAGAAAAAAATTATCTGTGAAAAATAATATTTCAATGTATAAATATTAACTTGAATGTATAAAATTTGTTTTCTGTGCAGACTTTAGGTTTTTTTCCATGTACAAATCAACCTTGTGTAAATTTGACTCAGAATGAACTCCAGTGACCACTTTTTCAGAACATAAAGCAATATTTCCTACACAAAAATTAATAATCCTGCACTGAAAAATTCAAAAGAAAATACCTTTTTCTGCATGGCACAAGCGTATCTAAATTTTGCACAAAATAAGCTCCAAACTATGAAGAATCTTGTTAGTCAAGGATTTTTCTCATCAAGACTTCTTAACACTCAAAAAACATATTTTCAAAACATTTTTCAAATATTGCCCAGATCAATCAAATAAAGTCAGTTGTGCAGTTGTAGGCTTTCTTTAGAGAAAATTAATTCCTGTAATTTTGAAGTGGAACAGCCAGATTCAACCCACCATTTTAATTTTTTCCCAAATATCTGACCAATGGCATTATTGTATGCTTTAAAGTTATTTCTGACTTATGGTGACCTGAGGGCAAACCTACAATGGGGTTTTCTTGGCCAGATTGGTTCATAGAGTGAACGAAATCACACCAAATTTGGCAACAAAATCTCACAACACAAGGAGTGACCATCACTCAAAAAATTATGATTTTGTCATTTGGGAGTTGTATTTGCTGGGATTTATAGTTCACCTCTAATACCATTCTGATTCTGATGGTCTTTGGCATTGACCTTGAGTTTGGAGTTGTAGTTCACCTACATCCAGAGAGCACTGTGGACTCAAACAATGATGGATCTGGACCAAACTTGCACAATATTACATATGCCCAAATATGAACACAGATGGAGTTTGGGAAAATAGACCTTGACATTTGGGAGTTGTAGTTACTGGGATTTATAGTTCACCTACAATCAAAGAGTTTTCTGAACCCCACAACGACAGAATTGGGCAAACTTCCCACACAGAACCCCCATGACCAACAGAAAATACTTAAGGCCATCCAGTCCAACTCCCTTCACCAGGGCAAGAAAACGTAATCAAAGCCCTCCTGACAAAGAGCCATCCAGCCATAGATATAGATAGATATGATTCACACACAGAGAGAAGATATAGTTTCATAGATTTGAAAGGGACCCTTAAAGAAGGACAATGATATGTTGCATGTTCCAGGGTGGGCAAACCAGACACTCTCCACATCAACACTGACAAAGAAACAGAAATACTGTTTACCCACAAGCATAAAGAAATTACATATATTAGAAACCAACACTTTCTCGTTACTTTATTTTCCAGATCACCAGACTGGGCCACAGCAATGCATGGCAGGGGACGGCTAGTATAAAATAAAGCTGTGCCCATCTATATAAATAGAATGTAAATTTCTGCTTAGTTGCTTCAACATAAGTTTTGAATATTAGCTAGTGAAGTGGATGCCAGGATAAGCTCTAGCCTTGCAGATTGGTTGAATTTCTGTTGGTGTCTTAATATAGACAGTTACAGTTGCCAGGTAACAAGAAGCAGCAACAGATAAATGAGGTCACAATGGGACTGTTATTGGATATAAATATATTGTTAGAGATACAAGGGAAAGTCCATGAAGCCCAGCCTTACAGGTATGACCTTGTAGTTAGGGAAGAAGAATACATTTTAACAGTTTGTTTTGAAAAGAATTTACCAAATATCACAAGTGGCTTCATATTTGCAATGCAAGGAATTGAACTTTATATGATTTTTTAAAGTAATGGAGGGCAAAATTATTGGTATGTGATTTAAGTCAATAGTAAGCTGTTACTCAAAAACTGGGTGAAATTTAGAAAGGAACAGTTGAGAAATGAGATGGTATCAGAATGTTCACACTGAAGTTTGTAAAATGCTGGAAGGTGATTTTTATGGCATACATTTCTATAAAATCTTTATCTGTTTTATAGCCAATTTTAAAAAGCAATGTTTCAAAAATGTTGCAGTTGTCCATAGTTGAAAAGTTTTCATTGAGTTCAACAGTCTATAGATAAGAAGTAATATTGTATGAGTGAAGAAGGTAATGATAATATATACAGGAAACAAACCATTTCATTGCCGGTAAAATTGTGTTGAAACTTCTTCTCTGAAAAACTTGTTCTACTCCATATGCCAGTCTTGGCTGAATGACTATTTGGACAGTGATGAAATAGTAAATGCTGAAGTACAGACATTAGAGACACATTGTGTTATACTTGATTTCTGAGACTCTTTGTATATGATTCCAAACTGGTTCTGTCATATGATGTTTGTCCCCTTCCATCGGGAACCCATTTAAATGGTTCTGAGACACTGTTTTTCTGTGTGATCATAAAATCAGTCTGCATTCTGTTAGCATTGCTCTGGGGATGAATTCTGCTGACCCTGAGAGTCTATGTGATGCAACCATCAGTTGTTTCTGTTTTGGTGCTTGATGAGGATAGATCTCCAAAACTATTAAATCAATATTTGGTGCTTAGCCTATTTAGTGCTTAGCCTATTCACATTGTTCTCATAGCAATAATAGGGGTGCTGGAAAAATTATACTCTGGTGAAGTTTAAAAACAGCCAATTTCCACCTCCACCTTTGACCAGTGATTTTGCCTTTGAGCAGGAAGAGAGAAAGGAGGTGACCAAGTATATAAGGGCCCTTCTACACAGTCCTTTATCCCAGGAGTGTCCAGGTGTTCTCACAGAACTTTCCGGGAGAATATCCAGACACTCCACAAAATAACCCCCTCCACAAAACACTCCAAAAACAGTGTAAAAAAACAAAAGGACTTACTTGGCATCCTTTAGGGGGCTGCCGGAGCTCTTCTGGCACATACAAATGATATGCCAGGAGAAAGGGGGGCAGGAGTGATTTTCCTCCTCCCCTCCTTTTCTCCTGGTGTGTCATTTGTACATGCCAGGAGAGCTCCAGCAACCCTCTAATGGAGGCCGGGGAAGTTCTTTTGTTTTTTTTACAGTGCTTTTGGGGTCTTTTGGGGAGGGGGTTCTGCAGGCTAATTTAGCCCAGAAATCCATGGGAATACTGTCTTGACTGCAGTCCAGACACCCAAAGAAGTGGGTTTATCCCAAATCTTCCAAGAAGGTGCAGAATAAACCCACTTAGAAATTAATTTGCCACAAATCAGGGTCTTCCTGGTTTGTGGTGAATTAATTCAGGTTTGTCCAGGATATAATCTGACAGCCCCCTTTTTATTTCGGTAACTCCCTCATTAAAGGGGCTGTCTAGATGCGCCATATGTCTTTTGCTATTGTACATGGAGTGTCCATACTCATTATATGGGGCAGAGGATATTTGGATACACAAATTAGATAAGCGTCTACTATTCAGACCCACCAGCTTCAGATTAATTTTTGAAATGCATTTTATTTCTATGTTTTAGCTCTTTATTCATTATTTTTTTTTCTCATAGAAATGAAAAATGTATTTTAAAAACCATTAGGTGAATAAACACATATGTACATGCACATCTATGCAAACAATAACCAACAGCAATAAAATTCACCTTGAAACACTATTAAAAATTGAAGGATAGCATAATTGGTATATCTAGGCTTCCCGCATCGGAACACCTGCATAACTTAGTCTCTAAGCACATTTGGTCAGTGAAATATAACAAAGGCTCAGATAATTTCCTCACTAAATAATTTTTACTGCTTACACTCCTGTGATGAAAATCAATTGGGAAACTGTTACGAATTGTTCTCCTTTGTAGTGACATTTTGACACAGCTGTCTTGTGGAACATTTCCCACTAATTTCTGCAGTTTCTTAATATGCCAGGTAATTTACAATCACACAGAGCCATGGACAAAAATGTCCATGTTTTTCTAATTACTTACAAATGAAATAAAATTGGACTTAATTGTCTGAGTATGGGTGTCCTTCAATTTGATTTTTTTCAGAGGCAGAATAAAAATTCACTTCTGATGCTCTTTGTAAAGTCTTTGTTGCCAAAATCAGATTTCATGTTAACTGGTTGGGTTATAGTTAAGATGCCAAAGTACATCAAGTCTTGCACAACTGTGGGGGGGGGGGGGGGGGGAGATGCAAATGGGGTATTAGTGCTGTATTGCTGTTTTTAGACAACGTCTTTGGATTTGTAACTTCTTCACAAGGACACAAGGAACCTGTAGCTGCTCCTATAAATAAATAAAAGGAGTTTATTGTTTGAGGGTCTCTTGCTTTGCATTAGATATTCACAACTTCCATAGTAGGTCAGTCTGATGGAGATGACCTAGGCAAAGGTAATCAGGTGGGATATAGGGCTCCATGGAGACTGAACTCTGGCTCCCAAATCTAAGCCCAGCATTCCTAAACATTAAATTAGATTAGGTATTGATGCACACTAAGGACTTTATCATATGAATGAGGTCCCACAGGGTGATTCGCCACCACCCATGGTGAACCAGCAAGGCAGGGGTGCAATCCCAGCTCCTGAACCTGGCCTCACCCACAGCTGATGCTTCCCCATCCTATATCGGGAAGCATTGCCACCATGGCTTGGCCCTATAGTTTTCCCTCAGAACAAGCCTCCCATGTTCAAGGGGGAATCTCCTGCACCACTTTTGGGACACTTCCTCCATGGGGCCGTATCAGAAGTCTCCATACATCATGTGATGGCATCCAGCAAGGAGGAAATTTCCCAAAAGCATTCTAGGAAGCTTAATTTGTCTAATGTGATAAAGCTGTAAGACATTGCACAAATGAGACTTGTCTGGTTTCTCCTTTTAAAAGAATCCAAAATAATTGCTGTTGAAGGGAGATCTTGTACATCTACTGTGTAAGGACTGTGCCATTTTTACTGCTAGTTTATATTTTGCAAAGAGGAGCTGTAGAGAAAATAAAAACATATCAAGCTTTTTTCTCTCCCTCTCAGTTATACACAGGCAGAAAGTGAGACGGAAAAGGCCAGATGGATTCCCATATAAATTATATGACACCAATACATAAAACATGCAATTTTCCCCATTGCAAGCGCAGTGTTGAGGAGAGAGGCTGGTTTGCTGTCATCCGGGGTTATGAGACCAGTTAAAAAGACATCCTAGTATGTGTATCACATTTTAAGAAAGATAAGGATAGAGGTCATCGCCTCACTGTCCTCCATTTTGGTTCACTTGTTCATTGGCCCACTCTCCTGATTGTGCTACTGTATATGGGTCACTTTAGAGCAGGATAGAATTTTTTTTAACCGGGGGAGGGGGGTGTTTCCCTACCCTGCAATAATTGGCTTGGGGGGAATTTGTTTTTATATATAATGAAAAAAATATTTTAATTGTGTTGTTATATAAAGTGGACTCAGATAGTTACTCGAATCAGAATGGTCTTCTGATTTAGGACACAGCCACTTTCCGAAGTGTCTCATAAAAGGCCTTTAATAATGCGTTTACAATACTCAGATAGTAAGGAACACCTTTACAGCAAGTCTGTTGCTCAGCAGTAACTAACTGCATATTCTTCTGTGTTATTCTGGACCTCCCCTTTGAATGTATTCCATCTCTTCAACTGACAATGGTGTCACCATGGGCAGCAAGATGGCGGCCGCCAGTAGGGTCAAGCCACATACACCATTAATTAAGTTTCCAGACAGAAAAGGTACTCCCAGACCTAAAATGCAAGATCCTCTACAATCAAGAGTGCCACCACTTCATGCACCATCTGCACAAATCTCTGCAGGAGGTGGACCGCCTTCCCATCAACATATTTCATTTAGTGGCAGAACACAAGGCACACCTGACACAGTAGAATTAGTAAGAACATTACCTCAAAAATATTGATGGTTTGGGGGGAATCTTAAACAGGTTACCTGGCAGGTTTCAAGAGAGAATGGAACATTATAGTTAACACCTAAGGCATCGTTTTGGTGAAGGATACAACTGTCCCTGTGTGCCATTGATCAAAATGATAGACTGCCATCCAGCTTGAAAATCTGGGTTTTGCTTTCCTAAAGATGGGAGCCCTGAGAGCAACCTGATTGGTAGTTGGGTTGCTTTCAGGTGCCTCAGGTTTTTTAATCAGTTAAGCCAAGGCAGGGGTTTCAGCTCATCTGTCATCACATTGCTTTCCCCTGTTGGTTTTCACCTACAGCTCACAAGGAAACATTTAACTGGGTAACATTTAATAAAAGTTGCCCATATTGTTGTCCACCCTCATTATTTCATTAGTTGGTCAACACTATACCTATCATCTCTCGCAGGAAAAATTCCAATAATGTGATAAATGGGTATACATTTCATATCACTAATAATTGTGTGGGGAAATAATTTGTAGATTTTGGTGGCAACTGTTCATTAGTCATCTTGTCTAGTATGTCCTGGTAGACCATTCCTTTGTTTAAAAATTGTTAGAGGAAACCATTTGAATTGCTGTCAAGATGAAGTCTGGTTTCAAGAGGAACACTCATGAGAAGGGAAAGACCAGAGGCACTGAAGTTGCCCATCAACACATAGCTGTTAAAATGAGATTACATAACACTATCATTATGTGCTATGAAACACTCTTTTGTTTTGAATGATTAGGTGAATTCATTTTTAAAACATTGAAAGCACCTCCTTGTTAAGTGTACATTTGTTTGCCTGTCTTCTGGATTTCAATGCCGGGGTAAACAATTATTTCTATAAATCTTTCCTATTTAGAGTAATGGTATGAAATTTAATTTTACTGGTGCTTTAGTGTGTGTGTCATATCTATTTTTTCAAGCAATCCAAAACAATTAATGAAAATCCAAAAGAAAAATGGCATCTCCAGTGACTATTTATGTAAAAATAATAATGAAAAATCACTAAAGACTTTGTGAGAAAGGTTTTCAATGCAGGAAAAGTCTAGATTTGCTCACAGTGCTCTCCTGTTTCTTAAAGACTTCTTATTCACCTTAAAGAAATATACATTCCTTTCTGCAGGTAGATTTGCTCCACTGTTTGAATATACTGAACATGGAATAGATGTGTAAATGGATCTCCCAAACAGATCAATATTCACTAAGGCTGTCCACCACACTTTTGAATGTTATTATTTCCTTTACGTTATTACTCAAAATTATTTTGTCATATATTGACTATTATCAATATGGTCTAGCAATTATTTCTTTTTAGCCAATGAATTAAGAAAGCACTTAACATTAAAATATACCTCATTGGAAATTAATGTGTACAATGCTCTAGGTGTTTGATTTATTGTTCAGTCATCTTCCACATATTACCTTGGATTAGTTATCTCCCTTTCTATCTCTTTCTTTCATGTGATAATGATGTTTTCAAAGGATATTACTTTCAAAAATAAAATAATAAAAAATACAATTCAGCTCCCAAGAAAGTAATGTTCTATGCAGGGAAGAATGGCACACTTTCGGCTTTCACCAAACTCTATCCAATTGGAACAGTTTCTTTTTGGTTTGATTGTGTTCTTTTCTTTCAGTACTGTAAATTTTTTCAATGTTTGATGTTGTTTGTATGCCAGGAATACAGGGAACACAGTGGAGTCTAGGGATAAGAACTCCATATAGTTAGAAAGAAAACAACCATCACCTTGTATTTTAAAGCGGGGAAAGGGAATGACTGAATTCCAGGGAGGCCCATAAAGCTTAATAAGTGATACTCAGGAAGGTTTAAGAAGAAGACTTCTGCTCCTTCTGTTTTGTCCCCTTGATATTATTTAAATCACTTTCTGAAGAACAGAGTAATTATCACTTAGGCTGAATACTCTTGGTGTTCATAATAAATTTCTCATAGGTCCACTGAAACTGTTTGAAGAAAATCTTGTGGGAATTTCATTTCTTGGGGGAAAGTTTCAAAGAACAAGGAATTTGAGGAGTGACAGAGTGGGACCATGGATTATTAGTGAACTTTTTTTTTCAAAATTTCATTTCCTTGTAAACTGTGGGGCTGCTTATGTTAAGGTGATATGGTATACTCACACCACAGGTTTCCCTGCCCACAAATAAATAGGAGATGCACAAACAAACAATCTGAAGGCATCTGATCATCAGAGAATGCTATTAGGCATGATGGGAATCTAGAAGAGAATCCAACACAGCAATATTGTTTCAGATTGCGGTTTCCTACCTCTTGGAACACAAAGCCAATTATTCCTGACTAAAGGCCAAATTCGAGGCACCACCTGTGCTCATTAGAACATTGTTTAATTTTCATTTACACATCTCAACACATTCCAATATTTCCAGATGTTGCTGTTTAATGTTGCCATAATTCTCAATTTTACTGTCCACAGAGAGCGAAGAGGTTTACCAGCGGCAGGTGCTGTCTATATCCTGTATCGTCTTTGGCATAGTCATAGTGGGCATGATCTGTGCAGCATTCTACTTCAAAACAAAGTAAGAGCCTTTGTCTAGTCCATGTCTTGTCCCCTTCTGCCCCTTTTCAGTTCATTGATGTTTCTTCTCCACTGCTTATTCAATCCATGGCATCATCATGAAGCAAGTGGAAATAATAAGGGAATTTCCATACATATTCTTTCCTTCTGAATGTTGCAGGACAAGTAAGTATACAACAAATATCTATTGCATCTTCACTCATAAGATTCCTATCCGTGTTTTGCTGGTAGTACTTATTGTTTTTGTTGTAATTATTACGACATCCCTTAATTTTCACTGAGTTGTTTTTGGATATTCTGATGTTTTAGCAGAACTAAATTATGGCGATGTTGTGTATTTTTAACCTCTAGTCTGATCTGTCATTACTTATGCTGTTTTTTTTTTTGGCTTGCTGTACCTGTTTTTCTATCAGTCAATTTGGTGGAAGATAGTACTGCATTAGCACCTCCCTCCCCAAATTCCACTTTTCAACCAATTTTACTTTCTGGCAGTGGTCCAGTCTCTAACCTGTCAAAAGAATGGGGGCTTCTTGTATTAAACCCTGGTTTTCCTTCAAAACAGGGACTTAAGAAAGCATATAAATTTGTATACAATAGAGTTGAAACATATAAAACATATATATTATAATCAAATTACTAACAATATGCATTTTTAAAATTAAAATAATACAAGACAGAGTGCTCCTGAAAACTCTTTCCTTAAAAGCTTTCAGTTCTCCATGTTAAAAAAAAAACAAATCTTTGCAAACAAAAAGATTGCATTTTACTTGCCCTAAGAACAAAATACTGCAGCATTGGGGTAGTCTCACATTCAACATCAGTGGCATCGCTGAAGTTGGCGGGACTGAGGGAAGAGCATTTATGAGCAGCTCAGGTCATTGATAGTCTCCTATGTAAATGGGCAGTCTATCCAAAGCCTGTTCCTAAAATATGTAAGGCTTTATAGATAATAACTAGCACTTTACATTGAAATAACTGGGCAACAAGTAAGGTGTTGTGACAAGTAGGTCTTACATGAACTGTGACCAGCATTTTCTGCTCTTAACTATGAATATACCTCTCTAAAACATGAAATGTGAATTTATTATTATAATATTTTCATCTCTCAGGATCCTGGTTTTGGGTTGAAGAGTGTTGAATATCCTGGAAACAATGTTGTGACAATGTTGTTTTTAAATTGTGTTAGATTTTAGCCTGTTCTTGTAAGCCACTCCGAGCCCCAGGGGAGTGGCGGCATATAAGTTTGAATAATAAATAAATAAATAAATAAATAAATAAATATACAACACACACACACACACACACACAGCAAACTATGACTTTCTACCTCATCAGACAGACTCCTTTCCCCATCAAATGCTGCTTGATCTCCCCTTTCCTGATGGAACCCATTACATGATGCACACATAGTTCTGGCTAGCTCCATTTGGAAAGGGAAAAGCAAGCAGCATATGCCGTATGGCAACAAAGGAGGCTTCCTGTGTTGTCTTCAGAACAAAGAGGGGAAGCTGGGTGGTTATTCTCTCCCCCCCCCCCATGTGATGGGTTCCCAGATAAGTTGTATGAGAGAGGCATGGAGTAACAGGTTCTCCACGAATCCCGTGGTGACCCAATGGATTCACCATGATACATGGTGAATCCATAGACCTTAATGATAAGGTCCTTTGTAGGTGCTTTCTGGCCCCATCTACCATAATGTATGACCAGTGGCTTGGCTGGAAGCTGGATTCCATCAATATATGGAATGTTATTAAGTTATATTGCTTCACCAACACTTGCCACATACTCCCCACTGTCTCCAATGAATAAGTTGACCTCTGCTTGTACTCAAATTCCATTGATTAAACAATTCTTAACTTTGAGCCTGTCTATACTGGCCAGAAACCCCAAATTGGCCCAGAAGCTCTCCACACAATGTCTAAAGACTTCTGGTCTGTAATATTAGGAATGTTTTGGAGTCTCATTCAAAATTTGGAGCAGTTCCATATTTTGTAGTTAATGTGGGCAACTGGACTGTCTTCATGGGCTAATGCCACTCTCCCCTTTTTTGTCTTGTGGCTGTGGAGCTCCAGAAAGCTCCTTACCATTGCCAATGGATTTGCTGTCCTCACCAAAAGCCCCTTCCTTGATGTCAGCAAAGGTCCCTGGTGATGGCTAGGAGTTCTCTGGAGCTTCCACAGCAAAAAAAAAAAAAAAAATACAGCACAGGTTAAGAGTGATCATCCAATTAGTATGGACAATTTAGGCTCTATTTCCACCACTGCAATGGATCAAGAGGGGACTGGCACTGAATCAGCCCCAGATTCTGTTAACTGTGTATTTTAGACTCTTGACTAGTTTATGTTCAATCCACATTTCTCTCTCACTCTCTCTCTCTCTCTCTCTCACACACACACACACACACACACGGGGGGGGGGGAATAGGAACATGTCTATACTTCCCTTAGATTTGCACTGATTGTAATACATTTCTGTCTAGATAACTCATTGGTCACATTTTTGTTCTTTTTGAAATAACCATTATGTCTTTGTTGTATGTGACAATGTGTTAGACAATTGTTCTGGAGAAGGAAATATGTGTTCTTGGATGTCATCCATAAGCATTGTATAACTCGAGGATGTCCAAATGATTCCCAGTCCTGTAATTTTGAGTGTGTGTTTTTTGAACACTCAAAACCTTCAATATATTCTTTTAGATTGGCTGCATATTTTATACAACTTGTTTTACTGACTAAAATCAAAGTTTGCATGTTGCATTCCTGCAGTTCATCAGCCACAATTTGTGCTCACTGCTTTAATTGTTCTTAAACTAGGACAGCAACAATGAATTTACATATCTCAATGGGTAGCTAGCCACCTATGAATGAATGAAGCTAAGCCACAACAAGTACAAGTACAGTGCAAAGTTAAACAATTGCATTGTTTTATGGCTTCCTGGCTTAATAGTATCTATTGAGATCATGGGATAAATTCATAAAATGTGAATGGGCACACTTATATATTCTAGAACACTAACACTTGGTGATGATAAAATGAAGTGAAGTATACACTCTTACACCCACTTTCTCGGAAATCATACTATTGAATTCAGTGGGGCTTATTTATAAGTAGACATCTTCTCATTTGTTCCTGAATTTTCAGTACTTTTCTAGTTCATGTTATATTTCTAACATGTCCTGTTTGACTTAGAATATACTCAAAAGATGAGAGTGTAAATACATAAACCAATCTGCTGGTCAGGTGCATTGGAAAATGTTATCCCACCATTAATTTTGGAGAATGATTCAACTGACTTTCTGAACTTTGAAGGGAGAGGAGCAACCATCTTGTTCTTCATCTCACACCACTCTACCAATACCAGCTCCAACCGTACCAAAATCAATGGAGTATTTTGTCCGAGATGCTATAAAAATTATGGCTATACTATGTGTTATTCAGGTTGAAATCATACTTTTGCTAGGAATTCCATGCATAAATATTTACAAAATTGCCTACAAGTGATACTTAATTCTTAGTCACTCTGTAAAATTTAGTCATATAAACAAAATTCCTTGAGAGATTCTTAAACTCTTTTTTATATAAAAAAAACTGGGTTGTATCATACTGTCGGGTACCTATACAAGATAAAGTAGATGGGCAGACATCCTTCTAAACTATTCATTTAGAAACAATTGCAGCATAATCAGGATTAAATACTGATTTTTCAACTCATGTGCATTTTATGACAATTTAGTATGGGAAAATATTCCTTAGAAAACCAATGTAGTTGTGAAAACCCAAAATTCTACTGATTCCTTCTTCCTAATTTGATGAGGAAAACAGTAGGATTTACCTTGTGCTTAGAGCAGTACTGCTTGTGTGGGTCAGGCTGTTTTGGTGGCCAGCCATAAAGAAGTGACGAGTGGAGTGCTGCAGGGTTCTGTTCTGGGCCTGGTCCTATTCAAAATCTTTATTAATGACTTAGATGAAAGGCTAGAAGGCATGATCATCAAGTTTGCAGACGACACCAAATTGGGAGGGATAGCCAATACTCCAGAGGACAGGAGCAGGATTCAAAACGATCTTGACAGATTAGAGAGATGGGCCAAAACTAACAAAATGAAGTTCAACAGTGACAAATTCAAGATACTCCACTTTGGCAGGAAAAACGAAATACAAAGATACAGAATGGGGGACAATGCCTGGCACGAGAGCAGTACGTGTGAAAAAGATATTGGAGTCCTCGTGGACAACAAAGCCATGATATTCCCTGTAGTAACCTACGGATGTGAGAGCTGGACCTTAGGGAAGGCTGAGCGAAGGAAGATAGATGCTTTTGAACTGTGGTGTTGGAGGAAAGTTCTGAGAGTGCCTTGGACTGCGAGAAGATCCAACCAGTCCATCCTCCAGGAAATAAAGCCCGACTGCTCATTGGAGGGAAGGATACTAGAGACAAAGTGAAGTACTTTGGCCACATCATGAGGAGACAGCAAAGCCTAGAGAAGACAATTTCGCTGGGGAAAGTGGAAGGTAAAAGGAAGAGGGGCCGACCAAGGGCAAGATGGATGGATGGCATCCTTGAAGTGACTGGCTTAATCTTGAAGGAGCTGGGGGTGACGGCCGACAGGGAGCTCTGGCGTGGGCTGGTCCATGAGGTCACGAAGAGTCAGAGACGACTGAACGAATGAATAACAACAACAAGCTTTTTTGTATGGTTCCCCAATCAATAAAGACTGTGGATTTATTCTTATTTTTAAAAACCTGCTGCTGTTGTTTTTATTCATTTTTGCTTTTATTATGTCAGATAAAAATTGAATGTTGTAAAATTAAAAAGAAACCCATAAGCTCCTCTTGGTTCTTGCTTCTGGAAACATAAGTGGTATAGGTACATAGCAATGTTTGGCTACATTAAAAAGAAGCTTAGTTATATCTCTTATCCTTGATACATTTCTGTGTTAAATTTATCACATTAGTAGAGCTCATTTCTATAAATATGCTTAGGATCATACTTTTAACAGCCATGAAATCTACCTAAAATTTATTTTGTCTGTGTCATAATATTATTTACATCAAACCATGGGGAGTAATGTGTTGAAAGTCTTAACAATACTAGAAATAAGAAACAAACATGGGCAGATCAAATGAATGTTCAACAAGATTTACTGTTTCAATGTTATAATGAATTCAACATCAAAGCATAAAAACAGCTGCAGAATATATTTATTTAGGGAGTTTTATTACAGACATCTATTTAAGAAGAATGGGGAGGGAGAGTCACATTGATTCATGGGGGTTGTTTGAAATGTGCATTTGACATACATTTTAATTATGTCTTTCACTGGTACAAATATTTTACATTCTGCAATCATAGAAAGATGCATTGCTCACTGTCACTGAAACTGCCCCCCACCCCAAACCCAGTCCAAATATGATTCTATTCATTTGTGACTTGGTTTCTATTTTGGTGTAATCTGATGAAAAACAAAATTATTGGAAGAGAACTATTATGAGATTCTGGGTTTTGGTTAGAGACAAAAATATCTCAGGCATTCTAGGCATAAAGTGAAAGACATAATTTTTATTCTATTAACCAGAAAAGTGTAGATGGTGTATATTAATTTTGGATAAGAATGTGCCTTTCACATTTTGAGACTTTTGTGGATAAATGATTAAGGCTGAAACTGCTACTTAGCTGCTAGTAAAGGTAAAGGTAAAGGTAGTCCCCTGACATTAAGTCCAGTCATGTCTGACTCTGGGGTGTGGTGCTCATCTCCATTTCTAAGCCGAAGAGCCAGTGTTGTCCATAGACACCTCCAAGGTCATGTGGCCGGCATGACTGCATGGAGTGCCGTTACCTTCCCGCCGGAGTGGTACCTATTGATCTACTCACATTTGCATGTTTTCAAACTGCTAGGTTGGCAGAAGCTAGGGCTGACAGCGGAAGCTCTCGCCGCTCCCTGGAATCGAACCTGCGACCTTTCGATCAACAAGCTCAGCAGCTCAGTGCTTTAACCCACTGTGCCACCGGGGCTCCATAGCTGCTAGTATAAGGAGTTATTTCTCCCTTCCCCTTTGTAATCCCATGTGACATCAATAGTTCCTTCCCCTTTGGAGAATGTTTCAGAAAGGGCTTCAGATAGAGAATTGCTGTCTGCTTCTCAATTCTCCAGTGAAGGAGAGATAACTAGACCAACCCTGAAGACTAGGTCAATCTGGGGCGCTTTCACACTACCCAATTATAGCAATGTGGAATCCTGTGGTTTGTAGTTTGATGAGGCACTAGAACTCCCTTGCCTAAGAATTTAAAATACTACTGCTAAATTGAAAATCCCAGGATTCAATAGGACAGAACAATGATACTAAGTGGAATCATAAAAGTGTAGAGCAGTGTTTCTCAATCTTCCTAATGCCGTGGCCCTTAATACAGTTCCTTATGTTGTGGTGACCCCCAATCATAACATTATTTTTGTTGCTACTATAATTTTGCTACTGGTCTGAATTGTAATGTAAACATCTGATATGCAGGATGTGTTTTCATTCACTGGACCAATTTGGCACAAATACTTGATATAATAATAATAATAATAACAATAACACTTTATTTGTACCCCGCTACCATCTCCCCAAGGGACTCGGTGCGACTTACATGAGGCCAAGCTCAAATACAACAATACAAGCAATAATAACAAGAATACAAGCAATTAAAATAAACATGGACAATACAATAATGCAACATTAACAATAAGACCAAAATTTGATATGACCAAATTTGAATACTGGTGTGGTTGGGGGGGGGGGGGTATTGATTTGGTCATTTGGGAGTTGTAGTTACTGGGATTGATAGTTCATCTACAATTAAAGAGCATTTGGAACTCCACCAAGGATGGAATTGAACCAATCTTGGCTACACAGAACTCCCATGACCAACAGAAAATACTGGAAGGGTTTCGTGGGCACCGACTTTGAGTTTTGGAGTTGTAGTTTATCTATACCCAGAGAGTACTGTGGACTCAAACAATAATGACCAAACTTGGCATGAATACTCAATATACCCAAATGTGAATACTGGTGAAGTTTGAGGAAAATAGACCTTGACATTTTGGAGTTGCAGTTGTTGGGATTTATAGTTCACCTACAATCAAAGAGCATTCTGAACCCCACCAGTGATAGAATTAGGCCAAATTTCCCACATAGAACCCCCATGATCAACAGAAAAGACTGTGTTTTCTGATGGCTGTTGGCGGCCCCTCTGACACCCCCTCACGACTCCCCCAGGGGTCCCGACCCCCAGGTTGAGAAACACTGGTGTAGAGTGAAAAGGCCCATAGAGGAAGAACACTGGATCTTGGTCAAAAGACTACTGGATCTTTGATAAACTATTATGGATTTTTTTGCTTTTAAAAGCAAAGGCAGGCTGGGATATAAAGTGGAAGTTGCTTTATTCACCATTCTTCAGATTGAAGTGACACTCGCCAAGTTCTTTTTCTTCCAGAGATTACAGAATCTTATGAAAAGGGAAGCCTACACTATACAGGGAGGAACTATATGTGTGATGATGGCTCTTACTTTCAGTTTGTTGCTCTCCAGATGAAGAGTGTGATAACAAGGGATGTGGAATAGCATCCTCCATCTACTAACATGTTTATGTTACCTTTCTTGAATATCTGAATGGGGCTTAGGTTTGTTAGTACTCTTTTCAGCAGACTGACATCAAACCAAGCGTAATCTTTAAAAAAAAACCCAAATCCTGGGATCCACATTTGAGCCCAGGAGTAAAGGAAGAGCCCCTCCGCCTAATACAAGTGCTACTGAAACAATCCTGTGAGCAATATGCACAAACTGAAATAAACAATGACAGATGTGACTGGATAAGAAGAGGTAGGAAGGAGTACAAGGAGATTTATGTTTCAGTACTTTTAAGGGAAAAAGAAATACAGAGGAGAGAATGAATAAACTGCAAATAGATTCTGGCAACTTTCAAAACTTACCTTCCTAGTAAAAGAGTAATAGCACAAGAGCACAAGAATACCTGGTTCCCATAGACTTGGCAACTGAAGAGAGCTTCAGGGATTTGGGGCCACATTGGAATCTAGAGATATCAAAGATTTCACTCAGCCATGGGGTTTTTCTGGTACTATTTAGCAACATTTAGATGGCACTGGGCTTCTTTTACTGATCCAAATCTTTCACAAAAAAAAAAAATCAGACTGATCCAGATATGATCTGGACCAATGCAGTAAGATTGAGCTGAAATACAGATTGGTCTAGTTGTCCCAATTCAGTTAGAGATTGGCCTCAGTGGGCTATCATGCCATTGGCAGCAACAAATCTATATTTATTTATTTATTTATTTGCATTATTTCTACCCAGCTCATATCAGCCCGAAGGCAACTCAGAGCTAATAGATAATATTATCCTAAATGAAACTGCTGTCATATATTACAGATGACATTATTAATCTATAAAGGCATTGCATTATAGAGAAGAAAAAACTGCACTAAAATAATTGACTATGGAAAGAAAAAAATTCATCACGTATCTTGATTTGGATGATGATGGTGGTGGTGGTGATGAGGATAATTATAGTAATAAAAATAATCCTTGTGTTTTTGTTTGTTTGTTTGTTTTGGTAGAAAACACACAAAACATATTCAGGAGCAGCTGAAAGAGTCACAGAATGGGAAAACGTACAGCCTTAATGCTTCCAGCATGATGGCAAAATCAGATCCCAGGACCCAAAGCCGAGTACAGCTGCAAAATGTAAGTAAACTTGTCAAGCTCAGCCTTTAATTAGTCTGGATAAATGTTTGATGGTGATGTTTTCAGTTTTATATCTTCTCCTTCAGTCCCCAGATGTGCCACTAATTTGCACCTGTGGCACTATGGGACTATCCAAAGAAAGAAATAACTATTCTAACAAAATGTGTTAAAGCAGGGCAAAGTAGTCCTTTCTTCTGCCTTGGCATGGTTTGGTATAATAAATGCTGTCTAATAAATGCTAACTACTGGTCTAAAATTTCTAGAGGAATATCTCAGAGCACTATGGAATAAATCAGCTCAACGCCTTTGGGAAGTGGTTCATTATCTAATGAAAAATAGCTGTTAAAAGTTATCTCTGCAGAAGGTTTCCAAGTGTATGGCAGCTGGGCAAGAACCAATATAAGCATGTGACTAAGAGGGGCATATCTTCATTCAGAACTCACAACAGAATCCACTCAGTAGGCAACCTCAGGTGAGTTCTTTAGGTCCAACTCCTCATCTGTATTATTGGAATCACGGGAGCCATCAGTTTTAGTGGCATTATCCTTCTCCAGTTCCTTTTACCACAGAAAATAATATGTGCCAGTGAACACAGTTTGACATGGTGATCATAGGAATCAAACAAAAGATGATATTAGTCTGCAGGAACCTAGTCTCACACTATCCCCCCCCCCCCAGTGGCTCCCTAAAAGCAGTGTTTCAGAAGCACTTAATATACATTACTCCTTACATCCAAAAGTAATGAGTTGTTGCTAATCAGTACTAGGCTTGGGTGGTTTCGTTCGTTAATTTCGTAATTCGTTATTAATTCGTATTTAAATTAGCTTACGATCCAATATTGAGCCATGCAGGAGTACTGTGAGGAGTAATTAAAAATTGAAACAATTTTTCCAATTTATTTCGTATTGTTTCGTAATTGTTTTGTAATTGGTTCAAAATTGTTTCGAAATTGTTTCGTAATTGTTTCGTAATTATTTCCGTATGTCTGGTGCAAGTTTTATAGTTTTTTTATCAGTGATAAAAATAAATTATCACACCAACAGTCAACAACAGAGGGAGAGGAAAGCTTCAGAAGTTCCCCCTGTCCCATTTGGAGGGTTTTTTAGCATATTGCGCAATCGCGTCCGCCATTAATGAATCGATTCGTAATTTTATGAAATTTAGTATATTTTGAACTTTTTAAAAGGAAAATTTCGGAATTCTTTTAAAAAAACGAAACACAAGGGCCCCCTAAAAACGAAACGAGTTTAGAACCAAATTTTTCCATGGTTACCCAAGCCTAATCAGTACATAAGAGAGAGTGGGGAGGGGGGGGAGATGAGAGGTGCTTCCTTGTTATCCCAAAAGTGACTGAATGGGGGTAATAAGCACAATCTATTCTTAGACCATATCTTCTTCTGAAGCCCGGCAGCGGGAGCCAATTGGCACATGAGGGGGCATCGCTGCCTCCTCCTCCTCATTGACAGCAAAGGCAGGCCTGGAGTGGAAGAGCCCCTCGGTCAGGAGTGGCCTGCGTGGAAGAGCCCTGAAGTTTCCCTGGTGCCAGTGCTGTTTTTTCCTACTGCACATGTGTATCTGCCATTAACGAAGCTATTTCGGAAGTTTCGGAAAGTTTTGGAAAAAAATTATTTTTAAAGGAAGTGACTTTAGAATCGAACCACCAGCGCCCCCTACAGCCAAAATGAGTTTTGAACCATTTTTTTTATCAAACAAGCCTAGTATTTACCTTCTTCCTGAAGTTCTTACTGATATTCTTTCCTATATTTCTTCTAAACTTGTATGCTCTTAAAATTATTAGTGTTTGTTCTTACTCTCTGAACTGAAGTTCTGGAAAAAGGTTATTGATGAAAATTAAAACAAGCAAACCTCAATACCACAGCACAAGTGGTATCTTGAGAAAGAGAGAGAGAGATCACTCCACATACTTTGATCTTCATTTTGCTACTGCTCTTGCTATGCCTCTTAGAAATGCAATGATTCTTCTGTGGATACATGCACAGATAGCAGAAATCAAGGGCAATAAACAGGAATCCTCTCCATCTCACAGTTTGCTATGCTTCATTTTACTGAAGCTGATAGTACATTTCTCTTTCTCTTCCCTTCACAGAGAGACAAGATTAATGAGATGTATTCATTATGCATTGCAATTTACTATCTCATAATTGAAGGTTGCTTACTACTTGAAGGTTACTTTGCATAATAGCATAAGCTGCAAATTTTGGCAGGTATTGCTTGATAAGAACAGCTTTTACCTTTCCTTCAAACCAAAACCATGCAGGAAAAATTAGCCTGCTTTAAATAAGTTGATATGTCATCAGAGACAGCCAAGCTGGTTTGATTCATTCCATCATTGTAATATTCTGCTCCGTTTACCACTTCTCATTACTGCTACTACTACTAGGCACTATGTTCCTCTTTAAGAATGATCTAAATATGAAGTGTAGGGCCTGATCATTTGCTGGATGAAATTTTTGACTGCTGTAGCCATTTTGACTTTCCCTGGAAATTATTTGTATGAAAAGTTATGTGCTAAAAGATTCCAAATCCTTTATACAAGTCATGGGGAAATAATTTCCTAAATGCTTGAAACCTGTCTTATCCCCAGAACAAAAAGATGCTATTCTTGTGGCAAGATCACAATCATGGATAAGAGACTAGCTGCCAAACCTTGGTGGGACAGCACTAGAAGAGCCTGCTGGATGGGCAATTATGAGTGGAAGAGCCCTGGATGGGAGCAGGGAGAGTTGAAGAGCTTCCACCTTGTAATACAGCTGAACCCCAATCTGGCAAAAAATATCAAATACCTGCCTGAAATTGACCAATTTACAGCAATGTGTGGATAGTGAGGTCTGGACCGTGGATATCAAGGTCCAGTACAGAGATAATGAGGTCCGACATGCATACACCGAGATCTGTGCCTGATGACTCTGTGCCTGGTGAGACCCAAAGCTAAAAATGAGCGTTCCCCAAAGAAGTCTCACCAGTTGTAGCAGTTGAAGCAGAAGCCACCAAGGCTGATTGGCAGAGCCGGCTCTGATGTCACAAGCAGCTGGGAGGATTCCCTCTATGTGGAGGAGCTGCGGCACCCAGCAGCCAGTAAGAGAGCTTTCCCCACTTCGGATGCAGATTCCAGCTTTTCAATGGCAGGCAGGGGGTTGGATGGTCAGGAAAAAACAAAGAAGAATATAGATTTATGGATGGATTACAGTGTCTCAACCTCGAGACACATAAAGTGGGGTCTTCTAAACTCCAGGAAGAGTGTCAGGTGATTATGAGTCTTCTATGTCCATTATGCGACATAAAAGGTTAGCCCAATTCAGGGTGTGGTCATCCTTTGTGCAGTCTACCCCGGAATCAATAGAGATGGATTGATTCCAAAGATGCTTGAGTCCTTTGTTGAGGTGAAGGCCAGGAAGGCACAAAGGAAATTCCATGTCAAGGAGTGCCGGTGAAAGGTCACCAAGATTGTGGTGGTGGCTTCATGGCTCCAAAGATATTTTATAAAATGATAAACAAAATATTACAACACACACACATAAGGGATCCCAGTATCCACAGATACTGGGGGCATCTGGTTTTGGATGCCTAGGATCATGTGGCCAGCATGACTGCATTAAGCGCTGTTACCTTCCTGCCGGAGAAGTACCTATTGAATAACTCACATTTGCATGTTTTCGAACTACTAGGTTGGAAGAAGCTGGGGCTAACAGTGGGAGTTCACACCGCTTCCCAGATTTGAACCTGCAACCTTTCAGTCAGCAAGTTCAATGGCTCAGCAATTTAGCCCACTGCACCACCGGGGCTCCTATCATATCATATCATATCATATTATATCATAATAGTTTCATTACATTTCCATAAGCTTTAACCAAAATTCATAACCTTCTTATCACAAATACAAATGTATGAAAGTGAATGTGTATGAAATAAAATATGATGAATTTGTCCATTAAAGCTCACTATGTTGGGTGTATTTCTCTTAAAAGGTTTTAGTTTCATCTCTTTTCCTCAAATGCAGCAATCATAGTTATCCCTTCAGACCACATTATGGATCTCAATGGGAAACCCCATGTACGTATATTTCAGACTGCCTTTTCTTGAGGGCACAGTATGAAGGGTTACAATCTCTGATCTGTTTGAGTGCCTCAGAGAGCAAATCTTGTTAAACTAGAGCCTTTTGCCATATTCCTACAGTTTCATACACTGAGATGGAGCCCCCGGTGGTGCAGTGGGTTAAACCCTGTGCCGGCAGGACTGAAGACCGATAGGTCACAGGTTCGAATCCGGGGAGCGGCGGATGAGCTCCCTCTATCAGCTCCAGCTCCTCATGCGGGGACATGAGAGAAGCCTCCCACAAGGATGATAAAAAAACATCAAAATCATCTGGGCGTCCCCTGGGCAACGTCCTTGCAGACGGCCAATTCTCTCACACCAGAAGCGACTTCTGACACGACAAAAAAAAAAAACCACTGAGATGTAAATATTACTAAATTATTTTGGGATATTTGGCAAACCTATTTTAGCATTCTGAATACAACAGCTTTTGAAGTACCCAAAACCTCATTCCTCTATGTATTAGGCCTGTGCGGTTTCGTTCGTTAATTCGTTAATTCGTTATTAATTCGTTTTTTTGGGCATTTCCGAAG
>NW_026846588.1:119679916-119862316 GCF_025583915.1 Anolis sagrei ordinatus | reverse complement strand
TATCCATTCCACATAACATGGAATTAATTTATCTGGCACAATTTTATTTTCTTCTTCCCAAAACCTGCAAAATTTAAAATTCAAAATCCTGATCAAAAAATGTTTCTCTAAAAGTTAAACTCCTTTCTTTGTTCAGTTGTTTCTTTTATCAGTGTTATCATTAGAGTACCACTTACTAAATCTTTGATTCCATTAATATGTAATATTAGTCAGTTTTTTTTCCTGAAATGCCAAATAGATGACTGGTCAGCTTGCAGTTGCAGATTTAACAAAGAAACTATAAATCTTGAAGAATTTCTTTTTTTTTAAAAAAAAATCTGTTTTTGTCTTTTCTTTTACCTTCCCTCAGACTTTTGTTGCTGAAACTTGACTCCTTAATTCTTCCCTGTCTTCTCTCATTTTTAGTCAGAGATATATTTATTTTTGTTTTCAAAGTATATGTCAGAGTCACTTCCAATCAGATTTTGTTGTCTGTCTCATAACTTGCTTCCTCAAGCAACTATAATGAGTTTTTCTCTTCTTACATGTGTATGTTTGTTTTTAATTTATGATGGTGTCAGAGAGGACTAGTTCAATTGAGGTACTATGCCTGGAGGCAGCAAAGCATACCTCTAGAAGAATAAATAGGGTATTTCAAAAAGATAGACCCGATTTGAAATTGCTATATCTTTGTAACCATGAGATGCCCATGAATGAAACTTTTACAGCTTGAAGGAGTGGGATATAGAGTTTCAAATGATTACTTCTAGATGCCTCTCCCAGAGTAAAAACAGCACCTATCCTCAGTTATTCACAAGATGACAACATTGTAACAGGAGGTTTTTTTGTGTTCCACAATACAGCAAGAGTGAATCTGCAATTGTGGTGCAGTGTACATTTCAACAGTATTTTGGCATTGATTTGCCAGTGCCAAAGAGCATTGGTCACAGGTACATATGGAGCCCCTGGTGGCGCAGTGGGTTAAAGCCCTGTGCCAGCAGGACTGAAGACCGACAGGTCGCAGGTTCAAATCCGGGGAGAGGCGGATGAGCTCCCTCTATCAGCTCCAGCTCCTCATGCGAGGGACATGAGAGAAGCCTCCCACAAGGATGATAAAAACATCAAATCATCCGGCGTCCCCTGGGCAACGTCCTTGCAGACGGCCAATTCTCTCACACCAGAAGCGACTTGCAGTTTCTCAAGTCACTCCTGACACGACAAAAAAAAACCAAAAAAAAAAACAGGTACATACAATTTAAGAAAACAGTATGTTTCAGGGGAAGTGCATTATTAACCCATACTATCTTATTAAAAATGTTGATTTTTCAAAACAAGAAATAAACTTATTTGCTTCTCATTTTGTCTTTCCCCTTGGGCAGCTCAGGGCAGAAAATTGACCCCAACTAATTGCATTTGTCCATCCCTGCTTGGGATGATTAACATTTATTTATTTATTTATTTATTTACTGCATTTATTGACCGCCGCTCTCAGCCCTAGGGCGACTCGCGGCGGTGCACAACATATAAAAACAGTTTACAAAAAGGGCAAAACAGGGAATCAATACAACAATAATACACTATAATCTAGTTACACTAAATAATCCGCTCCGTCACATCATAGAATCATAACCAATATCGTAATCCGTATTCCGTTCCAGTTGTCAATTACCAGTTGCCGTAGCGCTCAGTTGAATGCCTTCTCAAATAGCCAGGTCTTCAGGCTCTTACGGAAGGACAGAAGGGAAGGCGCCTTGTATTCCTTTCTAGAATTATTATTACAAAGAAATGGTATGACAGATCAGGACTTTTTGTCTTTTACTCTCCCTCTGATACACACAAACACACACAGAGAGAGATTTTCTTCTTTTGTTTCATTAGCTTGGAATTCTGTTCAACGTTGAAATTCGGTATATAAAAGGTGTGAGACACAAGGCAAATTGTGAACCAAATTCCCTTTTCCATCTTTTCCCTAAAGGAAGTGACATTTAAATGTACAAAAATTACTCTATTCCTGTCACTTTTTAATACACTGTTCAGATGCATTGCAAATTTGCTTTTCACTTCAACCAGCCTCATTTATGTTTCAGCTGTTTGAACAACTGCAGCTTAGAAACAAAGCAGACCCTTGACTCTTCTCTCACTCACTTACATACCTCTGTGCCAACTAAAGTTTCTGCAGATTGATTATAAAAACTGCAAGCTACATTAACGTTGGATGTAACAGATCCCTTTACCTCAGCTGACCCCAAAAGTCAGACTCTAGAAATCCTACTGCTCATTTGTTGTTGAGGTGTTGAGTATTCAAAGCCTCTGCTCACTCTTTTTATGGTTAAACTGCAATTGAACTAGACTGCAAGGAATGGAAAAAAACATCCAGATGAAAATATAGTGGTTTGGAATCCCAGTGGCATGAACTATATTTTGAGAAATTATTTGTGCAGTTATGAACATTGTTTTTATTGTTTTTGTTTTTGTTGTTTTGCTTTTGCAAGCGAATCACATTTTTTAAAATCTTGGCTTTATCAAAACATCTTTCAGAAAGTTGGGGGAAAAGACCATCAGTTTTACAGAAGCATCCACAAATATTTATGGGAAGTGTGTGTGTGTGTGTGTGTGTGTGTGAGAGAGAGAGAGAGAACAAAAATGTCAGTAAAAAGTGGTTTGCATGAAAAGTGGGTTTTTTTTGTCGTGTCAGGAGCAAGTCGCTTCTGGTGTGAGAGAATTGGCCGTCTGCAAGGATGTTGCCCAGGGGATGCCTGGATGATTTTGATGTTTTTATCATCCTTGTGGGAGGCTTCTCTCATATTCCCGCATGAGGAGCTGGAGCTAATAGAGGGAGCTCATCCGCCTCTACCCGGATTCGAACCTGCGATCTGTTGGTCTTCAGTCCTGCCGGCACAGGGGTTTAACCCACTGCGCCACCGGGGGCTCCTATGAAAAGTGGTGCACGTGCAGGAGAAATTATTCAAAATGTTCATGCAGAAACAGCCCTATGTGTTTCTGCACAGAATAATTGCCCCAAATGCTTCAGAATATGTGAAAATAGAATGAAAACACATAGAAATATTAAGAAAAATGGGAATTATTTATCTTCCCATTTAGGATAATTACGAGACAACAGTTTGCATCTGTATTATTAGAACTCCAGGTAGAGAACTATCCTTTGTAAAATTACTAATATAATGGAGACATTTGAAACTTGCCATATAATAAGTCACATATTCACCCCAATATCATCAGCTTTGAGTAGTAGTAACTCTGCTTTTCAGATAAAGATATTCTTTACCAGTGCCACCAAGCACAGGTCAACATGTTTTGCTGCCTAAGGCAGAACAACAAATGCCGCTTCCCATTTATGTAATCTTAGTGCGTCATACTCCAAACCGGCCAAGTTACTTGATCACATAAAACTGGCAATATTTGGGCATATGTGGCTATAATCATCTCTCCACATTCCTGGTAGAGTGTGCAATTCAGCCAAAAGGCATGCCATTTTGGGGTCAATTTTTGGCTAACCCCTCATCCTGTTTACCGGGAAGTTACATGAATCCGGAAGGGTGTTGTCATTTTCATTCAGCAAAGACTCGGGCCATTGTCTACAATGGGAAACTTTAAAGGCTCAATCCTCAGTCATTTTAATGCCTATCTGCATGAACCTACCTCGGTTTTAGACCCCATTTACAACTGCACCAATCTACTGATTTTTTGGAATTATTTTTGTATTTAAACTATAACATTTTTAAAAATAAGACAAACCACAAGAGAGGATTCTGGGAATTGTAATCGCTGGTTGGTTCCCTGCAGCCAATCAGAGCATGGACATAACCAGGTTTTTCATTGTATGAGAAACAAAGAGAGAGAAAAAACTTCAACTCCTATCATGCTCATAGAGACACTCCGAGTCTTTTTCAATGCCCACCCCATGCAAGTGCTGCTGGGAAAGTGAGTTCCCAGCAGGGCCCTCTCTGGAATAGGAGCCTAGGAAACTTTCCAAAAGAAATGGATGGACCCTGTTGCTGCTAGGGAGGGATAAAAAGACACTGAAATAATCCCATCTTCTCCAGGAGCCCCACAGTTGACCCCTGCCTCAGATATATTGCAGACTTAATTCCATCCTCTCTAGTAGCCTATAAAATCCACCTCTCTTAATCCATTTTGCTGAGTTTTTTGGTTCCCTGCCCCCCCCCCCCCCCCACCCTTCTGTTTTCGGAGATTATATAAAACGGACCACTGAATATTACAAATACTTTTTGTTTAAACTGATTTGGGCCTAAGTCTAAATTCTGGTTGTAAAATACAATAGTAATAGCATAAATAATTAGTAATGTTGATCATTCTCAATTCACTGTCCTTTGTGATTCTGAAAAGGTGTTGTTGGAAACAGTTGGTTCACTTTTTCTAATAGTAAAAATGGTCTAAATATAGGGCTGGGAACTACCCCTGTACTTTCCTTGAGGTGGAAGTGTGCAGGGGATTCAGTCTGAGGTTTCCTTTTTTTTAACATGGAACACATTATCTGCTGTATTTAATCCAGAAAATTGTGTTTAGAATAATTAATTATAGTTCCAGATCCAATGCATATTGTGTTTACACGTTTTAAGTAATAACTTTAAAAGGCTTTTCAGAGGTATCTAGAATAGATTTTAGGGCTCTTGACCTATAGTAAAAAATAAACTCTGAGTCATCTCATCATTGCCTCAACACCCAGAATAGATCATGAGGTAGCAGTGCAGGGTATTCCACAAGGAAATGCTTGAAATATGTAATATTCCTAACCCACAATTTGGTTACAATTTGAGTCGCCTACGGGCTGAGAAAGGCAGTATACAAATCCAGTAAATAAATAAATAAATATAGGTAGTTATAAAAATGTAACAATTTTACATAAAAATGTAACAATTCCCAGCATGCCATAAAGGAGGGCAAGTTGTACTCATAATATCATTTAGTTTGAGCTACTAGCTAGGCCAATCTTGTGGATTTGGAAATAAGACTGCTTTTACAAGACATCATGTAGGGGTTTTAGCACTGGACCATGACACTATAAATTAGGTTTCAAACCCGCACTCATCTATAAAACCCTACTGATCTTGGGCAAGTCTCTCCCTCTTTATCTCAAAGAAAGACAATGGCAAACCTCTTCTGCACAAATCATACAAAAAACAGTGATAGGTTCTTCTTAGCTTCACCTTAAATCAGAAATTACTTAAAGGCACACAACAATAATTGAATGGGGGGATGGGGCAAGAAAATATTTCAAAAAACAAACTCTGTAGTGCAGTGCTAGTTTGAAGTGAAAAGAGAAATCTCTCCCCCCCCAACTCTCCCCCCCCCCTACGTCCCCAATATTATGTGTTTCAGAACACAGAACACAAATTAGCCCAAATACAAAACAAATACTGTTGGTGCCCAGCAGAAAGATGCTGGGGATTTCTCAGAGGGATGTTGGATTTCCCATTGGGGAGACTGTGTGTGATCAGGGTGAACTGCAGGCCTTAGATCTTAGAGAATTGCCTGCAGTTACAGTTCAGACACAGGATGTTTGGAATTCCAATGTTTGTTCCTTAGCAACCGGGGAAAAGTCTGTTTCTCTTGGGACTCGACCTTCAGCAGAAGATGGGGAGGTTTCCCATGATATCAGATTAGGTCTCTGCATGGAGGTAGTGAAGGATAGATTAATTAGTAGGCCTGGGTAACAACGGAAAAATTTGTTTCTAATATCGTTTCGTTTTTAGGGTGCCTCAGCGTTTTGTATTTAAAAATATATCCAAAATTTTCCATAAAAAAAAGTTTGGTATTTACGAAATTTCGTTAATATTTACAAAACGTTTTGTAAAGATGGCGCCCGCGGTTGCGCATGCGCAAAGCATCAACGAAATTTTTTTTTCAATATTTTTTCAATATTTTTTTAATTTAATTATTAATTTTTTTAATAATAAAAAATATTTGGCAGAAAATGCTTGCCAAAAAGAGCCACAGGGCAAACAGACTGAGCCTCCCCGCTGCTCCCAGCTCCGTCCCACCCTCCTGAGTCCTGCGGGCTCTCTCTCTCTCTCTTTCTCTCTCCACCAAGAGGAGGGAAAGGAGAAGAAAGAAAAGAGGAAGGGAAAGGAGGGAAGGCAGGCACTCACTCTGGCGGGCCCTCAAGCGCTGCCGCCGAGTCGGGCCCAGCTCCTCCGAAGCACACCCACCGCAAAGGTGAGGAAGGAGGGACGGGGCCGCCTTCCCGCTGAGGGTCGCTCGCCCTCTCGCTCGCTTGCTCAGCCGGCGCCTTCCCCGCCCTCTCCTCCTCCTCCTCCTCTTTCAGGCTCTGACTGGCTAAGGAGAGGAGAGAGAGGAGAGCCAGCCTAATAATCCTCAGCAGGAGGCACTGCGGGCCCAATCAGGAGAACCCACAGGGCAATCAGCTCCGTGGGTTCTTCTGATTGGCTCCCGGAGCTCCCAGCAAGCATCTAGCCATCTTACGTATTTCCGAAATGGACGGAAATACAAAAATATTTGGCGCATGCTGTTTCGATTTTGAAAATACACTTCCGGGTTTGGAAAAAAGTTTGATATTGTTTCGTATATGGGAAATTAACGGAAAAAAAACGATATACAAAATTAACGAACGAAACCGCCCAGCCCTATTAATTAGGCATTTGAAAAGTCTCAGTGAGATGTCCTTGAGACATGTCTCATGTCTTCTTGGTTGGACCTGAGCTTAAATTAAGTGATGTTTACTTGGTGTCTCCAGAGCAGACAACCTTGCCAGAGATTTAAGTTCCCCTTTCAGCTCTCAAGCTCGTGATTTAAGTCTCCTGTGTTTGCCTATGCTCCTGTAAGAGTTTTTCCTTGGAAAAGTTCCTGTTTTCATGATTATGGATTTATGCCTATGATCTTGACTTCTTGAATTCCATGTAACTTGCTGTTTTAGACTACTGAACTTTATATATATATGGACTACTGCTATTTTACCCTTTCCACTGCTTTTTGGGGAATGCCCTTTTTTCCCTTTTGGGCAGGCTTTTGTAAATAAAGCTGTAGTTTGATACTACTGGACTCTGGTGTTGTGCTGGGTAAAAAGGTGTTCCCAAGGCTAGAGTGCAAAAAAAAAAAAACCAAAAAACAACCTCATGCCAAATATTAATTACAATAGTCATATCACCCTCTAGACCAAATTGAATTGGACTGCTCCTACCTTAGACAGAGCTAGGCAGCATATGCTGAGAGGTAGTCACAAGATATTAAAGGTGAGAGTTGTGCTCCAGGTAAGACTGTAATCTTTTACCTATATCATTTTCACTCTCACTTTATAATGTGCTTTTTAATGCTTTTAAAAAAAAATCTGTGAATGAGAATGGCCTTTGGTCTGGGCATTAATAAATGGGAAACCTTTTCTAAAATCCGAAAAATGCAAGGAAATGTTGTTTAATCTTCTAAATGTTGTTAGCAGCGGTATCACAGGATGTTGTCCAACATTTTTTTCTGTGAAATATGAAAAAAATAAATAAATCTGCAATACACATCTTATACCAAGGCAGTGGACAAACTGGTCAGTGGGAGTGAACCCAGTAGAGATTACTTTAATGGATATTCTGTTTGTGTGAAGATGGGATTGAAAGTGTGAGAATTAACAAAATTCAATTTCTGTGTAGGTCTTTTTTATGTGTAGGATGAAAGAATTCATGTTTAAGAAATTGTGTAATTATTTAACTGGAAAATTATACTGGAGGTGGAGATAACTGAAATTGTTATACTCGTAACTAAAAGAGAATTATACTGAAACCCTTTAGTGGAACATTATAAACCCTTTCTCTATTGTAATATGCACATATACACACCTCAGGCAAGATTGAAATGGAACCTTTTCTAAAAGCAGCTTTCTGATTCTTATTAAGTTTTACCAAATTTTAACCTCCGGGGTCCAGTTTACATTGTGACAACTAATTATTTAATGAAGACCATGCCAATGCTTTTATTTAAGTTAAGAAAAGTAGGGAGAAAATACTCCAGGTTTTCATGTAATTCATGTACCTTTGTGACACAGAATTGCCCCATTTCAAAAATGTGTAGTTTGACTCACTGAAAAAGAAACTGAACAAAAGATGTTCCTTCATAATGGTATCTATCTATAGTGATATATTCTCCTATTTAAAACCCATTATTCCCATTTCTGTGGATTATATCCTTATTTTTCTCATATTTGCAGGGAATCACATTGCTGAGGTCCGGCTTCATTCATACCTTGTTTATTCAGGCATTTTAGTTGCAGTTATTACTCATCCCATTCACTCTGTTCTGGCGAGAATGTGGTCATTCTTGCATTCTATTTCATTGCGTGTTATTTTATGTGTATTCCCTTAGTAAAGAAATGGGTGATTGTCAGGAACATGTTTTGACCAAACCAACCCCTATGAGCCGTACTTAAAACATTCCTGAAATAGCATTACATCACATCCAGATGAGTATTAAAATACCCAAGTATCTTCTCATTCTTTTTTGTTTGGGCATAATAGTATCTCTGACATTTCAAAATTATTAAACTATCATGCAGTTTCTATGAACAGCAGACATAATCAACCCCCTACTAAGGAATTTATCAGCAAGTTCAGTGAAACTTTATGTGTCTACATAGTGACAACTTTTCCCATGTGACCTTGGTGGTTGCAGAGTTTCTTTCTGAGGCAGCCAGGATTAGACAATTCCCTATTTTAGACACAGGTTTTTAGCCAACTCATGGTTTAAGCCATTTTTAACTGTTGTTAATTTTACCCATGTCTGTACCCAAGCACAGTTGCTTTGGTTCTTAATTCTCATTGCTTGCATACCTTGAGGCTGAAACACACCGGCACTTATAGTTTTTTATCCTTGTTTTCCATAGAATTATGGAACAAATAGACCCCTGTCTGATTCCACAGCAAGCTGGCTTCAGGAAAGGCAAAAGCTGCACATTGCAAGTGCTGAACCTGACTCAGCACATAGAAGATGGCTTTGAAAGGCAGCAGATTACAGGAGCTGTCTTCATAGACCTGTCAGCGGCTTATCATACTGTAAACCACCACCTCCTCCTGAGAAAAATGTATAATATCATAAAGGATTACCACCTCACCCGCCTCATAGGAAACCTGCTACAAAACAGGAGCATTTTTGTAGAGTTCCAGGGCCAGAGAAGTAGATGGCAGAAACAGAAGAACAACCTGCCTCAGGGGAGCATGCTTGCTCCATCCATGTTCAACATCTACACAAATGTCCAGCCACTGCCAGAAGGGACAGAGAGTTTCATCTATGCTGATTATTGTGCCATTACCGCTCAAGCAGGGAGCTTTGAGATGGTTGAACAAAAGCTCTCAGAAGCTCTCGGTGCTCTTACCTCCTACTACAGGGAAAACCAGCTGATTCCTAATCCATCTAAAACACAGACATGTACCTTTCACCTTAAGAACAGACAAGCATCCCGAGCTCTGAGGAATACCTGGGAAGGAATCCCATTGGAGCATTGCAGCACACTCAAATACCTGGGAGTCACTCTGGACCGTGCTCTGACCTACAAGAACCACTGCCTGAATATCAAGCAAAAAGTGGGTGCTAGAAATAATATCATACGAAAGCTGACTGGCACAACCTAGGGATCACAGCCAGACACAGTGAAGACATCTGCTCTTGCGCTATGCTACTCTGCTGCTGATTATGCATGCCCAGTGTGGAACACATCTCACCACACTAAAACAGTAGATGTGGCTCTTAATGAGACATGCCACATTATCACGGGGTGTCTGCACACTACACCACTGGAGAGATTACACTGCTTAGCCGGTATTGCACCACCTGACATCCGCTGGGAAGTAGCAGCCAATAGTGAAAGGACCAAGGCAGTGGCATCTCCAGCTCATCCCTTGTTTGGGTATCCGCCAGCACGTCAACGACTTAAATCAAGACATAGTTTTCTAAGATCTACAGAGACACTCACTGGAACACCTCAGCAAGCGAGAGTCCAAAAGTGACAGGCTGAAACTCAGAACCTCAACCAATGGCTGATGCCAAATGAGAGACTCCCCCCGGGCACACAGAAGATTGGGTGACTTGGAAGACGCTGAACAGACTGCACTCTGGCACCACGAGATGTAGAGCCAATCTTAAGAAATTGGGCTACAAAGTGGAGTCCCCAACATGCAAGTGTGGAGAAGAGCAAACCACTGACCACCTGCTGCAATGCAACCTGAGCCCTGCTACATGCACGATGGAGGACCTTATTGTGGCGATACCAGAGGCACTCCAAGTGGCCAGATACTGGTCAAAGGACATTTAATCAACTACCAAGTTTGCAAACTTTGTGTTTTTTTTAACCTGTTTGTTTGTTTTGTTCTATTAGAAATGTAATACAATGGTCTGGTTGCCCCTGACACGATAAATATAAATGGAGAATATAGTTCTAGACTAGATAAAGCAAAGATCTGACCCAGTTCCAGATCTCATGCCTCATTTTCTGACTGGCTTTGTCTTTGCATCTTTGCATCTTGAAGATTATATGCCAATAGTTTCAATCATATGCTATGTACATGCTTGTTCTCAATGTATATGTACAGTAGGGATCAGATCAGGAGAAACATCGCAACTGTAACAGCTGTTCTATGGAGAAATCAGCTGCTGCATGATGTGATAATTTCTCTTTCACTGGCATTATTTTAGCAGAAGCTGGTTAGCCATCTGTCAGGGATGCTGTACTTGCATCCTATGCTGAAGATTGTATACTGGGCAGGGGACTAATTTAGATGTCCTTCCAAACTTGTGATTCTGTGATAGACCACTTTCAATGTAAGATTAATCTTTCCCCTGCTTTTCTTGCTTTCATTTTGCTGCAGTATTCAAAGGCAAACAGACACCAAGAGCCAGCGATTGAAAAAATGATGGAATCTAGTTTTTCAGGAACTCAGCCCTTTTCTGAAGCCTTGTCTCCTGACAGAGGGGGGCAGACTATGAAACCACACAGGTAAGAAAGCAGATCGTTATTGGTATTTGTTGTGTTATACATAGAGAAGACCATTGTAGCTAACAACTAGGGAGGCGTTTGGGCGTATAAAGTGTTAAAGAAACCACATTCTGTTCATTAAGCAGATGGTCCAGGCTACTGACATCAAACAGTCATAACTTCTGCTTCAAATTCAACTTCCTTCTCTCTCTTTCTTTTTTTGTACAAAGCCTAGAGGAAGTATTAAGGATACCATCAAAGCTGTAGTCACAGATCAGTGAATGAGACAATTGTATTCTGAAAAACCATTACAAAATAAGATTCCCCCTGCCATCCTGCCTCATCTCTGTTCATGAAGTTAATGATTCATCCCCCCTGCATGCCAGATTGAGATGCCAGCTTCTAAACTTCCTCAGCATTTTGTATTTGCCTGTGCAAGCCAAAATTGTCTATGTAGGCCAAAAGTGGTCCTTCCACTAGCTGACAGCACATTTTTGCATGGCCAAAAGCACAGTTGTTTGTTCCACAGGAGTGTTTTACTTGTGTATGTCCACTGCTTGATTACTTACAGCTCAGAATGTAATGAAGGCTCATAATTTTTCTCATCCTTGATGAAAGCAAATGTTTCGGGACATTCCATTGAGAGAATGGTAAATTCTCTTGAGTGCCTTTGTATGTTAGGATTTCCCACCTCCCACCCCGTGCCATCACCGCTCAAGCAGGGAGCTTTGAGATGGTAGAACAGAAGCTTTCCGAAGCTCTAGGTGCTCTTACTGCCTATTACAGGGAAAACCAGCTGATCCCCCAACCCATCTAAAACACAGACATGTGCCTTTCATCTCAAGAACAGACAAGCATCCCGAGCTCTGAAGATCACCTGGGAAGGAATCCCACTGGAGCATTGCAGCGCACCCAAATACCTGGGAGTCACTCTGGACCGTGCTCTTACCTACAAGAAGCACTGCCTGAACATCAAGCAAAAAGTGGGTGCTAGAAACAATATCATACGAAAGCTGACTGGCACAACCTGGGGATCACAACCAGATACAGTGAAGACATCTGCCCTTGCGTTGTGCTACTCTGCTGCTGAGTATGCATGCCCAGTGTGGAACACATCTCACCACACTAAAACAGTGGATGTGGCTCTTAATGAGACATGCCGCATTATCACGGGGTGTCTGCGCCCTACACCACTGGAGAAATTACACTGCTTAGCCGGTATTGCACCACCTGACATCCTGCCGGGAAGTAGCAGCCAATAGTGAAAGGACCAAGGCAGAGACATCTCCAGCTCATCCGCTGTTTGGGTATCAGCCAGCACGTCAACGACTTAAATCTAGAAATAGTTTTCTAAGACTACAGAGACACTCGCTGGAACACCTCTGCAAGCGAGAGTCCAAAAGTGGCAGGCTCAAACCCAGAACCTCAACCAATGGCTGATACCAAATGAGAGACTCCCCCCTGGGCACACAGAGGACTGGGCGACTTGGAAGGCACTGAACAGACTGCGCTCTTGCACCACGAGATGCAGAGCCAACCTTCAGAAATGGGGCTACAAAGTGGAATCCTCAACATGTGAGTGTGGAGAGGGTCAAACCACTTCCCACCTGCTGTAATGCAACCTGAGCCCGGCTACATGCACAATGGAGGACCTTCTTGCAGCAACACCAGAAGCACTCCAAGTGGCCAGATACTGGTCAAAGGACATCTAATCAACTACCAAACTCGCAAATTTTGTATTCTGTATTTCGTATTTTTGTATTTTGTCTGTTTGTTTGCTTTGTTCTGTTAGAAATGTAATATAATTGACTGTTTGCTGATGTCTCGATAAATAAATAAATAAATAAATAAAAACCTTCCACCCCCACCCCCATTTTTGCCGATTTTTTGAAAAATCAGATTTAATTGACTTATGAATAAACATATGGATACAGCAGGCCCTCTGTATGCGGGGGTAAACATTTGTAGTTTTGAGTATTCACTAGGCTTGGGCGGTTTCGTTCGTTAATTTCGTAATTCGTTATTAATTCGTATTTAAATTAGCTTACGATCCAATATTGAGCCATGCAGGAATTGTGTGAGGAGTAATAAAGATTCGAAACAATTTTTCAATTTATTTCGTAATTATTTCGTAATTATTTCGTAATTATTTTTTCGAAATTATTTCGTAATTATTTCGTAATTATTTCGTAATTATTTTCGCATGTCTGGTGCAAGTTTTATAGTTGTTGTTTGTTTTATCACACCAACAGTCAACAACAGAGGGAGAGGGAAGCTTCAGAAGTTCCTCCTGTCCCATTTGGAGGTTTTTTTTTTAGCATATTGCGCAATCTCGTCCGCCATTAACGAATCGATTCGTAATTTTACGAAATTTCGTAAATTTCGATTTTTTTTAAAGGAAAATTTCGGAATTATTAAAAAAAACGAAACGCAAGGGCCCCCTAAAAACAAAACGAGTTTAGAACCAAATTTTTCCGTGGTTACCCAAGCCTAGTATTTATCATATGTAATTATTCACATATTTCTCTTATTACAGCACCAAAAAACACTTTAGAAACACTTTAGAAAACACTTTAGAAACACTTTAGAAATGAAATGCCATTGTCCGTCCCCTCCCTCCAGTTTTGTAATGACTTTTGAATCAATTTACTTATGGATTACACATGCCAACTTGGGTTGTGCATGCATCCATTTTTTCCTAATTGCACACCCCTATTACTTACTGCTAAATAAGTAAGTAAATATAGTTAAAAGGGAGGCATGGGGTCAGAATCCTTGGAGACTTGCTTCGGCATAACAAACCATTACACTGGCATAAGCATAAACATGTTTATTTCAGTATTAAGGATGAATTGTACCCAGTGAGGCTTAGTATGTTTGGCACATTAAAGCTCCACTAAAATCAGTGGGACTTAATCACTTAGTCAAGCAGCTAAATTCAATTCATTTGAATACAGGACATGCCAAATCTGCCCTTTAATTTTCTTGGATCTCCATGCATTACAGTATTTAATAGCAGACTTTTTATCACTTGGTATTTGATGTCATCATGCAATAGAGTGTTTAATACTTGAGTGCATTTGATAGTTGGAAAGCAATGGTATTTATTATCCAAACATAATTGCAACCTATGCATGCTTAAATTTCATTCAGATCTTGCTTTTCAAATGTGAGCCATTTGGGCTCTGAGAAAAAGGCAGAAAATCACCACCAGAACAACAACAGCCGCAGCAATAACAACAACAACTTGCCAACATGTCTAGATTTGACATTCAGATTAAAATGTTACATTTAATTTTACAATGTATGTGTTCAAAAATGGAATTGTGAAATCAGGAATTTTGTCTCATTTTGAAAACTTCTGAATCCTACCATATAACCACCATACCTCCATACTACTTGCAGATATTAATTCAGCTACAACCTACAATGTTGCAAAGTTCTGTGCAGCAGCATACAAAATCCGTCAGGGAATGACTAGCCCCAAAAGTTAACTGTGTGTCCAGTAATCTTCTTCTCTGAATCTATAATTTGGTGATGGATCTGGGCATTGTATGTTTTTACCCTGTTTCCCCTTCCCTTCTGCTCCCTCGCCCATATTGTGCTTCAGTCGTTATATTTATATTTTTAATGTACCAAACATATCAAGTTTGTATGAAAATGTGACTCTATTTCCTGTGCTGGTCAATGACCGAAATAAATGATTTGATTTGATTTGAATCCTACCATCATCTAACACAGCAGATTTCTTTTCTTTGTAATGGTCTCAGTGCTCTCAAAATAATTTCATTTATGATCTTTTATAAATTGTCTCACAGTGGAACCACTGAATGTATCTTGGAACAGATATTCTCTTTTTTCCCCTTCTGTTTTTAATAGCCAAAAGAAGGGGAGGTTGCTTGCTTCTCTTCCAGAGTCAACTGCATATCAGTATAGATCCCTGTCCAACACACCAAAAGTCCTCTGGGGTCCATTGCATTGGTTGTCATTCAGTCTTTCACAGCTGTAAACATGTTCCCTGTCAACAAAAGCTAGATGCTAGAGGTTCTAATGCCTTTCTGGGGATTTTCTCAGTTCGATTAAGACTTTTGCTTCTCAAGAAGTATCTAAGAGAAAAAAAAACACCCGTCAACATCTGCAGGTGTGCAGAAATCGACCAACAAGCACATTCCATTTTGAGTTACTTAGTTTTTGAATGAAATAAATTGCCTTTTGATTCTATCTCAAATCTTATCACCACAATGATGTTCCCTATTAAAGCTCTTATAAGCGTTGGGTAAACAAAAGGTGCTTCTCTTTCATAATGAGATGGATAATCAGCTTTGTTTTGGAACAAACTGAAAAGGGGAATCGAAAAGGTTCCCACAGTGGTTATAAATTCAGTATAATGTGTTTTCTGCTTGGTGAATGCATTTGCATCCACTGAGAGAAGAAAACTGCTGTGCAGTTTTGCCTTTCGTAACTGTATGCACGCTGCATAAGGATCGAGCTATTACTTACTTTTACTTTACTTAGGCAATCCCTCATGGTCCAAGTAGGATTGTCTTCCAAGATCGGTGTACTGTGGTGGGTCCGTAGGTGATTGTGGAGCCCTATTCTTGATCTGCATCTTCTCCCGCAGTTTTTTTTGCTCCCCCCCCCACTTTTATTTGATACATCTCAACAATCAACAAAATTTTGCCATACAGGACTTATTTCAATATACATTATTCCAAAAATAAATATTCCTTAAATGACATTCTATACATTCCTTAGTTATGTATCACCCAACAAATCCCCCTCCCCCCATTCCTCCCACACCCCTGGAACAGCAATTCTAAATCATGTCATTGCATCAATTTAACCGTATGGAAAGCCTGGTTCATAATGCTGTATCTGTCGTCTCCGTCTATTTTGTCAATTAACACAGACCATTTCCTAAACCAGTCTTGTTCTATTTGTCTATTTATATACTTGTTTTTCCTTTGATTGATAAAAACATTAATCATATATTCTAATAGATAGGTCCACCAGGTTTCCAATCCCATTTTGTATCATCTCTCCATCCCTGGGCTATTGTGGCCTGTATTGCTGCTGTCATATATTTTAGGATTTCTGTGTTTTCTGCTTGGTGAATGTATTTGCATCCACTGAGAGAGAAAAACTGCTGTGCAGTTTTGCCTTTTGTAACTGTATGCACACTGTATAAGGATCAAGCTATTACTTTTACTTTACTTAGGCAATCCCTCGTGGTCCAAGTAGGATTGTCTTCCAAGATCGGTGTACTGGTGGTGGGTCTGTAGGTGACTGTGGAGCCTTATTCTTGATCTGCATCTTCTCCCGCAGTGAGGACACTGGTTTCCAGGTGGAAGGCAGTCCCGGTTGGGGTTGGGTTGACATGCCTTCCTCTTGGCACGTTTCTCTCTTTCACCTCCATTCGTGCCTCTTCAAATTCTACAGCACTGCTGGTCACTGCTAACCTCCAGCTGGAGCGCTCAAGGGCCAGGGCTTCCCAGTTCTCGGTGTCTATGCCAGAGTTTTTAAGGTTGGCTTTAAGCCCATCTTTGAATTTTATTTATTTATTTATTTATTTATTTATTTATTTATTTACAGTATTTACTGCTTTTCTAGGGGGACACAAAGCAGTTTACACATAGATTATGGAAAAAAATTGATGCCTTACAACTACAATAGTAAAACCACACTTTAAACATAAATCATATTTAAAACAGTACATTACCAAATATCAAAACAGTTATTAAAACTATAAAAACAATCTCATCAGTCAAGTTGCCGTTCCAGTCCTTGTCCCACTAAAAGCTGCATACATCTATTGTCTGAAGGCCTGGTCCCAGAACCATGATTTTAGATTTTTTTTTCCTGCCCACCAACATTTCATTTTCCATTCTTGAGTTCAAAGTAGAGCAACTGCTTTGGGGGATGGTGGTTGGGCATCAGGACAATGTGGCCGGTTCAGCCACATGTTGATGATGGAGGACCATCACTTCAGTGCTGGTGGTCTTTGTTTCTTCCAACACACTGACTTTTGCCTGCTTGTCTTCCCAAGAGATTTGCAGGATTTTTTGGAGGCAATGCTGATGGAATCATTCCAGGAATTGCATGTGATGTCTGTAGATAGTCCACATCCCACAGGCATATAGCAGGGTTGGAAGGACAATAGCTTTATAAACAAGCACCTTGGTATACCTATGGATGTCCTGGTCCTCAAACACTCAGTGCTTCATTCAGAAAAATGTTGCACTCGTAGAGCTCAGGTGGTGTTGTATTTTAGTGTCAATGTTGACTTTTGTGGAGATGTAGCTGCCAAGGTAGCGGAAATAGTCAACATTTTCTAATGTTACACCGTTAAGCTGTATTTCTGACATTGGATTGGCTGGTGACTGCTGGAAAAGAATTTTGGTTTTCTCGATGTTCAATGATAGGCTGAGCTTCTCGTATTCTTCTGCGAAGGTGTTTAGAATGGCTTGTAGGTCTTCTTCTGAATGCGCACAGATGACGTTGTCATGTACCATGTTATCCTTCGCCTGCTCTGCCATTGAGGTCTTTGGGTCTTCAGATTGTGCTTGGTCTGGAACCTCCCCTGCGGCTGCTCCCAGGAATGCATGACTCCAGTCATTGTGCCCCCAGGTTCATTGGAACATGCAAGCCCCCTCACCATGACAAGGTGACAGTCCATCGAGGGGTCGAGCTATTGCAGTTAAAGCAGTACTAATTCTATACTTCTGTTCTCTCAGTTGCTTTGCTGTGGAAGCATGTTGACACTTCTTTCATAAATGAAGTGTTGACTAAAAAAACATTGTTCCCAGTCTTCATAAAGAAAAAAAAAGAAGTTTCAGTTTCAAGATGTGTATATGTGAATGACAACTCATGAACTCCAGTGTTGCATCTGATGAAGTTCCTATCTCTGTTGTCTTTTTGCTGACTCAACCATGTGGTTTGAGATCACATGTTATCATGGAACTGGAAAAGTGTCCAGCAAGACAAAGTTCATGGTGAATCATGTAAGGAAATTATCCAACTAATGAGTCTGAAATAGTCCACAGAATTAGTAACCGGGCAGAATGGGGTGTTAGACCAGCAATAACTAGGCTGGAAGTGAAAGGTTTTCTAAGAGATATACGTTGTCATTAATATGTTGTCATTAGCCAGAATACTAGTGAGGTCCTGAGCCAAGGTACATGGATTGGTTCTCAGAGACATACAGCCTCATGTAGAGGAATATACAGTATCTCTACAGACTACAATTCCTATTATCTCTGTCTAGGAAAAAATTTCCATCTAACATATCTGGAGAGTGTCCAGTTGAGAAAGGCTGCCTTCGTTTCATAGAAGTACTAAGTTCCTGTAATAATCAAAATAGACCTTACATTTCTGTATTCCACATACTATTAATCTAATCTCCCTTCCTTCACAACTTTTTATCATAGGGAGTGTAAGGCTTTACAGTTGTTTCTGTGTCTCTGTTTTCCAGAAGTCTCTCTTCATGCTGTAGCCCAGGCCAGCGAACAGGGATGCTCCACAGGAATGCCTTTCGGAGGACTCCTCCCTTACCTCGGGGCAGGTTCAATGGAATTACAGGACCAGCGTATCAACAGCTGGAAGAGTCAAGGATCACAGATCAGGAGACAATACCTTGTCAAGGGTATGTATATGAATTCATTCCATCCAAAAATTGGTAATTTTTTCATGAGCAGAAACAATTGCAAAAACATTTCTTTTGGAGAGAAAAATGCACTTTTGTACAAAAAGTACAGGTAGTCCCCAAGTTAGTCTTACCTATATCATAGTGGAGTTGTGAAGATAAAGTGGTATAAGTGTTTTTATGTTGTCCTGAGCTTCCTCAAGAAAGGGAAACAACCAGCTATATCAGTAATTAATACTCGATCGGTCATAGAATCATAGAATCATAGAATCAAAGAGTTGGAAGAGACCTCATGGGCCATCCAGTCCAACCCCCTGCCAAGAAGCAGGAATATTGCATTCAAATCACCCCTGACAGATGGCCATCCAGCCTCTGTTTAAAAGCTTCCAAAGAAGGAGCCTCCACCACACTCCGGGGCAGAGAGTTCCACTGCTGAACGGCTCTCACAGTCAGGAAGTTCTTCATCATGTTCAGATGGAATCTCTTCTCTTGTAGTTTGAAGCCATTGTTCCGCGTCCTAGTCTCCAAGGAAGCAGAAAACAAGCTTGCTCCCTCCTCTCTGTGGCTTCCTCTCACATATTTATACATGGCTATCATATCTCCTCTCAGCCTTCTCTTCTTCAGGCTAAACATGCCCAGCTCCTTAAGCCGCTCCTCATAGGGCTTGTTCTCCAGACCCTTGATCATTTTAGTCGCCCTCCTCTGGACACAATCCAGCTTGTCAATATCTCTCTTGAATTGTGGTGCCCAGAATTGGACACAATATTCCAGGTGTGGTCTAACCAAAGCGGAATAGAGGGGTAGCATTACTTCCTTAGATCTAGACACTATGCTCCTATTGATGCAGGCCAAAATACCATTGGCTTTTTTTTGCTGCCACATCACATTGTCATTAATCAAGTATCTAGGATTCAGTACTTAACAGACAGATGACTGCTGCCAACAGGAGGGGATGGGATGGGATGGGAGGGGGAGGATAACTTAGCTGATGAAGAAATGGCACATCTTGGCTTGGATGGGGAAGATAGGAAGCACAGAAAAACAAGTATGGTATGTATCCTGCAGCATGTAAGGCACCAGATATTACTTGGGACAGACCCATGATCATTATGAAGATGTGAAGGCCTGAGCTGGTTCTATCAGGCTGGTCTCAGCATGGGTTAAGACTGTCTACATTATATTCCAGATAGTTATTTGCATAAAAACCATGAAAGGAAACTGTTGCATAAATAATTATTGTAAGAGTAAACGTTGGCTGTCCTGAACCATCATTTTCGTATGTACTTATTTCAGTGAAAACATTGCCTTTCAAGTTCAAGCTGCTAAGCTTAAAGCGGGAGATCAATAATATTAGTCTATTAACTGTTGTGGGCCAGTCTATTGGTGTCACTGTTGTCTTGATATATTGTCTGGACCGTGTTCATTTTAATTTGGCTGTGTAATATCCTAGTAGCTCTCACCACATGATAAAACTTGCCTGCTCACCTGATTAAAATGAATTCATTTGCAATTAATTTATATCTTAACATTAAACACATAAACAAATGAAATTTTGTGAAGCCAGAAACATACACACAGCTGACAAAGTGTGACCACAGAAAAACATAAGACTGTGATTCAGGAGTTTGCAATAAAAAATTCTTCCCCCCTTCCTAAAACCTACCACTAATAGTCATCCTGAGGACCTTCATAGGTGGAGTTCCATAGGGAGCCTGCTTGTTATGCACAAAGCTTTTGACCTATTGCTTAATGTCAGGGTTGTCTAGGGGAAGAAACACGATATATGTACAAACTCATGATATAAAACTACACACATTAAATTGAAGTGTTTTGGTACCCTGAGACACGAATTCCTTCAAACGTCTCAAGTTCTCAGGCAGGAAAAATACAATCATAATCTGCTATTGTTTTATCCTTTTTTTAACTTTGTGTTTTTATTAGAACTATTTATCTAATTGCTTTGTTTTACATTTTATATAATCAGACCTTAGATGTACATTTTAATATGTCATAAATCACCTTGGGCCTTGAACTGGGAGAAAAGATTTATCGTGTCATTGTGTCATCAGCAACCATACCATTGTACTACATTTCTAACAGAACAAAACAAACAAAAAGATAAAAAAACACAGATTTTGCAAAACTTGGTAGTTGATTAAATGTCCTTTGACCAGTATCTGGCCACTTGGAGTGCCTCTGGTGTTGCCGCAAGAAGGTCCTCCATTGTGCATGTAGCAGGGCTCAGGTTGCATTGCAGCAGGTGGTCAGTGGTTTGCTCTTCTCCACACTTGCATGTTGTGGATTCAACTTTGTAGCCCCATTTCTTAGATTGGCTCTGCATATCGTGGTGCCAGAGTGCAGTCTGTTCAGTGCCCAGTCTTCTGTGTGGCTGGCCAGGAGGGAATCTCTCATCTGGTATCACCCACGGATTGAGGTGCTGGGTTTGAGCCTGCCACTTTTGGACTCTTGCTTGCTGAGATGTTCCAGGAAGTGTCTCTGTAGATCTTAGAAAACAATTTCTTGATTTAAGTCGTTGACGTGCTGGCTGATACCCAAACAAGGGATGAGCTGGAGATGTCACTGCCTTGGTCCTTTCACTATTGGCTGCTACTTCCCGGCGGATGTCAGGTGGTGCAGTGTAATTTCTCCAGTGGTGTGGGGTGCATACACCCTGTGATAATGCGGCATGTCTCCTTAAGAGCCACATCCACTGTTTTAGTGTGATGAGATGTGTTCCACGCTGTGCATGCGTACTCAGCAGCAGATTAGCATAGCGCAAGGGCAGATGTCTTCACTGTGTCTGGTTGTGATCCCCAGGTTTCACAGGTTCAGATTGAATAGATGAAAAACAATTTTGGTCTATGTGGTTGTCATTTCACTCATCCTCATTATATAAATAAGTTTTTGTAGCAAGTATCTGTCTTGTATCCAAGCATCATATAGAAAAGGTACCTGACCTTGTGCATTTCTCTCCCTTAGGTTATCTGCTGGTTTAAAGCCACCACAGAGTTCTTCAATAAATATGCAACTGCCTTCAAGAGAGACGAGCTCTTACTTTAATAGTATGGCTCAAAAGGACATGGTTGGCTACTCATCTCCACGAGCCAATTCTGTTCCCATCATCCCCTCTGTGGGCTTAGATGAAGCCTGCATGCAGACACAAAACCTTTCAGACATAACAGGCATCAAATGGTGCAAAAACTCCTATTCCACTGAACTAGTCAATGTGAGTGCCCCAGCCAACCGTTGTCTTATTGCGGAACAACAAGAAGTCAAAATATTGTTAGAAACTGTCCAGGAGCAGATTCGAATTCTGACTCATGCAAGGAGGTCAGAGGACTTTGAACTGACAACTGCCAATGCTGAGAGCAGTACAAGTGAAAACACAGCTTTTCTGCCCATGAGTCCTGTGGTGAAATCGGAACGAGAGGCACAATTTGTCTTAAAAAGTGAAATGAAAAGAGACTCAGCATTGATCAAGTGACTTTGAACTGGGGGGTGGGGAAGGGGAGGGAACGGGAAGGGAAAGGGGATGTACGGATCTGTGCATTTGAAGCTTTGCTAAACAGGAAAGAAAGGAAATTAAATACAAATTATTTATATGCATTAATTTAAGAGCATCTACTTAGAAGAAACCAAATAGTCTATCGCCCTCATATCAGTGTTTTTTAACAAAATATTTTTTTAAGGGAAAGAGAGGTACCAGGTGGGACAACACTTAAACAGAAGTTCAGGATCTTTCTTTCTTTCTTTCTTTCTTTCTTTCTTTTTTTCTTTTTTTTTCTGCCCACCCCTCCCTTCTCTTGTTTCCTCCAGGCTTATCCATGCAGTTTCACAATCAGTTTTACAAATGTCCCGTCTGAAAATTTCGTCTGCCACCACCCTTAGAACTATGAGTTTCAAAACAGTGCTACATGACAACATTGACTAAGAACTTCTCCTGTGCATGGTTCATTGAAACAAATGGCTTACTCTTGCTAAGCTCCTATTGTTTTGAGTGGAGTTTGCATGGGTGGCGTTTGCAGTTGTGCCCAATGTCAATAGTCCCCCTCACCTTATAACCCAAATGTGCAAAGTTCCAACCCCTTCTTCCTCCAGAGCCACAGTTAACATGCTACATACTTTACCATGAAGGTTTTGTGAGAGAGTTAGAATTTCAATCTAAAAACAAGTAAGGTGGTTAAAATACTATCTTAAGCATCCTTTTCCAACTGCATTGCTCTCGAGTTGTGTTAACTTCAATTCCCCTCCACCTGCAGACAGAATAGGTCATATTGGCTGTAAATGGTAAAGGACCATTGTACAACATGTTTGATAAAGAGTGATGTAAAGGGAACCCTAAAGAAGGTTAATATTTTTCCACAAGTAAAACAACTGAGCGAAATTCATAAGAGGTTTGCCATGACTTATTAAGAAACAAAGAAGTGTTTCTGAAAGTTCCTCCTCTAGCCTAGTGGAGTCAAAACAGCTTTAAGAAGCCTGGCAACATTGTCCAAGGGGCCCAGGTTGCATATTCCTCTCTTCTATGATTTTGAATGTTCAAGACTCAAACTTTAGTACTCCAGAAATCATTGATGCTTTGCAATATGGTTAACATTTTCCATACCAGAAAACTGGAGTCAAATGAACACAATTTAAATAACTAAAACTAGGACCAAACTCTCTATTCACCTCATATTAGCACCTACTGCTGATGAGTATTTGGAAAAACTTTTCTTCACCTCTCAGTTCTAAATCGGCCAAAAATTATGCTCGAGAGGAAGGAAACACATGGAAAATATGCATGTGTGTGTCTCTCAACCTCCCTCCCACAACCAAAACAAATGAAAACCTGAAGCCACATTGTTTTGCCATGGAGTTTAAAGTATTGTCAAATTTTAATTCTTGGAAGTTATTTGTGAACTCTAAGGACTGCTGAAGTATGTGCATATGTGTGAATTTTAGTTTTATTAATTCTTGTCCAGAGATCTGGAGGATCCAGTGTTTTCCTGTATTTAGCATAATGTTTGAAACTGTCACCTTAATTTACTTCCTTTTATAATATCCCTGTTCACTTACAACTTTGTCACAAAGTGAGTTATTTTGGCTGAACGTGATCCAAAGCCCCTTTGGCCCAAGTGAGAAGAAATGGCTAGTTTGCACACGATTGTTTCCTATAGGCCAAATGGAAAAATTGCTTAATTTGAACATAATGGAATATTTTCTGCCTATGTGGTCAGTTTTACCACATGCATATAACTATCTCTGCTTACCCTCCACTGCCTTTAGCCAGTGGTTATGGTCTCTGTTGACACAGAGAGCCTTAGGCATGAGTTTTAGCAACCATGGTTATTAAAGAAACATGTACCAGGAAATGCAAGTCTCCAGCAAGGTACATGTGTCTTTTTAAGGAGACATTCTAATTTTCCTTCAGTGGTTACAAAAACATCATGAGAATCCTGCACTTTTTGCAAATAGTAAAATCCAGAGCTGACTTTAATTCATGAGTGCAGGTAGATCCCAAAATCCAAATGAACCCATGAGCAGCCATCTGTTTTTGGATCCTTATTCCACACAATGTGCAATCCACTGAGCCAAAGTGGTTTTAGAAAAAGATTTATATTTTAATGGAATTCTGAGTGAGCACAGAATCAGTTCCTTAAATTAAGATAAACTTGCCAGTTGGGGTTTTCCTAAGAACTTGAAATTTCTTTTGTATTGTTTTTATTTAACCACAAACCACAATATGGCATCAGAATAAAGAACTTGTGTTCAGCAACAAACTATGTATTAGTATTTTGCTTTATTTTTTTTAAAAAATCTGCATAAACTGTACAAATTTCATCTCTATTTTTTTAAACCGACCAAGCAGCTTTCCCTCTTCAATGACAGAGATCATAACGTCTAAAATAGAGTGCCAAATCTATGAGGCCTATTAATACTAAGCAACAGTCAGAATACTTCTTTTGAAAACAAATTGCATTATCTTGTTTCCCAGATTGCTTCAAGACAAACTGAATTCCTGAAATAGAACCAATAATCTGTTCTCAGAAGAAAGCAATTTCTAAACTTTCTGTCAGTTGAACTAGAAAAAGATGCTGAAAATAATGTCATTTATTGAACTCACAAGTGCCATTTATTAGGGTATTTAAAATTACATGCATGTTTTTTTCTTTTTTTTTAAATAGATTGTCTTGTTTACACAACTTCCTATGGCTGTGACCAGTGCTGTGTGTTTTCACTGAATGCAAACTCAAGATTGATCAATTACATTCAAAAATAGTTCACAAACCATTCTTGTAAGTCAGTGTTTCTCAACCTTCCTAATGTTGCAACCCCTTAATACAGTTGCTCATGTTGTGGTGACCCCTAACCACAACATTATTTTTGTTGCTACTTCGTAACTGTAATTTTGCTACTGTTATGAATCATTATGTAAATATCTGATATGCAGGATGTATTTTCACTCACTGGACCAAATCTGGCATAAATGCCTGATACACCCACATTTGAGTACTGGTGGGGTTGGGGGGGATTGATTTTGTCATTTGGGAGTTGTAGTTGCTGGGATTTACAGTTCACCTACAATCAAAGAGCATTCTGAGCTCCACCAATGATAGAATTGAACCAAACTTGGCTCACAATACTCCCATGACCAACAGAAAATACTGCGTTTGGTGAGCATTGATCTTGAGTTTCAGAGTTGTAGTTCACCTACATCCAGAGAGCACTGTGGACTCAAACAATAATGGATCTGGACCAACTTGGCACAGGTACTCAATATGCCCAAATGTGAACACTGGTGGAGTTTGGGAAAAATAGACCTTGACATTTGGGAGTTGTAATTGCTGGGATTTAGAATTCCCCTACTATCAAAAAGCATTTTGAATCCCACCAATGATAGAATTGGGTCAAACATACCACACAGAACCCCCATAACCACCAGAAAATACTGTGTTTTCTGATGGTCTTTGGAGACCCCTCTGACACCCCCTCACGACCCACCCAGGGGTCCCGACCCCCAGGTTGAGAAACACTGTTGTAAGTAAACATTTGAGTGAAAGTGAGAAGTCTTTCTATGGCTGAGTAAAAGAAGGGAGCTCTCCAAGGTGCTACTGTGAAGGTTAGAGATAGCCCAGAGCTGGCTGTTTTGCCTGATAGAAAACTACAAATTTAGACAATGTCTTTCTTAAACCATAATATCATTTTGCCATCCTCAGAGAAAGAATCAAAGTCAATTGATTTTTTTTCTTCCATTGATTAATATGGGAAATAAAATGCTAAAACAGTGGGGAAAATTTCCATTTGTGTTAGTAATGCTCTCTGTATCCAACAAAAGATGTGTGGCTGTTATATGTTAACTGTGTTCTTCAGTTTTCAGCATGTTTCAATAGAAGAAATTAATATTAACCATTTGAGAGACCAGTGTACTTATTTGCTAAGGGTATAACTTTATCTCACAAATTTGATGGAGAAGGAGTGCATCAAGATATGAAGACACAAATGATGTCCTTGATTTTAATTATGTTTATATCATATCATATGTTTCTGTTATTTGTATGATGGATACTTCTATCTAACTGGGTTTCACAGTAAATAAAATGTGCAATGCCGTTAAAATAACGGCATTAACAAAACACTCACTCATAGGGTGCTAGGCCAAATTCTGCTCTGCTTTATCCACAGTGTGAAAGAAGACAGTCCAGGAACATGGAAAGGCTTGAAAATCCATTTCTAAGGACCTTTGACAGCAGGAAATCCAATTAGTCAATACTTTAGAACTCTCAGCCTTCTTAGCCCAACTAGGTGTGCAGTCCCTGCTGACAAAGGTAAACTATCTGAAAGTGCCAATTGATTCTCCTAACAATATTTGGAGGGAGTGAGGTTTTCAATAGTTTCACATGAGGGGGGGGGGAGTTTTTCCTCTTCCCTTTTTCATGAATAAAGACAGCAATGTCAGTACTCTACGGGCAAATTTCAACTATAAAATGCCTTGGAGGGAAAAAACAACAACCATATTTTCTCCAAGTCTGCCTTTCACCAAAGACAGAATAGATAACTTTGTGGATGCAGAAGGATCTTGTTTGAGGAAGACATTGTACAAGCAGAATGTCCAGCCAAAAAGGATCTTTAACTTGTAGCCTTTCTTACTAAACAGGAATGCCCCACGGTCCTCCATTTATTGTGTGCGTTGATTACTTTTCCTTCTTTAACCCTCTGTTCCTGAGAAATTTAAAGGAAATTAAAGGAACTGCTTCTGGAAATGTTCTGTCTTAAACTCTTTGAGCCCTAAACTCTTTGATCCTCCTCATTTTATGGTGGCTTTAGAAATGACATGATACTAGGGTTGTGTAATTCAGCTGAATCATGATCCGTTTCATAGAATCATAGAATCATACAACCAAAGAGTTGGAAGAGACCTCATGGGCCATCCAGTCCAACCCCCTGCCAAGAAGCAGGAATATTGCATTCAAATCACCCCTGACAGATGGCCATCCAGCCTCTGTTTAAAAGCTTCCAAAGAAGGAGCCTCCACCACACTCGGGGCAGAGAGTTCCACTGCTGAATGGCTCTCACAGTCAGGAAGTTCTTCCTCATGTTCAGATGGAATCGCCTCTCTTGTAGTTTGAAGCCATTGTTCCGCGTCCTAGTCTCCAAGGAAGCAGAAAACAAGCTTGCTCCCTGTGGCTTCCTCTTACATATTTATAATTTTTTTTGGTATCCGAATTTCAGTGGACCCGTGGATCCATTTTTGTGAGGCTCTCAAAGATGTCAGATGTCCAAAAACCAATTTCAGGTCCACAGCCAAACTATGCAGGAAAATCTGACCATTGGGGGCAATGGGGGGGGGGGGGGGGGTTCCAGGTCGGCACTATTCTTTTTAATAATAATCCTTTGAAGGTATTTTCTTCTAGGCAATGCTTCAACAAAACCCAAGCCTGATATTTTTAAACAACAGCCAAATTAAATTAAATTAAATAATAAATAAGTAATAAATAAAATAAATGAAGAGTGTAGAGCAGGGGTCCACAAACTTTTTAAACAGAGGGCCAGGTCACAGTCCCTCAAACTCTTGGCGGACCAGATTACAATTCGAAAAAATTCGCATGAATTCCTATGCACACTGCACATATCTTATTTATAGTGCAAAAACATTTACAAACAAAACAATAATTAAAATTAAGAACAATTTTAACAAATATAAACTTATTAATATTGCAATGGAAAGTGTGGGCATGCTTTTGGCTGTTGAGATAGGATTGTTGTTATTGCGTGCTTTCAAGTAGTTTCATACTTAGGTTGACCCTGAGCGAGGGTCGGGTAAATGACCTTGGAGGGCCACATCCGGCCCCCGGGCCTCATTTGAGAACACCTGGTCTAGAGAGATATTTTATTAAAGCAAGCAACATAGAGAACTTGATGAGATTTGCAAAGGAGAGATATTTGGCATTGGTAGCAGGTACTTGGGTAGGGAGGTACTGGTCGTGGATTTTCTTAGACCGAGGCTTTACAATTTGCTGGTACAATTCCTATTAATAATATGTTTTTGAAAGTTTATTTTCTGATGGAGGTTAGAGATAGAGAAGATGGGTCCTGTAGTCTAGTTCTGTAGGCAAAGATTCAACAAACGCCAAGCCTAATATTATTTTTAAGCAACAGTAAAATTAAATGAAATGTAATAAATAGAAAAAAGAAGACTAAATAGGGTAATATTTTGATCAAATTAAACAACAAAGGGAACAATGAAATTGCAAGGGAAAGGAATTATGTATTGGTATTGGTAGGTAGGTACTTAGGTAGGTAGGTCCTGGTAGTAAGTAGTGGTTTTTCTGAGACTGAGTCTTTTCTGTTTGCTGGGATTTTTATTCATAATAATCTTTTTAAAGTATTTCCTGAAGGAGGAGAGGGAGGAGAAAAAAATATGAGGAGAGAAGCTAAAGAGGGTGAATCAAGCTCAGAGAAACCCTAATATTTTAAAAGAAAAACACCCACCCAAGAAATGCTCTTTCTCCCAAGTCCCCAAACGCATACTCACTGACCCGCAGTTTCCAACTCCCCGTCCCAATAAAAAAGTATCAAGAAAATAAAGGAAGTAAAGGGAAATCAAATAATAAAATTGGATTCAAGGAAATAGATTTGCTGCTGCTGATGCTATTTATTTTGAAGCCAAAATACCAGTAGAAAGCGAAGCCAACCCAAGCCAAAAGTAAAGCTGTGAGCAGCAATCGGACTGATGCACAATCAATCTGCCTCCTCTAGAGCAAGGATTCAACTAAGAAATAGAAGTGCTCACCCTGTTTATATAGACCCAACTTGGGTAAGATACGTTATGGCTTTCTTCTCATAATGATTGGCTCAACAGGCAGGACTCACAGGGAAACCCCTTGTGAGCATCTCTCTGTGCTCCGGGTGTTCCCAAATAGAAACTGAAAGTAACGGTGATTGTTCTTTTTCCTAGTTCCAACAGACCTCACTACCTCTGAGGATGCTTGCCATAGATGCACGCGAAACGTCAGGAGAAAATGCCTCTAGACCATGGCCATATAGCCTGAAAAGACCTACAACAACCCACTTATAACCATTGTTTTTTGGTGCAGATATAAAACACAACTATAACTGTTTGGAGATGTTGGTTTTTGGTTGCAATCAAATGAGCTATCTGTGCACGCAAAATGCTTCTCAAGCTGTAATTGTCCAATTTGTTACAATGACTAGGGAAGAATCATTGTAAATTTCTCACAAATAATAACTATGGCTGTTTAAATAAGAACACCCTTGAATTTCACCCTTTGACTCATATTTTCATGGAGGAAGCAGAAAGCATAATGTAAACTGACAATTCCATTCTTTCCTTTTGTTTTTGCACTGCGAGTGTTCAATACTTTATTGCTGTGATTATCTCTTTCTATTATAAGTGCTAAAATGTTTTCCCCGCAGGGTTGTGGGCTTTGATCATGCAGATATAGATAGAGAAAAAATATATCTGGCTTTTAAGTGTCTAGCTCTATTGAACCCAATCGATGAACAGAGCATTGATCTTTTGCTGGAACTGATCTATTGCCCACACAGTACAAATGGAAAAATTCTTTTGGAGTCAATAAGAGCTCTAGAGTTATCAAAAACTGAAAATAGGGGCCAAGCTCCTTTATTGGAAGTTATATGTGCATAACATAGTTACATCTTCATAGTCACAATTCCCAATGCCACCACAAATGTATTGTTATGTAAACAATGTGCATCCCTTATAGCTGGATATACTGTGACAGGCATCCGTAGACACCTACAGGGAGCCATATGACCGCTTGGTAGATAATGTTCTTGCAATGTGTCCAACTACAAGAAAATAGCTGGACACACCTATGTTCATCCCCCTGATCTCCAAGACATTCCCATGTTGCAAATGGGGGCTGCACTGCCTGCAATGTAAATTGTGAAGGGGGTTCTGGTTATTGCATAACTGAAACAGGATTCTGACCTATGCAGCAATCATAAAAACTGAGTTGTGAACATATTGGTCCCACTTATGCCATCATGATTCACAAGCAGAATGTTAACCCATGCATTTAAATAACTTTAAACATCTTCAACCTGTGACTCTCTAGGTGTATTGGACTTCGGCTCCCAGAATCCCTGGCCATTGAACAAATCGCCTAGGGCTTTAGGGAATTGGAGGCCCAAACAGCTAGAAGACTGCAAGTTGAAGAGGCCTGCTTTAGATGACACTAGACAGGATATCACAGCCCTCTTTGAGATTGGCTTTGCTTCTTAGAGCTGTTAAAGTTGTAGTTAAAGAACACCTAAAGAGTTTCATGACTCCATTTTCTGCTGTAATAGAACAGTACTACCAACATAAAAAATCCAGTATGTGTGAAAATTGAGAGACCACACAAGTAAAGCAGAATTTATTTATGCTAACCATAATAAATCAATGGAAATACATTTGAATAACCCTGTAGGCTGTAACATTCTGCATACTGATTTGGGAGAAAGTTCTACTTACAAAATATTGGGTTACCTATTTAATTGGATTATCTCTTTCAATAAGAGCCAGGGGCATCTGATAATGTTTGTGTGAGTTTGTGTCCACTCCACCAAGACATTTTTGAAACGGAATGAGTGAAAAATTCTCTGTTATTTACCATGCTGACCTTCGAAATGAGGTAAAAGTGACTTTAAAATATAAATTGATCCAATCCCCCCCCTCCCAAAAAAAAGTGGAGACACCATAGGGGGCTGAATAGATGACCCGGAGAGCCCTCTTTGTCTTAACTTTGGATATTTCCTGAAACTTCTGTTAGACCCTTTTCCTCACACCTTGCCCATTCACAGGTTTGCACAATCAGTACAAATTTCTGAATTACACTCTCACAACGAGCAGGGAGCAACACTCTACCAGGTCCCTCATGTCATAAAGGACTCAAAATATGATCTGAGGCATAAGCTCACCAAGCTGCAGCCATCATCTTTTGTTCTAGTCTTAACACCTATCAAGACACCCAGCCATCAATTGTCTAACATCTGGGATATTTCGGACAACAAAGGAATAAATGTAAAGTGTCAAATATATTTACAAACATTATTATTTTAGCAGTCGTCATCGCAGCTTCTGACTATAACCTGTGTTCTTGGTTCATTGATAAATTGTACATGACCATTTATATTTACAAAGTTTCTAAAAGCTAGGATTGGATTTCCATTTTAATGTTAATTTTGAACCCACACTCTCTCCAAAAGAGGATTAAAGTTGGGTGGGAATACTGCCTTTATACGTTTGTATCATTCTATATTTTGATAATGTTTGAACAATCCTGATAGTTCAGAAAAATACCTAAGATGAATATTACATATCCAACTTTAAATAATGCCCACTGTTACAAAAAATGATATTTTTATTATTTTTTTAAAAAAAACCTTGGAAAACAACACAAAACTGAATGTATTTTGGATAGAAAGGGGTTGTAGCCAGCTGTCCATTGGGATCTGCTGCCAAGACAGTTTGATAACACAGCATGACATGATTAAGGGTGCTTAGGCATTTGATTTGGTTCGCAGTTTGAAATCAACACTCTGATTTGCTGTTGATTAATGTAAAGTGCATGAAAAATGTGTATTTGGAGTAAAAATATATTCAAAAGTAATGTTTATGTTAATACTTTTTAAAATACAGATTGACATTCACAAGAGGGATCAGATTTATAAAACAACACAAGTGAAACCGACATGTACCAGTAATATTCTGATCTATCTATCCACAGGAATTACTTTTGAATAAGCTGGATACAGGATAACTCCTTGTCAAGTTCTTCTTTATCTCCCTATACCATTCATTTGGGATTTAGAAAATTTCCTGTCAGCAGCAAGCAATGGTGAAGAATGATCAGCAGGAAAATGTAGAGAAACAATATGGACAAATGTGGTGAATTGTTATGAGAAGAGGAGAAAGAGGGCGATTTTGGCTAAGGATCAGAAGAATATTTTAAAACATTTGAAAATGGTCGGAAATGTGTTTCTAGAGTGCTGCAAAACTCTGACAAGAAGCTTACTCATCCTTTGGGATTTACAATATGCAAAATTTGCACGTGGCAAATTTTCTGCACAAAATATACTGGCTGACAGTGTTTATGAAGTTGTAAGTCTGACTTATTGTACATTTTGTTTAAAGTCATTTTATCATTACAGCCACTAAAAATACTCCCAAAACATATCATGAAAGCCAGGCATCTCAACCAACTTCTGACGTGCAGATAAATAATTCTCAAGCGTTTTCACCACACTCTTGGTCAAGAAGTGTTTAGCAGTTTCCTGTCACAACTGATGGCTAAAAAAACAGACAAATCTTTTAGAATAATGAGACTGAATTGAGAGAACTTTAGTAAAGAGGGGAAAAACTAAAAGAGGTTGAATATTTCACTTAGAGCTTTACACTAGTGGTTTAAAGTTTGGTCAAGAGGTATTTTCTGTACAAGTATTAAAATTTTTGCATTGAAATATTATTTTCCATGTAGAAAATGTTTCTTATGCAAAAAATGCAGTTTTCTGTGCAAAATCAACATGTATCAATTTTGTGCATTCAATATCCTGGATTATGAATTGCTTTTGAAAACTGCAAAACTTACAGAAGGAAAAAAAATGCTGTAATTTCTCATTGCTATCTCAGGAAAAAAAACATGGTGAAGACTTAAATCCCTAGTTTCCACAAAAAGTTATAAAATCAGTTATAAAATCATGACAATTGACCATTATTTAAAACAGGATTCCCACCAAAGAAAGGAAAAAAATCATGAATATTCTTTACATCCCTTTGCTAATGCATCATTTCACTATTACTACACTTGATCTTAGCCAAAAGGCCGAGAAGCGATGTGAGGATGTGAGGGCGATCTGGCTGCGACATCTGTCACCCCATTGATCGCCAGGGTTGATTCGGCTGATCTGGCTGGCTAGGCTGGTGTCCCCTTCCTCCCTCACCGCTCCATGTGCGTCCCTCCCGAAGCTGCGCGCTCGGTGGAAGAGGACGACGTCCCAGGTATAGAAGGAGTGTACCGAGGTCTCCAGTCTTCGGTCCCGGGTTTACGATAGCTGTGCTCCCCTGCTAGAACCTCCAAACAAGCTCAAGGTCCATTTCACTATTAAAATAGGTATTGAATTGAATTTTAAACATGACAATCCTCTTACTATGTAACTATCCTTCTGAAACTTTGCATCTTTTAGGCTTAGGCTCACCTCTATAACTTATGTAATTTTCATACAAATCATAAAAAAATGAAGAGATGAAGATAAGAAATCACATCTTTCATTATTTAGACTTTCATATAATTCTGAAAATTGAGGGGTTTTTTTAAATTAAAAAAATATCATTTGGGTAACTAAAGTGGATATATAGTTCTTATATACAAAACTCTAGTACCCATTTCTCTAAAATTCAGCATGAAACATCTTCACTCAAGGGGTTACTAAGCATGAAAATGTTTTTCATATATGCCAAGTTTAAAAAAAATACATTCCATAGAGCACAAATCTCCACGCCATTTTTTTTTGCAGTTCAACAAGTTAATTGACTTTGTGAAGTAAGACTGCCAAATCCATGTACTTATGACAAAAAATAATAACGAAGATTCTAGTTCAGCCATTTAGTTAAATATAGATACGAGGGGTATTTTTAAGTAAGGTCCGTTGGAACATAAGTACACAACGAAAGTTTATTTCAAAAAAGTAAATTTATTTTCAGAAAGTACATACTTCACTCTATTTTTTGACATAATTGCCAAGTTTGTTCAAACACTTATCATACCTCTGAACCAATTTTAAAATACCTTCTTCATAAAAACTTGCCGTCTGCTCCGATAACCAAGAGTTCACTGTAATCAAAGAAGGGCAACCGGAGCGGTCCTCATCATGGACGTTGTCACAGCCATCTTTGAATTGTCGTACCCACTTACGCATTTTGCTTTCACTCATAACAGTATTACCGTACACTTCACAAATCTGTCGATGAATTTCTGCAGCAGGCAGGTTCCTTGCTGACAAAAACCGTATCACTGAGCGAACCTCACATGCGGAGGGTGAGTTGATAGTCTTAAACATTTTTAAAGCACAGAACAGAACCGTACAGGTTAGCTACAGAGCGGAAACCGAGCACAGTTGTTCCCGAGGCATGCCGGTACATGACGCATGCGCTCATTGCAGTATGCGCGCAAACTTCTAGTGTCTACAACAAAACGGACCTTACTTAAAAAATACCCCTCGTATTTAAATATACAGTTGTTCTTCCACATTTGTAGAAGTGAAGGGTGTGGTGCACCAATGAAAGTAGAAAAGAATCAAATATAAGTAAAAATCACCAACACTACTGTTTTTACCGGAGAGATGTTTTTAGGCATTGTAGATCTCCACTGAGATACTATGGTCGATTTCCAATAGAAATGCCTAGAGAGAACATATTTGGTCACCCTTAGAGTAGCAACAGAGGGGCAAGGTAGTAAAGCAATCTGCAAAAAATTAAATATGTGACTGCTTGACCCACAAATGTGTAGATACGACTGTACTTAACTAAGTAGTGCTTCATGGTTTAAAGTGCTCTACTGTCAATTGGGCATAGAAGTCTTGTATATTTTAATAATCAGAAGCAGGCTCTCTATTTCAATTTCTTCTTGCTTTGGAGACAACTGATGGGAGGGCAGTGTGATGTGCTTTGTTTGATAGAACAGACCTCCATTTCGTATAGTGACTGATGCCTGGGAAAACAGGACTAGGGGACTTTTATGATCTCTATGGATTCCTTGCATTATTGCCTTGGTCATGAATTTATAGAGATTGTGAATATAAATCAAATATAGATGAGTGACTCTAGGTATGAATTTATAATTACTATTGTAAAATCAAAATAATATACAATTTTTATATTTCCAGTAATAGCTAAGGGGAGGCAAAAATCTTTAGTTTCTGTCTCAATTTAGGATGAAGATCTGTGTCAAAGCAGACTGCTTGTGTTTCTGTCTCAACAGAAGCAGACCAGTTCTAGAACATTTGGTCAGGGTCTACAGTAAATCTGGATAGTTATACACATCTGAGCATGCAAGATTTTGTACAGCATATATGTTATTAAAATCACCACAGTATTTTTTTATTAACGCCACCTCTTTGATATTTATCACTGCTATTGTTAGCACCTGAGATTTTATTTTCTATATAACAACAATGACTTTGAAATCAGCAAGGAAATTATTTGACAATGTAATTTAGCTACAAGTGGCTTGTTTGTAGTGTGGTTACTAGACATGTGCGATAAAAAAATGGTTCTAAACTGTGTCAAAAGCAGGGAGTGCTGGTGATTCAATTCTAAAGTCACTTCTGAATTTTTCCAATTTTTTTTTGGAACTTTCCAAAACTTCCCAAACTTTCAAATTGATTTGTTAATGACGGACATACATATGCAAGTGGGTACTGACACTGGGGAAACTTCAGAGGCTTCAGTATATGCTTCGTATTATTAAAGCAAATTTCCCGTTCTAAATACCTGAAGTAGTACAGATCATAGGATGATATTGCTCCTTGATTCCTCTACTCCTAGGGAGAGGATTGCATAATTAATGGTTCCCATCAAAATACAGCAATCGCAAATATTGGAAAACTAGAGCTAGGGGGGAAGACATCTCTATTCTTAATACCTTGGTATAAACCATACTCTTAATATCTTCATTTACTATGCATACAGAAGTGTCTATTTGTTTTCATGAGGAGAAGATGTTACTTTATGACAGAAGAATGAGATGTACAATATGTTCACTTTCAATACGAACTTACAGAAATTTGCAAAACATTTTCCTTAATGGGGGAAAAATGTATTGAAAGCAAAAGCTTCATCCATTCAAAGAGCAGGCTTTGAGTGGATAGCTCTTAAAAGATTGGCTTGTGTCCTTGTGTATTCAATTGTGTGTATAGTACTGAAATAAGGTTGACAATTCTTTTCCTCTGAGAGGCCCTTCATTTTTAATAGCTACATGGCGGGATTGTTCAGTAGTTACTAGTTACATGAAGGTTGGTGCAACATGCTATTTTGAGAAGTGCAGAGGTTGATATTTCATTATCATCATGTTTTTACTAAGGGAATACAAAATATGTATTTTCCCCATAAACACCATTAAAAAGTGGAAGTTTTTTTAAAAGAAAAAGAAAAAGAAAAATATCACATGTGAGAGAAAACAATATTGACAGGTTTACTCAACTCAACAACCCACCTAAGTTTCAAGTAATATAGAAAGCTGGTGCACAAACTGTTCTGTTAATTTTAATCATTTCTCCCATTCTTTAAAAACAAATCTGATCTCTGAAGCAGCTTTATTACATTTCCCTCAAACCTACTATATGTTGGACAAAAGTGACAAAATTTGCCATTGTGATTGTGTTTCCTAGGAATTTTCTATCCATGCCCTTCCATATGGCCATATAACCCAGACTATCTAGACAGATAATCACAAACTGGATTATCTGAGTCCACACTGCCGTACAATCCAATTCAATGTAGATTTTATACAGCTGTGTGGAAGGGACCTTAGACGCACTCAGTTCTTAACAGTCTAGCTTGAAACTCTGAATATTCAATTGTATTATTGCTGCATTGTTAACAGTAAGATTTTAAAAGTAACTTATTTTATTACTGAACACTCTTTAGTTATTTCATTGGGAAGAAAAAATACACACATCTGAAATAACTTTATATTTCAAAATACCCCCTCCCCCAATTCCCCCCAAAAATGGGAATAAGAGAGAAACAGTGACTGAATGATGTTTTTACACACATTAACAATTTATAATGTTACCATAGGTCATAGGTTACTTTACAAAAGTCACTATTAATTATTATTTTTAAAACAAAAGTACTGTTTCCTATGAAATATTACTTCTGAGTCATGGGTTCTCCAAAGGTTCCTCTGTTTCAATAGGTACGTGACAACTCAACTGTTGGAATGATTGTCAGGCCAGTGCTCTCAAGATTTGTTGAAATTCTGTTGATATCAGAATATAGATGGCAGATGTTGCTAGGGAACAAGGAACTGCTTAGCAATGGATCAATGAGATCACAATAGACCTCCATTTTAAACACGTGGATGAAGGAGAAGATGACTTTTGTATAGATTTAGATCTAGAAGACATGGAACAAAGATGATATCTAACTGAACTTTCCCCTTTTCAAATTAGTTTGTATTTTTATACCAAAGTGAGGTCCTACATGTTCATTTCCTTTGCACTCTGGGATAAGTAGCAAGTGTCTTGCTTGTCACTTTACAGTTAAGAAAAATGATACTTATTCTGTAGGTGACTGATGGCTATGACAAACCTTCTCGAGTTGAGCCATCCATGAAAATGACTGGCCTCTGGCTTTGCAAAGCACCATGCTAACTTCCAAGGAGGCTATTTCAGCTGGATGATATGAGAAAGTAGTGTAAGCAGTTTGTAAAATTCCTATTAAAAATCAGCCCTGACACTTTGCTAAAATTGAGTTTGCTCAAGTAGTATTATTTGCCATGGCTAAAAGTGTATTAATTATCAGGGCTCTCTGAAGCAAAACTACCTGGGATGTTGCCTAGCTTCAAGAAATGTGAGTGAGCCAGCATAAGAAATGTGGGTCTTGTGAAACACCCAAGGCCCCTGTCTTGGGTGTTTTAGCATATAATTTATTTATTTATTTACTTTACTTTACTTTACTTGTATACCGCAGTTTCTCAGCCCAACAGGTGACTCAACGCGGTTTACAACAAGGATAAATCAATCAACGATATACAATTTAAAACCATAAAAGCATAATACACAATATTGACACAACAATAGACCACACAATGCATCTCATAACTAGAGTCGTGATCCAATCCGTCGTCCAAATTTCCATTCCTGTAATCATCACATTCATTGCACTGTTTAACCGAATGCCCGTTCAAACATCCAAGTTTTTAATCTTCTTCGGAACACCATTAGCGAGGGGGCTGATCTTACCTCTATAGGAAGGGCGTTCCACAGCCGGGGGGCCACCACAGAAAAGGCCCTGTCTCTCGTCCCCGCCAGCCGCACCTGTGAAGCAGGCGGGATAGAGAGCAGGGCCTCCCCAGAAGATCTTAGGGTCCTGGCGGGCTGATAGGCAGAGATACGTTCGGATAGGTAACTTGGGCCAGAACCATTTAGGGCTTTATAGGACATTATATACTATTTTAGCATATAAGACATTATATGCTAAAATCTGATCCCAGATTATCTGGCAGTGGAGACTCATATAATCCAGTTGAAAGCAGATAATTTGAGATTAGTTCATGCTGAAGGGGCCTTAGACTGTAATGGCCAAGTCAAAATGGTTCACATTTGAGTGTCTACTTTTCTAAAATAAACATGGCAACATCCTCTGCTAGACTAAAGATGTAGAAGAAGATAAAGGAGGGGAAAAAGAAAAAGCGAATTGCATAATTTTGATCCCACAGCAATTATTCAGAAGTTTGAAATGACCTGATAATAGTAATAGTAGTAAAATGCAGTGCCCTCTCCTCCAAATCTCTCCAAATATTTCCAGAATGAAATGGGGGGGGGGGGTGTCTAAATTTCAAAATGAAACCCAAAACAGATTTCTGTTATTTTGCACACCTCTACTGACTTCTTTCTCTTACAATTTGTATTCAAGTTGTAATTAACAATATAGAACCATTCCAAAGACCTGAAATTCCTGGATCCCAGATGCTGCATAGGAAGAGCTGTGGATAAAAGCTGTTGCTTCATGCCCTCTTGGTAGACTTTTTGTAACCATCTGATTGGTCACAGCAGGAAAGAGATGCTGGAATAGACAGATTTTTGTTATGATCCAGTGGAGATGTTCTTATGTTCTTACTCCCTCCTTCTTTATTTTGCATACCACTTCATAATCTAGCATCAATGTGATTTGTTCCTCATTTGTATTGCTGACTGGCTTGTCTTTGTACATGCTACTGAGCTATTTCTTACCATGATTCTTTTGCAAAATGCTGATGAGCTTGCTACTGTGAAAGGAGCCAGTCTGTTAGAATGCTTGACACAGTTTCCCATTGTTTGTGTTTAATTCCAATCCCAAACATTTTAGAAATCTTTATTTGAAACACTTCTTTATAGCTGTCAGCACACAACTGAAAAACATGGATATTCCTCATATCTCCAGAAGGCAAAACAGGATGGCTTCCACTCCTAGGGTAATACAGAGGCCATCTTCACCAATATGTGGCTTATAGCAGGGAGATGTGACAAAAGTGAATCTAAGGCACATGCAGGTGGGTATTATTTGCTTTCTACTCAGAGCTTGTGAGTAAAATTCAAATGTGCCTAAAACTGGGCTGAAGAATGTTTGATTCTGCAGATGTTTTGGACTATCACATCTTATTACTGGATCAGTTATCTAGGGTTTATGAATGTTGGCATTCAAAGCATCTGAAGGTCCAAAGATCCCATCCTTGTTTTACCCAGGCATGTAGCGGGGGGGGGGGGGGCTTGGGAGGCTTCAGCCCCCCCCCCCCGAAATTCTCATGGTGGTCCGCGAGAAGGCCTTACTGGTACATTATTTAAACTGTTATGTTTATTCATATCATGATCTGATCACCATACTCAATATATCCCATATGCATGGGGGTATTGGGGTAATGATACAAAAGGTTTGCTAGGCTAGACCCTCTTTCACTCAGACTCACCCCCCCCCCCACCACTCAGCCGCCCCCCCCCCCGAAAAAAATCCTGGCTACGGGCCTGTCTGTAGCCTTGAGAAAAACTTGATATTAAAACTAGGGGTGTGCACGAATGCATTTGGCAATACTGGATTTGGGGAAATAGTTGATTTGGCTTCCACACCTTTGAAAATGGATTGGGTCGAGGCAGCCAAAGGGTCAACCACAAACGGATCACAAACGGATCTTTTGGCTAATAGGGGTTAAGGGAGCTAAGTGGCATTCTACCTGAGGCAAAGGGCACGGTGTGTGGACAGCCTTGCAAATCAGGCAAGAATGGGCAGCAGCTCATCCCTCCTCCCCCCCACCATAGTGCCCGCTTGAGGCAAATAAGGCCGGAAAGACTTCCCTTGGCCACTCCTCCAGAGAGGGCCTTGCCAGGAACTCACTTTACCAGCAGCATTTTGCACAGTGTGGGTATTGAAGGAGCCTCTGTGCTCTCTCCTAGGCCATGATTGGGGTTGAGGTTTTTATTCTCTCTGTTTCTCATGTTTCTTTCTCAGCCAATCAGAGGCCTGGTTGATTGTATCCATTCTCCTTCCCTCTTGTGACACCCACTGGTTGGGACTTCAATTCCCAGAATCCGCTCTTGTGGTTTCATTTTTTTAAAAGTTATGGTAATTTTTTTTTAAAGAAATAAATCCAATAATCAGTGGTGAAATGTTATGAAACTTGGCTGGCTTGCAGTTGTAAAACTGGCTTACAAATGAGGCAAGTTTCATGCTGATAGACAGAGAAACAAGCCTCTAAACTTTCCCCATTCTTGTCAATGGACCAAATCTTACAAGCACAAAATCAACACCCCTGGTGTTACAGGCATTTCCCAGTAAACAGAAGGGAAGAGGGAGCCGAAAATGGAACTGAAAATGGCACTTTTTTGCCAAGTTATACACACCAAGTGAAAACCTTTAAAAGACAAAAGACACCTGTTGTAGGTCCAGATCATCTCTGATATTTGTAAATCATCACCATATGCTGAGTGTGGGAATCATGCAGACCTCCAGACTAAAGGTATAACGTGAAGCTGAACAACTTCAACAAATTTCTTTCTGTGCCAAGAGAAAACAATAGTTCTGTGCAATCCTACCTTGCATCCACATATCCTGAACTCCTTCAGGAAATTATATTGCTTTTTATAATTTTTATGAAGCAAAAATACTCTTGACTCAGGCAGTCAATTTGAGGGAGTTTTGGATGATGCAATTCTATCTGCTGACTACACTGTTGCTACTGCCACTGCATGTATCTGTCTGGATCATGCTGTTGCCACCTTCAGCCTACACAACTGTGTTACAGAATTTCTACTGGCAAATTCTGGACTTGATGCTTACTGGTTTGTGTATCTTCTCTTCCTCTTCCTTCTTTTGAAATGATGTTGGCCCTAATCTAAATTTGTGATACCATTGCTTGACTGTAATAATCTTACCAAGAGTGAATATAGTGTCAAGATCTGACATTGCCTTCAGACATCTGACTTGTTGGAAGCAAAGTCTAAATATATCAGTTAAATTATTGGTTATTTTCCCCTTGATTAATCCTTTCCCCAAGCTGACAAAAATCTACCTCATGCTATGCTCCAATAAAGCAACACAGGGAGTAGTGATGTAAAAAAAAATCATTTCCTTTATTTTCAGAATATTTTAAAGTTCTATCATGGAACAGAAAGACAGGAGGAATCATCAATGCAGTAGCAGGAACTCTTAATATAATTTTAATCAGGGTGATGTCTTAAGTAGCCGATTTAATCATTGTCATCATCAACATCATCGGAGTGATTGAAATCATTATTACTTTGCATGTTGATTATCTGGAGATGCTGCTTCCTGCACGAGAGGAATTAGAAAAATATGAGAGAGCTGGAGATTGACTCAGCCTTTGCAAGAGGTAGAGTGAGGCAATGCATTAAGGAGAGTCAATTGTTAAATTTATCTCTATATAAACGCTTCTAAAAGTAATATCAACAACGTTCATTATGGTATGCTTAATTGCTTATCATGAAAACTCATGTCATGAAATTGATTGTAATACAATGAACAGTAATTTACAAATCTTGTGTGTGTGTGTGTGTGTGTGTGTACACCACACACACACACGCGCGCGCGCACACACACACACACACACACACACATACATATATCATAAATATTTCCTTATGAAGATATTAGTTAGTATCTTATTAGTCAGTCAATGGCACATGTCCACTTTATCTTACTGTGAAAGTTAGAATTCTTTCCCAATCCCACCAAAATCCACCCTGAGACCAATTTTTAGTACAGAAGCTGCCACAAATTTGCTATTTCAGTGTATGTATTGATTTCTGGGGAAACTTGTACTTTGTGTATGCTTATTTTCTTACTGAATTGCGATATATATATATATATAGAGAGAGAGAGAGAGGGAGAGAGAGGGAGAGAGAGAGAGAGAGAGAGAGGTGGGAGGCATAGCATATTATCTGGGAAATGGGAAAGGGGTGGGGGTAAGGCAAGAACATCTCACCTTCTTCAATGGGATTTATTTAATATTTATTTAATTATCCTATTTGTACCATATCTTTCTCAACCGTGAAGGGAACTCAAGGCAACTTACATATAGGCAACTATATGTAAGTTGTCTTAAAACAACATACAATTGAAATAAACATTTAAATTAAACATTGACGTTAATACATATGAAACATTTCAAACATTACAATTGCTATTAAAATCATGCCAACCACAATCTTAATCCAGGGCCATTCCAGAATTCATTGTACATATTCCATATCTGTTATTGCACTACAATTATTCTCCAAAGTCTTAGTCCCAAAGCCACATTTTCACTTTCTCTCTGAAGGTCAGGAGGGAGAGGGCTGATTTAATGCCACTGGGGAGGGAGTTCCACAGCCAAGGGGCCACCACTGAGAAGGCCCTGTCTCTCGTCCCCATCAGTCATGCCTGCAAAGGATAAGGGGAGTTACGTTAATTTCCAAGATGGTACATAAGGAAATTATGTTCAAACAGATAAGCTGGGCTGGAACCATTTAGTGCTTTATAGGCTAAAGCCAGCACTTTGAATTGTGCTGGCAGCCAGTAGAGCGGACATAACAGGGGAGACGTCCTTTCTCTGTATGCTGCTCCAGTGAGCAGCTTGGCCACCACCCATTGGACCAGGTGCAGCTTTTGAGCTATCTTCAAAGGCAACCCTACATGGAGCACATTGAAGTAGTCTATTCAGGATGTAACAAGAGTGTGGACCACTGTGGCCAAGTTTGACTTCCTAAGGCAGTAGTTCTCAACCTTCCTAATGCCGTGACCCCTTAATACAGTTCCTTATGTTGTGGTGACCCCCATCCATAATATTATTTTCATTGCTACTTCACAACTATAATTTTGCTCCTGTTATGAGTTATCTTGTAAATATCCGATATGCAGGATGTATTTTCATTCATTTGGTACAAATACTCGATACGACTAAATTTGGATACTGGTGGGGTTGAGGGGAGGATTGATTTTGTCATTTGGGTGTTGTAGTTGCTGGGATTTATAGTTCACCTACAATATAAAAGAGCATTCTGAACTCCACCAATGATGGAATTGAACCAGATTGGGCCACAGAGCTCCCATGACCAACAGAAAATACTAGAAGGGTTTGGTGGGCATTGACCTTGGGTTTTGAAGTTGTAGTTTACCTACATCCAGAGAGCACTGATGTATCTAGACCAAACTTGGCATGAATACTCAATATGCCTAAATGTGGACACTGGTGCAGTTTGGGGAGGATACACCTTGACATTTGGGAGTTGTAGTGCCTGGGATTTATAGTTCACCTATAATCAAAGAGCATTCTGAACTCCACCAATGATAGAATTGGGCCAAACTTCCCACACGGAACCCCCATGACCAACAGAAAATACTGCGATGTGTAATTGTCTTTGGCGACCCCTCTGACACCCCCTCGCGACCCCCCCAGGGGTCCCGCCCCCAGGTTGAGAAACCCTGTCCTAAGGTATGGGGAAAAAAAAACAAAAGCTCCCCTGGCCATCACTGATACCTGGGCCTTCAGGCTCAACAATGAATCTAGGATCCAGATAATCAGTTTCCTCCAAGAATACCTGGAGTTGTGAGGTCACCACATGTTCCATGACTTTACCCAAAAAGGGGGGATTAGAAACTGGCTGAAAGTTGTTCAATTGAGTAGGGTCCAGTGATGGTTTTTTCAACAGCAGTTTTATTACAACTTCTTTTAAACCGGCTGGAATCTTGCCTACCTGTAAGGTGGCATTAACCACAACCTTCACCCATTCCGCCAAACCCCTTCTGGCCTCCTTTACCAGGATGCATGTGGTAGCCTTAGCTTCTCAGAGAATCTTATCCACATCCTCGAGCTACACCAATTGAAATAAAGCTATCAAAACCGGACAAGCAGGTGCTTGTGTTACATCCTTGGAGACTGCCGTTAACATGGTGTCCAGGTTGGAGTGGATCAGAGTGACTTTGTCTGCAAAGAACCAAGCAGATGCTTCACAGTGACTTGCCAGATGGTCAGGGGTCCCATCTTGTGAGGCGGGATTTAACAACCTTCTGACCACTCAAAACAGCTCTGCTGGACAATTCCTTGTGGATGCAATATTGGCCACAAAAAGAAATTTTTTGTGGTATCTATTGCTGCAGCATATGCCCTTAGATAGGCAAATAGTCATGTTCAGTCTGACTTCATATGCCTTGAATGTCTTACACTCTAGACCCCTCTTCATATTCTACATCACTGCAAGCTCCTTTGTTTTTAGAGGGATGTGCTAAGAATTGTGGGGAGGGGGAAGCACAACTAAAGCATTTATAAGCTTCACCCATCCCCTCTGCTCCTGTGATGCATGACATTTCAACCCATCCTCCCATCTATAGTACAACATGAGCTATGATGGTCACTTCTGGGATGGATGGAACTGTTTGCCTTTTAACCCTTGTGTGTGTGTGTGTGTGTGTGTGTCCATCCCACACTGTATCTGTGACAATTGGATTAGGTATAGTGACCCGAAATAGGAGTTACTTGGAAAGTAGTGGAGGCGGGGGGATAAAAGATGTGGTAAACACCTTAGTCCCCTTTTGGTAAAAGGGAGGACTCTGGAACCACCTCTTTAGATCTTGAGACTCACAATGTGGAGAAATAATCTATCCTTGAGTTGACCTGGGAACTTTGCCTTCACTTAAGTTCTGCAATTTGGGGGTGGGCTTCTTTGGGTCTGCCTTCCACCAGATGGCCAGAAAGGGGCAATCCAGTTATTGGGTTACCCTTGGGGATCACCTTGTTTCCTTGAGGGAAATCTGAAGAAAGACTTCTACCCCAGCTGATCCCACACTAGGTTGTTCTCATAAACTTTTGCTCCCTTTCAAGTTCATTGCTATTTAGATTCTAGGTTAAATAAAAATTCTAGGTAAAATAAAGTAATCCTTAATCAGAAATACTTTCTGAAGCAGAATCTTGGCCAGAAATTAAAATGGTTGCTGTGTAATATAGAAAGTGCACATTTAACAGAGAAAGAAATGACTATACTCTCACTTGCTCACTTGGTCTTACTCTGTCAGAGAAAAAAACCTCTTTCTGCTTGTTCATAAAATGAACCTTTCATTTTGAGTACTGGGCTGAATTTCAGGCACTAAAGAAATTACTGGAGACTCAGCGTGGGATGCAAGGTCCAATAATATGCTGGCAGAGATATCAAGTTTCCCCCACCAAGCAAGATACATACACAGGTCACCACCTACACCTACAGAGCCTCTGGTTGGTATCTAAGAATAAATGTTCTCATTAGCTGGTACATGAAATGTTGCAACTCAGAACTACTGGCTTGAGAAAATGAATAAAGATTTTTTGTTAACTTTCCACTGTAACCACCAGAGTAGCATTCACCAACATCAGCTGCATCTGCAGTGTATCTCTTTGCTCATTTCATTCATGAGCTAAACACATCTAGATTTCTCAATGCTAGATGAGATTATGGATTTTTTTTAAAAAATGTTTACCTTTGAGGAAACACATGAGCAAATAAATACATTTTCCCCAAATCCCAAGTGTTTTGCACAGAAAATTGTATAAAACACAAATATCCAGGGCACTTTGGTCTTACAGTAGAGTTTCATTTATCCAACCTTCACTCATCCAATGTTTATCCAACACAATCTGCCTCCCACCCAGATCCACAGCTGTTTCAATACATTGTGATGTTTTGGTCCTAAATTCACAAATACAGCTATTACTACATAACGTTACTGTGTATTGAACTGCTTTTCCTGTCGATTTGTTGTAAAACATGATGTTCTGGTGCTTAATTTGTAAAATTATAATGTAATTTAAAAGGTTTTTTTGTTAATCCCTCCTTATTATCCAACATTTTTACTTATCTAGCATTCCGCTGGCCTGTTTATGTTGGATAAGCAAGACTCTACTGTAAATTTAAGGTACAGAATACCTGTTTCTGGTGGTGATGAAAACTGCTAGAACCGGGTTGTTGACATGGATTGACAAGCTGTCTGCATTTGGAGGTAAATATCATGATGAACTTTTTTACTTCAGAAGTTATTATCTTCATACCATAGGTGTACCGATCATCATTACATCGGTGTGTCAAAAACAGACTTTTTAAAAAAATGCTGCTAACAATTCCAAACCAATGTTCTTTTCCCAAAATGTTCCAGCAGAACACTCCTTGCCAAAATATTCACTTCATTATTTGTATTGTCTTCATGCCCCTCAGTGCCATCTTCACACATTAGAATCCAATTGGCTGTAAGTCTTTTATATTCTTTACTAGCCATTCCCTGCCACGTGTTGCTGTGGCCCACATGGGGTTTCTGTGTGGGAGATTTGGCCCAATTCTGTTGTTGTTGGGGTTCAGAATGCTCTGTGATGGTAGGTGAACTATAAATCCTAGCAAGTACAACTCTCAAATGTCAAGATTATATTTTCCCCAAACTCCACCAGTGTTCACATTTGGGCATATTGATATTCTGTAGAGTTTGGTCCAGATCCATCATTGTTTGAGTCCACAGTGATCTCTGGATGTAGGTGAACTACAACTCCAAAACCAAAGGACACTGCCCACCAAACCCTTCCAGTATTTTCTGTTGGTCATGGGAGAACTGTGTGCCAAGTTTGGTTCAATTCCATCGTTGGTGGGGTTCAGAATGCTCTTTGATTGTAGGTGAACTATAAATCCCAGCAACTACAACTCCCAAATTGAAAAATCAATCCCCCCCTCAACCCCATACATTGGGTTGTTAGGTGTATTGTGTCCAAATTTGGTGTCATTTCGTCCAGTGGTTTTTGAGTTCTGCTAATCCCACAAACGAACATTACATTTTTATTTATATAGATGAGAATGGTTTAGATTTGTGAGTAATTCAGAAAGTGGAGGAAGAGAGACGTAAAGGAAAATGGTAAAACCTTTTGATACTTATAGAATCAAAGAGTTGGAAGAGACCTCATGGGCCATCCAGTCCAACCCCCTGCCAAGAAGCAGGAATATTGCATTCAAATCACCCCTGACAGATGGCCATCCAGCCTCTGTTTAAAAGCTTCCAAGAAGAAGCCTCCACCACACTCCGGGGCAGAGAGTTCCACTGCTGAACGGCTCTCACAGTCAGGAAGTTCTTCCTCATGTTCAGATGGAATCTCCTCTTGTAGTTTGAAGCCATTGTTCCGTGTCCTAGTCTCCAGGGAAGCAGAAAACAAGCTTGCTCCCTCCTCCCTGTGGCTTCCTCTCACATATTTATACATGGCTATCATATCCCCTCTCAGCCTTCTCTTACCTAAACCCTGAGATCTATTCAAGGGGAGTTCCTATTAGTTCCACCAGGAAAAGCAATGTACTATGGGTAGATATGAGGGGAAGGGACAGAGGAAAGAAAGAGCCACAAAGAGTGTTGCCATGGAGGCATTGTGAGATAGACCCTCTCAGAGTTCAAGAATGGAGAAAGTAGGCAGTCAGTCATTCCAATGACACCCAGGTAACATCAGGTAATTACATTAATTCAGTATAAATAAGCTTTCTATTGCAATGAGATACCTGCACTGATAATAACATATCCATTTTTAACTGATGGTAGAACTGCATCCTTGTATTTCAAGAAGATAATTTTCTAAAGCTCGTGTTCAAAAACTGCAATCCTTGAAAAATTGAAATGTATGAAACATTTTTGTTATGAGGGTAGCTGAGTGATCATAAGAGCCTTTCAAGAATGAATGATTGTATATTGGGAAGCTTCAACTTCAACTTCAAAATGAGTTTACATATTACTAGCTAGTGGGTGTTAAGGAGATGTTAAGTATGACTTATTTTATTGTGGGTGCAAACTCTAGGTTTATGCACTGTGCTACCTTTGGTCACCCAATTTTTTCCAACAGTGTTCAGGTCAGATGGCATCAGAAAGGAGAGTTATTGACATGGTCTGCCATTCTGAGTGTGTCTTTCCTCTTGACAGATTCAGAATAAGCCTACAGTGTTACCAAATGACAGAGATTTCAAGTTCATTTGAAGAGCAGTTTTTAAAAAGCAATTATAATAATTAAGATGACTTCTAAATAGTAATAATGATCTCTCTCTCTGGACATATATGCACACATATATTAAGAATCAGTCCATTTTCCAGGTTGCAATTAGTGAAGCTTATCACCAGAACGGTAAGAAGAATGTGTTAAGAACATATAAACTGGATTATTAGTCAGCTGGTGCACTAAGGGAAAAACAGATGGCAGTCATTCTAACTGTATAACACAATTATTAGGGACTTTAATGGGTACCCATATAAGTTTTAATAATTTTAATGAAATTAATAAGGCAGTATAACCATCACAACTAAACTTTTCAGACAAGAAGACAGATCTATTCAATCAAAGAGTTTTGCATTGCTTTTTAATCACCACAGAAAGCTGCAATTACAAGGAAATAATGTCTTTTCAAAAATGAAAAGATAACTCTCTTCCTCAAGGTTTCCCCCTCTTCTCTCTCAAGAAATCTCAACCCCATTAAGGCTTTAAATTCTAAGGAGCTCCTAAAAGAAGATGGATTCTTACTAAAACATTATGCATATTTTATGGGACAATTAACTTCCTCTTTAAGCTCTTTCACAGAATGTCTTTTCTTTCTATAGAATGTGCTAAATTAAAAAGGTATTTTGCAAACCAAAGTAGTCATTTTCCCACCATTGCAAAAATGATATTAAAATGTATGTACATGACGATAAAGAGTTCATACTTGCATCAATTAATATGCAAGAAATTAATAAATAATAGTTTGGTTTGTAGCACATGCATGTCCACTACTGGTTGAATACAAAGCAAAGTGATACTTACTGGCATGTGTGAGTGAGTCATGAACCAACAAACATTTATTGTCAGTTAGAAATTCTGTAGTAATGCATTAATTCAACTATAATATTTGTTTCAGTGGAGTCAATCCATCCATTTAGTTGTCAAGTTATGAAAACAATTGCTATGTGGAGATGTTGAAACACCTGGAGATGTTTAGCCTACACAATGGAAGAGGTTGGACATGACAGTATTTTTAAATTAGAGCTGTAAAATGTCACTTGTATTATTTTCACATGCAAGATTTTTTTCCAAAATGTTCTTTCCTTTAGCTAAGTTTTTCATCTTTCAGACCTTCCTGTAGGAGAAAAAGAAGTTCTGCAAAACCACGGAACAGTTGAACACAGCTATTGTTTCTTTTTCTACAAACCCAGATATCCAACTTGGTCTTCAAAAACATCACAGTCTCCATTTGTTCCCCGTTGTCTTCCCAAAGTAATCATATAGATCAGTCTGTCTAAGGCCCTTTTTTCCAATTGTAATATTTCTTTTTGTGGGGCAGCAGATTTTCCTGTTTTACTGAATGTGGCAGAGAGGATTGATAGAGAGAATCTCAATTAAGTGTAATGATCTAATTTAACAAAACATCTCTTTAATGTCTGTTAATTGGGGAATCCAGAAAGTTGTCAAAATTACTAGAAAGATTTAGTGAATTTATAACAAGTTAAACAATGAATTTATTCCAAGCTTGGGTTCCAGATCCTGACAGGTTTATCACCAGAATGTCAATAAAGCATTCTGTAGCTATTATTCTTAACTGCATTCTAGATGGTTAAAAGCATCGTGAAAGATCAAATTCTGTTTTATGCATTTATGTTAAGTGTTTTATTTATTTATTTACTCCTTATGAATGTTGACATTGACACCATTGAGATCAATTACACTGTTCAACGGAGAAAAAGTTTCGGGCCTGAAAATAGTTGTTCTTTTATGATTTTGGGGTGCTGAAAACGAAAATGACATTTAAAAATGTATATTGGCTCTAGTTTTTATGATATAAGCAATCACGTGATCACGTATGGTTGAAAAATGCATGTTGCGACTTACACTATGGAAGATTCTAGAAAGTTGCGGGCCTGAAAATAGCTGTTCTTTTATGATTTTGGGGTGCTGAAAACGAAAATGACATTTAAAAATGTATATTGGCTCTAGTTTTTATGATATAAGCAATCACGTGATCACGTATGGTTGAAAAAATGTTGTGACTTACACTATGGAAGATTCTAGAATACTCTAGAAAGTTTGATGACGCAGTATTAGTGCCGTGTGCAAAAGCCAGAAAGCCCTATATAAGGCCAGACTTTTGAACGGTGAGGGTCAGTCAGTTGAAGACTGAGACAGTATCGTTAAACATCATTTTACATTGTTCTTTTTACTGTAGTTATGCCTCGCACGTGTGTAAATAAAGCACTATGGAAAAAAGATATCAAGGTAAATGGACTCCGTCAATGCTGTCAGACTACTGCTGGAGCATTGTAAGAGACAATCCTTTCCTTGAATACAAAGGAATAAGTCAAGAGAAGCAAACAGGATAAAAACTAAAGTCACGATTAAAACAACATTTAAACTTTCAGACTTTTTAACTGCATTAGGCCTGCTAATATAGTTTCTTGCTGCACAAACATAAACAATAGACTAATTAAATAAATATTTCTCATGTATAAACTATTGGCAATATAATTTGACTAAAATTTAGTAAATATTCACGGTTTATATACATGCAGTAAGGTTAGGCGCATTATCATAATATTAACGAATGACCTATTGTGGAGAAAATTGAAATAGCTGTTGCATAAAAACCAGAGCCAATTAACACGTTTAATTATTATATTTGAATTCAGCATGTTAAATTTATTAAGAAACGGCACATTTCGTTTCCGTAATTGAGAAAAACTGAAAATTTGTAGAACAGTGTTATAAGTGAAAAAATGTGTATAAGCCGCCATGGTATTTAGAATCGGAAAAAACAATGTAGTGGTTCATTCCCACATGTGTAGGCAAGGTCAGACCAGTAAATCATGCTAAGATATAGTGGGTGAATACATACATTTCATAGTAATCATTTTATTTCTCATCACATTCTTTTAGAGCATGCAGTTTGGTAATGAGTTACAGATTTTTATTACCTGTGACCAAAGACATTTCCATGAAATAATTGAGACTTTAGAAAACTTCCAGCTCAGTCCTGTGCATGGTTAATTGAAGGAATGTCCCATTTACTTTAACTAAAAATATGTCCATGAAAATGGGTACAGGACTGCATCACATATATTTTTCTTTGAGATTTAGATTCAAACTATGGTAAGATGAAAAAATGTGTCTGCAAGTCATATCACATGACTGTGTTCATGTTGTTAGCAGTGCTACTGAACAAATAATTTGTAATTGTAGGCCAGGTTTGAAGTAGGGGGAAAGGTGTGTGTGTGTGTGTGTGGGGGGGGGGTGAATCCAGCAGGTGAGGGTTTCTGTTCCTGGTCTTCACCACAAAGGAGTGCCTTAGGTGTCCACCAAAATATAAATCCATTGCTATTTTCTGCATGATGGCCTATTTAAAACTCACAATCCCAATTCGTTCTTTTCAAATGGTATAGGGTAAGTGAAAAAGAACGCTAGAACATGGGGGGGGGGGTTCTACATGGCCCCAGAGGCAATCAAATAAATATACTATTAATGGGTGGGAGAGTGGGTCAGTGTCAAGCTTAGAATGAGCTTCAAAGGGCAGTCAGCTTTCCCATACAGCCACACCCACTGAATAGTTCCAGTCAAAACTATTTCAGAAATGGTCCCCTTTGACAGAAGTGGCAAACCACCCCCCTGCCCCCAGTGGTATGCGGGGAGGGAAGCTAAATAAAAATGATTTATGAGAATACTGACTTGATGACTTCATCCTTCACATGCTTAGCTTTTACTGATCACAGGGTTAAAGCATTATGAAAACAATTTGATTTATTCTCACTTCACAAATTAACCCTGTTGTCTATGAAACACACTGGTTTGAAAGTGCATGGGAAAATTTATGCAAACCTTCTATCTGAGTACATGACAATACTTGTTCAAGGGATCTGAAATGTGATCATGAAAAGGTGAGTATCAACTTGCTAGAAGTTGATACTTCACCACAAAGGAGTGCCTTAGGTGTCCACCAGACCTCACTACCTCTGAGGATGCTTGCCATATACAAGGGTGAGACATAAATTATCCACATTCTGGCTGTAAAATTTATTTTAATCAACTTTCAGAAAAAGAAAAAAACCCATCATTTTTCAACATAATCTCCCTGCTTTTCAATATACTTTGTCCATCAGTCAGTAAGTTTTTGAATTATTTTATTAAAATGTTTTAGGCTGAGCTATCAGCTATGGGTGCACCTCTGTCTTCACCTCTTCATCAGACATTGATCCTCCTCCCTGTGGGGCATTTTTCAGGGATCCAAACAAGCGATAGTCTGATAGGGCAAGAGCAGGACTGTAGGGAAAATGCTTTAACACTTCTAACTAAAATTTTTGGAGAATGTTGACAGTATGGGCAGCGGTGTGTGGATGTGTATTGTCATGCAATATTACAATGCCCTTAGATGTCAGCAAAACACTTTCTCTATACTTTGACAAATAGCAGCACCAGAAACACTCTCAGACCACAAAAAATTGAATCACTGCTCTTCTTTCATGCAAATCACAAGGGAGTCAGCCATCATTTTCTTTCACCACAGTTGCAAATAAACTGATACAACACTTTCAAAACTGCACAGTAGTGATTGGGGAGACAGCAACCTCATATGAAAAGTGATAAGACAGTGTGGTCAACAGAAGATTAATTATAACCAGAGGGTAGATAATTTTGGACTCACCCTCATATATTGGATTCAAAGTTCTTAGATCACATTCTTATTATGAGCTACACATCTCATCCCTTTTGTTTACTATTTGTTATTTATTTTGTTTATTAAATGTTTGTTCCATTCTTCTTTCAGGGAGCTTTTCAATATTTCATTCTCATGCAGAGTCATGTAAGGTAGACTAAACTGAGAAATAACCATTTGCTCTGATTGTCTAATGAGCATCACATTTATGCAAACATTCCACCTTAAGCCTCTAGTTCAGTGGTTCTCAACCTGTGGGTCCCAGATGTTCTTGGCCTTCAACTCCCAGAAATCCCAACAACTGGTAAACTGGCTGGGATTTCTGGGAGTTGTAAGCCAAAAACATCTAGGGGACCCCAGGTTGAGAACCACTGCTCTAGTTGACCATCAATTGCATTGTCCATTGTACTTTATAGAAAGAACTCGTATTAGTTCAAGGCACCCCACACAGGAACATTTAATATCAATATATTATTTTTGGGAAAATTTAGGTGCAACCTCAGCCTCTTACACAGACAGGGACAACAGTCATGGAAAAAAGATGTTATACTATAAGAAAATATTGGAACAGAGTTTTTTTAAAAAATTGCATGTGTTTTCATTGTATTTTTCAATGGTTTCAATTTTTGTTTTATATACTGCTTTCATTTTATTTATTGTAATAAGCAATAATAATAATAATAATAATAATAATAATAATAATAATAATGTATTATCTGTTTCTCCTTACAACTCAAGGTGGGGTACAACATGGTGAAAACAGAGATATAAAAATTATTAAAATATTACCTATAAATACAAGTGAAATGCAGATTAAAATTCACCAATAAAATACAGGTTAAAATTGTTAAATTAAAATGAACTGGATAAGCCTGTGGGAAAAGATTGGTCTTAAGTTTGTCTTAAATCCTGACCATTGGTCTAGCTGTTGAATCTCTTCTGGAAGGTCATTCCATAGTCTTTGTAAGTAAGAGCATACATTGACTATAGCATTTGGTAAATGTCCAAATATAATAATTTTGAAAACTGCTTCATTAATTTTAAGGTAATGTGAAATTTCCTCAACTGAAATGTTGTTCAGTTTGTGCTCATTTCAATATGATCTGGGCAAGATGGTGCAAATTGGTAAACCCAACATATTTTCCAACTTTATTGGGTTGTTGTAGGTTTCTTCGGGCTATATGGCCATGTTCTAGAGGCATTCTCTCCTGATGTTTCGCCTGCAACTATGGCAAGCATCCTCAGAGGTAAGTGAGATGCTTGCCATAGATGCAGGCAGGCCCGTAGCCAGGATTTCGATTTGGGGGGGGGGCTGAGTTTGATTCAGAGGGGGCTGAGTCTGAGTGAAAGAGGGTCTACCCTAGCAAACCTTTTGTATCGTTACCCCAATACCCCCATGCATATGGGATATATTGAGCATGGTGATCAGATCATGATATGAATAAACATAACAGTTTAAATAATGCACCAGTAAGGCCTTTTCGTGAACCACCATGAAAATTTGGGGGGGGGGGGCTGAAGCCCCCCCCCCGGCTACATGCCTGGATGCAGGCGAAATGTCAGGAGAAAATGCCTCTAGAACATGGGCATATAGCCCAAAAAAACCTACAACAACCCAGTGATTCCAGCCATGAAAGCCTTCGACAGCTTTATTCTTCCAGCCAAAGCTGAGTTCCTGTTGATTCTGAGACTCCAAACCAAAGTTGAGACTTTAATGTACTATGATTCTGTAAAGCACTGAGGGCAAAGCTATTGTGACTACAAGCTGATTGTTTTGTTGCCAAGCTTTTAATGCAAACCTGTTGTTCCTGCAAATGCCATAGCACCTTTGCAGACTGGCTTGGTTTTGTAAGCTGTGTAATTTGAGATGACCTTAGATTCACACGCTCTAGATGAATAAGTGTATTAGCTCCTGAGGTTTCTCTATAATCGTGTTTTAGGTTAATACATGTCACCTTCTTCAAGTTACATGTGTCAAGGCCCTGGTCTTTATAGTATTGTGTAATTCTTTTGAAATACAGATCATTTCTTCCCTGAACACATTCCAATAAAACTCTTAGTTCCATTGATACCCCTAATTCAATTTAACTGAATAATTTTCTTCAGCATTTTTCTGCATTCTGAGCCAGGCTTCAGAGAGCTATATTTCTTTTTGCATTCCTTTCATGGTGCTTTCAGCTTTAGTGACTCACCTTTCAGTCATGGGCTACAGGTTTAATCCACTGATCAATCTTGGATTAAAGATCTTCAGAACTTGGAATATATTTTTTTTAATCAATGTGTGACTCAGTATGCAGTACTCATTACTGGACATCCTCTTCCCATGATACCCTAAAAGCACTGTGTGTGTGTGTAATAACTAAAGTTGTCAAACTTAACTATTGCACTAAAAAATAAGAAAATTCTAAATCAATTTTTATGGGAGAAAACATCTTAGTCTTTTATGGGTAGAGACATCTTAGTCAAGAATAAAACTGATATTAAGACATTTGAACAACTGAAAAATACATATGAAAATATTACCTGGCTCCATTACTTACAAATTAAAGAGTATTACAAACAAGACAAAAAAATCACAATTTGACTGGGAAGAAACAATGTGGGATAAGATATTTAAGATGGAAAAGAAAATAATAACAACGATCTATAATAAGTTGCTAGTATGGGCAACTGAAAAAAGAACAGGTCAAATCCTGCATGATTAAATTGGCAAATAATCTAAGAAGGCCAATTCAATTTAGGGAGTGGGAACAAATGTGGAACAGAAAATTAAAATATACTTATGCAACAGATTTGAAAGAAAACTGGATTAAAATGTTTCACAGGTGGTACATTACTCCAAAAAAACCCCCCAAAAAACTAGGCCACATGTATAAAAATATTTCTGATAAATACTGGAAAGGCTGCGAACAGGTAGACACATTTTATCATATGTGGTGGACCTGCAAGGAAACTTCAAAGTATTGGTCATTGATTCATGAAGAGACACAACATTTTTTGAAAAGGACTTTTAAAAAGAAGCCTGAATACTATTTGTTGAGTTTTACAGATTTGGAGTTACAACTTGATGAAAATGAAGGCAAACTATTTACATATATTATAACGGTGGCAAGAATAATTTTTGTGAAATCTTGGAAACAGGAACAAATTCCGGCCATAGAGGAGTGGCTGGACAAAATAAGAGAAATAAGAGATATGGATGAACTAACCTTTGAATCACTAAAAAGGACTGATTGGGACTTTTTTTTTACGAATATGACAAAAATAGAAGAATGAAAGACATAGAGAAGATTTAGACAAAAATGCGAAATAAATGAGAAGAGCCTGAAGATGGAATGGAAGTCAACCACACTTTTTTCCTCCCTCCCTCTTTTTACCTTTATTCCTACTTTTCTATCTTCTCCCAAATATTTCCCCTCTTTCCATGTAATTATATGTAACCTCAATAAAAATATTATCAAAAACATTTTTGGGGAAAAGATAAATTGAGGCTGTGAAAAATGATCGTTCGTGTTCATAAGTCAAATCAAAATAGTTAAATTCATACTTATGACACAATATGTCACATGGGAGTACTTATGGCAAAAAGTTAAGAACTGAAACTTACTCAATAATTTTTTCATTTGAATTTTGTAAGCCTCAAAAGCCTCCAAAAGTCAGTTTCATTTCAGCACAAGCAAGCAAAGCAAAGCCAAAAAGTCTGCAATTCCTCTTTAAATTAATGGTCTCTCACCATTAGGAGAGGGAGGCAGCAGGGAGAAAACAGAGCTCACTGGGAACAAGAATGAGAAAGCACAAAATTCTGGGAAATGAAGTTTGAGAAAGTGAGGAGCCCTATGACAGAGAATTCAAAAGACCCTGCCCTAAACTACATTTCCCAGAATTCTGCTCAGAAAGCCCCAATCAGGATAGGGGAGAGATTTGTCCCTCCATAACAACAGCCAGTTCCAATAAATTATTGAATCTGCAAAGAGGATGACTGACTTATACTTCTAGTAAGTAAATCTCTGTGTTGGACTGGGAAGAAATCTCTAAATGGAAGTTTTATTGGTTAATATGAGAGACATTCAATTAGATAGCTGTTGCGGCTTTTTAAGAAGAAATTTTTTTTGTCAGATTTTTTTAAAAATTCCTAAAATCAGTAGATGTATAAATATCTCTGAAAGTTGAGGGGAACGGTCCCCTATTATCTTGTGTCATTGTACAGAAAATTTCCCATAATTTTGCAATGAGTTTTGAAACATTTTTTCATTGATTGCATAGCTTTAGTACCTACTATGCAGACACTCCTGGCTGTCCATATGGTATTCTGTATGTTCTTGGGATTATTGTGGAGTAACCTCATATTAAGAAAAGCCGAAGGATGCTCTGAAGATCAATTGAAACTGTGGAGCAACACTGTAGTTTTGGTGAAGTGTGGCCACCAGGATTAGGTCTTTTTTCAATCGTTCTGAGGTACTTCCACCATTTTGCCATTTTCTTCCCCTGTGCTCATCATTGAGATTAATTTCACAATTCAGCAGCAGATCAGGTGCACAACTTCAGTGCTTTCCAGTAGCTTCTTCCTGCACAGTATTTTCAGTCAACTGCTCCCACAAAACTACAGTCACTCTGGAACTCTCTTACAGACACTTGAGTACATGCCTGGCCATTGTCAGTTTTACTATTGTTTCCCCCCCAGTTTAGATGACACTACAAACTTACCACAGCGCATGGTTATATCTTGTTTTAGCAGACAGGTTCTTTTAATCAATTACATAGATCCTTCGACGAACAGCATCACAGCACAAGGAGAGAGTATACACTCTACATTATATACAATTCTAAACAATTACACATAGCAATCTCTGATTGGTTCCCAACTTATTAACTTAACTCAGATACAGGATTGCATCATTCACAATCACCTGGACCAGGCCAGAACACATTCCCCAAATGAAGTTCTATATACAGTTAATGCATGACTCAGCATTTCCAATAGAAGCCTATTAGCAGTGCATGGTTCAGCTATATTACATTACAATACATTGTAAAACCTGACAGAATAGTTGACAAATCTGGTCTGTTTTCACAGCCACCTCCTCTGCTAGATGAGCATTAGGGTTCCTAACCATCAAGTAGCACAGGGATTGCCTCCCTCTTTCCTCCTCATCATGCAGGCCCCTTTGCTTATATCAGCGCAATGCCCAATAATATAGATGGGTTCCTGAGTGAAATGTATATAACAAAAATACCACTTGTATAACATAAACAATGATATAATTCAACAACAGTATATAAACATGCTGCACTGTTAACCTCACAGCGACAACAAACTGTATGGTGCAAACTTTTAGTACAGTCGTATTTTCTTATAAGTAGCTTGAGTAACAGCCTACCACAATTCAACAACATTTGTAAGTGTACAAATCAACGTTTAACCAAAGACCTTTCCCATACTCGCATCCAGAACTAAACTCAAAGCAGAGTATCTCGTGAGTACCCTCTCTTATGTGTAAAATACTGTAATATTTCTACATAATAACCATTCTTAACTTAGTAATTTACAAAAATTATAGCCACATTTGTTCCTTTTATGTAGATACCAACAAAAAAAATTTGTATCTCCCGAGGAGAACACTTTCAAGTGTATAATTTTGTAAGTATTTAAATGTATTATCAAATGTATTATTGTTCAAGTGTATAACTTTTGGAAGTACTAAAGTGTATTGTAACCTATGATGTTTAATGATACAGATGTTCTATATGTATGCTACTGTAGTAAAACGTTGATTTGTACACTTACAGTCCACCAGAGGAAGGCCTGAGGTAGGCCGAAACTGGTCGTGGTCGGCTGTCCCACAAGCTACTTATAAGAAGACACGACTGTACTAAAAGTTTGCACCACATTGTTTGTTGTCGCTGTGGGGTTAACAGTGCAGCATGTATATATATTGTTGTTGAATTGTGGTAGGCTGTTACTCAAGCTACTTATAAGAAAATACGACTGTACTAAAAGTTTGCACCATACTGTTTGTTGTCGCTGTGAGGTTAACAGTGCAGCATGTTTATATACTGTTGTTGAATTATATCATTGTTTATGTTATACAAGTGGTATTTTTGTTATATACATAGCGCAATGCCCACAGAGGTCAGTAGACTCCACAGAGCTCTGCAGCCAACTGGGAGCAATGATAGTGACACAGATGGCAAGGTGACAGTTCAATTGGGTGATGTGGACTTGGCCTGGCTAGACTATCTGAACTACACCTCATCACCACCAACAACCTATGACATTTGTTTTCTATGTAGATGAAGCCTGAAAATTTTTTCCTTATGTTTAGTTTTCCATGAATAGAACTGTTGACTTGAAAAAGTGAAAGACAATTCATTTCAATCCGACCAATGTTCCTTTTTCCCTAAACAAATGGCGAAAAAGCCTCACTTTTCCTTGCATAGGTAGGTTACTAGGAACACTAACATCTATATCTTTATGGCTGGCCTAACAGCCTCACAGAAGACATTTGGTAGATGTATGCAGAGGCAACCCTAGGTAATTTTCAATGGTAAGCAAACAATATTTTGGCACCCCCCCACCCCCCCACCCCCAACTAATCACTGATCTATATTTTCTGTTTGTCATGGGAGTTCTGTGTGCCATATTTGGTTCAATTCCATTATTGGTGGAGTTCAGAATGCTCTTTGATTGTAGGTGAACTATACATCCCAGTAACTACAACTTGCATATGTCAATGTCTATTTTCTCCCAAGAGTGCCTCAAGAGCACCTCTGGGCAAAATCAACTATACTGCAAATGCTTACATTGCGTAATGGGTTGAGCCGCCCCTGGATGTATGGTTCAACTAGTTCATCTTATCACTCTGATTGTACCTCTTGAAAAACTGCCCATTTCCCATTCTCAAGGATTTACTTGGAACATGAAAATAATTTCTTGAACAGAAAAGAAGCAAGAAGAGTTTAAAAGCTGTGCTAGGTGGGCCCAGATGTCTCTTTGCCATACAAGCTACTTCACTTTTGATTTCCTTCCTTAGATTTTGATATGTTTAGTTAATTTTGGAGTTGATTTGGCTTAGTTGCCTAACTTGAGATTGAAATAATGCTAGGCACATAACCTAGTTTTTAAGGAACTTGATAGAAGATTTGAAAAGTAGTTTGTCTTCTTACCATGGTATACAAACCTTGTTTTCTTACTTTGGTATACAAACCTAGATTCTCATGAATAAAGAATAGATAATTTCAAAGCATGTAGTGGCAATATTCTCTCTGAGGAACAGACAAAAGATTTGTTGAAATTTACTCTAATTACAATACTGGAAGGCGGGCACACTGATTTGTTTCAAGCTTCCACCCTGAAATGGCCATATCCCATATCTAGATATATCATGAAAGTAAGAGAGGGGCATTTAATTTTATATTCGTCAGAAAATGTGTTAAATAATTGTGAGACAACCCATTGAAGGGGGCTTTACATTTATATTAATCTAAGAATGTGATGTATAATTGCTAGGCAACCTATCTACTCCATTCAAAGTCATATGTGCTAAATATTTGAGAAGGTGCTATAATCTAAAGCTATAGAACTTCTACTTTGCTTATGTAAACAAGCCAAACATCCAATCTCTGGCTGTTGAAAACAAAAGGTCTGGGAATATCTCCTGACTTAACATCCTAACGGACTATGAATGAATGTAAGGCACCATTATGGGTTCTCGGCAACAGCTGTAGATGGCAGTGTGATTCAAATCAAATGGTGAAGTGGTGTCAGTCCTGGGAAGATAAAAGCACTCACATGTTATCATTAGCCGTCCCCTGCCATGTGTTGCTGTGGCCCAGTCTGTGTATATGTGTTTATATACGTGGTTTTGCACATGCATTCTAATGTACTTTTTATATATTTTTTGACTTTTTAAGTCTCTTCCACTTTGTTTTTCAGTGTTTTTATGAGTGATGGTCACTCATTGGCCTGATAGGTGTTATTGTGTCCAAATTTGGTGTGAATTCATCCAATGGTTTTTGAGTTATGTTAATCCCACAAATGAACATTACATATTTATGTAGATTAGCAAGGATGCTATGCTAATCCCTAACCTCCCACCTATGTACCCTAGGTCCATGTTCCCTCTGAATTGAGCTACAATCCTGACTGTAGCTTGGAGGAGGAAACATTTTCTTACCAAAAAGGACTGTTATAAGCTATTCCTCATGTATTTTAACTGCCAATTGAAAGCCTTCGACAATACAATTCTTCAAATGTTACAATAGTTTGAAGTAGATATGGGAAGTGCCTGTGTGTATATATATATTAGTACATGTGTAAGTGCCTGGATATGTGGAACCTCCTGGAAATAATGACTATAGGAGTTGTCATGATATACTCTGCACTTCAAAATTTACCACTACACCACTGTTCCAGCATACTGAACTGAAGAGTTTTTAAAAAGAGAGAAATTGGAACAGAATGAGCTGCCTTACAATGTGATGGTTCATTCCCTCCTTGTACTAATGCTAGCTTCTGCACTCCCATATCATCATTTCATGTCCAAGGACCATTGAGCTCAATGAAAACTCTTCAACTATGAATATTCTGGGCCACGGTACTTGAAACTTCATTGTAATATGAATACTTTCAAAAACAGAGGCTTTATAAAATGGATATCCAATAAAAATCACATGCCTTCCAATAATAGGGATACACCGAAAACTTCCATTTCCAGTGGTCACATCCTAAGACTAAACCATTTGACAAGGATTTTTGCTGAATGCAATTCTATGCCAACTATTCTGACCTATAATGATTTAAAATGAATTATTGTATTATTGGGGACTCTGTGTGTAAGATCTACTGAATTTATAAAGTGGTGGAGGACAATGAGGAATTTCACAGGAGATACAGAACTAAGGGCTTCCTGATTTGGAATTCACACTTCGAAGCATATCATTGCACTCCATGGTTATGGTGAAATATGCTTATGTATATTCCATTTGGGTTATATGTACTACAATATGCATTAAGGGTTTTCAGTTGTGACAAGCAAAGGCAAGAAATACTCTAAAATAAAGTTGGTAAGGTGCATCAGCAAACCACATCACATGGCAAAACCAATTAAGGAATGGATACTCATGTCCTTTGTGCTGGGATGGAGTAGCTAAAAAATAAAGCCTTGATTCCCCCATTGCTGTGAAGCCATGAATGCTACAAATTCTGCAAAGGCCAACCTCTACCTCAAACCAGTCCCAGGACTTCACATACAATCATCTGCATAGCAAAATTGCTTTCAACGGTTTCACACCAACCTAAGTGTTCAGTGTAGTTGTGCTCTGAATTTCATGAATGAGATCTCATTTTGTGTACTTATGACTTCCTTTAAAATGCTGTTTCTCTGATCTTAGTCAAAATTAGACCAGGCAACTATATCTTAAAGCCACGTAGAGTGCTGTAATGCACTCTACGTGGGGCTGCCCTTGAAAACGGCCTGGAAATTCCAGTTGGTTCAACGGGCGGTAGCCAGGCTGTTAACTGGTGCTCCTTACAGGGAGAGGTCAACCCTCCTGTTTAAGGAGCTCCATTAGCAGCCGTTCACTTTCCGGTCCCAATTCAAGGTGCAGGTTCTTACCTACAAAGCCCTAAATGGTTTGGGACCCACCTACCTGCGTGACCGCATTTCCGTATACGATCTCTTCGTTCATCTGGAGAGGCCATGCTCACGATCCCACCTGCATTTCAAGCTCGATTGGTGGGAACGAGGGACAGGGCCTTCTCAGTGGTGGCCCCACGACTCTGGAACTCCCTCCCCAAGGACATCAGGCATKCCCCAACATTGGCACTCTTTAGAAGAAGCTTGAAAACATGGATGTTCCAGTGTGCCTTCCCAGATTAAGGTATTCCAAGCAATTTGTCCCAAATGCAGTTTAYGAGAGAGTTAGAATTGTCTGCACACCCACTTATCCCTAAAATATCCATCCTATTTCACCTGGACATGCCCAGCATTTTTTAAAACTTTTAACCATTACATTTGGCCCTGCCACAGGTTTTTAAATGCGTCGTGATATTTTTCTTATTGTTTTGCTTTGCTATGAGTTATTTATTGTTGTATTGTTGTTGTGTTTTTTTTTTGTTTCTGATGTATTTGGGCTCRRCCTCTTGTAAGCCGCACCGAGTCTTGCAGGAGATGGTAGCAGGGTATAAATAAAGATTTATTATTATTATTATTATTATTATTATTATTATTATTATTATTATTAACTGAAGGTGTTGCCAACATTTCAGAACTAGGAAAGCTGACAGCTGTAATGCCTTTGGCAGAATTTTAACATCATTGGATATTTCTGAGCTTGGAAGTAATGTGTTAAAATGTCATTACTTGTAATGTATATTTCTAAATAATGAAGGCAATGTTGTTAGTTTATAAAGGAAAAAATGGCTTAAACTGATCTGTCATCCTGTTTTAACCAAAATGATGTAAAATTGCATATGCTCTGCAACAGGTGACATTTACTCTTTGAAACAAGAATGACCAATGCTTTGCACTCTCTCTCCTATCTATTTATATTCTCGATTTATTTCTCCATGCTTGAGATGCTCCCACATTGCTTTAGGATGGCCAAAGGAGGCTAGAGGACCAGCTAAGAAGATCCAGGCTGTGTTTTTACAGCCAGATCCATAAAGAGAATGGTAGGACATAAATATAAAGTATATGTGTTGTTTACTATGTAAATATAATAACTATAATAAAACACTAGAATAATTAATTATTCAAATTAATACTGCACAGTCCACACTATAAATAGCAATTTCGGAGAAGGTCCATAGGACATAAATCAGGAAAAAGTTGCCCCAGGGTCTCATCCAATTCTTCACTTAAACAGAAGTCAGACATATTTCAACTAGCAGTCTTTGTCAATGGCCAATGTAAATCTTTTGATGTCCAATATTTTTTCCAGACAAAAGACAACACTAAGGTATAGATTTATACACTACAGATTTGTACACTATGTTATATATTCTGTACATATATAAAGCATGTATATATATGCTATCGATTTATACTGTGCAGGAAGTGTAGGAAAAGAGGCATTTTATTTTGTTTAAACCTATAGTCTAGTGTTGTCTTTATCTGATGGAAATATTGGACAACATAAGATTTATACTGGCCATTGATGAAGACTGCTAGTTAAAACACATCTGGGTTCTTTTTAAATAAAGAATTGGGGAAGAACTTGGGCTATCTTTTTTTTCAACAAATAATTCGTGTCCAATGGGCTGTCTCCCATATTGCTATTTACAGTGTGGACTTTGTAGTTCATTTGAATAATTGGTTATTTTAGTGATAGATATTTTCACATGCACAGACAGACACACATACTTTATATTCATATACTAACTCTTTCTGTTTGCCTTTCATTATTTCAGTGTATTAGGTCTTATCCTCTCATTTCCTGCATGAAGACAATGTCATCCTGCTGGACCCTGAGAGGACTTCAGATCAGGAAACCTGTTCATATTTATGCATTACTTTTCTGGCCTCCACATTGTCCCTCTCCTGCCTACAAAATGACTGTGGGAAGATCCATTCTAGCAGTAGTCATTTTAGTCACATGGTCAGGGAGTCAGTGAATAAAGAGAGATTAGGAAAGCTCCTACCCTAGAAACTTTTAAAAAGAACCTCAAAACCTGGCTCTTCTGCTGCACATTTGATGAATAGATTTACATCCTCATACTAGTGCTTAGTTTTAATGGTTTCTGTTATTGGAGTGCATTCCCCACTACAGGAAAGCTTGGCCCCATGACCTCCACTAAAATGAGCTCTCCTCCGCAAATAATCTGTCCTTGCTTAATCTCATGTTTATCTCGCCTGAGTTTTTAATCTGTTTTTACCCAGTTTTCCTTTTCCATTACATGTAGCTCGCCCATGTAATTGTGATCATGTTTGTTGTAATTTTATATTGCTATGTTGTCTTTTGTTTTATAAAATTGCTTTATTATTGTTTATTATTTGTGTTTTCGGTTTTGTTTTATTTTATGTAATTGTTGTTTTGGGCTTGGCCTCATGTAAGCCGCACCGAATCCCCATCGGAGAGATGGAGCAGGGTACAAATGAAGATTATTATTATTATTATTATTATTATTATTATTATTATTATTATTATTCAGTTAGTTAGTTACCCCTAATATAATATAACAGTATGCCTGTAAAAATCGGCACAAAGATTCTCATCATTTTTTAAAAAAAAAGATGTGTTAGCAGTGCATAAGTGCTAGTTCATTTGTTACTACAAGTAATGTAGAAATGTAACAGGAAATTTAGTACTTATAAAACTAATTAAAAGAAATAATATTTGACATATTGTTAGTAGGCTTGGTTGATCAAGAAAAAAATGGTTCTAAACTCGTTTTGTATATAGGGGGCGCTGGTGTTTCCATTTTAAAATTATTTCTCAAATTTTCTTGAAAAAAAGATCAAAATAGCAAAAATCTGAATAGCTTCATTTACTTCGTTTATTGAAAGTGCCCCTCCCCCCTGTTAGTTTAAAATCTCGCAGTTTCCCTGGCCTCCCTGGTGACAAGCTGTGATGCGGTTTCCCCCAGTGGCCATCAAGAAGAGCTGGGCCACTGGGGCATGGCCTTCAGGAAGAGCTGGGCGTAGCCCACGCCCACCTCGCCCTTCCGCATTGCCGCTTGTCGCCAGGGAGGCCAGGGAAACTGCGAGATTGTAAACCTTGACCAGACATCCGAAAATAATTCCAAAAAATGGGTAAATTGTTTCAATTCGTAATTACTCCTCACACTATTCCAGCATGGCTCGAAATTGTTTCTAAGATCATTTAAATACGAATTCATTCCGATTTTAGAAGCTTCCAAACCAGATCAACCAAGCCTAATTGGTAGGTGTATGTAAATGAGTACGTCTTGGTTACACCTATTGGGGGCACTGCAGAGGTGGGTATTCACTTCTTCCCTTTGGCAATATTGTTGTCAAACATGCCACCCCCCACCCCAATGATTTATAGTTCACCAACTTAACCCAAAAGAGATGAAATGATTTCTTTTTTCCCCTTCCCATGAGGTCCCCATCACCCCTGTGATGGACCTGCATCAGCCAATAGCAGCTGATCCCCCTTTCCAAGGTTTTTTCTTCGTTTCTCTATATATTTTTTTATTAAAGGTTAGTAAATATGTGCTGATTTGTACTAGCATGTATTCGAACTGCGTGTACCTCTTGTAAAAAGCAATAAACTTTCAACTCTTTTAATACGATGTATCCTCCTTACTACTGCTATATATCTAATGACCATCTCTGGGATCTTTATTCCCCTATCCTATCCTTCCTCATGTCTCTGATTATCAAGTTACATAGATTTGTTCAGTTTATTTAATAGTTTCCTTGGCTTTGACTACATATTTTTCAAAATTTCTATTTTTAGTTCTATTTTAATGTTTATTTGTGTTAGATTTTAGTTTACGCATTGTTATTGTTTTTAATGTTAGCGGTTTTGAATGTTCTTTGGCAGAGAAAAGGCGGGAGATAAGTACACATGGTATTATTATTATTATTATTATTATTATTATTATTATTATTATTATCTTTATTTGTACCCCGCTAACATCTCCCAAAGGACTCGATGCGGCTTACAAAGGCCAAGGCCTCAATAAAAACAACAGCATAACAATACACATAACATTATAAAGCAAACCAAAATGTTAAGCAATAACAGTAAACAATAAAAACAATACACCATAACTCAATAAAACTAGGGCCGGGCCGAATGTAATGGGTACAGATTAAAAAGTGCTGAGTATGACAGGTGAAATGTAGGATTTTAGGGTAAGTGCAATGTGCAGACAATCTTAAATCTCTGATAAAGTGCTTCTGGGAAATATTGCTGGAGTTTCCTATTCTGGAAATTAAGGCATGGAATATATTTGCTGGTGGGTGCAGAAGTTGTGTGACAAACTGAGGTGGTGGTATATGGTCAGTCTAGCAAAGGTCCACAATAAGAAACTCTACGCTACACTGAACCACAGAAGCTATGTATTACTGGTTTTGAATAGTGTTTCTGAGTCTTGCAAACAATATGACTTTTTTAAAGAGGTATGATTTTTCTGCAGTCTAAAAAGCAAAGAAGATAAAGCCAAACACCTAAATTACTTCACTGGTCAATAGGTTGCCCATCATGTTCCATGTGTTGTTATTGGCTCTGTGCCTTAAGCTAATTAATTTTGTGTTCATACAGTTGATTTAAATAATGAATCTGTTCACAGTAATTGTTTACTGTCCTGCTCAATGCCCTGAGGCTTATTACCATTTGAGACATCAGGACCACACAATCTGTGCATGATAATAAATAGATTTTTTTTCTGCTAACAAATTGGGGGATGAGGAAGAGACCTGTCCTGCCAAACAATATTCAGAATATATTGTCGAATGCTTTCATGGCCGGAATCTCTGTGTAGTCTGACATGGTGGTTGTGAGAGTGGTCCAGCCTTTCTGTGTTCTCAAATAATATGCTGTGTCCAGGTTGGTTCATCAGGTGCTCTGCTATGAAGATCCACCCAGAGGAAAAGTGTTCTTGCCATACATCAAGGGAACCACTGACTGCATAGGGAAGCTGATGAGGAAACACAACATACAAACTATCTACAGACCCACCAAGAAAATCCAACAAATGCTACGTTCAGCAAAGGACAAGAGGGATCCTCTCACTTCTGCAGGAGTCTACCATGTACCATGCAGCTGTGGACAAGTCTACAGAGGGACCACCAAACGCAGCAACATTGCCCAGACACGAATCCAAGAACATGAAAGGCACTGCGGACTACTTCAACCAGAGAAGTCAGCCATAGCAGAGCACCTGATGAACCAACCTGGACACAGTATATTATTTGAGAACACAGAAATGCTGGACCACTCTCACAACCACCATGTCAGACTACACAGAGAAGCCATTGAAATCCACAAGCATGTGGACAATTTCAACAGAAAGGAGGAAACCATGAAAATGAACAAAATCTGGCTACCAGTATTAAAACACTCAAAAATTACAACAGCAACAGAGAGTAAACAATCAGGCACATCAAATCACTCTCAACAAAAGATTTCCCCAGGCACTTCCAAGCCATTAAATGCTAATCAAGGTGGTCAGTTGAAACATTCACACCTAGCTCCAGCAGACAAGAGTCCTTTGTCCCACCCTGGTCATTCCACAGATATATAAACCCATTTTCCTACTTCCAACAGACCTCACTACCTCTGAGGATGCTTGCCATAGATGCAGGCGAAACGTCAGGAGAAAATATGCCTCTAGAACATGGCCATATAGCCCGGAAAAACCTACAACAACCCAATATTCAGAATACCAGTTAAGAAGATGTTAGTACATATATATATATGTGTGTGTGTGTGTGTGTGTACGCTTATAGTCAATTTTCTAAAGATAATTCTGGAATTTTAAATATTGTGGGCAAAAGACTTCCATGAACAACTTGAAAGGAGCAAACTCTTCACCAGTAACACAGAGAATAGTTATCTTGCAGAATTGTACTGACACCTGGAGATTTGCTCACAAATAATTTCTAAGCAAACATTTTTATCTTATATATGTGAGCTTTATTATTCAGTAAACATATCCCTTCATGCAGAATTGAAACTGACTTTTCTTTGATAACACTTAAGTTGAAAGGCACCAGACAATAAAAGTCTCTTATGCTCTCTTGAATGTTCAACCAATATTTTCCTTTTTCCTTTGAGTGACAGGAGAAGAGTTTATTGGAAGGCTCAAACTGTGGTCACTATGCTTTTGTTACTGTGCAATCCTTTTGGAGTCTTTCATTTCAGAATTTCTTTGAGACCGAAATAGAGTTTTCTGTGTGCAGTAAAGCACAAACAGTCTTTATAGGATTTGGGAAGGAGACCAATTGGAAATGGCTCTCTAGTTTGTCATTGTGTTTGTGCTCTTCACTTCGTAACCTTGAGTGATCTCATTGCATTCTGCTCTGACCCATTTCTGATTTTTCTTCACAGCCATCTCAAAACCCTTACAATAAAATAAATAAATAAGTGTGAAACAAAATAAATAAAATGCTGGATGGATCAGCTGATGACTTATTGCCCTATTCTAAGGATGTTAATAATGGTCAGCTTTGATTACATTCCATTCCTCCAAAATCCCATCTTCATTTCTGCCTCATCCTTTGTTCATATCACATTGTGAAAAAATTACTCATGAAAATTAATGTGCATTTCCTGTAATGCACTTATTTCAATATTTCTCCTAATGTATTAATATTTCAATTGGTTTTAATTCCATTGTTATTTAATACTGTTTTGATCTCGATTTTCCATTTTATATATTTTATCTATATGTGATTCATTGTATTCTCTGTTCTTTTGTAAACCATTTTGAGTCTCAGCCTAGAGAAAAGGTAGAATGAAAATAAAGTGATAGATCAATGGAATGAATGAATGTTTGCCCACATTTCTGCACTGATCAATGTGTATTTATGCATTTTCCCACAGTTACATTTGTCCTAACTTATTTGCATCTTTGAAATGTATACAAAATTTCCATGCATACATGAAGATATATATTCATTTTTATCTATGCATGAAAATACATGGGGAGAGCGGGTTGAGCTCCCTCTGTCAGCTCCAGCTCCCCATGCAGGGACTTATCTATTTATATATTTATTTATTTATTTATTTTGAGTGCTTCTACCCCACCCTTCTAAACCCCCTAGAGAGGACTCAGGGTAGCTTACAAAAGGCACAATTTGATGCCTAACAGTTCACAAAATACAATATACAAAATACAATATAACAACAACAATTATAACTAGTTAAAACAATCAAATTAATACAATAGCAGCAGTAAAATCATCTTGTGGTCAACGTTCGCCAATTCATAAATCCATAGTCCATCCAGCATAATCATAGTCCTTTCCTATTCTGGTCGTCATTGTCCTTTATCCATCTGCCAGCTTACCCAAAGGACTGGTCCCATATCCAGGTTTTTAACTTCCTTCTGAAAGAGAGGAGGGGTGTTGATGACCTAATTTCCCCAAGGAGTGAATTCCACAGGTGAGGGGCCACCACCGAGAAGGCCCTGTCCCTCGTCCCCACCAGTCTCGCTTGTGATAAAGGTGAGGCCAAGAGCAGGGCCTCCCCAGAGGATCTTAAACTCCGAGATGGGACGCAGAAGGAGATACGTTCGGACAGGTACACTGGGCCGAAGCCATATAGGGTTTTGTAGGTCAAAACCAGCACTTTGAATTGTGCTCGGAACTGGATCAGCAGCCAGTGCAGCTGACATAACAGGGGGGTGGTATGAAAGACTTGAGAGAAGCCTCTCAGAAAGATGGTAAAACATCAAACATCCGGGCTTCTCATAAACAGACAGCCAATTATCTCACACCAGAAGCAACTTACAATTTCTCAAGTCACTCCTGACATGAAAAAAATGCATAAAGTAGCATCTCAAATATCAGCACTTTTGAGGGAATGTGTGTTTTTTCTCACAAATGTTGGAAAGCGTAAAATGGATCCAAAGTACGGCTGGTGGGAACGAGAGAGAGGACCTTCTCTGTGGTAACCACCACCTCTGGACCACCCTTCCTAAAGAAATAAAGCTGCCCCCCTCCCAACTCTCCTTCAAAAAACCAACTGAAGACTTACTTCTGTTCATTAGCATATGGAAAGAAGGAGAATTAGGCAATGAGAGATCACTACTGGACCTCTGGTCGAGTACCATTTAGTATTTGGACTCAATCTAGTTTATGCTAGCCCAGTTACCACCACTGGCTACACAACCAACCCACACAACTTGGTGAATAAAAGTTGACTTCTATACATCAAGGTCAATATTTTTATGTTAAGATTTTATGCCATTATACAATTTTTATTTGATTGTGTTAGTTTTAATTTATTGGTGTTAGGCTCTTATGCTGTTTGTGAGGTTCTTCTGGGATTGTTATGTTGCTATTTGTTTGTTTATGGAGGCATTGAATGTTTGCTGTTGTATGTTGGAATCTGCCCTGAGTCCCACTTGGAGAGATAGGACAGAATATAAATAAAGTTATTTATATTCTTCTTCTTCTTCTTCTTCTTCTTCTTCTTCTTCTTCTTCTTCTTATTATTATTATTATTATTATTATTATTATTATTATTATTGTAAGAATCACATAAGCACTGAAATTATTTCCCAGAACTTATACACATACAAATGTCTTATACACCTATAAATTGTGGCTCCTGTTTCTGGCCTAATCCATCTGAATTCAACACATTCAATGTTTTTAATGATTTCCCCATAGGATTGTTCTACTGAAACACCCACAAAACCTCCTGTGGCCCAGATTTTAAGACACTACAAAAAGCTGAATGTAAGAGGGAAAGAAAACAAAATCTCATTACACCAACACTTCGATATTAGCATAACATTGCATTTAAGGCAATTATCTGCTTTGCAGTTCTACAGGTAACTCTGTTATAAAAATGCTTCCAGCAATGCAACCCAGTCTGATGAATCCACCGTAGTTCTTCCTCTAAAGCAGTATCTTATCTTGTGAATTGGATGAGACATGTTTTTTTTTCTTTTTTCTAATCCTCTTTACAACCCACTTGAAATAGGTTGGAAAGCCTGACATGGTTGGAGAACTTTGACAAATTTGAATAAATCAGAAGGTTTGCATGATAGGAACAGTAAGGGAAGCCAAAAATATTTTATATGATTCTTGTATTTCTTAGGAAAGAAGAGAGAACTTAACACATCTCAATTCTGCCTATAGTTCAAAGTGAAACTGGATAATTCAAGAGAAATGATTGATTTCAGAGAAAAGCAATGGGACAAACAACATTTCTGTGGTAGTCATGGTTTGCTATATATCTAACTGTTTATGAAAAACTTGTGTAGGGAAACATCACTAGTATTCATAGCACTAATAAAATGTGATTCATTTCCTTTAATCTTCCTAAACCTTTGGCGAGCGAACATGTATTCCATATTTTGTCTGTCCCAATTACAGTTCCATCCTCATGATGCACTCTCCTTCCGCCCTTAATGAAGGCCTAACTCCATTGTTCATTCCTTTTTTTTTGATTGATTAAAATAGTTTTTATTAATTAAGCAAGGAAGAGAAAAAGAAAGAGAAAAGAAGAAGAAAAAGACAAAACCCCATATCATACAAAGACACCCACCAAAACAAAGGGCAACAAGTGCATTTAAAAGACTCCCACTCTTCTCTATCATGATACTCTACATATACACTTAATCATTTCTTCCAAGTTTTTCCTATTTCTAATAGCAAGTGTCAGTAGTTTCTATTTCTTTTCTTTTAACTTCTGCTCTTCTGTTCCTTAGCTTCTTTTATCTACATTCCCTCTTTCTTACTTCTTCTGATTTTTTCTTCATTTCTCTCTTTTCCTTCACTCTTCTCTCCTCTTCTCTTTTCTTTCCCTTTACTTTCTTTTTCCTTGTTCCTCATATTACTTTAAGTTGTTGTTAATCTACTTCCTCTTCCTATTTAGTCTGGTCAAATTAATATCTTGACCTTGTTTTCCTTTAACCAATCTTTAATGGGATTCCAGTCTGTTGCTCTAATGGGTGTGTTTCGTGCACAAGCTAATATGTATGTTAGGTGATCCATATTCATAATGTCCAGAACTTTTTCTATCCATTCATCCTTCATTGGTATTTTGTTTTGTCTCCAAACTCTCGCTAAAAGAATGCGGGCGGCTGTTATTAGATAGGTAAATAATTTATCTGTGTTTTTATCCCATTTCCTTGTGGTTAGTCCTAATAAGTAGCATTCTGGTTTGAAGGGGATGTCACTTTTCAGTATTTTCTGTGTTGCTTCTTGTATTATTTTCCAGAAGAATTTCACCTTCTCACAGGACCACCACATATGATGGAAGGTGCCCTCCTTTGATCCACATTTCCAACAGTTTTCACATATGTTTTTAGAGAACTTTGCCAATTTACATGGTGTTAAGTACCACTGATGGGTCATCTTCATCCAATGTTCTCTTTGATCATATGAATTGGAGTAGTTTGTTTTCTTATTCCATATTATATTCCATTCCTCCAGTGAGATAGATCTTCCTATAATTCTTGCCCATTTTACCATATACTCTTTAATACGTTCTTCTTCTGTCGCCCATTGTTCATTCCTTTTGAGCTCCTCACCCAGAAACACATTCTCCCACCACTTATCTCATCCAGGGTTTTATCAATTTTATCCTAGTGCATTTGGCTCGCCAACCATGTTCTATTTCTCTATCATGTTATTTTTTAATTGTTTATTTTATTTTGTTATTTCATATATTTATTTTGGTGGTATTTTTCTGCTTCTCCATATTTTATTTTGCTGTACTATAATTTTGGGCTTGGCCTCATATTAGCTACCCCGAGTTCCCTTTGGCGAGATGGTGGTGGGGTACAAATAAAGATGATGATGATGATGATGATGATGATGATTATTATTATTATTATTAAACCTACTCATTGGTGACCAAATTCATCATAAATGTCATTATTGATAAAAAGCACTCATCACTTATTGTTTCATGTTTTTATTTACATTATTTTTGTCCTGCCTTTCTTTCAAAATAGGAACTCAAGGTGCTAGCAATAAATACATATTTTTGAAATGGAGATTGGTATAAACCACTCTCCTGTCTTCAAGGTAAAATTCAACCAAACATTTCTCATAAAAATACTTGTATTACTCATTGCCTTGCCTGAAGTTGACTTCCCTAGAAAAGAGCATTACCTTTTTGAATTGGTTTATAAGTCAATGACATATCTGACCCTTTCCTTGTTTTTTGTTGCCATGAAAAATTATCTTAGGTTATGCACTAGACATTGGCAATTACAGGAGGTCTAGAGTGCATTCTCCCTCAGGAAAGACCCTTATGTACCCAAACATTCATTTCTGGCTTGGAAAAGGTGTGTATTTGTGTTTATGCATGTAGGACTATTAGATCTCAGGGCATGACCTCAAGTATTCAGTTTTAATGGGGCATCTCCAGGCAGAAAACAAGGGTACAATTTCCCCAAATTTCAGCTTTCACAATTGGTCCTCCATATCCATGAGTTTGATTTGTTTACTTATTTTATATATCTATATACCCAGGGTCACATAAAAAGTATTGGGCAAAATGGGGTCTCAAGTTACAAAAGATTAAGAAGCCCTGTTCTCAACTGCTTAATCCACCTTCTGATGAGAAGCAAGTAGGTTAGTTTAAATGTTCCTTTTTCTGTCTCCTTAAGTGCATAAGGCTATGTCCATGGTGCAGCTTAAGAACACATTAGCTGTCATGTCTTGATGCTATGGAATTCTGGAATTTATAGTTTTGTGAAATATTTAACACTTCTTCTCATAATACTTGGATGCTTGCAAACCCCAGGATTCCATAGATTGAAACTATGGCAGTTACAGTGATGCCAAACTAATATAATTCTGATGTGTTGATGGGAGGTGACCGTGAATAACTCCCTAATTTCAGTTTGATCTTAGATCAGCCCATTTAACTAATTTCTGTCTATACCAGGCAAGTTAATATGATATGAATTTACCCAGAGCAGCCCTGAATATAGCAGGTTTATGCTGAGCCCAGGATTCTTGTCCAGATGGGTAAGGACCACATTGGCCCTTCTGGGCTGTCGCCTCCTCTGTATTATTGCCTCTGCTGCTCCTAACCTACCACAGAGCTCAATCCAAGTACCTGGTGTTATCTGTTTATGTCAGAATGGATTACCCATGCGACCAGCAAGAACAATGAGGTCAATCTCCTCTCCTTCTTACTGATCATGTGGGTTCCCCATTCTGACATCACAAATGAAACAAGAAACAGCTAGTGGCAACTCCCAGCAGTCCTTTGTGGTTGCAAGCCAGCTTTCCTCAGATCTTATGGGTAATTTGAGTATTGGGGATTGGGCAAAAAGACCATCAAAGAGAGCACAGCATAAATTGCTAGGAGGTAGCGTCAGAGGGGAACATCAGCCTATCCTCTTCTTGATAATTTTAGTTGGGGTTTTTTATTGTCCCAACAGGGTTTTTAGTGGTTGGCATGGGTTATGGATCCAGTTAGCCCACTGTCAATTTTAAATGGGTCCCCAATAAGGAAACCCTGGCTAAATAATGTGGTGCTGTCAGGTACACAGAGACAGGGAAGTCACACTGCATCATATTTAGGTATATTTTGAGATAGACTGTGGCCTGGGAATCCAAGCAGTTGTGCCAAGGACAAATGTATTATTCCCAATGTCAAGTGGGCTAGTGGGTGGTGATCCTTGACCTATTTGGGGCCAACTCTGACAAGCTGTAACCAAATAAAGTTGTGGCCTTTTTATTACTCAATATGTTATTTGTTGTCATCTTTATGGTTAACTAGCAGGAAACCACCAACATTCCAACTATCCAGGAAGCCACTGTGCATCATGAAGACTGCCCGTGGACCAGTCTTTGTGAGTACAGATGCTACTCCATGTGGTTAAGCCCTTTATTTCCAAAATAGATAATATATGCAGCCTCTCTCTCTTCCACTTCCTCACTTCTGTCCTCTATACATAGGTCTTTGAAAAATAAGCAACATATAATTGTGATTAGAACTTAAGGCATAATGCTTCAGGAATTATTCCTAGGTCTCAAAGTTTGGCATGAAAATCCAAAAGCCCAACCCAATGTTGGTTTGGCATTTCTAAAATGAGGCTATGAGATTTTTCCTCATACTAACAATGAAATGTTTGTATGCATTCCGAATATAGATTTTTTCCATTGGTTATTTTCTATTATACACTTTTCAATGTGGTAGATAGGAGTGCCTATGGAAGACACGTGGTGCAAATGAAATGCAGCTCTTAACCACTATGAAACTAAAGATCTTTTTTAAAGATCTTCCTCGAACTGCTTCCCTAGTACAGCTGTGAATGGACCACTTTGGCTGATATTCTGAATCACTCTCATTATAAGCTGTGTTTGGAGGCAATCTTCCCCAATGAATTACAATCCTAACAGTTGCATATAGCAAATTACAGGGTTTGGCAATGAGAGCATAGCAATGTTATGTGTCTAATGTAATGAGTGGGAGTAAAATTACTTTATTGATGTAAGAAGTGACATTTTCTAGTAAGTTTTCATCTCTTGTAAGGACACGTTAAGACATTTTTGGAATAGGGATCAAAAGAATATTTGAAAAATATTTAAATGATAGGGTTTTGTTTTTTGTTTTTTTTGTCGTGTCAGGAGCAACCGCTCCTGTTGTGAGAGAATTGGCCGTCTGCAAGGACATTGCCCAGGGGATGCCTGGATGATTTTTGATGTTTTATCATCCTTGTGGGTGGCTTCTGTCATGTCCCTGCATGAGGAGCTGGAGCTAATAGAGGAAGCTCATCCGCCTCTCCCCGGATTCGAACCTGCGACCTGTCGGTCTTCACTCCTGCCAGCACAGTGCTTTAACCCACTGCGCCACCGGGGTACCTAAATGATAGGTGACAAATGGATTTCCTGAGGAATACTTTTCTGGAGAATATTGAATATATGTGAATATTTACAAATCAGGTCTTAGTTATGCCCCTCAAAAAAGCTTGTTTTTTTAACGCAGAAAAAGATGTGCACAGAGATTACCATTTCTAAGCAAAAGATCATGATTTCTTCATAAGCAAATTTTGTTTTCATTGCATTAAAAAGACATGTATTATTTTTGGTGTATATGTCTTGTTCTACAAATCATCCCCAAATGCAACCATTTCTGAGGATTTTCTAACAGTGAAGAGAAAAATATGTAATTATGTGTTCTTGCTTGAAATTCATGGCACAAAATTTACAGTCTTGCATTAAAGGCATTTTGACAGGAATATATATATATATATATATATATATATATATATATATATATTCTTGAACAATTTGAGTCATTAGGTGGGTTAAAATGAAATAAGTAAATAAAACGTTCATTTTTCAAAAATTATTTTGTTTTAAATAGAATGCTATCAAATTGGCGACAGGAAGTGACATCATATCATTTCCTCTTGCAGTTTTGTTAGGGAGTGTAACAGAGATATTGTATGTATTGTGGATTGCTTGTGGTGATGAGGTGGGACACTTTTGCATATTTTGACATATCACACAATTTTTCTAAAACAAAAAAAATCACGCAGTTAAGGGGCTTGGGGGAGATGGGGGACTTCAAGAGCCACAAAAATTTCGAGGTTTATTTTCAAGGTTTTATATACTGACCCTCTCACCTTCAAAAATGGTGTCACATGTGGCTCACGGGCTACATTTTGCCCACCTCTGCCTTACAATAATGCATTTCTATATTGGGATCTTCTGTGAAAGTTAGCAAACAGTAGAAAACTTTCACTTGGATATGGTCAGGGTTTTCTCTGAAATAGTTAAGTCTCCAAATGATTTTGGTCCTCTAAAAAAATCAAACAAAGAGAAGAAAAACAAACAAGAATTTTTAAGTATATGTACTTGATCTCAGGACCTTATGTAACAGTGACAGATTATACAGACTGTCCTACATTAATAGGCATTTCTAGTTTATCCTATGTCTTGGCTTTGGTAAATGGCTCATTATTCTTCTTTAACCTCATATTAATGTGGGGCATGAAAAGGACAGAGACAGTTTTGAATTTAAAGTTTTAAAACAAGAGAGAAAAACAAATTGCTTTATCGTACCAAGAGAAGATATACTGCAAAAATGTTAAAATTAATTAAACAGAATTTAGTGTTTGGTTCTCCCCCTGAAAGGTTTTCAAAGAGCTTCAGGTATGTATCAATGTTCCATGATCAGCACATTATTCATTAGGGCTGCGCAAAATTTTTGTTAGCCCTTATAAGTCAAATCAGATTTGTTAAATTCATACTTAGGATGTGATAAGTATGCATGGCCCAAGCCAAAAACTTAAGAATCAAAACTTACCCAATACTTTTTGAATTTTGTAAACCTAGGAAGCCTCCAAAAGTCAGTTTCTTTTTCAGTGCAAGGAAGCAAAGCAAAGCCAAAAAGGCTGCCATTTCTGTTTAAATTAATGGCCTCTCACCATTAGGAGAGGAAAGCAGCAAGGAGGAAGCAGAGTTAGCTGAGGAAGAGATGAGAAAGCACAGAATTCTGGAAAATGAAGTTTGGGAAGGCAAGGTGCCCTATGGCAGAGAATTCAAAAGGCCCTGCCCTAAACTACATTTTCCAGAATTCTGCTCAGCATCAGAAAACCCCAATCAGGATAGAGGAGAGCAATTTTCCCAGCCAAAGTCCCAATAAATTGTTGAATCTGCAAAGAGGAGGACTCGCTGATATTGCTAGTAAGTGAATCTTTATGCTGGGCTAGAAAGAAATACCTAAACGGAAGTTCTATTGGTTAATGTGAGAGACATTCAATGAAGCAGCTGTTGTGGCTTCAAAAAAGATTTTGTCAAAATGTTTAAAATTCCTTCAAATCAATAGCTGTATGAATATTTCTGAAAGTTGGGGGGAATGATCTCCTGTTATCTTATGTCATTGTATAGAATCTTCAAGATAATATCTGTTGTAGGTTTTTTTCTTTAAAATTGTGCTTATAAAAACAAAAAAATCAGTGGATAAGTGAAACTTTCTGAAATTTGATGGGCTAACAGGGGTAAGACTGTTGAAGGCTTTCATGGCTGGAATCGCTAGGTTCTTGTGGGTTAGCCCGAAAAAACCCACAAGGGGTAATACTGTTCTTCCATTGTAGCAAGTTTCACCCCAATAGCTATAAAAATGAGGGAGAAAGGAGCCCCTGAAGTTTCCCCACTTGTGCAATTATTATAACAAAAAAGTAATGAAATTTTGTTACTCTCATAATAATAAAAACAAAATGCTTGTGCCCTATAATTTTATAATGAGTTTTGAAATATGTTTGCATCGATCACACAACCCTAATATTCATCCTAAGCTTAAGTGACATCTCTTAGAAGACTCACGCTGACATCTCAGCCACATTTAATATGGACACCCCATATATGCCTATACAATTCAGTAGAACAAGTTTCCAGAAACTGGGTGTATATGAGATGATAGTCATCTTGGTAAGCTTCCTAAACTCTGAAAGAATTGGATCTTGTATGATCTTGGAAGCAAGGCAAGCCCCGTAATGGTTTGCACTTGGATGGAGACCTTCAAGGAAGACCAGGTGCTGTAGGCTAGATTTCAGAGGAAGTTAATGTCAAATCAACTCTGAATAAATCTTGCAAAACTAATGATATTGCCCCTTAAGTTTGAGTTGACTTGGAAGCACATAATAGTAATAACAAAAATTGCAAGTAGACAAATTGATCACTTTTTAGGGATGAATATGTGCTGACAAAGTGATTGTAAAATCATTTCCCAACACACTCATTTTACACTGGCATTAGGCTGGGCAGTCTTAATATTTTTAAACCTCCACATTTATAGAATCCTTCAGACATGCTCCCCTTTTAAAATGTGTTCATTTCAAATGTGCAATACAGAAAAGGGAAATTGTTGGGAGGATATTTCTCTTCCAGTTCTTTTTGGAAAGGGAGACTTTATTTATTTATTTATTTATTTTATTTATTTATTTATTTATTTACTGCACTTGTAGACCGCCGTTCTCAGCCCTATTCATTTCTTTTCTGTTGCTTTCAGTAGGAGAGATGTTAGTTTTTATATTTATATAATTGATGTGTTCCTCCCAAATGCAATAGTTTGGGCTCCCATGGATCCAAAATCACCCATATCCATTCCTGGATGCCCTTGGAACACAGAGGAGTAAGTGCAGGTTTGCTCTTCAGATGTTCTTCTCTACCTATAAACTTATTTTTTTTCTTGTGTTAGTTTCCATTTCTTTGTGAGTTTTGCTGGGGACGTATCAGAAGTTGTGGTCTTATACCTGTACTGCTTTCTGAAATAAGTGTAGTATCTTAGATAGCTTTTAAATTTTGTTTTAAAACCTGGACTGATTCACTAATATAACAGTCACCAACTTTCACTCTCTAGGCCTTTATTAGTCTTTAACTATTTACTCCAGGTTTTCTACCTTTATTTCTGTTCTCTATTCACTTAACTGCAGATGATGAATGCAAAGAAGTCTCTATATTGAAACCAAAGGGGAGATATAAGAATTAAGACTTGTAGCTGCTCCCATTTATGCTGTTGCCTACTCCATGGATGTTACATATCTATGTTGGAAATGAGGACATTGTAGCAATCTTGGTTTTAGTACAGYAGGGTGGCTCTGGATGTTGCAGTAGAGTGTGCTGRTCAAGTTACAAGTGGTAGTAGAAGAGGAAAGAGGGCYGCTCAGGTGTTGGAGCAGGAGCAGCAAAGGGAGCGAATTAGGGAGATATTCCTGACACCTACAGATACTGACTCRTTTGAAGGCTTCACAGATTCTGAAATGGAGGAGGAGGGATATGGGGGCAGAGGTTTGAAGCAGGTTAGTCGGGAGCAAGAGTCAGATGAAGAATGTGAAAGGAAACGTATCCRTGAAATACTTAATGCTCCAACTGAGGAGGAAGATTTTATGGGGTTCATGGGAAGTGATGGGACTGGGAGTAGTAATGAAGAGGAGGATGGGCTGGATTGGACCCGTGTGCAGGAAATCAGAGACATATGTACACAACCAACATCTAGTAATGAGTTTGAAGGTTTCTCTGGAGATTGGCAACCTGGTAATTCATGGGGTGATCTAAGTCTTGATAGACGATAGAAAAGTTGGAGAGACGGGCGGTGGCGATCAGCTGTGGAAGCTAAGGCAGCTGAGATGAAGACAGGGTGGAGAGCAGTTCATCATCTGATAATGAGTTATAGGATAAAAGTAGGTATCAAACTATGGGGACTTTGCAGTAGGTAAAGTGTTGTATTCATGCTTGGGACTTTGTTGCTGCCATTACTCTTGAGCTTGGGTCTTGGAATCTGCAGGTTGCTGTGTTTCTGTGCTTCTACTGACATGAATCTTGGAAGTGCTGACTTCTACTTCCCCTTTGACTTCGGATTGTTTTTGGATGACAACATCGCAGTTTGGATTTAACCATCTTCTTCTGGACGTGCTTTGACTTGAGACTGTTTTCTGACGATGTTTTTGCTTGCTTCCACCTTGTTTCCTTATGTTTACTGAACTCTGTGATTTTGAAGCAGTTTGCTTGAACGTTTTGTTATCCCGGATTATATTCCAGTATAATCCAAATTATCAGCTTAGTTACGTTTTTTTGCATAGCAGTTTGCTACAGACTTTCAGTTATTGCTAGAAACACCGAGTTAAGTGTTTCTAAGCTATTTTTGTTGTGCTAATAAACTTTGTTTGGACCTTTTCTTTGTGTCTGGCTCCTTCAAGGCATCTGGTTCATGACACCAGAGCTTACTACTAAGATCATTTTCACAATCTGGAGTACTGTTTATTACTCCTTCTTTTACAATTCCAGTAAATATAGCCAAAACTATTCACTGAGAGACACAGAGCAATATTAAAAATATATAAATCCTTCTGTACACTTTTACCCTGTTTAACAGTTGAGAACATTCTATTCTGAAACTGTTATTTCCTAGTAATAAATAAACATTGTCCATTGACTAACCATCCTTGAAGCTAAGGATATGAAAGATAAACGTGGCTGATACATATATCAATGATAATCTTTTTTAAAAAAAGTCTCACCCCACTGGCACTGCTTGTGAAACTGAAGTCTAGCTTGTGGCTTACTCATATGAGGCAGTCAATTGAAAACACATTATTTATTCCTGTTTTAATCGGAAATCCATAGAAAGTGATGCCATCAATGTGGTTTTCTATGCAGTTTAGCACTAACACAGTCTACCCTTGCAATTTTGGTATGGCCTTGTTACCTTGTCAAATGTGGTATGTTTGCCTTCAATGAATAAATCAAAATGTATCCTTTTTGATGTAGCAATTGATCATGCTGTCAAGCTGAAAGAAAAGTTATAGCTTGCTATGATTTGGATTAAGTCTGCAGAACACATAATCCTCTACATAACCATAAAATATTTTAAAGGATCAATTCTAAGATAGTCACATATAATAGGTTTCCTCTAGCTGTTGAATAACACAAGAGCATTTGAGAGTTGCTTAAACCCCAGTCACAAGCTATCACGATTGTTTATTTCAGTTCTGTATATGTTCTGTGCAAAACTTGTATTTGCACCCTACCTCCATCTTTTATAGTCAGAGCTTCTAACAAAATCTGGCTGAAATGATCAATCCAAATTGTCATCTGTAGCCTACACCCCATATCTCTACAGGCTGTACAGTTCTATTGCAACCCAAGAGTATTTGTAAAAACAAAACAAAACAGCTCACCTCCTATCTGTAGCTATTTAAGTCTCCCACAAATCTATATGGATTGCATATCTTTTAAGAGCAATGGGTTACCAGAGCTGTGCAAAAATCCCGAGGTGGGAGGTAATTCGTAAATGATTTGGTAAATTCATACTTATGACCCGCATTACAAAGCTAGTGTAGCATATCCTCCCCCCCCCCCCCAAACACACACACACAAATTAAAAAGCCATCTATGGAGATTTCATAAGAAGTTCATTACTTTCATAAGTCACAGTGAGCCAGCTTCTTCAGTGCAACCCAACCATGCTGGGTGGCACAGGTAAACTTAGCCTATCAAGATTGGGGGAGGGGGTAAGGGAGGAACAACTCTTGACATTTCTTTTAAATCTAGGACCTACATTACTTCTGTTGCCATTTCCAGAGAGCTGGGGATCTAGGATAGTGAGCAAGTGACTACATAGTGATGTGAGTAATGCAAGCTTAGTTTGCCTCAGTTTAGGACTCCTTTTAGGATCGTCACAGCTGAGTTTTCTTGGCATATATATGGGGGGGGGGGTTGTCCGTTTAGGATTTATTTGAGGGGGTGTTTCATTTTCCCCCTTTGGATTTCTTTAATTTAAAATTCTACAAATGGATTTCTTTATTCTCTAGTCTACTTTAATTCTAGCCAAGTCTTCTTGGTTTTAAAAGTGTAATTCATAGGACCATGTGATCAATGAAAAAAAATGTTACAATACGTATTGCTAAATTAGCAGGAGGAGGGTGCAAAGAATTTTTTTGAAAGTGTTTCTAAAATATTGTTAGGGGTCTGTATCATAACCATAACATTATAATAAATTCTTCATTACTTTTTGTTAAGTAATTGTGCAAGGGCGAGGGAGACCAACCCCCTTCTGCCAGGCAGGAAAAGCACAGTCAAATCACCCCCCAACAGATGCAAAGATGCCCAGCCAGCCTTTGAAATAATAATAATAATAATAATAATAATAATAATAATAATAATAAATTGCTTTCATTGCTTTAATTGAATTAATTGCTTTAATTGAAGTCATTAATAGGAAACTTCTCAAAGCACAGCAGACAGAGTCAGTACAAGAAAACTGCACTGCAAACCAGAGCTGACAGCTGGCACAACAAAGCATTGCATGGGCAGTTTCTTGACAAAATTGAAGGAAAATTTGACAGGGAGAAGACCTGATATGGCTCACAAATGGAACACTGAAGAAGGATTCTTGCAGCCCAGGAGCAAGCCATCAGAACCAATGCAATTAAGGCCAGAATCGAAAAATCAGCAGATGACCCAAAATGCAGCTCTCCTCATTTTGTGCCATTTTTTCAGTGAGCCTGTCCATATTTAAAATATCCATTACTTTCAAAGTCCATTGTTCCTTTGTGGGTATCTCTTTCGTTTTCCATACTCTGGCAAGAATGGTTCTTGCCGCTGTTATCATGTAAAAGAAAAGCTTGTCAGTGTTTTTGTCCATCTTGCTATCTGTTATTCCCAATAAGAAGGCCTCTGGTTTTAGTTCAATTTTTGTCTGTAAAATGATCTCTATTTGTTTCCCTATTTGGCGCCAGTATTCTTTAACTTTTTTGCATTTCCACCACATGTGGATAAAGTTCCCGATTTTTTTCCTCACATTTCCAACACTTTCCTCCTGTTTTTCCTTTGCTGATCTTCGCTAATACCTCTGGTGTTAAATGTCATCTATAGAATAACTTGTACCAGTTCTCCTTCATTTCTGCTGCATACGTGTAGTTTTTTCTGCCATATTCCTTCCCACTCTGCCATGGATATTGATCTCTCTACATCTCTAGCCCACTGCACCATGTTTCCTTTTACCTGCTCTGTTTCAGTATTCCATATCAGTAGTTGTTTGTAAATTCTACTTATTATCTTTGTGTCTACCTTTATCACCTTATCCCAGAATCCATCCTTTGTTTCAAAACCTATTTTTTTTTGTCTATGTTAAAGTTTTCTCTAATTTGGAAATAATGGAACCACGATATCGTTGGATCCAATATCCTTAGTTCTTCCTGTGACTTGAGCATCACTTCTTGTGTATTTATTTTTATCAATTGTTTATATACTAACCATTTGTCTCAGGGTAACTCTTTTAGGTGATTAGCCTCATTGGGCGAGAACCATAACGGTGTTCTTATATATAATCTTTCCTTGTATCTATTCCAAACTTGGATTAGGCCAGATCTTATCACATGGTTCTTGAAGTTTCTCTCCTTTTCTGCCTTACCCCTCCAAAGGTATCCATGCCACCCCTGGGCTAAATCAAACCCTTCCAGAGTTAGTAATTTCTTCTTCTCTAAGGTTGTCCACTCCCTTATCCAGTCCAGGGCGGCCGCCTCATAATAAAGTTGGAAGTTAGAAAGGGCAAGTCCCCCACTTTTTCTGTCGTCTGTTAGGTTTATAAAACTTATTCTATGTTTTTTTTCCTTGCCATATGAACATTCCTATCTCCTTATGCCATTTTTTTTATCATCGTTTTTTATTTTACTATTGGCAGGGTATGGAATAAGAACAGAGCTTCTGGTAGTATACTCATCTTTACAACGGATATTCTCCCAAAATGTAGACTGTACAAGGAGGCTGATGAAACCATGGACCATATCTTCAGTTGTTGCAAGAAAATCACACAGACAGACTACAAACAGAGGCACAACTCTGTGGCCCAAATGATTCATTGGAACTTATGTCACAAGTACCACCTGCCAGCAGTAAAGAATTGGTGGGATCATTCGAAAATACATCACACAGTCTGAGACGCTTGGGAAGTGTTCGACTTGTGATTTTGTGATACGAAATCCGGAATATAGATCTCATTTGCTGTGACATACTGTGCTTTTGTGACAATGATGATGATGATGATGATGATGATGATGATGATGATAGGAAACCTACTAGGTAAACTTTGAAGTTACTTTCAAATTTGTCTACCTCACAGAGTTGATTCAACTCCCAACAATCCCCTTTTATCTCAAAATCCCTTTAGAGAATGAGCTTTTCCCCACCAAAACTTTCAGGGAGGTGAAGGAGGAGGTGGCACAAAGCGGTAAGCAGAATTCTGGGAAATTAAGTTTGGGAAAGCAAGGACTATTGTGGTAGAGAATTCAAAATGCCTCACTCTAAACTACATTTCCCCGAATTCTGCTTGCTTCCCATGCTAAAGTGCTTACACAATTCATCCAAAAACCATAGGTCAGTGTTTTAAATCTTAAGGGTTTCTTTGGGAGAGCCCCTGCCATTTCTTAATATCGAGTATATGTATGATTTTTATGAAATAGATCCAAAAAACAAATTACAAATACAGTTTTGTATACTGCAACCTCCCCCCCCCTTTCCGTGGCTGTGTTTTGTGGAGTTAGGACAGAAAGAGAACAAAATTTTAAAATCCTCTGTGTAAATCTTTCTTAAACTTGGGGAAGTGGTACCCTGGTTATGTTGTGCCATTTTAGAGAGATTCAAGGGGGTACCTCTTGTATCAAGTTTCATCCTGATAGCCCTCAAAATGAGGGAAAGAGGATCCCCAGAAGTGTATCCACAAATACAAATGCACAAATAAAGTAACAAAAAACTAACAATTTTTAAACTTCATATTTGATATGACATGAACCTCAAACTAATTAATTCAAAACATTTTAGAATCAAAACAGGAGTCACCCAAATTTTGTAAATACAAATGAAGCAGATTTTTGGTGTTTCACACACTTCTAATGTTTACCCATTCCAACTGGTAGTCCTGACATCTGCTCTCTAACTTTCAGTGAATACCCTCAGTTTCACAAGATAACAGTGTTCCCTTTTGGAGACTAAGGACCTTATCACATTAACCTATGGATTCACCACACATTGTGACAAATCTATGGGAGCCCAGCAGGGGGCATGGGAAATTTGTCACCCCACATTGCCCGACTTACTTTTGGCCCCAATCCATGAGGCAAAGCATCTGCCAACTAGCTTCCCCCCATTGTTGCAAATGCAACATGGTGTATGCTGCTTTCTCTCCTCTTTTGTCATAGAGTCTTGCCTATGGGGCTACAGGGTGGAATCCTCGGTATGCGAGTGTGGAGAAGAACAAACCACTGACCACCTGCTGCAATGCAACCTGAGCCCTGCCTCATGCACAATGGAGGACCTTCTTGCGGCAACACCAGAGGCACTCCAAGTGGCCAGATACTGGTCAAAGGACATTTAACCAACTACCAAGTTTGCAAAATCTGTGTCTTTCTTTCTTTCTTTCTTTCTTTCTTTCTTTCTTTCTTTCTTTCTTTCTTTCTTTCTTTCTTTCTTTTTCTTTTTAATCTGTGTGTTTGTTTTGTTCTGTTAGAATTGTAACACAATGGTATGGTTGCTGATGACATGATAAATAAATAATGGAGCCTTGCCAGAAGTCGATGTACATTATGGGCTGGTCTCTATGGCAAAAAGGGAAAGGAACTTGCCCTTTCAAAGCCACTGTCACTGTGAGATGGGCAAATTAGCTTCTATGATGAGGTCGTAAGGATATTTTCCCACTACACAGCTATAACACTATGATTAAACTTTAAATGTCATGACTATGTCCAATGGAATTATGGAGTTTGTAGTTTGGTGATTGACTACAAATTTTTTTGAGAATTTCAAGCTTCTCTCTTTTTTGCCAGGATTACATCAGATGTTATGGTTACAGTTACAATGGAACCATATTGCTAGAGTTATGCAATGGAAATGGGCCCAGGTAAGGTGCAGAGGAATTAGTGATGTGAGGCTTTGGAGGAGTTCAGGTGCAACTGGAGAGTTTGTGCAGAATAATTAAGGGCCAAATTTTGCCACTGTTTCCCCCTTTGGTGGATCACAGTGCTATGGAAATTGGTTGAGGTTTTGATTTGAAAGTGCCTGGAAATAATTTCTGATTGTTTGGTTTTGTTTGTCTTTTGAGAAGAGATACTGGGGTAATTTTCCAGAGATGTCTGAAAGGTCAACGAAGAGTTAGAAGAATAATAATGTGTTGGAATTGGATCACAAACTGCATTTCACATATTTTTGGCTTGAGAGCAGGTTGGCCATTTTACTCTAGAAAAAAAATATGTTGCTTCAGAATAGATGCAGTATATGAACAAAAAAGGAACTGCGGGGTTTTCAGAATTGAAGGTAAATCAAAAATAAAATTTGAATAAAAATAAAATCTAGGTTCATTGTTTCTGAGAGAATGATGGAAAAATTCAAGAAGAGAGGAAAACAAGACTGAGAAGAAATTGTATGAAGATGGAGTCACAGACAACAGGAAGAAAAAATAAATGGATAACAGTATATGGCAAAACATTATTGTTGTTCATTCGTTCAGTCGTTTCCAACACTTTGTGACCTCATGGACCAGCCCAAGCCAGAGCTCCCTGTCGGTCGTCACCACCCCCAGCTCCTTCAAGGTCAATCCAGTCACTTCAAGGATACCCTCCATCCATCTTGCCCTTGGTCGGCCCCTTTTCCTTTTTCCTTCCATTTACCCAGCATCATTGTCTTCTCTAAGCTTTCTTGTCTCCTCATGATGTGGCCAAAGTACTTCAACTTTGTCTCTAATATCTTTTCCTCCAATGACCAGTTGGGCTTTATTTCCTGAAGAATGGACTGGTTGGATCTTCTCGCAGTCCAAGGCACTCTCAGAACTTTCCTCCAGCACCACAGTTCAAAAGCATCTATCTTCCCTCGCTCAGCCTTCCCTATGGCCCAGCTCTCACATCCATCACATTACAACGTAGTTTTGTGGGATTTAGAAATAAATTGAGAAAGCTTAAAATAAAGAAACCAGAAACGTGATGAAGATTAAAATCAGTTGATCTTAACCTTGAAACCTCAGGAATTGCTGGACTATTTACATAATCCGAATACTCCATAACCTCTGCCCTTCATAGCTAATGGGATGGAAATTGTAACCCAATACGTTTGGAAAGCTAAAATTGGGAACTACTGGTCTAAAGAATGACTATTTTGTAATGATTTGAGTGCTTAAGCAAAATGCAGAAGATTAAAGCGAATAAAATGAGTTTTTCAAGAAGGAAAAAAGTGCATTTGTTCTGTATCAAATGAAACATTGAAATGAATAGGACTCATTTGTTATATTCCTTACCAGTAAATTGAATGTCAGAGTCACAAGTGAGTTCTGAATGTCATATGTTTATTCCTTACTCATTCATTTCTTCTGGAGTTTATTCATTTTCATTTTCTCTAACAGCTAGTATAAGTCAGATGAAGGTTGTGGGGAGAATGATGCCATAACAAATTACAGTCTCAGCTCAATGAAAGTCTCAATTCAAATGTGTCAATTCAGAAAAGGATCCAAAGCTCTGACAAGTTTTTTTCCTATGCAAATTACTCAGATTACAATGAAAAGGAGTGGGATTTGGAGAGAAACATAAGAGATAGAGTATTATTTGTTTGTGTGCTTTCATGCATGAGTTTTTTTCTCCTGAGTCAGAATGTTAGCTTCTTCATCTGTTCAGTTTTTTCTTTGTGCAAAAGGAGCTCCAAACTGCTTTTAAGCGTTTTCAGTTCATTACACACTATTTTCCCAGCTTTGCCATGTTTATTGCTTAATTTAGAGAAACATTCATTTAATGACTAATATATGTGAGTCTCTCTACTTTCAGTGAAAAAAAATTGTAAGTGGGGATACACTCCCCAATTCGTTTGCATTTTGTATGTGTTGTAGTACAGAGTGATAGTAACGTTACTACTACTGGTAGAAGGGAGAAGAAGGCTGCGCAGGTGTTGGAGGAGGAGTAGCAGTGAAAGTGGATTAGAGACATATTCATGGCTCCAACTGATTCTGAATCCTTCGAGGGTTTCTCAGATTGTGAAATGGGGAAGGAGAGGAAAGAGGGGTGTAGTTGCGTGCGTAGCTAGCGATCGAAAAGCCAGGACTCAGTATAGATGAGGATCCAGGGACAAGGCGGGTAGTCGCATGATAGTACTTAGCGCTCCGAGGACCATAAGGTGAAGACTAAATTGTGTGGCATTTGTGAACAGGTAGTGATGTTCGTGTGAGTGCTTAATGGGGGGAGGAGCCTGCATTTAGACTGGACTCTGTTGCGAGAGAGAGTTAGGAGTGAACAGTCGTAATACAGCCTACAATCGCAGTGAGGAATTTTAGTGTTTGTGCAAGAGGACGTGAGACAATCTGGAACACTTGTGACGACCCTAATGTCTTGGTGGAAGTACGGCTGCAAGAAGGTGGTAGAAGGGAATTGGAGGCACTTGCTGCAGGGACAGTTAAAAGCAGGGAAGTGAGCAGGCTGGAAAAAGTTTATGATTAGAGTGTGGGTCGGAGCAGATTCGGGTCCTCATTGCACATAGGAGATTATAAAATCGGCTATAAAGTTTGGTGGTTGAGTTCGATGCGTCGTTGACAGGCCGGCAAAAGTTGTCTTAATCGAGTGTGGTTGTATCTTTGGTTAACTGGCGCTTACCCTTTTCATCAAATTTTTGGTCCTTGGCATACGAGATCGGGTACAAGCGTGCTTCTGTGATCTTCTGGTTGGAGCTCTGATAAGTGCTTGATCTTCAACCTCCCGCTTTGACTACTAGACTGTAGTTTTTAGAACACGGGAGGGGGTTCGGCTTTTTGTGCACCATGTGCTTCATCCCCCAGGAGGGAGGGAGGGAGGAAAGAGAAGGAAGGAAGAGAAGGATGGAAGGGAATGGAGGGAGGGAGGAAAAAGAAGAGAAGGAAAGACAAATAGGAAGGAAGGAAGGAGAAAGAGAAACAGTTTAATTGGACTTCGATTTTTGCATGTTCCCCACCGTTGGTTTCTTAGTGCTATTTTGGTACTCTTTTATTGTAGCAGCAAGAGGATTGTAAATTACTTTTTGTGCTCCCAATTATACAAATCGCGATATAAGTTTCAGAAAAATTTATGATTTCAATTGGGTATTTTTTAAATAGCTAGGCATGTTGTTGTAAATCATATCTTAGTTTTGTTGCTAGAAGGGCACTGCGTTAAATAGTGTCTCTAGTACCTTTTTTGGTGTTGTGTGTCAACCTGTGTTAACAGCCGTTTTATACTTTCCTTCTGGGTTGTGAGTTGTTTTTCGTGTGCTATATAGCCATGGGGGGTGTCTAGAGGCATTTCTGCCTTATACGTTTCGCCCTGACATGCAATATGTCGAGACATACCTTCAGGAGGTTGAAGTCCTTGCTGGAAGATGGGAAAAAAGAGGGTTTAAATCATGCCTGTGGAATGACCAGGGGGGCAAAGGACTCTTGTCTGTTGGAGCTAGGTGTGAATGTTTCAACTGACCACCTTCATTAGCATTTGATGGCCTGACAGTGCCTGGGGCAATCTTTTGTTGAGAGGTGATTAGATGTCCTTGTTTGTTTCCTCTCTGTTGTTGTGCTGTTGTCATTTTAGAGTTTTTTAAATACTGGTAGCCAGATTTTGTTCATTTTCATGGTTTCCTCCTTTCTGTTGAAATTGTCCACATGCTTGTGGATTTCAGTGGCTTCTCTGTGTAGTCTGACATGGTGGTTGTGAGAGTGGTCCAGCATTTTTGTGTTCTCAAATAAAATGCTGTGTCCAGGTTGGTTCATCAGGTGCTCTGCTATGGCTGATTTCTCTGGTTGGAGTAGTCTGCAGTGCCTTTCATGTTCCTGGATTCTTGTTTGGGCGCTGCGTTTGGGCGCTCCACCCCACTCAGACCCATCGTGAGTGCCATTGGATCCCCCACATATGACTTAGCCAAATTTCTTGCTGCACATTTACAAAGCCACATTGGGCTCACAACACACTACATCAAGGACTCAGTGTTTGGCATTCTTGAGGCTTCTGGGTCTTGACAGTATGTGCAATAGAAGGCCTGAATGTTTCAACCACATTGAATGGAACACACACACGTTGCACAGAAAAGAAGAACAGTTCAATTTCTCACTAAAAATAACAGGAAATGAAAACAAACAGACCAACACTGGAAATGTATGAATAGAGTAATGCAATGAAAAAAAAATCTGATATAGCTACACTAAAAATAAATTGAAAGACAGCCACCAACATGCTGACAGTTTGTTATATACTCTTTGAGCGATCATTTCCTTAGAAGAATGAAAGTTTTAAAGGACACTATGTCTGATCTGGGAGACCTAAAACTAGCTGTGAAAACTGGAGCAAGTCCATAATAACTACTTGGCAGCATCTTCCATTTAACAAGAAAAGAAATGTGTCTTCCCTTATTCTTCTCTCTTTGGAATTACCCTTATAGATTGTATAGAGCACAAAAGTAATTTCATGCAATAATCAGCTTTCCAAGCCCACCAAGGACAATTTGAGCTGCAATATATCCTGCATCATGCATTTCTAATTAACGATTTACTACACTATATCAAGCTATAATGTGTATGTTAAGTATTAAACTTTGTTAAATTGAAATCTATACATGTAAATTTTTCATCAATTCAATTAAACTACAGACAGGTACTGCAAATCACATATTAGAATCTACATCTAACAGGGAAAATATCTGGTGTTGAAAGCTTGAAAGTGTAGTCCCTGAAGAAGGCCAAACAACCATATAAAGTTCAAAACATGTTGAGCTTTTTTTTTTTTTTACAAAATAGGATAACTATAAAATCTTTTGAAATAAGAAGCAACCATCAATAAACATGAAAATCTTTGTTCTTGTTTTGCCTGTGCATTAATATAACTAACCCAACACTATCTCTTTTAATTTGAGAGATCTCTCTAGGGCAGGCTTTCACAACTTGTCAGTAGCACAGCGCCAAAATTAGGTAAGCTAAGCCTCTTGGGGCCATAAAAAGGGTGTTAGGACCTCACTTTCCAGGAAGATATTTAATGATTTGTATTGTCGAAGGCTTTCATGGCTGGAATCACTTGTGGGTTTTTTTGGGCTATATGGCCATGTTCTAGAGGAGGAGAACGTCAGGAGAAGTCAGGAGAAATGCCTCTAGAACAGCGGTTCTCAACCTGGGGGTCGCAACCCCCAGGGGGGTCGCTGGGCCATTTTCTGGGGGTCGCGAAGGTGCCTCAGTTGGCCCCGCCCCCTCTGCTTCCTCTAAATGGCTGCCGGCCCCTGTGCCAGCGAAACAGCCAGGCATTGCAGGTCAGCTCCTCCCCCTCCTGTTCCCACAGGGCTGCAGGGAGTCAGGAGGAGGAGCTCAGAGGCAAAGGCACACCAGGGCGAAGGTACACCATGTATTAAGGCTCGTGCGCCCAAGGGATGGCCGGTTCATTGACTGATCTTTCCATATCCAGTTCTGGAGGCAGCTTTGCCTTCTTCTTCTTCCCTTATTTCTCCCAAGCTCGGCAGCCCTGGCCTGGGGCTTCTCTCCCCTCGTGGACAAGGACTCTTCCTCGGCCAGGGCAGCTGCTGAGTGGCCTCCCCTTCCTCCTCAGCCCACAATTACAAAATGATGAATATAGCAAGTGAGAAAGGAAGGCTCCCGCTTGCTGTGGTTCCCTGCACTCGCTCCTCTTCCTTCCTTCTCACCCCGGGGATGAGAGAGAGAGGGGGGGGGCACGCACTGATAACAACAGCGGCAGCAGCGGATGGCTTCACTTGCAAGCCCTGCCGAGCTTGGACTTTCTGTGACTTTCTGCAAAGCCAAAAACTCTAAATTTGTTCCTAGGAGAGCCAAGCCTCCAAATCCCAGGCTGATTCCTTGCAAATACTACCCATTTCCGTCCCTAGGAAAATCCAACACCCAGGTCCCAGATTGATTCCTTGCAAACTGCCAATGCATTCCTAGCAAACCTAGTTTTGCAGCCCTGCCTCCTGCAAATTTATTGCTTATTTTCTGTTATTAGTTTTATTTTTATTGTTTTGTATTACTTGTTATTGTTTTTATTATTGATGTATTGTGGGCTCGGCCTCATGTAAGCCGCACCGAGTCCCTTGGGGAGATGGTAGCGGGGTATAAATAAAGTATTACTATTATTATTATTATTATTATTATTATTATTATTATTATTATTATTAAATGCAACGGAACTACTGCACAACCTGCCTCTCTGGTGTTGCTTTTCCTTGAAGTTCCTGCAAAGAAGGGACTTCTGACCCGATTTGCAGCTGTCTCCCCAAATGCACGAAGTCCGGGCAGGCCAGGCTGAGGCTCTGCAAGCCCTTTCATGCTCGCTTTTGGGAGGAGAAATCCGACTTGGCGCCTCCAGTCTCTACTTAAAGAAGGAGAAGGTCCTCTTTGCAGGGACTCGACCATAGGCCAGGAAGGCCAAGGCAAGGCAAACAGGAGCCAGGCCCAGAAGGCAAACTTCTGAGGAGGGGGGGGGAAGCCTGTGTCAAGAGCGAGAGAATGGGAGGCCTTGACGCGTGTCAGGAGCAGAACCCTAAAGTCAAAGCCAGGCAACCAGGAGCAAGCAAAAGCAATTGGCTCCATAGCAAAGCTGAAGGTGTTTGGTTGGATTTGTTTGCCAGCTTTGCAAGAAAGTCTTGCCAGGTTTTGCAAAGTGCAAAAAAAGGAGCCAATGCTGCATTTTTATTTTTGCAAGGAGACTGACCTGCTTTGGGTGCTCAGTTTGGCTCCATGCAAATGGAGGAAGAGGGGGCTGCAAGGGCCCCAGGGCCCCCCAATGGCACCCCCTTCCTTTCCTTTTGCAGCCACTTCTCCCAAAGGCAAAGGCGCCCCACTCCTTTAGCCCGGGCTCCCTTTATAAAAACAGTGGGGAAGGCTCTGGGAAGCGGCGTCCGCACGGTCCTAGTGCCCGCTTCTCCTCCTCTCTCTCTCTCTCTCTCCCTCTGGCCAAGCCATCCGCTGCTGCCGCTGTTGTTATCAGTGCGTGCCCCCCCCTCTCTCTCTCATCCCCGGGGTGAGAAGGAAGGAAGAGGAGCGAGTGCAGGGAACCACAGCAAGCGGGAGCCTTCCTTTCTCACTTGCTATATTCATCATTTTGTAATTGTGGGCTGAGGAGGAAGGGGAGGCCACTCAGCAGCTGCCCTGGCCAAGGAAGAGTCCTTGTCCATGAGGGGAGAGAAGCCCCAGGCCAGGGCTGCCCAGCTTGGGAGGAAGAAGGGAAGAAGCCAAAACTGGATATGGAAATATCAGTAAATGAACCTTCAAAATACTTGAAGAAAAATTGAAAATTCATAAGAAAAACAGATATGAGATGATACCTCTGGGGAGGGCACTGCCAAGGGTGCCTTTGGCAATGAAAATGGGTGAGGCATTTTCACTGCCAAAATACCAGTTTCCAAAAGCTTCAATATTTATACAGCAAGTCCCAAATGCCAAGGTCTATTTTCCCCAAAGTCCACCAGTCTTCAGATTTGGGCATATTGAGCATTTGTGCCAAGTTCAGACCAGATCCATAGTCGTTTGGGTTCACAGTGCTCTCCAGATGTAAGTGAACTACATCTCCCGTAAATCACTGTCAATTCCCCCAACCGCCTCCAGTATTTTATATTGGTCATTGGGGTTCTGTGTTCCAAGTATGTTCCAGGTCTGTAATTCATGGGGGTTTCAGTGGCCTGTGTAAGTCAGTGGTGAAATGGTTGAAGGTAGTGCAGATCCCATGATCCATTGCCCATACTCCCCTGAACATACTGTTTCCGTGATTAATCACTACGCTTTAATTATGTTCAACTTGTAACAATAAAAATGCATCCTGCATATCAGATATTTCCATTACAATTCATAACAGTAGCAATATTACCGTTAGGAAGTAGTAACGAAAATGTGTTTGGGGGTCACCACAACATGAGGAACTTTATTTAGGGGTCACGGCATTAGAAAGGTTGAGAACCACTGCTCTAGAACATGGCCATATAGCCCGAAAAAACCCACAAGAACTATTTAATGATTAATTAAGATTGTGATGGTGGTGGTGATAGGCCTTCAATCCTTTTCAGACTTAGTGTGACCCTAAGGCGACCTTATCACAGAGTTTTTTTGTCAAGATTTAGTCAAAGGAGATTTCCCTTTGTCTTCATCTGAAGCTGAAAGAGTGTGTCTTGCCTAAAGTCACCCAGTAGGTTTGGAGCCATAGCCTGAGGTTCAAACCACTATACCACACTTTCTTAATTCTGAATTCCTTCCCTCTTTTCCCCCTCCCTCCCTCCCTCCCTCCCTCCCTCCCTCCCTCCCTTCCTTCCTTCCTTCCTATTTTTCTTCCTTTCTCCCCAGCTCCCTCCTTCATTCCCTCTTTTCTTTCTTTCTTTCTTTCTTTCTTTCTTTCTTTCTTTCTTTCTTTCTTCCTTCCTTCCTTCCTTCCTTCCTTCCTTCCTTCCTTCTTTCCTTCCTTTGTTTCTTTTTTCCCCTCACACCTTCCTTCCCAGGTCCGAGTGGTGGCATAAGCGACGGAAAGTGGCTGGAGTGAGGGAAAGCTGCTGGGGCATGTAGTGGGTGGTGTTGCTCAACTGGTTGCAATGATAGCTTGTGAAGGTGACATTTATCCCACAAGCCATATGTTTAGCAGGCCTGCTTTAGGATATAATTCATGGGTCTCTATCTATAAGATTTTTAAATGACAGTGCTAGGAATTATTTTGAGTTTTTGTTTTACAATTGTTTAAACATATATAAAAACTTGAGTTCCAATGAGGTTGAGTAAATGTAAGTACTTGCATCAATTATTTTGATTTAATCAATCTACTCCAGCTAGAATGAACAAGTGAATGTAGGTCTCTGTATTCTACTACTGAGATAGAGGGAACTGTATATTCATTGTACATCCCTGTGACTCCATCTACCCCTACTATTGGAAATGGCATAATTTAGCTCTTCAACTCCATTAGCTCACAAAGAGATGTCAATTCAAAGTGTCACATAAAAGAGTATATTTGCTCCAATGCTTAACAATAAATGGAAGTTCCTCCAGCTCTATCTCCTGAAGTTAGAGTGGCCATAAAATGTCAGTGGTGGACTCCTAAACAATTTTGATACATCCAAGTCTTCAGATTCTCTGTGGACCCTTCAGTGGGCAAGGATAAATTGATCCAGCACAGTTGGGTAAGCCTGTACCTTTCAAAGCTATGGTATGCTGCCTCTGCTCTGGCTTTCTTCTAGGGTTATCACACACACACACCCCTTCCCCAGCCCCCATGGATAATAATAATTATTTATTTATTTACTTACTTACTTACTTACTTCATTTATATACCGCTTTTCTCAGCCCTTAGGCGACTCAAAGCGGTTAACAACAGCAAAATTCAATGCAAAACATCATAAAACGATTATGGGACAGTTAAAACAATAGCATCATCAACAATTAAACATCAATATAACAATCATTAGCGTATAATAATAAAGTGTCCGATGTGTGACCCAATACAACAGCCAGCAAAGTGATTTTGTCTGCTGTGGACTCATCTTGTTGTTTTTCAAATAATAATAATAATAACAACAACTTTATTTTTGTACCGTGCCTCCATCTCCTTGAAGAGACTTGGGGCGGCTTACATGGGGCCAAGCCCAATCAACAGTTAAAAATAACACATTAAAATGCAAACAACAGTATAAAACAAAATAAATCAATGACATTATAACAATATATAAAACAGGCTTCAAAACCAACAATCAGTACATCATCCACAAACTGGTTGCCTTTCATTCCTGCCATCTCTATTTACATGGCTGCACTGCTATTTTTTTAATAGCTGGGTTGTCCCATACTTGTTGAGTTTTTACTGTCTCCCTAGTGCTTGTTAATTGCTCTTCAGTGCAATTTTCTCCCTTCTCCTTTTTTACTGGTCATCCCAACATCTTAGAGTTTCCACAGTAGACAAAGAGGTAAGCAGCATAATGATTCCCCTGTACCTTCTCACAAGATTGCTCACACAACTTCTTACAAAATATTCACTCCTGCTTTTTAGTCAAAAGAGTTTGGAAAAGGGAGTCTAGATGGTGGGATAATTATATTGTGACAGCATCTGAACCAGGGCCTGAATCCAATTTGATAATTACAGCTAAAGCAAACCCATGGAATAAAGGAGGTTTACATACACATTGACACACAATTCAGTAATTATTCAGTGTTTGCTCTAGTTGAGATTTCCAATAGGTTGCAGGTCTGCAGTTCCATACCGATGTAGTTGCTCTAGATGGAGGGTATATCTACACTGCATAATTATAGCAGTTTGACACTACTTTAACTGCCATGACTTACTGCTACAGAACTTTTGGATTTATTGTTTGTTGTCATGGCATCAGAAAAAGAAAGCTATGGTCAGTGTAGATTGGTATAAAACAGTTCAATGCAGTTAAACTGAATTGCATGAATCTTCACTAACCATATAACACAGTTTCAAACAACATTATATAGCCGTGTGGATTGGGCTTCATTTATAAGTAAAAATATGGAGGATTGTTCTGCATGTATCTCAGAATTTTGTAAGTATATTTTTTGGTGTTGTTTTTGGCTTTAACTCAATCAAACACTTAAATATCCCAGTGAAAGGTGGTGCACATGTTCAGGATACAATCCAGCTTCTTAAATTCAAATTGTAAGTTGATCCCTGATAGATGTGTAATCTCCCTATATTCCCTTAGGGAACCTGGAAGGCAATACCAAGTTCAACAGTGCTCCTCTGCTGGTATTAAAAGTGTCATTGCTACCAGTCAACTGTGGCTGATGATAGCAGAATTAGGCATTAATATACAAAGAGTGAACAATTTGGAGGAAAGGGAAAAAAATAAACCACTCAAGTGTGAATTAGGCTTTTCCATTTTTTTCCTTCAAAATTGTTCAGTCGTAGAACTAGCAGCTTGCAAAGTCATTTCAATCAATGAGTAACAATTAGATTTTGGATTCATTCATCAAAATAAACGAATAGGAGTCACTAGAGGAAAACAATAATTTCTAAAGGACAAAGTGAATGTTTTTCCAATTGAAATGAAAGACTGCAGTAACTGGCAATTAGTGATATGTGAAAGAGGCTATATTATAATGCAAAATTCTTAAAATGCCTTTTAGTGACAAAAATACTCTTTTTAGAAGTCTATTTAAGATAAAGCTGTTCTAACATCTCTAACTCTCAAATTGTACTTTCAATCTTGTAAATTTCAACTTGTCCTCTGTTATAGGGAGAAATTCCAACTATCTATCCAAAATGTGATCCCTTTTGTATACGAACTAGTGTATACAATGCACCTTTTTGCTTTCACATTATATTGATGACACTGTTGGAGGGTGGAGAAATAAATAAAATTAGGAAATGGGTACATTTCGCTTGATACAATATAATGGAAACAGAGGCTACTCTGGGTGTCAATAGCAATATTTATTAGGAGTGTAAAATTTGGCCAAAAGGCATGCCATTTTGGGGTCATTCTGTTTACTGGGAAGTTATTTGAAAGGCGAGGGGTGATGTCGTTTTTATCCAGTTATTCAGAGGTCTTTGGGGTTCTGATATCATTGGAGAAAGCCTTCTTTTGGTTCTTTCAACCTCATAGGTGGTATCATAGAAAGGGCCTTGTGTGTGTAAGGTCACCAACCCACCAGCCCGGTCAAATATGCATGACACAAACAATCTGGGATAACAGGAGCTACAACTTGTTTATTGGTTAGCTGAAATAAGGTTGGCAAACACACATGAGCCCAAGATTTCCATATCAGACAGCCAACATGCTGTTCCAACTACACAAAGAAGAGACCTTTGGACAGGATCTGGAGAGCATGACCAAACTCCAGAGGCAAAAGCCAATAGGGGACGTAATGCAGGCTCCCATCCAACACTTCTCCAGGCTCCCTATATTGGAACACTCAGCACCCAATAGGAAGATCCCTCAGCTGACAGAGAATGAGCCAGAACCAGATTCAGGACCCATGCCAACCACCCCAAGATGTGAAAAGGGACAACAGAAACAATAAAAACAAAGAAACTGAGAGTAGGAGGGAGGGAAGTTACAGGAGGCAACTGAGCTGAGGAGCTGCCAGGCTGGGAATAAGTAGCCCACTAGCAGACATGAGTCAAGAGGTCTTCATTCAAGTCCGCATGGGGAAACCAATCAGATTGAACTGAGGGTTCTGAGAATGGTAGTCACAGACTTGTGCACCCATCAGGTATGCAGCGCACAAGGGTTCCTGAGAAGGGGACAAGCAAAGAAGATGGTGGGAGGAGGAATGCCTGCAGCTGCAATCTTCCTGCCTGGTAAGCCAGGCAGGGCTTTTCTCAATGGTTGCTCCCAGTTTTCTCAATGGTTGCTCCCAGTTTTGAAGAACACGCTTCTTCAAAACTGACTCCCTGTTTATCTTTCCGTTAGTAGATCAAGACTTTATTATTACTACACACATTGGGCAACTGGCAGTCTATAAGGAAAGCACTTTCAATGTGGTGAATTCTTCATAATTCTTGGTTTTTGCTTGCAATTTTTTCAATTATTTTTATCTTTTAGACAAAAAATAGTTTTTAACTATAATATTGGCTTAAATTTCTACCAATAGGATTTTTTAAGTTTTAAAAAAATATCTGTTTTTGCAAGCTGTCTTCAGTGCTAGTGCTGGGAAAGTCAAGATAATTATAAACAAACATTTTTTTTTCATATGAATACTACATAATGCTTAATACTCTAAATGTTTTCTTGTTTTGTGTCTTCAAGTCATTTCCGACTACTGGTGATGATAAGGTGGATCTATTGCAGATTTCTCTTGGTAAGATTTATTCAGAATGGGTTTGCCATTGCCTTTTTTCCATAATTGAACTGGGATTTCAACCCCAGTCTCCAGAGTGATAGTCCAATCCTCAAACCACTATACCACTGGCTCTTACTCTGTAAGTTTACCCCAAGTAATTTCCATTTCATGAATGAGGATCACTTCCCTCTTTTTTTATCTTAAAGTGGTTAACCTTGAGGGAGTATCTCTTTTCCATGCAAGCAGTTTTAAGAAAGATCACGTAAACTAGTCCTGATCTTACATGTTGCTATTTCATATTAAAATGATCATTCGGATAATGGGGTTGCATATCATATTTACAGAGTTGTTGCTTACTTTGAAAGATGCTGGTATTCTAATTGAAATGTATTGATTTCCTAGCAAACAGACTCATATCAATATTGACATTTCAAGGTTCAAGGAACAAAATTAAAGCTTAATGTAGCAATGTACTCTAGTTTTAAATTATTCTCTGTTCTCAGGTGTCATATGATTTTACTTTGATATACACACACGTGCATACCCATAAATTTTCCTCAAAGCAAATCCAATATATAAAGTTTATATCACTATTTTTACACACATCTTGATTGGAGCTCTGGCTCTGTTAACTAAATCTTCCTATATTCCCAACCTCAAAATCCATCTCAACAAGGTCATTTCCATTCTGTTGGCTACTGGTGGGATCAGTGGTGATTAATCTAGTCATTGTACTTTAGCACCAACAAGGATCTCCAGGGGTCTTTTTAAGGTGCCTGTAGAAGATGTCTCTCCAGTACATCTAACTACAAGACAATTGCTATACATGGACCTGTTGATACCCCTAATCTATGGCAAAATGAAAATAACCATGTTGGGAGAAGAGTACTGCTTGTAAGATGTGTTTCTGGAGCGGAAGTAGTTTCATTGTAGCACAGTAAAAAGAAATTTGCCTCTACAACAACCAGAAAAAAGCGTTCCAATAGCTTAAGTCTAATTTATGCTGTCAGTTATTTACAAACAGAATTCTAGCTTAGAGTTCATTTTGTAGAGGTTGTTCAAGTTATTTGCTAATCTTAGGCTATGATCCAATATTAGCTCGGTAGACTATAAAACTCCACCACCATCACCCAGCATAGCTTCATGTTCCATTACCAGTTCATGGTATAGTGGTACATTTCCATGACAAATTACTGGTTGGAGGAATATCTTACGAGCATCTAGGTAAAGTTGTGAAACTTGGAAGAGTTGCCTCTTGGATAGAGCAAGAAGACTGGGTGCACATTAGAATACATGAGGCACCTGAGGATATGATAGTTGTGATTTAGAATTGCAGTTGTGCTCAGCCTATGAATCCCCCACCCACCACTTGACCATGAGACCAGCCATCAATACCATCAGCTATGTTTGTGCTGGAGGAAAAAATCTGAATGAGGGTGTAATTCTGCATCATCATCTAAAATAAAACTCTCACAGTCTCTAGAGAGAAAGTGCTTTTGAGTAAGTTCAGATAAACTTTATTTCATAAGTTGGGTGCAGCCATTGAGAAAGTCCTAATTCTTACCACACCTAAATCAACCACACCTTTTTGCCAAATCTGAGGAAGGGTTTAGCAATCTACGAAAGTATCTTACAAAAGTCTTACATAGTGTGAACTGTCTTATTTGTATTAATTGTACCAAGGATGTATGTCTCATTTTATGGGAAAGGAAACTATCTCATAGCCATGTACAGAAGTACATGAGCATCTCTGGCATTGGAGAGGGGATGGCTGGTGACTGCTGGAACAGCACTTTGGTGCTTGTCTATAAAGCTATTTATTATTTATTTATTTATTTATTTATTACTGCGCTTGTATACCGCCGTTTCTCAGCCTACATTGGCGACTCAACGCGGTTTACAACACTACAATAATCAACAATATACAATTTAAAAAGCATAAAAACACATACACAATACACAGTATTGGGCCACCAATACAAACCAATGCATCTCTTAACTAAAATCATAATCCAATTTCATCGTCTGTGGTTACCAGTCCTTGATCATCAACTTCATTGCATCAGTTTAGCCGAATGCTTGTTCAAACATCCATGTCTTCAGTCTTTTTCGAAATACCATCAGCGAGGAGGCTGATCTTATCTCTATGGGGAGGGCATTCCAAAGCCGAGGGGCCACCACAGAAAAGGCCCTGTCTCTCGTTCCCGCCAGCCGCACCTGTGAAGCAGGTGGGATAGAGAGCAGGGCCTCCCCTGAAGATCTTAGGGTCCTGGTGGGCTGATAGGCCGAGATACGTTCGGATAGATATGTTGGGCCAGAACCGTTTAGGGCTTTAAAGGCCAACGCCAGCACTTTGAATTGGGCCCGGTAGCAAATCGGCAGCCAGTGGAGCTGGTACAGCAGAGGAGTTGTATGCTCCCTGCGCCCCGCTCCTGTTAGTACCATGGCTGCCGCCCGTTGGACTAATTGGAGCTTCCGAGCCGTCTTCAAAGGCAACCCCACGTAGAGAGCGTTGCAGTAGTCTAAACGGGATGTGACCAGAGCGTGGACTACCGTGGCCAAGTCAGACTTCCCAAGGTACGGGCGTAGTTGGCGCACGAGTTTTAACTGTGCGAATGCTCCCCTGGTCACCGCCGAAACCTGGGGTTCCAGGCTCAGCGATGAGTCCAGGATCACACCCAAACTGCGAACCTGCGTCTTCAGGGGGAGTGCGACCCCTCATCCAACACAGGCTGTAACCCTATACCCTGTTCGGCCTTGCGACTGACCAGGAGTACCTCTGTCTTGTCTGGATTCAATTTCAATTTGTTCGCCCCCATCCAGACCGTCACAGCGGCCAAGCACCGGTTCAGGACCTCGACAGCCTCCTTAGTAGCAGGTGGAAAGGAGTAACAGAGTTGGACATCATCTGCGTACAGATGACATCGCACTCCGAAACTCCGGATGATCTCGCCCAGCGGCTTCATGTAGATGTTAAACAACATGGGAGACAGTATTGAACCCTGAGGAACCCCACAAAACAAAGGTTGTGGGGTAGAACAGGAGTCCCCCAATAACACCTTCTGAGACCGACCCTCGAGGAATGACCGGAGCCACTGCAAAACAGTACCTCCAAGACCCATCCCCGTGAGGCGTCCCAGAAGGATACCGTGGTCGACGGTATCGAAGGCCGCTGAGAGGTCCAGCAGCACCAACAGGGACACACTCCCCCTGTCGAGCTCCCGGCGCAGATCATCCACTAAGGCGACCAAGGCTGTCTCGGTACCATGCCCTGGCCTAAAGCCAGACTGTGCCGGGTCTAGATAATCCGTGTCTACCAAGAATGCCTGGAGTTGTGAGGCCACCACACGTTCCATGACTTTGCCCAAAAAGGGGAGATTGGAAACAGGCCGATAGTTGACGAATTGAGTGGGGTCCAGTGATGGTTTTTTCAACAGCAGTTTTATCACAGCTTGCTTTAAGCTGGCTGGAATTTTGCCTTCCCGAAGGGAGGCATTAACCACCACCTTCACCCACTCGGCCAATCCCCCTCTGGCCTCCTTTAGAAGCCAGGATGGGCAGGGGTCTAGGATGCATGTGGTAGCTCTCATTCCTCCCAGCACCTTGTCCACATCCTCGGATTGAACCAATTGAAATGAATCCATCAAAATTGGACAAGCAGATGCTCGTGTTACATCCCCAGAGACTGCCGTTAATATGGTGTCCAGACCAGAGCGGATCAAAGCGACTTTGTCTGCAAAGAACTGAGCAAAGGCTTCACAGCGAGCTGCCGAGTCATCAGGGCACCCATCCTGATGGTGGGTTTTAACAGGCCTCTGACAACTCGGAACAGTTCAGCCGGACGGTTCTTTGCAGACGCAATAGTGGCCGCAAAGAAAGTCTTCTTTGCGGCTTTTATTGCCGCGGCATATGCCCTTAAAAAGGACACAAACCGTGTTCGATTTGGCTCGCTCGGATCCGAACGCCACACGCTCTCTAGTTCCCTCTTCTTTCGCTTCAACGCTGCCAGCTCCTCAGTAAACCAAGGAGCTGGTTTAGCTCGCTACTTGAGAGGGGACGTTCTGGAGCGATCGTGTCTATTGCCCTAGTCATCTCCCCATTCCAGAGAGCGACCAGGGCATCAACAGGATCACCAACCGAGGTGGCGGGAAATTCCCCAAGAGCCGTCAGGAATCCATCCGGATCCATAAGCCTCCTGGGGCGGACCAGTTTAATAGGTCCTCCACCTCTGCGGAGGTTAGGGGGTGCAGTGAGTCTAAAGCTGACCAGGTGGTGGTCGGTCCATGGCAACGGAGAGATGGATAACTCCTCAACACCGCCACCTTCCTCCCATCCCTGGCAGAAAACCAAGTCCAATGTATGTCCAGCACTGTGGGTGGGGCCAGATACCTGTTGGGACAGCCCCATGGTTGCCATGGTAGACATGAAGTCCTGAGCCGCTCCCGATAAGGCGGTCTCGGCGTGGACATTGAAGTCCCCCAGCACAAGTAGCCGTTGGGACTCCAATGCCAGGTCCGAGACCACCCCCGCTAGCTCAGGCAGGGAGACTGTAGTGCAGCGAGGTGGACGGTACACTAACAGAATCCCTAATCTGTCCCGGTCACCCACCCTCAGGTGGACGCATTCAAAATTTGTTGACTGCGGGATGGGGGCCCTGGTCAGAAGAACGAAATCTCTATAGACTACTGCGACTCCGCCTCCCCACCCTCCGGATCTCGGTTGGTGCTGCACAGAGAACCCCGGTGGACAAAGCTGGGTCAAATTTACACCTCCCGCTTCGTCCAGCCAGGTCTCTGTGATGCACGCCAGATCTGCCCGTTCATCCAGGGATTAAATCCTGGATGAAGGTTGTTTTACCATTGACAGATCTGGCGTTCAACAGCACCACTTTCAATTCGGAGGGACCGCCATCCTGGTTACACCAACTTACCATATCAGGAGACCGATTTGGAATTACTAATGTTGTTCCACGTTCCCTAGGCCGAATTAAAGGTCTCCCTTTCCCGTATCTCCCCCTCCCCACCACGACTTCTATGGGGGCTCCCCGGTTAACGGAAGCCTCTCCCTCCTCCATGACGCATTCAGCAGCCGTAGTGTCAACCCATAGTTCATTATTGACTGTTTGATATATTACAGCTTCAGGTTGCCATGGCCTTGCCTTCCAATCATTTCCCGTTCCTATTATGTTATACTCAGGTCTTTCTGAGCTACTCCGTTCCCTCTCTCTACCATAAACAATTAACAGCAAGATTAACAAATGCCAGGGAATGGATAGTGACATGAATGATAGCTATTAAACACAGTCAAGGAGTTCTCTAAGGCTCTTAAAGCGCAGATGGAAAATTATGTCAGCTTACACGATGGTATAAGTAATTAAAGCGCAGTGGCTTATCAATTGGCTCTAAAGTGCTAAATGAAGTGCGTCATGGAGGACTTAATTCAACGCTAGATGGATTGAATCGGTTAAAGTGCTAGAGGTAGTTAAAGTGCCACAGAGGTAGTAATTCAAAGTGCTAATAAAGTAAAGTGCTAGAGTCACACAAAATAATGGGATACCCCACACAACCACAATGAAGATGGTCAGCACAGTTAAGAAAAGTGGTCACACAATCAAGGATGGTCAGCACAATCAGAGGAGATCAGCACAAATAAAATGGTCGGCACAATTAAAACGATGGTCAACACAATCAAGGATGGTCTACACAATCGAGAAAAATGGTCTGCAGAGTCAAAGGGGTCAGCACAGACGGATTAACGATGGTCAACACAATTTGTCCAAAATTGGAACAGCGAGATGCCAAAAGGTGGCGATAATTAGGTCACAGGATGGTCAACCCAGTCTTCCGGGGGTTGGTGGTTACCGGACGAGATGATGGAATTTCGTGCGATGGTGGCAGAATAATCCCAGTTCTGGGGTGCTGACAGACAACAGAGGAGAAAGGCCAGGTAGCTGTTATTAAAAGCTGGCTCTATTGTCTGTTGCCCATCAGAGGTGGATTACTTCTAGGGCCTGAGCGTTGGAAGAGTCGACTGAGGCCTCGGTGGAGCAGAATGGCCCTCGAAATGGCGGCAGCGTGTTGAAGCCGGCGAGGTAGTCCCAAAATGGCGCCGCGGCGCCGCCCCACAGCGATCCAGCCAAAACAAGCCGGAGCGGAGCCCGAGGACTAGCCGGCCCCGGCGCCAGCCAGAGCAGCAGCCAGCCGATGCCAGGAAGCCCGGCACTCAAGAGGCCAAGCGACCCGGAGCAGCAACAAAGCGGCTGCAAAGCAGCAGCGCCGGGGGAGCCGCGCCGCAGCAGCCAGCCGAAGAGTCAGGCAACCCGGAACTGGAGCGAAGCAGCTACAGGATAGTCGATGGAGCGAAGCAGCCACGAAGCAGCCACGGAGCAGCAGCGCTGGAGGAGCCGCGTCGCAGCGGCAGCACGACGCCGAGCCGTGGAGATGCCGAGAATCCAGCAGCGTCCTGCGTCGCCGCAGCCACCGGACCCAGCGGCGTCCCAACTCAGCGTCCACGTCAGGAGTCAATGGCCCACGGCGGCTGAGCCCAGGAGGGAGCACGCTTGAGGTTGGTAATGATTGGTAATGGAGGTAATGGTTGGTAATGGAGGTAATCCAGTCTCTCTGCCTCCTTGCTCCTTGCTCCTTGCTCTCCCAACTTCCCAGTCTTCTCCCACCGAGCCCTACCAGTCGACCTACCAAGGTCACTTTCGTGGCCCTGGTTTGTCCCTGGCAGCGTGGTAGCGTGGAGTGGTATCAGGGTTGAGTTGGGGAGGACTCCGCCGCAGTTTGCAGTTTTTTTTTTTGCAGTTTTTTTTTGCAATTTCTCCTGCCGTGGTGAAGACTTGCTGCTAACGCACCGCCATCTTAACCGGAACCGGAACCAGATCCCAACCAGATCCCAACCCTATTGTTCTCCCAACCCTGCTATATGCCTGTGAAACGTGGACTGTCTTCAGCACTGCCTCCGGAAAATCCTGCAAATCTCCTGGGAAGACAAGCGGACAAACGTCAGTGTGCTGGAAGAAGCAAAGACCACCAGCATTGAAGTGATGGTCCTCCAACATCAACTCTTCTGGGCAGGCCACGCTGTCCGGATGCCTGACCACCATCTCCCAAAGCAGTTGCTCTACTCTGAACTTAAGAACGGAAAATGGAACGTTGGTGGACAGGAAAAGAGATTTAAAGATGGGCTCAAAGCCAACCTTAAAAACTCAGGCATAGACACTGAGAACTGGGAAGCCCTGGCCCTTGAGCTCCAGCTGGAGGTCAGCTGTGACCAGCAGTGCTGCAGAATTCGAGGAGGCACGAGTGGAGGGTGAAAGAGAGAAACGTGCCAGGAGGAAGGCGCGTCAAGCCAACCCCAACCGGGACCGCCTTCCACCTGGAAACCAATGCCCTCACTGCGGAAGAAGATGCAGAGCAAGAATAGGGCTCCACAGCCACATACGGACCCACAGGGAAACCCATGATGGAAGACCATCTTACTCGTCCAACGAGGGATCGCCTAAGTAAGTAAGTAAGTAAGTAAGTACATGAGCATACACACATGTGCACACAGATGCAATCTGATGAGAATTTTCAGAAAGAAAGAAACCTGGAGGAAAAAATTGTCTAAGTTATAACACCTGTGCAGAGTGGTGGAAACAACACACGCTGGATCTACACTGCCCTGTATCCCAGGATCTGATCCCAGATTATCTTCTTATCCTAGATTATCTGGCAGTGCAGATTCATATAATCCAGTTCAAGGCAGATAATCTGGGATCAAATCCTGGGATACAGGGCAGTGTAGAAGAGGCCTCAGACTCTATGCAGACTGTAGGTACTCGTCGTTTGGAAGAAACCTGCAGGAACAGCAGACACCAGCCACAGAGATTTGTTCCAACAGGAAGGCTTTATCTTCAGTTGCAGGAGTGTGAATATTTACAGATATACAAAGATGTACTCTCTCTTTCTCCAGCGATGCTTCAGCAATCCTCCATCATCCATCACATGATGGCTGGCTGCTTATATACCCACCTCCACCCTCCAACTGCCCATGCTGCAATCCTGCATTCATAGTTACATCCGCCACTTGCTTAGTCACTGTGAAACAGCAATTTACCACATGGACAAGCCTGTGTGACTTGGCATTTTACCATCATAATATGCCAATCTATATAAATAAAAATGTAATGTTCGTTTGTGGGATTAACAGAACTCAAAAACCACTAGACAAATTGACACCAAATTTGGACACAAGACACCTAACAAACCAATGTATGTTCTTCACTAAAAAAAATTGATTTTGTCATTTGGGAGTTGTAGTTGCTAGGATTTATAGTTTACTTACAATCAAAGAGCATTCTGAACCCCACCAATGATGGAATTGAACCGAATGTGGCACACAGGACTTCCATGACCAACAGAAAACACTAGAAGGGTTTGGTGGGCATTGACCTTGAGTTTGGGAGTTGCAGTTCACCTACATCCAGAGAGCACTGTGGACTCAAACAATAATGGAGCTGGACCAAGCTTGGTACGAATATTCCATATGCCCAAATATGAACACAGATGGAGTTTGGGGGAAATAGACCTTGACATTTGGGAGTGGTCATTCCTGGGATTTATAGCTCACCTACAATCAAAGAGCATGCTGAACCCCACCAACGACAGAATTGGGGCAAACTTCCCACACAGACCCCCCATGACCAACAGAAAATACTTAAGGCTATCCATTCCAACTCCTTTCACCAGGGCAAAAAAATGTAATCAAAGCCCTCCTGACAAAGAGACATCCAGCCATAGATATAGATAGATGATAGATAGATAGATAGATAGATAGATAGATAGATAGACAGACAGACAGACAGACAGACAGACAGACAGATAGATAGATAGATAGATATGATTCACACACAGAGAGATATAGTATCGTAGATTTGAAGGGAACCCCTAAAGAAGGACATTTATATGTTGCATGTTCCAGAGTAGGCAAACCAGACAATCTCCACATCAACACTGACAAAAAAAAACAACAAGAAATACTGTTTACCCACAAGCATAAAGGCATTGCATATATTATAAACCAACACTTTCTCAGACTGGGCCACAGCAACGCGTGGCAGGGGACAGCTAGTATATTATAAAACTCTGACAAAAGTCTTCCTAGAAAGGGCAGGATGAAGAACAAAGTAATATTGTATGTGTATTTATAAACAACCTGTTAAATCATTTCTTTTCTGTTGTGTACATCACTTTGGAGATTTCATTTTCATAATACAACCCAGCATCACATCATGTTATCAGTATTCTTTCGACTAATAAACACCTGCAGGCTAGCTCTTCCCTAGTACTTGCATTATGTGGACAAATCTCCATTATGAAGAGAACAACTAATTCCATTACTGCTCTTAGACCAAATAATGAGAAACACAACAGGGAATCTATCACCTTAGAATAGTGGTGGAGACGGAGAAGAGTATAAGAATCTTAAAATAACCTCTTTCTCCTTTGTTGTGCTGTTTATCACAGGGGCCTATATCAAACAAATTTGACTCAGGCATTGGCTTTTCTAATGGACCATACAGCCAAGCGACTAGCAATAAGATTTCAGGGGTGCGCTCATCCCCTTCTGTAACCAACAATGGAATTTCATTGAGTGGGTTTTTACTGTAAATGGAAAATCACAAAGACTGTTGTGGATAGATAAATTCACAATAACAATCTATCAGTGTAATAATATAATTTAGGATATGTATAAGTAAGTCTGTTTTTGAAGGAGTACAAATGAATGAATCTTTTAATTTCTCATTCTCCCCATTGTAAGGGGAGTGTGAATCAGATTATCAAATAAGCCTCTATTTCACAATAGGTCTTATTTGTCCCCATGGGTGAATGAAAAGAGCTGAACTTTTTAAGAGAACATTTTGCAGATGAATTAGGTGAAGTGATGGCTAGGGATCCTTTCTTTCGAGAACACCACAATGATCATCAGAGGATATCCTTTCTCTGTTGTAAGAACTGCTGTATACCCCACAAAAGCAACACACACTGATGATGTCAACATAAATTCTGGAGCATTGGTTTCCATAATGGAAATTAAATGTCATTAGATTTCATTTTCTAGGATACTCTACTGGCAGGGCCAAAGATCAAACATTCAGGAATTAAAATGAAAAAAAAAACATTTAGGAAGTAAAGGTTGGGAGAAACTGTTCCTGAGTTTAGCCATAGAGTGACACAGAAACATCATGGAACTGTCTAATATCTATTTCATTTCACATGGCATGGTATAGACCAGGGGTCCACAAACTTTTTAAACAGAGGGCCAGGTCACAGTCCCTCAAATTGTTGGAGGGCCGGATTATAATTTGAAAAAAACATAAATGAATTCCTATGCACACTGCACATATCTTATTTGTAGTGCAAAAACACTTTAAAACAATACAATAATTAAAATGAAGAACAATTTCAACAAATATAAACTTATTAGTATTTCAATGGGAAGTGTGGGCCTGCTTTTGGCTGATGAGATAGAATTGTTGTTGTTATTGTGTGCTTTCAAGTCGTTTCAGACTTGGGTTGACCCTGAGCGAGGGCCAGGTAAATGACCTTGGAGGGCCGTATCCGGCCCCCAGGCCTTAGTTTGAGGACCCCTGGTATAGATCTACAGGAACATTGTAGATAGTTTCAAGCAGGCCTAATGGATTTCTTTATAAATTGTTGCGTGTGAATGGGTGACACTCCTCCCACCGACAGCCGAAGGATGAACAAACACCGGGTTGGGAAGAAAATGTCCACAACTTGTTTATTGATTACAGGAACACAAACACAGGGTTAGCTGCCAGGCATGGGTTCTGGATCAAGATTGATCGGCCTGCTGCTGACCAATACCACTAAACACATCTGGGTGCCACCAGCACAACACCAGGCTGATACTGAGCACCCCTGGGAACCACCGAACGATTCCCCCCCTTCCCGCTTGGAGGAGGGTTGAAGGAAACCAGATCCAGGGCCCATGCTGCAAGTCAACTAAGTTGTGATTATCTAACAAAACAGAACTAATGGTAGCCAATTCAAAACCAAACATGTATGCAGGGTGAGTAGGACGCAAGAAGAAGCAGGCTGCAGCCTGCCGAGTGCCCTGTGCTGCCCTATAAGGGCTGCTTGACAAGGGTGGAGGCCGGCCCTGGCCAATCTGTGGGCGGTGCAGGGCCGGCCACTGATTGGCCGGCAGTCCAACTGGCAGGAAGATTTCCTGCACTGCAGGGGGCTTCTGGGAAGAAGAAGCCTCCTGCCTCCATTATGGTCGGCGGGATGGTGCCCACTGCTGGAACAGGCCTTGCCTGGTAAGTCGGGCAATGCATTTTCTGGAAAGTGGGAAGCATTTGGATTGTGGTATTATTTTAATACTCAAAGAATAGGGTAAATTAAAAGTTGATTCCTGCTGAAGTTAAACATTGAGGTATTTTTTACCACTTAAAAATATGATAAATTAAGAATAGAACATTGAGAAGATTGTATGCCTGTGAAAAGATAGAGACAAAAAGAGTATAACTTTTTTGCTGGTAATTTGCTTTATAGTAGACAACATATGAGATTTGATTATATGTATTGGGATGATGAGAGCCCCCTCTAGTGATGTTGTCACCAAAATACTTGAATAGACTGCCAATGAGACTCAATGGCAGTCCGTATGATGCTTGCTTGTAAAGGTCAACCATTAGATGTTAGAGGGGGAATATCTAAAGATATTAGCAATACAAAGACCACAAATGATTTAAAATGGTTAGTTTAATTAAGTACATATGAAAGAGGAGCCCTTGGTGGCACAATGGTGGTAAACCCTTGTGCTGGCAGTGGTTTTAATCTGGGGAGAGTGGGTTGAGCTCCCTCTGTCACCTCCAGCTCCACATGCGGGGACATGAGAGAAGCCTCCCACAAAGATGGTAAAACATCAAAACACCTGGGCCTCCTCTGGGCAACATCCTTACGGATGGCCAATTCTCTCACACCAGAAGTGACTTGACAGTTTCTCAAGTTGCTCCTGACATGATAAAAAAATGCTTTCTGAAGACATGGTCACATAAATTCTGAAAATTGTTATTAACAAATTACAAAAATAACATTGTTCTCATTAAGATAATAATTTTGCTATGGAGAAGTGATGGCTGTCATCATTTCTCATGAAATATGTTTAGGCTAAGGACAAAAGTGATATTTCTGAGGTGACTTCGTGGATTTCATAGCATTGCAGAGAATCTAAATCCAAATTCTGCATCGTAAACTATTCTCCCAAAGTTCACCAGAAGGCACAGTTCAGTTCTGAATTTTAAAAAGTAGAGCAACAGAAGCACTTGTCAAGAAATCAGAAATTACTTTTTCATTGGAGATATGCTTCCTAATCCTTTTTGCTTTGTTGTAAATTGTAATGTATGTGATCTTTGCTAGGAATGAGACTGCAGGTTTGGTAATAGGTGGACAGAATACAAGGTGATATACTAGGTGGGGATTTCTTCAAAGCAATGAATCACAGAGTTTGCAGTGAGTAAGAAGATAATATATTCACTTTTGTAGTCTCCTATGAATGCCTTTGGCTCCTCCATTAAATACAACTCCTGCAATTTAATATCTCAGGTCTTAGCCTCAGTTCTTTTGATTGATGTCTCTGTCTGCTGAATTATTGGTAAAAGGGAAATATTCTACTATCTTCAGCAACTGTATGGTGTAATGTCTACCTTAAACATGGTCTTCCCCAAACTGGGTCCTTCCAAATATTTTGGACAGTGATTCCCATTGTTTCTAACCATTAAGTTATGATGATTGGGGATGATGGGAAGGAATGTTGTATGACATATAAGACAGAGTCTGGAGAAAAATGCATGCAATAGATCTAGCTGCAAACTTACTTCCAATGTGACTCTTCTCCTGAGTTACCTTCCCCAAATTTGAGTGATACACAACTGAGTAGAGACTGAGAGGAAATAGGGACATCTCTGAGTTAGGCATAAAACATTTCAGTGATAGGATACTTTGCAGATAATAGATGCTTCTTTCCATTTTCTTTGAACCCCCATTGTATAATATTCCCCTGGCCCACAGTCACAACAAATTTAGTATGGGCCCCCAAATTATATGGAAGAAACTGTTAAGATGAAGGGCAAGGACATTAGATTCCACCAACGCTTTTTGATCTAACTCAAAATGTGAACATGTGGTGCAAATTTCATATTTGTTTATCTTGCTTGTTGAGGGAAATAATTATTGTTAGAGAGTAATATTTGCAAAATGATCTGTCCCTTGTATAAGTGCCTGAAGAGTGAGATGCCTGCAATGCATGGAAACATACTGGGGTCATTTTATCCTCTGGACTGTAGACACTACCTTGAATTTTTGGGTCAGAATCAGCTTGGTGTCCTATGGTGTTATACGAGGAGGTATATATTAACTCCCTTTTCAACCAGTTTATTTATTCTGGTATATCTATGCCCTCCCCAAATCAAAATAGCTGCTGATTTAACTAGAATGTGGGGTGATTTGGGCACTGGAGGTGCTGCCTAACATTGTCACATAGATGGCAGCATTCACCAACTCAGACTTCTGTATGCTGGATAATTTTTACATTCTTCCACTGTCAAAAGTTGCCATAGTGTTTAATTTTCTTTTATTTGCTGTAATTCAGTTTGATTTCAATGTCCTTTCACTAAAGCCTTCAAGCCGTTGACCTGTGGGGTCCCGCAAGGCTCTATTCTGTCACCCATGCTTTTTAACATCGACATGAAACCGCTGGGAGAGGTCATCCGGAGGTAGAGCTGTGTGTCATCTACATGGAGGTGGCACATAGCTGCATGGAGGTGGCTGTGTGCCACCTCCATGCAGATGACACACAGCTCTACTACTCCTTTCCACCTAATTCCAAGGAGGCCTCTCGGGTGCTGGACGAGTGCCTGGCCGCTGTGTCTATCTGGATGAGGAGGAACAAGCTGAAGATCAATCCCGACAAGACAGAGGTCATCCTGGTCAATCGTAAACCTGACCAGGGTATAGGGTGGCAACCTGTGTTGGACAGGGTTACACTCCCCCCGAAGCCACAGGTCCGCAGTTTGGGAGTCCTCTTGGATTCATCGCTTACGCTTGAGGCTCAGGTGTCGGCGGTGTCTGGGAGGGCTTTCGCACAACTGAGACTCGCACGTCAACTGCAACCGTACCTCGTGAAGGCGGATCTGGCCGGAGTGATCCATGCCTTGGTCACCTCCAGATTGGACTACTGTAATGTGCTCTACGTAATGTGCTCTACTGTAATGTGCTCTACTGTAATGTGCTCTGCCCTTGAAGACGGCTCGGAAGTTCCAACTGGTCCAACGATCAGCAGCCAGGATGCTAACTGGGACCCCTTACAGGGAGAGGTCAACCCTCCTGTTTAAGGAGCTCCACTGGCTGCCATTTATATTCCGAGCCCAATTTAAGGTGCAGGTGCTTACCTACAAAGCCCTGAACGGTTTGGGACCAGCCTACCTGTGTGACCGCATTTCCATCTATGAACCCACACGTTCACTTCGGTCATCTGGAGAGGCCCTGCTCGTGATCCCACCTGCGTCGCAAGCGCGCTTGGTGGGGACGTGGGACAGGGCCTTTTCCGTGGTGGCCCCCCCCCAAACATCTTAGACAGGCCCCTACATTGGCAGTCTTCAGAAAGAACTTGAAGACCTGGCTTTTCCGATGCCTTCCCAGATTAGGAAATCTCCACTACCAAGTCCCATAAGCACTTTACCAGAACCAATGATTGCTGCACATCGCACATCGCACTTGCCCTAGAAGCCTTATATACACCTCCTGTCACATCAGCACTTTTAATTCTTGTACCCATTACTCTGGCCCGGCCCAGTTTTATTGTGTTTTAGTGTATTGTGCCTGTTGTTCATTTTGCTTTATTCTGTTTTAATTGTTTGATTTGCTTAGATTGTATTGTTATGTTGTGTGTTGAGGCCTCGGCCTGTTGTAAGCCGCATCGAATCCTTCGGGAGATGCTAGCGGGGTACAAATAAAGTATAATAATAATAATAATAATAATAATAATAATAATAATAATAAATGGGAAATGAGAGTAGGGGTGACAGAAGTGACAGAACAGAGAATGAATAGTAAACTAGGGAAGTGAATGGGATATTAAAGGGAAAGTTACAAATTTTACTCAACTTTGGAATCAGTTTTAACTGTAAACACACTGCAGGGTTCACAGTTATTTCCTTTAATTGTTAACAAATTGGAGGATTGAAACATTAATATTCAGTGACTCCATGGGATCCTCAAACAGAGCCCATGCACAGAAACCTCCTGAAGCACCAACACTTACAAGCTTTACAATGAAGACTGAAGTAAATTTGAGTACTGTGTTCACTTAACCCCATAGGTATGTATGAGTTTCAGAAATCAAAAAAGCAATCAATTTGGACGGTTTCATTGTAAATTGGTTCTAGATTGTGTGACATCATGTGAAATATTTTCTGCAAAGCCAACCAAAAGACTAATAAAAATGATGTTCCGAGGAGTCAAATCAATAAATTGTTTTTCCCGTCATACCTAATCGTGTATGAAAATCAGATATATTTGGTCTCATATTTCATCCAGCCTTGGGTTTGTTTTCTTATTTTCCTTCCTGCACATTTTAAAAAATTCTTTAGCAGATGTTGATTCATTAATAATTCAGTGCTGAATCCCTGCATGAAAAAGCCAAACACTGTGACACTCAAAACTGTAGTCAGTCAGCATGAAACAGCATCATTCAGCTTGGTGAACACAACACAAGTAAAGATCACATGATGCAGATCAAAAACGAAAGCATCACTAGAAAGCTGTTATGGATGGTGGGTAAGAGTGCAGGCCAGTAGGTCAAAGACTCTTTCAACAAAAGATACACCAAATCATAACTTTCTCAGTATCCAACACTACTACAACCCATTTTTCAACTCACAGGCTACATAAGTTTAAAAGATCTATCCAAGGTACTGAAACTATTTTTGGAGGAGGGTAATCATCAACATATTGGAAAACTTATATCAAGTTTCCATGGAAAGCCAGAGAAGATTCACTGTCTCACTGATATGGAAACTACTATCTCCCATTAGTAAGAGAGAGAGGGGGTGGAAGTGAGATAATAGCAGCAATTGAGTAGTCTTCCCATAAGTTATCTTAGTTCTCTAATGCCAGAAAAGTGGTACAACGGCAACCCAGAAAACAGGGAGTAGCAATGGAAATGCCATTCATATTAAGCAAGACATTTGTTAAAATTTTGAATTTACCCACCTCATGATATATGAGACTATTTTAATAAAAACACACACACATACACACATGCATACATGATATGTAAATGTGCAAAAACATATTTTAGTTGTGGAAAGCATTTAAAATGTACACCTTAATGAAAACTAGTAACAAAATATGTACCAAAATGTGCATGAATTTATATATGTGAAGGTGTGGAAATTTCTTCAAAACCTGACATGGAACTTGGATGACATGAAGATGTTGGTGTGATTCTGATAAATACAAGAAACACCATTCACATTGTTGTTATGTGGCTTTAACTTGTTTCCAACTTGTGGAGACCCTAAGGTAAACCAATCCTGAGATTGTGGTAACAAAGTTTGTTTGGACAGGACAGACTTCCCCTTTTCTTAAGTCTGAGAAAATGTGACTTGCCCAAGGTCACCTAATGGATTTCCATGCTGAGCAGAAAATAGATTACACCCCCTCCCGAGTCAAAATGCAGAACATTATGATTTCAGTAGCTTCTTTGAAGTCTGGGCATATGATCACTTTAGAAGAAGTAAAAGGCCATTCTTAGTCATTTAATTTTTTTTCTTAAAGAGACTGGCTTCACTAAGAGTCTTATATTTCTGGTTTTGTGAACTCTTGATTTATGTCAAAGTCTGACCAATCTCTTCACCAGTTCTTCTGTGTCATTATGTACATTGTAAATATTTCCTCTGGAAACCCAAGGTCATTACTCTGATGAGGACATTCACCCTAAATTCAACATCTTCTTCCACATAATACATATTAATGAGAGTACTAAGGAGCTATTTAATGCCCTGTCAAACAATCAGATGCCCCACTAATATAATTTTGGCCAGATCATTGTTGAACTCCAGACCTTCAACCTTGTGGTAATTTGGAAGAATAAGCTGATAGAGGTATCAGGAGTTCCTTATGCCCTAAGTACCAATGGAAGCTACAATAGAGAACGTCAGTAGTTTAGGAATTGTGTTTCCTTTCTCCAGACTTGGTCCACTCCTATGCATCATCTGCAGTTTTGTGTTGTCCTGTATCACAAATACCTTTCCATTCACACCATCAAAAGCAAGATTGCCACTCTTACCTTCTCATTAAAAATTCATGGAATGGAGCATTTCCCCTCCAACTTTAGAAAGTGTCCAATGATGAAAGATAACAGGGCAACCTTTGAACTGAGTCTGAGTTATTGTTGGGTTTATGATCCCAGCGAAATACTTTATGTTTTTAACAACTGAGACTCATGCTTTTCCATGCACATTTCATCATAGCCTTTTTGAAGGCCCATGGGATAAGGAAATTACTTTGTTCATCCAGGTCTAATTTATCTGGATGGGCTTTGCAATTTGGTGATATATCCTTCATTGAGGTTAGTCTCATTCTGTGCACCTGCTCCACTCTAAAGCGTATTAGTATCAAGTGGGAAATTCCATTTGCCTACCTTCTGCTAATATTAGAGAGCTGTGCCTAGCATAAGTATTAAGGGATTATATCCTTCTTCAGGCAACTACTACTGATATTTTATTCTTTTGTAAATCTGCCCTGCCCCTTACTAAATTTTAGTTCTGGGCACTATTCAAAAAGCTCTGGGCTAGTGAAGATATAAAGAGGCATTGCAGATAGGTGATATGACAGAGTTTTTATTCTTTTGGCATTCAGGCTTGAGGATATTGGTACTCCAAGGTTTTCTGATTTTATATCTATCCATTTATAGACCCCTTTCTGTAATTTAGTTCAGATACTAACTCTGTTTTTTTCAATTCCAGATACCTTGAAGGGGAATTCTGAATTCCCATTTATGACCACATCATGATATCCTAAGCCAACTTTAGAGTGGGAGAGTCAAGTGTTGCCATGCAATCAAATCTGTGTCTCTAGGCATTGACCTCCCTGGAAGAGATTTGTCTTTGATGACAGAGATTCGACCTATGCATTTGAAACTTTTCTGGGATATTCATCCCTTTGTAGATATTTTACATTCTTGTTTAAAGTGGTTGTGGTTCAGTTCATCTTTTTATCTCATACCTTTACTTCCACTTCTGGCTAGAATATTTTTCACCACTCCTAACCTGTGTAGTTTGAAAAAAAAAGTTCTGCAGTGTAGATGTACTTTGGGACTTGGCACCCCATCACACTGGGGCAAATTGACCCCTGTTTCCACTTCTAGGACAGGGCCTGTCAAGTGCCAAAACATGATGCTCAGTAGGCCCCACCCCATTGATTGCTGAAGTGCCAAGGAAGGATTGCAAGACGTTTCCTTGGCCACAAAGAAAGGTGAGTTGTGTTTTGAGTAGTTTCAGCATTTTTTGCACTTTCCTCCAATGTGACTTGCTCCATCCCCCACCCGTGATCTGGGAAGGAGGGAGGGTGTGCCACCTGCTTATGAAATGGAACAGCTGGGGGTGGGTGGAGGAAGTTAGTTCAAAGAGGTCAACAGTGCTACTTCACATCATCAGAGGTCCAATTTCATCTGTTTAAACTCTGTACATCCCCAGTAGCAGACTCTGACCAATAATTTCCTACAACCCCCTTGACCTTTCCAGGAATAGCCTGTTGTCTTGTTGTCAAGCTAGGGAGTTTCACATACTATATACAGAAGAGATCAAGGTTGGGTTTATATTATGGAGTATTTTTATTAAATGAGTTAATTCAGCCATTGTTAGGTGGGAATGTGCAATGCATGGAGACCAAGAGGCCATGATTTATTGGCAGAGGTGCCATTTGAGGTAATAGGCCATGCCTGAGACCAGTTCTCTCTAGGGTTGTCTGACCTGTGGGTGGAACATGGATGACACTACACCATTTCTGCTAGCATCCACCACAAGTGGTTAACTCCTAAGCTGAGGATGCTGTTGGCAACTGTCTTCTCTATCTAAATGGGTTTGGATAGAGAGACTGGTGTTGGAGAAAATTTTCTTTCCTTACTTTCTTGGAAGTGGTCAGCCCTCAGGTCAGGCATTTGGTCTATGGAATGGAGTAGCTCCCACATATATGTACATTCCTTATCAGATCATGTTTCAATTACTAAAGTGGCACTCATTCAATTCCAAAATGAAGCAGACTGATTTTCAAGACCCCATAAGAGAGTCTGGGAAGCCAAGCTTTTCAGAGAAATTGTTTCCTTACTTAAATAATTAATAATAGAGATGTTTTACTTTGCCATTCAATTTAGATTTTGAGACTGGGTTAGAAAACAGTAAAAATATACCAGATGATAAAACACAGATGACAGCTGCAAAATCAGTCAGTAACCAAGGATGTGGAAGCCAAAAATTGAAAGTTACCAATAATATAAAGCACATGGACCAAACCTTCTTTCACCTGGAATAAATTTGAGCAAGCTCACTAGAGTGCTGGGATTGTATATAGTTCATTTTTAATCTCGATTAATTTGTGCTGCTCTTGTTCCTTGATGGATTCTAAGGTGTCTTTCAGTTAGTGAGAAAATGTGCATATATTTTCATGAATATTAAACACAAATTATAGCCATCCTTATGTACACAAAGTATATGGACTTTTGCAAAAAAAAAATCTAGCTGTTTAACAAAAACAGTTGTCTACACTGCTTACAAATGCATGTGTCCTTTCCCCCAAGAAGAACTTTTTAAGCACTTGATCTATGTATACTCTTTTATTACCAACCTCTAGTATATTGTGTAGACCCACCTTTCATCTAGCTATTACAGCTTGTTGTCTTGTTTCCAGACTAGGACAAATAAGGCACACCTATTACCTACCTATCAAATTTCAGATATCACCAAACAATCATGAGGAAGCGAATATAAAAATTATTACAGTACTTTAAAATTAAATATAGTAACAACAACAAAGGAGAAACACAATAAATGTAAAAAAACCCACGTATGGTCTTTAAACCACTTGTTTCAGTGAGAACCCACAATCCGTTAACCCACTTTGTTCAAAGGGGAAACCCACAATCGGCTAAATCACTGCAAACCAAACAATATGTTTAATCTACTTCTCTCATGGAAAATCCATGATCTGCTAAACCACTTCAGGCCATGCAAACACCATGATTTGTTAATCCACACCATTTAATAGGTTTTTCAGTTTCATGAGAATCCTCTACCTCTAGCCCTTGAGAGTGTGGAGATCTGACTGTACTAAAAAGGAGATTCCATCTAACATTTAGAACTTTTTTTTTACTCTAAGAGGTAGGTGATGATGGAATAGATTGCCTCAGAGGTTGGTGGTATAACCTCCCTCTTTGGAGGTCTTCAAATAGAAGTTATATGGACATCTTCCAGGAGTGCTTTATAATTGTGCATTCCTGCACGGCAAAGAGTTGGGTCCTTGTGGTCTCTTACAGTAGATAGATACGTTTTATTGATTGGCCTATTGGCCGTATCAAAACATTTAACACATAACACAATTAACACATAGTCATACATAGTCATACATACAACATACAACCCTCGGTATAAAAGGAGTTAAAATAAACAAGCTGTTAACAAGATCTCGTTCAGGTCAAATGTCTGCGTCACCTCCACAGTTTACCCCAATTGATTCTAAATGTGCAATTCTCAGCTGTGTTGCTTTGAATAGAAAAAGGGCTGTTTTGTGTGTTATTTTAGGGTTCTGGCCGGCCAACAAAAATGAGGTTTTAATATATGGGTCCCAGTGTGTTTTTTGAATAATGTATGGTCCAAGGCAATGGTCTCTCTCTTTCTTATACAGCTCACAGTTGAACAATACATGTGTGATATCCTCCACCTCTGGTGCTCCACAAATACAAAATCGTTCGTTGTATGGGACTTGATTAAACCTTCCGTGCTTGTCCATTGTATCCAGCTGTTCAAAACGAGCTCTGGTAAATACCCTCCTAAGGTGTTTAGGCATTTCTGTTTTTAGATATCGAACTGTTTGGAAAGTATGTTTAAAGCGGCCTAACCATTTCAGTGAGCCAGCTTTACTGAGGGTAGCGATGTCTTTTTGGCCTTCTATATCCAATACTCGTTGAGCAACTATTTTTGGGTCTAACTCTTCTAAGAGATTCGGATACCGAGTCGGAAGTCCACAGCTCCTAATGTATTTTGTCAGGAGAACTAACCAAGAGGTCTGATGTTGATTTTCTATCTGCTCTAACAGGCACAGTTTTGGGAGTCTATCATTTTCCATGGCCATCAGTTTTGCCCAGTAGTTGTAGGCCCTGATTTTGGATAAGCCATCCACTGTGTGTACTCCCAGTTCCGCTCTTACTGCGGCAGCTGGGGTCGTCCTGTCCACTCCTAGGAAACTTCGCAGGTGCTGTGATTGTGATTGCTCTAATAATGGTACCTGGTTTAGACCCCAAACTTCAGCTCCGTACAAGAGCATGGGAGTAACCTTTGCTTTATATACTTTGAGAAGTGGGTCTAAGGATCCTGGTTGGTTGTGATTTGTCAGTTTAAGTAGTTGATTTGCACGTACTCTTGCCCTAACTGAACTTTTTTGGTGGTGTGGTAGCCAAGAGCCGGTCTCAGAAAAAACAATTCCCAGGTCTTCAAATAGAAGTTATATGGACATCTTCCAGGAGTGCTTTATAATTGTGCATTCCTGCACGGCAAAGAGTTGGGTCCTTGTGGTCTCTTACAACTTTAAGATTACATAATTTTTTACAGGCTCATGTTAATTATTTATGGACTACTGACACATCTGAACAAAATGAATCAGTGTTATGGGAACAGTCAAGATGGAAAGAACAAGACTGAAATTAATCAAGATTAATATGTACAGATCCCCAATACACCAGTCAAGTTTATTGTATTAGCTGAAGTAAATGAAATGACTGCCATCCTTCCAAATATTATATCTGTTTTCCCCTGCACCATATGGAGCTGTGTTACAATAAAAGAAAGATGAAATTATGATTCTTAACATGGGAAAAATGCTTTATATTATGTAAAACAGGAAACTTGGGTTTGCACTGAGAAGAACAGAAGGTGAAGATGAACCTTCAAGAAGATAAAACATAGATGATAATTACATCTTGCAAGTTAATTTTCATATTGTTTCTCATCAGAAAGTTACATATCTATATGATGTAAAAATTAGATGTCTATATGATGCAGTGAAATTCCATTTATGCTTACTCCTACACACTTGCTGTCCCTCCCAGAGCTTTACAGATTGACCTAAATCTGGAGTAATTACTTCTTTTTACTCCAACTCACAGAATACACCAACCAGTATCATTCCTGGGATTTGTGTCATCCTTTGTGCCTTCCATCTCCTTGATGTCTGTCCATTCAATGCCATGTTGGAAAGGGGAACCTATATTTAGCTGCTCTAATGCACAGGTGTCAGAGTTATGTGATATTTCTTTGGAAAGTTGACTTGGGAAATATTCTCCAAATTTCTTCTATATTTTTATAATTAGAACAGGAATGTACAATGTAGCCCATGCCTCCTGAAGCCTCCAAAGCCCTAGACTCAAATAATAATAATGATGGTGATGGTGATGGTGATGGTGATGGTGATGATGATGATGATGATGATGATGATGATGATGATGATGAGCACACTGGGTGCCGTGCCAAAAGATCTCAGCTGGCATTTGGAAACAATAAACATTGACACACGATCTGTCAACTGCAAAAGGCCACCTTACTTGGATCTGCATGCATCATTCGAAAATACATCACACAGTCTTAGATGCTTGGGAAGTGTTCAACTTGTGATTTTGTGATACAAAATCCAGCACATATATCTGGTTTGCTGTGGCATACTGTGTTTTTGTGTCAGTAAAATAATAATAATAATAATAATAATAATAATAATAATAATAGTAAATTTGAAGCATTTTTGCCCAGAACTAACTGCAATTTGCTAAACTTGCTTCTATGATCCCAAAGCCCACAAATCTCTGAAAAAAATGTTTTAAAAATAATCCAGCACGTCAACTGGAAATGATGTGGTGTCATTTTTAGCACACTGAAACCAGGTTGACTTCTCATGTGGGAACAGGATAGAAAAGTGTCCTCTGCCCAGTTGCCCACCTTAATGTAGAGCAGTGGTTTTCAACCTGGGGTCCCCAGATGTTTTTTTGCCTACAACTCCCAGAAATCCCAGTCAGTTTACCAGCTGTTAGGATTTCTGGGAGTTGAAGGCCAAAAACATCTGGGGATGTCAATGATGGATTACTATAGAGTTGTAAAGTTGATTTGAAATATATTTAATTATATTTCTAAGCTCCCCCCAAGTATTGAGTGACTGATATAACTTACATTTTTGAATTTACACGTCACTTTCTCATTGTACAAAACTATCTTTAAAACATCCCAAATTGTGATCTGTGGTATAAATGATAAAAACTATTTTAAGTAATAAGGTCTGGAAAAGTAATGACATATTGTTACAGCTACATTACAAAAGAATGGTGTTATCCCATGGGTCTACTGCCTTAATGTAACTAAGCCGTGTTTTAGATATTGCAAAAAGAAGTTGATCACAAGGAATTAATTATTTGCAACTGGTTACTCCAAAACTCTGTAATAGCCTTTAAGATTATAATTTAATCTGTTCAGTATGTAATGGCATTGGTATATGACACTGGTGGAGATTCTCTGATATATAGGTGAAACCTAGCCTTCAGATCTTCCCCATCTGGCTTGTAGGAAGGAAATATCCACTCTTGTAAAGAAATATTCACTCCTGACATCACCAGGCCTTGGGAGGGGAAAATGGTTGATAAATAAGATAATGTAGCCCCTGAACCCAGAATAATTCCTTATCATGTCCTACCAGTTACAGTATGGATAGTGGCCCACGGGGGTTCAATAAACCAAACTCTCCTGCTGCTCGCATGGTAAAGAAATTTATGGAAGGCATTCTCAACAAACAGTATTATTGCACCTCCTGAACCTCATTCTGAGAAAATGTGTGCCTTGCCGCAAGCATTCACATATTTCTGAGGCTAACTGGACATTTCTGATAAACAAACTGCTCACCATATTTTTTGGGAAGAAATGGCTGAGATGGGGGTGGAGGGACACACAGGCACATTCTTTAGTCAATGGGACTAAGATTAATTGTGTTAACAAATGCACAAAATAGTTTTTAAGGCGTTAAAATTGTGAAAATTCAAGTATGGTAGGAATAACACAAAAACTCTTGAAATTTCATAAGGAACAAAGACAAGTCTGAGATTTCACACCTCTAAAAAGAGGTGTGTGTGTGTGTATGAAGGTTGTTTATGATTCAGAACAGATGGTTGTTCTGCTTTCTATATTGCTTCAGCTATATTGCCCCACTCTGCAGCAGGAAGCCATTGATCAGTTCTAATTCATATGTGCATATGGTTACTTTCAGCCATAGGTTACTCCCATTGTGGGGACCTGATATATGCAGATAGATGTGAATGTAGACAATTATATCTTTTTAAGAAAATGTGGCACCATCTATTAATTCGTCATTAAAATCAGTGATAACATTGACTCCGTCTGTGAAGCAGAGAGTAAGCTTTTTCTGCATTGGCTATCTTTATGCAAACAGTGGCATACTACTATTATTACTACTACTACTAATAATAATAATAATCTTTATTTGTACCCCGCTACCATCTCCCCAAGGGACTCAGTGCGGCTTACATGAAGCCGAGCCCACAATACAACAATAAAAACAATAGCAACAGTAATACAAAACAATCAATAAACTCATAAGCAGAAAATAAGCAATATACATTAACAATAACATGACGACGTTTAAAAACCTATGGCTGGGCCAAATGTAATAATTAAAATTTTAAAAATAGCGCTGGGCATGACCAGGTGACATATAACTAGGATAGAAATTTTGGAGAGGGATGAAATGTGCAGACAATCCTAGATCACTAATAAAGTGCGTTTAGGGACATATTGATGGAGATTCCTTATTCTGGGAAGGCACACTGAAACAACCACGTTTTCAGGCTCCTTCTAAAGACTGCCAGAGTTGGGGCATGCCTAATGTCCTTGGGGAATGAATTCCAGAGTCGAGGTCCACCACCGAGAAGGCCCTTTTCCTCGTCCCCACCAATCGTGCTTGCGATGGAGGTGGGAGCGCGAGCAGGGCCTCTCCAGATGATCGAAGAGATCATGTGGGTTCGTACACAGAGATGTGGTCATGCAGGTAGGCGGGTCCCAAACCGTTTAGGGCTTTATACAGTAGCCCTAAACATAAATGTACATAGATGTACAGTAGACTTCCTTTGTGTGTTGCCATCCATTGGGGATCTTCGTATTCAATCTCCATTGTATTAAAATAAATGTTGACTGTACTCACTGATTTCTATGAGAAGCTCTCATTTCCTATTCCTGGTGCATGTAAAAATAGGTTTTCAGCATGAGCCATCATATGACCAATGACCAAACAATATAATTCCTTCTACCCTTCCTACCTCTTAGGTTGTACCTTCACTATCAAATTAATGCAGTTTGACATGGCCTTATACATAATATGGAGTCCTGAGACCTATAGTTTGATGAGGTCCCAACATTCTGTGGCAGAGACGGCTAAAAACATGTAAAACTACATCTCCCACGATCCCATGGTATTGAATCATTGCAGTTAAAATGGTGCCAAACTGCATTAATTCTGCAGCATGTCACTCTTCCTTCATACTCTTTCCCAAGCACTTACTTCTATTTATTATCTTCCAATTGACTTTCAATTCACACACTATGTCAGTCAGTATCCTGTGACCCCAGAGTAACATCACCTCTCTGATTTGCCTTTGTCAACCCTCTATTTAAGATGATTTTCTAAAGATTTCTATACTTTAGTGAATGCTAGGTTTACTTCAAACCAGCTGATACCTCCCGCCGGTACAAAGGTGATACCTTCTTGGAAGTATAAGTACAAGAACGTGAAGATTTCATTTCATTGTTAATTTATAGACATGAAGACTTAAAGATTTAGCAAAGTACATTCCCAAAATGGTAACTAACATGCATAAGTGAAAAGAGGGACATAGAATATGATGCAATAAAATGATACAACTTGTTTTATAAATTGTTGCTGTATCTGAATTATTTTCAGACAAAGTTTGTATGACAGCCTTTATAGGCTTCATGGAAACAAATCATATTTTTAAGGACATAATATCTGGTTTACATTTTCACAGAAGGAATAGTCCTGGAGCCAGAGGCGGCCCTAGGTAATTTTCAATGGTAAGCAAATAGTATTTTGGCGCCCTCCCCCCCAACCAATCACTGATATATATTTTCTGTTCGTCGTGGGAGTTCTGTGTGCCATTTTTGGTTCAATTCCATCATTGGTGGAGTTCAGAATGCTCTTTGATTGTAGGTGAACTATACATCCCAGTAACTACAACTCACATATGTCAAGGTCTATTTTCCCCCAAGAGCACCTCAAAAGTGACCCTGGGCAAAATCAACTATACCGCAAATGCTTACTTTGTGTAATGGGTTGAGCCGCCCCTGCCTGGAGCTTGGAATGAATTATTTTTTTATTTACATGGTTTTGAAATGTTAGGTTTTCAATACTATTTGATTCATTAACTCATGATTAAGCAAAATTGAGAAAGCACCACTAAACTTCTACTGATAATTTTCTATTTTTGAAAACTTCCAAACTTTACAATGTATTATTGACTTAAAATATATATCTACTTCAAGTCATCTAAGGACTATTGCCAGCTGTGAAGATTTTGGAATGTGGGAGCTCATTATAACTGAATTTCATTGATTTTTGAACCAGTTGTGGTGTAGTGGGGTAGATGAGAATTGTATGCTATTTTAATTATTATTAGGAGCCTTAGTCCTTTCGTAATTTCATTAACACCATAGGGAATTATAAATGTTTTTGGTTCTGTATTTATTCCTTATTTTATATCGTTTTAATACTTAAGAAAAAAATAATCACATGTTATGTCCTGTTTTTCAATGGTTTATATACTAAACATATTTTTAATAGCATTATTTGAGGCTTCTACAGTCTCCTTAAGTTCAGAGTTTTCTTTTGTAGGAAAAAATATTATTTCTCACACAGACCAATACCAATATGATAAACTGACCCTGGTAATTGTGTTAGTCTTACCAAAATCCTTTTTTCTTCCCTCAGAGTTATTAAATATCTCAGCTTAGAAGGAAATCCCACATTTCCTCTAAATGAGGTGACATTTGGATGCCAATTCTAGTTCTGCAGCTCAGGTTAAACTGGGAAAAGGAAAGAAAATGCTAGTGAATGTGATGGTTCTTTGCTCATGGGATTGCTCATGGGATTTCAGTTTTGTTTCTTATCTTCAGCTTTTAAGAGAAGAACAAATGTCACAGCCATTGCTAGCCATATAAGCTCTAATCTGCTAATGTAGTGCCAGCATGTGAGCTTCCAGCAAATATTGAGCTGGTGACCATGAGAATTTACCTGTATGCCACAAAGATGAACCAAAATATTGGTAAAATGAGGTGAAATAAATTGGTTCAGTATTATTATTATTATTATTATTATTATTATTATTATTATTAATACCCCGCTTTATCTCTCCCACAGGAGACTCAAAGCGGCTTAATGTAAAAGTATCAGTATACAAATATGCAAACATTAAAACAGGATTAAATATAGACAGTATTAAAAAATTCCCAGTTAAAAACCATTAAAACATGTCCAAAGTTAAAGTTAAAATACAGTTGTTTCATTTTAAGGAACACTGATTAGTTCTGTTGATTAAGCCTCCATGCACTAAAGCTCAATCAATGCATCTGGGCTGAGGGTAAAGGACTACAGAAAGACCAACTGTTCTGGTTTATCCAACTGGATTTTTATACATAATATACTAGATAACTCTCCACAATCAAGATTAAAACTACTAGGTTAGATGTGCTAACTGATGTGGACTTGAACTCTTATAATATGTATTAGTAGCATGGGTCATCACACAACATACAAACTATCTACACCCACCAAGAAAATCCAACAAATGCAAGTTCAGCAAAAGGACAAGAGGGATCCTCTCACTTCTGCAGGAGTCTACCGTATACCATGCAGCTGTGGACAAGTCTACATAGGGACCACCAAACACAGCATTGCCCAAACACGAATCAAGGAACATGAAAGGCACTGCAGACTACTTCAACAGAGAAGTCAGCCATAGCAGAGCACCTGATGAACCAACCTGGACACAGCATATTATTTGAGAGAACACAGAAATGCTGGACCACTCTAACAACCACCATGTCAGACTACACAGAGAAGCCATGAAATCCACAAGCATGTGGACAATTTCAACAGAAAGGAGGAAACTATGAAAATGAACAAAATCTGGCTACCAGTATTAAAAAAACTCTAAAATTACTACAGCTCAACAACAGAGAAGAAAAAAACAAGGACATCTAATCACCTCTCAACAAAATTTGCTCCAGGCACTGTCAGGCCATTATATGCCTCTAGACCATGGCCATATAGCCCAAAAAAACCTACAACAACCTATGGGTCATGTAGTTTTCTTGCTTTTGCTCCAACTGCCCTTGGCGGAATGGGCATCTGGTCTGGACTGGCCCACAAGATGATGAATGGGACATTCCCAAGCGTTAGTTCAAACTTTCTTCCCAAAATGTTTTAATTTAACTTAGTTCTAGAAGACACTTGAAGGTGAACATTTCCATTTTGCATGCTTTTTACTCTGAATTGTCCTCATTCCATATGCATTTTGTTTGTAAATAATTTGTGCATTAACTGTCACTAAAAGCTTCCTTCCTCACCTCTTTCTGAACAGATGGTGGTTTTCAGATTGAATAGGATGATCAGATGTCCCTCTGCATTGAAGTCACATATGAAAAATGAGGCTTCTAACACATGCATTCATGTTGCTAAAGCAAATAAATGAAACCCTCTTGTTAACTAGAGGTGGGTTTTGCATTGGATCAGCTATGGTGAGTTTCCACTATAAAACCCATCTCTCAGAAGTAGAAGGCTGCTCTGAAATGTGACTTTGAAGATCAGTATTACACTGTATTAGTTGAATGGGTTATTTTGACATTATTATTTATCTGGCTACATATTTGATAATCTTATTAAAGAAAGAGTGCAGAGAGCTTTGCAGAAATGTCTAGAAGTCATTGTATAAGAGATGTTTTTGATGTGAGGCTGCTATGGATTTTGTTATAATGCAGAATATTCCTTATGGACAGGACAAGCATGATAATGATAATAATAATAATGATAATAATAATAGTGTTATTTCTTAACTGCCTCTTCTCATGGCTCAATACATTTTAGTGACTGAAAAGAAGGAGAAGATTGCATGTCTTTTTGTTGTTGTATGATCTACCAGGTGATACTTTTTTCAATACTTTCTAGATAGTGCCTGCTTCAGCCATTGTAAAAAAAATCATTTTTAAGGGTTTCATCAGATGTAGCTCTGTAAAATGGGGGAAAGCAGAGGAAGTCTTCTTCTTGCATGTAGAATCATCTTTTTGCATGTGATTTTGCCTTTTAAAACAATGAATTTACTTACCCCATAACATGATTGCCTCTTCCTGTCTCAACCATCCACTTAGAGGAGACCCAAGGCAGAATACAGTGTACAGAGTACAAACAAATTATGAGATATTATTGTATATTTTGTTAGGAAAAGAACAAGAGAAGAGGTGATAAAACAAAATACCATAAAACTGACTTTCTATAAAGATAATAAAATAATTATTCTCAAAGAATATCCCTTGTCAACATTAAATAATAGATGGAAATGTTTCATCCTAATGGATGAGCTTAAAAGAATGAATATAAGATTCAGATGGGAAGGATTCAAAGATATTATGACTACCTACAAAGGAGAAAATTCTGGCTCACATCAGAAGAAAAGGCAAAAAAAATCTACAAAAAACTAAAGAAGGATAAAGATTTCAGAAGCCCTCAAGATTCCCTGGAGAAAATGGAAAAACGAAAAAGGAAGAGATTTCACTCACCGGGAGATGAGGGAGTGACTTCAGGCATGCATCTCCTGGACGAAGACGGTGATGACGAAGAGGACACTGATGACCTGGAAGGGGACTTAGATCAAAACAATTATGTTTGACTTTTCTCAACAAATAAAATGCTATTCCAATGTGCACTTCTTAAGACAGGCACTGGGATACTTGACTTTCCCCTTCAATTCTGTTATTCTTGGAAGAAACCAAAGCCACCATACTTAAAATGGACACCACTTCTGGGATACTTCCATTTTCCCTCCAATCCTGTTACTCTCAAGGAGTCAAAAGGCATCCTTCTTAAGGCAGACACCACTTTTGGGATGCTTGACTTTCCCCTCCAATCCCATTACTCTTAAGAAGACAGGGAATTTTTTCTTAAGACAGACCCACCTTCTCTGTGGTTCTCTCATTTCCTCCCCGTCTCATTACTCTCAATCACAGAAGTCCAAAACCAGCTAGCAGTAGTGCAACTTTGAAAGCTAGATTACTATGAAGGAGGCATGGCAGGAAAAACAAAGTTGTGATATCTTGAAATTTCAGTATTTCTAATGATTTCATTATTTAAAAAATTACTATGGTAGGCTCACAAAGTAGGATTTTGAGAAAGAACTGTCAAGGCTTGATAGGAGACAACCTCTAAGAACAACCATTACTCCACATCACTGAAGCAATTCAAAACAGGCAAATTTGACGGATCCCATCCCACGTATTTTTACCCAGTTCTCCCAATTTCATTGGAATCATAAACTCAGTAGACCATTCTCAGCATCTTCTTCCCCCCCCCCCCCCCGCCCCACCAGTTTCTTAACATTTCTAAAACAGTTTCATGATGAAACATCACAGACCAACAGGTCGATGTCTGTTTGCATTGTTGGATGGGTATTTTATTTATCGTGTCAGGAGCAACCAGACATTTGTATTACATTTTTAACAAAATAAACAAACAGACAAAACACAAAGTTTGCAAGCTTGGTAGTTGATTAAATGTCCTTTGACCAGTATCTGGCCACTTGGAGTGCCTCTGGTGTTGCCGCAAGGAGGTCCTCCATTGTGCATGTAGCAGGGCTCAGGTTGCATTGCAGCAGGTGGTCAGTGGTTTGCTCTTCTCCACATTCGCATGTCGTGGATTCCACTTTGTAGCCCCATTTCTTAAGGTTGGCTCTGCATCTCGTGGTGCCAGAGCGCAGTCTGTTCAGCGCCTTCCAAGTCGCCCAGTTTTCTGTGTGCCCAGGGGGGAGTCTCTCATTTAGTATCAGCCATTGATTGAGGTTCTGGGTTTGAGCCTACCACTTTTGGACTCTCGCTTGCTGGGGTGTTCCAGCGAGTGTCTCTGTAGATCTTAGAAAACTATTTCTTGATTTAAGTCATTGACGTGCTGGCTGATACCCAAACAAGGGATGAGCTGGAGATGTCTCTGCCTTGGTCCTTTCACTATTGGCTGCTACTTCCCGGTGGATGTCAGGTGGTGCAATACCGGCTAGACAGTGTAATTTATCCAGTGGTGTAGGGTGTAGACACCCTGTGATAATGCGGCATGTCTCATTAAGACATGTCTCATTGGATGGGTTCCATGATTAGTGAACTGTTTCACAAGTGTTAAGAAGTGGCGGGGGGCTGCATAAGATAACATCCTTAGACTACTAAAATTTCTCAGCCACCATTAGTCAGTCAGTCTACTGTTCTGAGATGTCTGGGAGATATTGTCCAGAAGATGACGTTACCATCTTCTGCTCATCTGAGCCCAATTTTCCAAATTCTTTAATAACAACGTGTTTCTGACACTGTGTAACAACACATATGGAATTTAGTACTTGGAGTCCTGTGAGTGTGACAAGCCCACCAATTCCAGTGTGATCTTTCCAAGGATAACCCATTTTCACATTTGTGGAGTACAGGAAACCTCTTATTGATAGCTCTTTGAGATTATGAATGCATTATGGTACATTTCCAGTTTCAGAAAGTTAGAAAACTGTTGACGGAAGAATTGATGTTTTGCATATTGCAGATGCTTAAGAAATTAGTTTGGGATATCTTCTATCTTCTTATTAATGTTATACCTTAAGGTTTACAGCTTCTCAGGTCATGACAGCTCCAATACTTTAATATATATGGAGAGATATTAAAAGATTATGAATTTTATGAGACTCCTCTCAGTCACCTCAGTTCCTTCAGAAATCATCTGTCTAATGATACTTGGTACATCAGCCATCAAGTCCGACGGGTAAGTCCCCATAACTTGTGTATGTGGTACGTGAATAAAGGAGGGAGAATGTATCATCAAAACTTTCATTCCTTAGGGAGGAATTTGTCTTGAGCGAGCTGGCAAGAAAATGAAGAACAGGTGTCTAGCACCAGCTGGCAAGCACATGAGGGCATTGATAAGTGCCTTTACATCCATAGACCTCTTCTTTCATGTTGCTTTTACAGCTACTCTATTCTGTTACTCCTCCCACACAGTCTTCAATGTTTTTCTTCTCAGATGTCTTTCAGCAGTCTTTGATCATTGGGCATGCTGTTTTTAGTGCATCTTTTCTAGGCAGTTGGCTTAACTTTTTCATATTTAATCATCACAATTTACATTGAGTGGACAGACACCTCCCCACTCCATGGCTGTTGTCATTTTGGCTACATCAGAGAACAATATTAGAATACAAGTTATGAACAAGATAGGTTCTGTGAGTTTTGACTTAAGATGAATTTGTTTGTAAGTCAGAACAGATACATTATTAAGTGTAACTCCAGCCAAATACAGTGGGTTAAGCCTCTGAGTTGCTGAATTTGCTGACTGAAAGGTCAGTGGTTCAAATCCAGGGAGCGAGGGAGCTCCTACTGTTAGGCCCAGCTTCTGCCACCTAGCAGTTTCAAAAATGCAAATGTGAGTAGATCAATAGGTACCTCCTGCAGGAAGTAGACTGGAATAAATCCATTCATCTTTCATAAATGCACTCTTTTCAAAATGTCTGAAGAAGATAGGATAGATGGATAGATGGATAGATGGATAGATGGATAGATGGATAGATGGATAGATGGATAGATGGATAGATGGATAGATAGATAGATAGATAGAAGCTTTGGAAAAAATAGGGAAGGGTTAATACCCCTGTGGTGCTTGTTTTGCCTGTCTGTTTAGAAGATTTGGCTTCGAAACAGACTCCTCTCAGACACCTCAGTTCTTTCAGAAATCGTCATAAGAAAATGCCTGTAGAACATGGCCATATAGCCCGAAAAAACCTACAAAAACCCAAGATTTGGTTTGTTTTGGAAACAAGGATTGGAGAGATAGCTTCAGTGGACACCCCTTTCTCTCATGTTAACTCTTTCAGGAGTGAATTTACCTTCCTAGGGGTAGATTTCTTTCACTTCCTGTTTTCTTGCCCTCTTTCTTAACTATGAGTCATTTGTAAGTCAGATGTTTGTAACTTGGGGACTGTACCAAAGAATATCAAAACATTACAGAAGGTATTCTGACCCCAATTAAAAGACCAATGTAAAATAAGATAGAGCTTCTCCTTCGATGTCGGCAGTTCCTTCTGGGGTCAATAGTGATCTTATCAATCATCTGAAATAAAACCAAGCTTAGTTCACAAAATGTAGAAGTATTAGCACTGTTCTCTGTATACTACCTAAAACTCTTTTGAACTGGATCATAAAATTAAGTATCTGGCATGTGTTTGGTTTCAAAGCCATAGCATCCTTTCTGGAGGAAAACAACAAATGCATATATTGTGATTAATTTGATTCAGTGCACAAAAAACTGATATGCCATTAAGGAACAAATCACTGGGTTGTTGTAGGTTTTTTCGGGCTATATGGCCATGTTCTAGAGGCATTCTCTCCTGACGTTTCACCTGCATCTATGGCAAGCATCCTCAGAGGTAGTGAGGTCTGTTGGAACTAGGAAAATGGGTTTATATATCTGTGGAATGACCAGGGTGGGACAAAGAACTCTTGTCTGTTGGAGCTAGGTGTGAATGTTTCAACTGACCACCTTGATTAGCATTTGATGGCCTGGCAGTTTTTTTGGTGTGGCTTGTTAGTGCCTGGGGAAATCTTTTGTTGAGAGGTGATTAGCTGTCCCTGATTGTTTCCTCTCTGTTGTTTTGCTGTTGTAATTTTAGAGTTTTTTTAATACTGGTAGCCAGATTTTGTTCATTTTCATGGTTTCCTCCTTTCTGTTGAAATTGTCCACATGCTTGTGGATTTCAATGGCTTCTCTGTGTAGTCTGACATGGTGGTTGTTAGAGTGGTCCAGCATTTCTGTGTTCTCAAATAATATGCTGTGTCCAGGTTGGTTCATCAGGTGCTCTGCTATGGCTGACTTCTCTGGTTGAAGTAGTCTGCAGTGCCTTTCATGTTCTTTGATTCGTGTTTGGGCAATGCTGTGTTTGGTGGTCCCTATGTAGACTTGTCCACAGCTGCATGGTATCACGGTAGACTCCTGCAGAGGTGAGAGGATCCCTCTTGTCCTTTGCTGAACGTAGCATTTGTTGGATTTTCTTGGTGGGTCTGTAGATTGTTTGTATGTTGTGTTTCCTCATCAGCTTCCCTATGCGGTCAGTGGTTCCCTTGATGTATGGCAAGAACACTTTTCCTCTGGGTGAATCTTTGTTTTCGGTCTTGCAGGTGCTTCAGTTCATCTTTGAGGAGGTGGGGTTTGCAGATTCTTTTAGTTGTGATTTCTGCTTCTTCCTAATATTTCTTTCTTTTTTAAAAAATAATCTTTATTAAATTTTAAAATACAAAATGTAAAATTACAGCACAGGGGGAAGGGGGGGAGAGGGAGCGGGGGGAGAAGGGGGGAGGATGGGGGGCGGATAGCCAGTGAGATATGGGGGAGGGAAAGCGTGGAGGGAGGATAGGGGAAAAAAGGGGGGGGCTAAGGGAGGAAGATTACTATGGGTATTATTATGCCTTTGCAGACATTCTCACAGTCGCTTAGGGGTTATTATATTTCCACCATACTAACATCTCCCGTACGATAAGAACCTGAAACGTTGGTAACCCCTTTACGACCCGAATAGTTAGTAGCGTATACCCGGTCCTTTATTATTTATGCCTTGACAGAGAGCAGGGCAGTTCCGTTAGGGCCAATAACCCGGGTCCTTCCTCGAGTGGATGGGGGTGGGGGTGGGGAGTTAAAAAAAGACTTCCGTTTGGTTTCCTCGCAGAATGTTCTCGCCTTCTCTGCCAGGATCCAGTTTGGATCCCTTGGACTAGTTTGCACCTTGCTGTCTAAGGGTCGTTGTATCTGTGTCTCTTCTTATTTTGCTCCGTGTCTTAACCTTCAAGTCTCTGCTTTTCGTATTCATCAAAATAGGACCAGTCTGTTTGTCTGACTGGTCTACCGGAGCATGATCTCAACAGAAACGTCATTTATTTCATACTAGAAAAGGTGCCCTCTTCAGGGTTGCTTTTAATCTATATATATAAAAATCCTCTGTGAGTAATGAGTACCTTAAAAACAAGAAAATCCAACAAATGCTATGTTCAGCAAAGGACAAGAGGGATCTTCTCACTTCTGCAGGAGTCTACCATATACCATGCAGCTGTGGACAAGTCTACATAGGGACCACCAAACGCAGCACCCAAACACGAATCAAGGAACATGAAAGACACTGCAGACTACTTCAACCAAAGAAGTCAGCCATGGCAGAGCACCTGATGAATCAACCTGTACACAGCATATTATTTGAGAACACAGAAATGTTGGACCACTCTAACAACCACCATGTCACTTTACACAGAGAAACCATTGAAATCCATAAGTATGTGGACAATACTCCTTCAAACCTACATTAACAGCAAAAAAACCCCCACATAAATGAGTCGCCCCTGGGCTGAGAATTGCGGTATATAAGCGCAGTAAATAAATAAATAAATAAATAAATAAATAAAGTGACTGAGATCTCTTCTGCTGGCAATCAGGGTTTCCAACTTCTCTTTGAAGATACCCAACAATGGGATGAAGAATTCATCCATGGATTGGTGTTGGTCCATTGCCTGCTGGTCCTTGGAGACAGGGGCTCTGCTACAGATCACTGGTGGTATGGTCTGGTATTTCATCCTCTGCACCTTGATGGACAACAGAAAAGACTTTCATAACTAGGTGTGACTACTGGCAATAAAGAAAATTATGCCTTGTCCTTCTCCATTCTTTCTAATTTGTTTATAAAGCAAAAATAACAGATTTTCATTTAACTGGTTCGTTTTTATTAAAAAATACATTTCCCCCCAAATTCACACTTTTTAAAAATAAGAATGAAAAAACCTGTGAATCAAAACTTTTCAATCTGAGAGAAAGTAAGAAACCCCTCCCCCCAACACCAACTGTCACTCTGGGCCAGAGTGAAGAGAGGGGAGGCGAAGGGACAGTTCCATCTTGTCTCCTGGATATGCCATCAGATGGAGACCCCTCCCCGCAACACCAACTGTCACTCTGGGCCAGAGTGAAGAGAGAGGGGGCCAGGGGACAGTTCCATCTTGTCTCCTGGATATGCCATCAGCTGGAGACCCCTCCCCCCAACACCAACTATTGCTCTGGGCCAGAGTGAAGAGAGGGGAGTCCAGGGGACAGTTCCATCTTGTCTCCTGGATATGCCATCAGCTGGAGACCCCTCTCCCCAGCACCAATTGTCACTCTGGGCCAGTTCCATCTTGTCTCCTGGATATGCCATCAACTGGAGACCCCTCTTCCCAGCACCAACTGTTGCTCTGGGCCAGAGTGAAGATAGAGGGGGCCTGGGAATAGTTCCACCTTGTCTCCTGTGCTATTCTAATAATATAATATAATATTTATAATATTATAATGTAATGCAATATAATAATGATGATATGATATTATAATTATATATTTATATTATATGTAATATTACTAATAATATTACGCTATAGTGGTATGGTGCAATATAGTAATGTTTAATGCTGATATTGTACTATGCTAATAATATAATATATTGTATGTAGTATATACCTTGTAAGCCACTCATGAGTCCCCTTCGGAGTGAGAAGGGTGGCATATAAATGTCATAAATAAATAAATGAATAAATAAAATTCTGGGCAAAAGAGTTTGAATGCTTCATTCTAAAAAGTTTGATATGCGCAAGTGTATAAGGTGCTGAATTAGTGGTGTCATTTTTTTTTCTAAGAGGTCTTTCATTCCTAACAGCTAAATTATTTGTCTGCCAACCCCCGAAGTAAAACATGAGAATAAAAGACACAACACCAATGTTTGGATTCAAATTGGGCAACTTTTATTTAGCGTTACCTATTTAAGTTCTTAACCTAACTCAAGGGTGCAAGGAACTGGTGTAACCTAACCCAGGTAGTATCACTACCCGATAATAACAATTTCCGGGCGAAGCACCTGGGTTTTCGGTAATCAAACCGTATCACCATCAAGGGAAAGGAATGAGGAGTCTCTTCCAGAGCTCTTGTATCGAGACTCCTTCCCATTAAAGGCCATTAACAACACCTCACCCCTTTAAACTGTAGGTGAGTGTTTAACTTAAGGGCCTTTCACCCCTTAAGGGGTGCCCTAGGTGCACACCGACTAAAGGAATTTCCCTATCTATTTACGCCACGGATTGGGGGCAAATGTCCATTTCGCCCCCATCCCCCACCAATTCCTCTAACACCCCTCTAATACCTTCCTGTAAATCTAACAAAAATCGTTGGTTGCCCAATTCCGAAAGATGTACTCCATCACCACGATATAACCTCTCGTCGTCACGTGTGATGTTTGGGTGCTCAATGTAATGACCCCTCTGATGGATCATGAACAATCGCATGGCCCGGTTCACTCGTTTTCTGGCTTTTTCCAGCCTCCCCACGTCGCCTCCTCCAGCCACTTGCGACGAGGTATGATAGCAGACCAAACGACGTGCACCCGGGGCCATGTCCACCAAATCTTTCGAATGTCCACCCGTGCTTGCAAAAAGAGGGCTTTGCCTGTTAGCAGGCCCAAATCGTTACCACCGAGGTGGATAACCAACACATCAGGAGGGGGCCCACTCCTGGCATCAAACAACAAGGGGCACAAACCGTCCCAACGCAGGCCTCTCTCGCCTCTCCATTCCACCGTTGCCGTGGAAGCAAGACCCAAGTGCTGGCCATAGGCAGTCTTGTGGGCCTCTCTTCCTGCCCAGAAGACAAAACTGTGTCCGCAGACCAGGACCCTCCTTCTATGTGCCAGCCCTGCGCGACCTGTAACGATAACGATAACTAGGATGAAACTGACCGTACGTAACTTCTGAACGCACCGGACCTCCATCTACCTATAGCTTTGATTTCATCATTTCCGTATCCCATTGCTGCTGCTGCCGTGGCAGCTCCAATCCTAAATGAGTGGGTCCCAAATTTAAGGTGTCCCATTCCCAGGAGGTCCAGTGCCTTAGCTGTGATGGTCCAGAACTGGTATTTGGTCAGCGGTTTTCCATCCTGATGGCAAAACAAGTAACTTTTCTCAATGCCCCTGAGTGCCGTAAATTGTGTCATGGCCACCACGGGGCATAGGTCTTCCTCTCCGCATTTTAGCAGCCTAATCACCTGACCTTTCGACCCCTGGTCTGTTTTGGAAGTTCTAATTCTGATTTCCATGCTATCTTGAAAAACCTTAACGTCGGAAACCAGAAGTGCGCGGTGTGATGTATCGTTCTTGGATAATGCCACCAATTCACTCACCCGAAGAGCTGCAAAAAATGCAGTCAACGCCGCTGCATGAAATAAGACCTGTACGTAATATGATGTGCACAGGCTGGGCCATAGCTGCTTAAGTCCCTTAAGAATTGCAGGTGTCATCGGCTGCCGGTCGTCCCTGAGATGCCCGCGCTGCCTAGACCATCCCGTTAAAATTTTATGTATTCGAAAGTCATCAGTGGGATCGCTAAGGCCCTGGGCCTTGAACCAATATGCGAGCGCTGACAACTTTGACCTAATGGATTGGGGTGCCAAGCCTCTCCTCCTATGGTAGACACGAAACTGGGCCAATTGCTCGTAAGGCACCGGCATGGTTTCGGGTAATTTATAGTGTTGTCTAAAATCTAAGAATTCCTGGACTGCCCTAACACTGATGTTATGCCGAGCGTAGGCCAACGCTCGGGCCACCTTTCCGCACACCAGTGCCCCTCAAAGTAGACTCCAAATCCTATCGCCCCTGAGGAGTCTGAAGAAACTTGTAATGCATTTCCGGTGGAGGCGTGATGGTGGCTGCAGCAGGTCGGCAAAGCTCCTGCAGCTTCTAGGATCTGTGCATCCCCCAGAAGGGCAAGGGGCAGAGAAGCCCCACAGGCTGATGGAATAGAGGTCAGCCTGCCTAGCAAAGCCCGTTGACCCTCAAGGATGACTGCTAAACCCCACCTGGCGGGTCCGAGGGTCGGCGCCCGGGGGGAAGGCACGGTTTGGGAGAACCGTAGAGGCTGCCTGCCTTCACTTTTTTACTACGAAAAGAAACTCAAACAAGAAAAAAAAAGGACTAAAGAGAACAAAGATGCAGCAGGGGAAACAGTGCAACTTCCTGGAATTACCAGCATGAAACAAGAGGAAGAAGAGACAAAAGCTGGAAGAGAATTTGAATGTGCCTAACGTCTAAGACCAGCCAACTTGGGAAGCACGGTAAGCCCCCAGGAGGGGGATTGAAGAGAAGGCCGAGAGGGGCTAACTAAGTCCAAGCTTATTATCTCTTACTCCAACTTAATACACATCATTTACTTTACTTTATTTACTTTATACCGCGTAACCCAAACTTGCCTGCCCTCCTCCCTCTCCCCCCCCGCTCTCTCATTCTCTCACTCTCCCATTCTCTCTCTCTCACCCTCAGCCCAGTCCACTCACCACCAAACCCCAACATCAAGAAAGGGAAAAAAATAAAAATAAAAATAAGGAGCGTTACCTTTAAAAATAAGGAGCGCCTCCCTTCCTTTAGTGAGTGGGAACGAGGCGCGCCACGCAGAACGCAAGATTGGGCGGCGCCTGCATGGAAGTGAACCCCGAAGCAACGCGAGAACAGAGAGCTCGTGAGAAAAGAGGCCTCTCCAGGCTGCGCGAGAGTGCACAAACCCGGAAGGGCACCTCAAGCCTCAAGCCTCGAGCCTCTAGCCTCTCCCAAAGCTGCGAAGCTGCAAATAAATCAGAGCAGCCGGGCAGCAGCGGCCTGAAACGGCGGCGGGAGGTAGAGGACGAGGACGAGGAAGGCAGAAAGGAGAGAAAAAGTCAAGGACGAAACATCAAGAAAGAGGTGAGTGGAAAGCGCGATGCGGATTTAAACATAGTTACAAGTACTCAAAATAAATACATATACAAACATAAATATCAATATTAAATCACCTAACCGAAACAATCGAAACCTAACTAGAATACGCTCCCAAATAATAGATAGTTCCCCTCAAAGATAAGAAGAAGAAAAGAAAGGAAAGAAAGCAGGGAGAGGAAGAAGAAAAGAGATCCAGAAGAAAAGAGGGTCACAAGGAAGGAATGAGGAGGAACTCAGGAACAGCTAGCTAAATGAGAGAGAGGACAGACAGACAGACAAAGTTGAAAGAGCGAAGAAACCTCCTCCAGGGAAAGCAGGAGCAGCAGCAGCAGAAGAGGAGAAGCAACAACGCGGAAGAGAAGAGGAGCGGGCGAGGCAGGAAGGCGGACAACGGAATGGAAAAACAGAACTCGAAGCAGGGTAAGACCCCCATGGCGACGACAACAACGACAACAGCTCTAACAACGACAGTGACAACCCCCATCCCAGCCAGAAGACTCTCCACGCATGGAGAGATCTCCTTAAAAGACATAATGGCAGAAATGCTTAAAATACAGGAAAAAATAGAAAAGAAAATAGAAGACAATCAAGAGAAGACGCAGAAAAACATCGAAAGGCTATTCCAAAAAGAGATGGGGAAGTTAAGACAAGAAATGAAAGATGATGTCGAGAATATTAAGAAAGAGGTGGATGAGACCAAAGAAGAGATAAAAGCTTTAAAGAAGGAAAACGCAAGCATAAAAAAGACACAAGGAAGAACAGAAGCCAGAATGAAGAAAATGGAAGAAGTAAACGAAAGACTGATGAGACAAAACGAATTATGGGCCAGTAAAGAAACGGATACACAACTTAGACTAAGAAACATCGAAGAAAAAGATGAAGAAAATCTAAGATCAATCGCAAGTGAGATATTTGCCGGAATCTTGAAAGTCCCTTCCAACGAAATTAGTAAAGAAATAGACACCATTCACAGGATCAACTCGAGCTTCGCAAGGAGGAACAACACCCCTAGAGACATTGTGGCCAAATTCACAAGGAAGAGCGTCCGGGATGAGGTGTTAAAAGCCAAACACAAAGAACTGACCACTTACTACGGTCAGAATGTCATAATTCTCAAGGAGTTCTCAACAATTTCGTTGAACAAGAGGAAAAAATATTACTTCTTAACGGACGAGTTAAAGAAACACAAAATCAAATTCAGATGGGAACGGATGGAAGGGATTCTAGTCACCTACAAAGACTCCAAACATTGGCTGACCTCGGAGGAAAAGGCAAAGGAATTCCACAAGAAACTCCTAAAAGACTTAGAACAGACGACACCTTCAGAAGCAGGGACTACTGACCAACCAACCGCAACCACTGAAAACTCAGGCAAAGAGAAACCGAAAGGGAAAACATGGAGGAGACAGGAAAAGAAAAGACCCAGACCGGAATCGACGAAGGATGAAGATGCGGAGAAAGGAGTGGGACCTTCAGAGAAGAACTCACAGAACACAAAAGATGAAGGAGACGAAGATTTACTCCAATAATGTGAACGGTATGAATGTTCCCAATAAGAGGAACTTAATTTTTAATTTACTGAAAAAAGAGAAATATGATTTTATTGCTCTGCAAGAAGTTCATATAATTACTAAACACAGTAATTACTTAGTACAACCGCATTTGGGCAAAGAATTCTGCTCCTTAGCGTCCCAAAAGAAAAGAGGGGTGGTAATTTATGTCAGGGATCCCAGGGAGACGACGTTGGCCTTCAAGGATGAAGAGGGTAGGATGGTTGGAATCAAGACTAAAATAAATGATCAAGACACCCTTATATGTAACATTTACGCCCCCACAGGACCCAAAACGAAATTTGTTAGGACTCTAAGGAGCAAAGTGTCAGATCAGTCCTTTAGGAACTTGATTATTGTGGGTGATTTTAATGGTGTGATTGATTGCGGGTTGGATAAATCCAAAAAGAACAGAAGAGATATAAATGGTGGTAGGCTCCTAGGCAGCTTTCTTCAGATGAAGAAAGAATTCTTCCTCCAGGACATCTGGAGAGAAAAAAACCCCAACGGGAAGGACTATACCTTCTATTCCAACAGGCACGCCACCTGGTCCAGGATCGATATGTGCTGGGCAACAAAAACGATATCTACCAAGATTAGAAGAATCAAAATACTGCCCAGATCTTTCACGGACCATTGCCCTCTGGTAATAGAATTCTTAGGAGAGAGACATCAGAGAACGTGGAAGTTAAACGACTTCCTACTAAAGTCAGAAAAGGACCTGGACTATAATAAGAAACTACTCCAAGAATTCTTCGAACTAAATGCAAACCGAGAAACAAAWTCCGAGGTGGTGTRGGATGCTAGTAAAGCTTACATGCGYGRGCAGTTTATACAACAAGGGGCAATCAGGAATAGAAGAAGAAATGAAGAAACRCTACTTTTACAAAAGAGAATAGAAGAAAAAGAAAMTCTGCTGAAGAAGAAACCAAGCAAYAAAAAAGCCAGACTGGAGCTGGAATTCCTWAAAAAACAGTTAAWTTCGACCCAACTCGAGCTGCTAGCCAAAAACTTAAAAAACATCAAGGCAAGATACTACCTATTCGCCAACAAACCCGGGAAATTGCTAGCCAGAAGACTACAGAGGAGAAAGCAACAACAACACGTCGCTAAGATCACAAAGGATGGTATCAGTTATTACACAGAGGAAAAGATCAGAACCTAATTCAGAGAGTTCTACAGAGAGCTGTATAAAAAAGACGACATCACTGTAGAAGAGGTAACTGATTACCTGGAAACCCACAAACTAGAGAAACTGTCGGACGACCAGAGATTACACCTCAACAAGCCCATTGAGGAGTCAGAGATCCGAAAGGCCATCAAAGACCTCCCCAACAATAAGGCCCCGGGACCGGACGGGATAACGGCCGTTTACTATAAAAGATTCCAAGAACTGTTAATACCACCTCTTAAGGAAATTTATAACAACATTCTAATACATGCAAGGATGCCGGAGTCCTGGCAGGAGGYGACGATTACTCTAATCCACAAAGAAGGCACAGAGGAAGACAACKTCAAGAACTACAGGCCTATCTCCCTCCTAAATAACGACTACAAAATCTTCACAAGAATTATAGCTAACAGAGTAAAAACATACCTCAAYGATACGATCCAYGAAGACCAAACAGGATTCCTCCCTAAAAGGCAAATGTGTGAAAACATCAGAACGGTACTCAATATTATAGAGTACTACGAGGCCAACCCTCAAAAAGAGCTTGGATTGCTGTTCTTGGACGCAGAAAAAGCTTTCGACCGGGTCAATTGGGACTTTATGTTACAACTGGCAAGAGAGAAGGACATGGGCNATGTGTGAAAACATCAGAACGGTACTCAATATTATAGAGTACTACGAGGCCAACCCTCAAAAAGAGCTTGGACTGCTGTTCTTAGACGCAGAAAAAGCTTTCGACCGGGTCAATTGGGACTTTATGTTACAACTGGCAAGAGAGAAGGATATGGGCTTCCAGTTCATCAACACACTAAAAACGATCTACTCAAAACAGAGCGCCAGGATAAGGATTAATGGCCAACAAACAGAGAAGATCACAGTAGAAAAAGGCACCAGACAGGGATGCCCCCTGTCACCGTTGTTATTCATTATGACCTTGGAGATCTTACTAGATGACATCAGGAGGGACAAAGACCTTAGAGGAACTAAGGTCAGGAAGGATGAGTTCAAGATAAAAGCCTATGCCGACGACATAGTGTGCATTATAGAAAATCCAATTGAAACAACTCAAAAATGGATGGATAAGATAGAAACGTACGGGAAGGTCTCGGGGCTCAAAGTCAACAGGACAAAGACAAAAATCCTAACTAAAAACATGGACAACGCTAAGAAGACGAGATTAGAGAATACCACAAATCTAAGTGTGACCAACAAGATAAGATACTTGGGGATCTACTTAACATCTAGTAACTCACAACTGATTAAGAACAACTTTGAGCCAACATGGAGAGAAATGTGTAAAAAGATGGAAGGCTGGAGGCAGTTAAATCTAAGCCTCTTGGGCAGAATTGCCCTCATAAAGATGAACCTCCTTCCCAGAATGATGTTCCTATTTCAGACGATCCCTGTGATTAGAACTAACCACCTCTTCACTCGATGGAAAAAAGATATGATGAAATTCGTCTGGTGCGGAAGCAAGGCAAGAATCAAATACAAAATAATGATAGATGCTCGGGAAAGAGGGGGCTTCGGCCTACCCAGTCTGCAATCTTACTATGAGGCCTGTGTTCTATCCTGGGCTAAGGAATGGTCAACCTTAAAAAAGAAGAAGCTTCTAAATCTTGAAGACTTCGATATTAGAAGAGGCTGGCACGGGTATGTGTGGCACGGCAAGGCCAAAATTGAAAAAAATTTTACAAATCATTTCATAAGAGCTGCCCTGCTGAAAGTGTGGGAGAAACACAAGGGGAAATTATACAGCAAAACCCCTCTCTGGCTGTCCCCCATAGAAGCTACACAGAAAAGGGAAATACCAAACGAAAGATGGCACACCTACAAAACACTTCTGGAAAGAAGAGATGGCCAATGGAAACTGAAATCCCTGGACTCCTTGAGAGAAACGGACGAGAAGCTCTCCTGGTTCCATTATATGCAAATTACTGACTGCTTCAAGGAAGACAAAAAGAAAGACTTCTCCTCACAAGAGTCATTGTGGGACAAAATAATGGAAAAGGATAAAAAAGTGGTCAGAGCCTTATACGGGAAGCTCCTGGAGTGGGAAACTGAATCGGAAGTTGTAAAGGAGAACATGACCAGCTGGGCAGCCGATTTCGGGCACTCTATTCTCCTCAGCGAGTGGGAGGCAATATGGAAGGGAAAACTGAAATTTGCAAAATCCGCCAATATACTAGAAAACTGGCAAAAAGTCTTTCACCGGTGGTACCTAACTCCTAAGAAGATGGCAAAATTCCACAAAGGAACGAACAGTGACTGCTGGAAGTGCGGGGGGGGGGGGGAGCTGGGTACCCACTATCATGCATGGTGGCAGTGTAAAAAAGTCAGGAGCTTCTGGCGGGAGGTGCATAGGGAAGTGCAGAAGATCTTGCAGACAAAAATGGAGCTTAAAGCAGATTATTTTCTTTTACATTTGTTAGATTTTCAGTTAGATCCTAACAAAGACATGTTGTTGTTTCATTTCTCAGCAGCCGCCAGAATTGTGCTCGCTAGCAAGTGGAAGAGCAAGGAGATACCAAAAATTGACACCTGGCTATTAAAAATTAGAGATCTAATGGAGATGGACACTTTAGCGACTATGACTTATGAAATTAGCGAGAGACGCAGGATTGACTGGCAACCATTCAGGCACTACTTGAAAGAAAAGAAGAGTATAATTCTAGGAGACTAGGGAAGCTGCGTAGATGATTTAGAGACTTTATATTCTTTTGTTACTAGTATAACTCTGCTGAATCTTTGAGGAAGTCCACCTGTTGATTGTTATTTGTCGATAGAATGACGCCTCTGTAATTGTGTGTGTAGGTGCTATGTAGCACCATTTCCCTGGACACTTCATTTTTTCACTCCCCCCCTCACTAACCTCTCCCCCCCCCGCCCACCCCCTCCTCCCTCCTACCCACCCTAACCCCTTGGCTGAATGTGGAATGTGGAATGTTTAATGTTCAATGTTCAATGCCTAGCTGATTATAATTGAATAATTGTGTAATTGTATAATTGTATAATTGTATAATTGTATGTCTTAATTATGTGTCTCAAAAATAAAAAATTCTGAATAAATATTATTTAAAAAAAAAGAAACTTGTAATGCATTTTTAACGAACAATTCCTGACACCAGAACGAAATACCGTTAAACTGGCGCAGGAATTGCAGCCAAATGAACAAATCTGCCTTTATCTCTAGTGTCAGTCTAATGTGGTGGTGGGGCAAAGTAACGCCAGCGATAGCGTCGCACAATCTTCGAAGAAAGGCCCGGCTGGGCGCTATAACCTTACATGCGAAATTTAATTGGCCTATTATCTGTTGGAATTCTCTTAAGGTGGCCTTATGCCGTGGTAAGAAGTTTCCTATCCTGTCAATCAAACCTTCCACCTTTTCCGCCGGCAGCCTAGAAAATTGATTGACTGTGTCCAGTTCTATACCCAAAAATGTCAAAACTGTAAGGGGACCTTCCGTTTTTTCCTCAGCTAGGGGCACTCCCAACGACCACGCTAGCTGCTGAAAAGCGCGTAACGGGGCACCGCAGTCCCCTGATCCGCCCTTCCCTACGAAAAGAAAGTCGTCAAGATAATGCACGACACCTCTGAGGCCTGACTTTGTTTTTATAGCCCATTCGAGAAAAGTACTGAAAGCTTCAAAAGTGGCGCAAGACACTGCGCACCCCATAGGCAAAGCCCGATCGAAATAGAAAAGTCCCTGAAACTGGAATCCTAGTAACTCAAAGTCAGCCGGATGAACCGGGAGCAGCCTGAAAGCCGACTTAATATCGCACTTGGCTAATTCTGCTCCCGGCCCATAACGCCGCACCAATTGAACTGCTGCATCGAATGAGGCGTAGCTAACTGAACATTGCTCATCGGGAATAGCGTCATTCACTGATCCTCCTCTTGGGTAGGACAAATGATGAATGAGGCGGTATTCGCCGATGGCTTTTTTAGGAACTATTCCTAGAGGGGAAACCCTAAACTGAGCGGTGGGGGGTGCAGCAAATGGACCCAACACCCTGCCCTCCTTAACTTCCTTATCTATCTTTTACCTGACTATAGTCTCCAGGCCTATAACCGATTTTAAATTGGGCGATAAACAGGGGGAACGCGGCCCAAGGGCCGGAATCCGAAAACCCTCCATAAAGCCGCGCAGCAAGTAATTTGCCGCAGCTCTGTCAGGGTATCTTTTCAGCCAACAACTAAGCGGACCCACCTTGATTGGGCTGGGGCCCTTTTGGAACATTAACCTGTGGTGGGTTCCTCCTATTGAATTGGGTGTCTCTTGGCGCAATTCTTGTGGGTTTTCCCTTGTAACAGCTCTTGGCTGCGTGGTTACCCTGGCATATTGTACAGGCGTGCTGATATTTGCAGTTCTTGCGGGAGCAAGCTCCCTGGGCCGTGTATTCCCAGCACATACTCCTTTGCCTTTGTGGCTGATGTGCTGGGCCTCCCTGCCGAAAGGGCTGACTTTCTTTACTGTTTTGGATGGTGTGGCCACTATCGGCCTTCTCACCAGAAACTGCTCTGGTTGTATTCATCACCTCCATCCACAATTGACTATCGATGAGGTCCCATCGCTTGTTAGGCATCGTGGCGGCCTTAGTACGAAAGCGGCTATCGTAAACCAGCCACGCCTGACCAGTGTAATTGACATATGCCCCATATATTATATTTTGATATTTAAACAGGGACTTAGCCCTGTAAGGGTGAGCTTCCACTATCAAGGATGAGTATATGGTATAACAAGCTATCCAATTCTTCCAATTATGCTCAACCCGCCTTTTCTTTAGCTTTTCTTTGCGCTCTTCGTCCAAGTCCTCTTTTTCCTTCTTTTCTAACTCCCTAAAGTACAAGGAAAACATATCTATATACTAGGGCTGGGCGGTTTTGTTCGTTAATTTCGTAATTCGTTAATAATTCGTTATTTTTCTTAATAACGAAGCGATAACAAACCATCCAGGAGCAACTAAAAAACGAAACGAATTTTTAAAGCTATTTTGTAATTGTTTTGTAATTGTTTCGTTATTATTTCAGCTCCCGGGCTGCAAAGGGGCCCGAGCAGGGGCAAGGAGAAGGGAAGGCAGGCAAGAGAGAGAGACTGAGCGAGCAAGCTCCCTTCCCGGCCTGGCTTCCTCCCCTGGCGTTATTTATCTATTTTATTTTACTTTTTTGCTATCAGAAGCTGGATCTAACAGCAGGAGCTCCCCTCCTGGCGTAATTTATCTATTTTATTTTATTTTTTGCTATCAGAAGCTGGATCTAACAGCAGGAGCTCCCCTCCTGGCGTAATTTATCTATTTTATTTTATTTTTGCTATCAGAAGCTGGATCTAACAGCAGGAGCTCCCCTCCTGGCGTAATTTATCTATTTTATTTTATTTTTTGCTATCAGAAGCTGGATCTAACAGCAGGAGCTCCCCTCCTGGCGTAATTTTAAATTTTTTATTTATTTATTTTATTTTATTTTTATTGGAAGCTGGATCTAATAGCAGGAGCTCCAATTCATTTGCAAAAGCTGGTTTAAATCATCAACCAGCCAGCTGCTTGCACTGACAAAATGCCTGACCCGGCCCAGCTCGAGGTTAGCCCTAAAATGGCCGCCATCAAGTGCAACCAAACCGAAACCGAAACTGGTATCAGGAGGGCCCAGCCGGCGTATGAAACAAAAACCTACTGCAGTAATGACCTCACACTAGGCCCACCTGGCAACCCAAGGCCGAGCCCGGCCTAAGCCTCCACGAGCGGGCCTAGCCAAAGGACGAGGAAAGAAGAGGCAGGACGCGGGAGGGGGGGTGGGTGCCCGAAACCAGACCCCCGGTGAAGCGACCCACAGGCCTTCCTGGAGGAGGGGGTGCCACCCACCCCCACAGGGCCCCGACACAGACCTGTAGGTATTCTTTTTCCCTTCTGCTTCGTCTGGTCTTCTTTCTTGAGTTCTTCACTCCACTCTCCTCTTCACTCAGATCTTCTCCCAATCTTCAGTCCTCTTCAGTCTGCCTTCACTCAAGTCATCTCTTTTCTTCTTTCTTCCCTTTTCTTCAATCTTGTCTTCTCCCTGGTTGTCGCTGTGTCCTCCCTCTCCGACTTCCAGGCACGGAATGAGCCTGGGAGGGCCTGGCCTGTGCTAGCAGGCCACGCCCCCAGTGCTGGAGAGTTCCACCAGAACTCCTCCCTGCCTCGTGGGAGGCAGACAAATGTTTTTTCTCTCCCCATTTTATGGGGAGAGGAAAACTAAAATAGGCAATACATTCCTGAGTTCCTCTTTCCTTTTGCTTCTTAGTCACAGTTCTGTGACAATTGTTCAAAAATGAATGGCTGGTACCCTGCTAATGAGTTATGATTCTGCAACTTCATTTTATGCTATTGTAATCCATTTTGCCTGTTGTGATGTACCCAGCTAAAAGAAAATATTTGGTTGCTCCTCTGCCATTCCTGACCTCCACCAACACAGGAATTGTGAGCACACTGAAAAGGTGAGTGGGGGGATTTTACTGAGAAATGTGTTGCATCTTTATGCTAAATATTTTTTTCCTAATGATCTTGGTATTTGCCATAAAAACAAAAGCTTGGGTGTCCTTGCAATTCTGGTGTAAGTGTCTTTCAATTATATCAGGGAAACATCTATCCAGCCTCTAGGTAATGTCACAACTAATTGTAATGCATTGAAAGATATTTGCCCTTTCCATCATACACAAGTGGGAAAAACACCAGTGTGGGAAATGGAAGCAAATGACTTCATTAAAGTAAAAATAAAATAAAACAAAGCATGGATTGACTAGCAGAGGCAATGTGAAATATTGCCTCATATAATCTTTTCTGTAAATAGTAGCATGTCTTCTTGAGATTTGGATAAATTTGGCTGCATGTTTATGATAATTAATTATCATTTTTATGAGGCTGCAGGGTGCCAGATGTACTTTGAATATTCAGCAAGGAAAGGTCTTTCTCCAGGTGGTTTCTGCTTGGATGAGATTAGGAAATGCTAAGATTCCCAGCAGAGTAAACCAATGTTTCAAGGTTTCCGAGATTTCTCACCCTCAACAAATGAAATATTCTGCACGAGGCTGAAGAAAGAAACTGGGTCCATTTCCAAATCAAGCCAGTGAAGCTAAACAACTAACATCAAAATGAAATGCAATTGCTAATTTGCACAAACTTCTGTATTTTTTCCCCTTTGGATAGTATTTCCAAATGTGTATCAGCTTCATATCTTTGGTGGAAGAATATACTTCCTTATAAGTTATTCAGTTACTTGGGACATCACATGAAACTTAAAACAAATTGCAGTGATAGGGATGAGTTTACAATGGGCCTCATTGTGCCTTAGGAAGACCCCTGTATACATCCCTTTCCCTACCCTGATAAGCACAGGGTAACAGGGAATACCACTTTTAATGGGCAGACGGAAGGGTTTAGTTGTGACTTCTGCTTCTTCCTAATATTTCATACTAGAAAAGATGACCTCCTTGGGGTTGCTTTTAATCTATATAAATAAAAATGTAATGTTCGTTTGTGCTACCATCAGAACTCAAAAACCACTGGGGGAATTGACACCAAATTTGGACACAAGACACCTAACAACCCAATGTATGTCCTCCACTCAAAAATTGATTTTGTCATTTGGGAATTGTCGTTGCTGGGATTTATAGTTTACCTACAATCAAAGAGCATTCTGAACTCCACCAATGATGGAATTGGGCCAAACTTAGCACACAGGGCTCCCATGACCAACAGAAAAAACTGGAAGGGTTTGGTGGACATTGACCTTGAGTTTGGGAATTGTAGTTCACCCACATCCAGAGAGCACTGTGGACTCAAACAATGATGGATCTGGACCAAACTTGGCACGAATATTCCATATGCCCAAATATGAACACAGATGGAGTTTAAGGGAAATTTGTTTTAACAATATTTGTTTTAACAATATTTACTCAGGGACAGTTACCTTTGCTTTTCTCTATGACTGGGAGAGTGTGGTTTACTCAAGATTAGAACATAACCTACATATATAGGAAGTTACTGGAATGTGTGAGAGAGACCAAAATGGTAAAAGAATGCATGATAACATGGGCAAAAAATATTGGCAGGCCAATAAAATTTAAAGAGTGGGAATTGATCTGGTCCAAAAAATAAATACACATATTCCACAGACTTAAAGTAAAACTGGTATAAGATGTTTTTTAGGTGGTACACGATGCCACAAAAATTAGGCCTAATGTACAAAAGAGTTAGCAATAGATGCCGGAAATGTGAAGATCAAATTGGAACATTTTACCACTTATGGCGGACCTGCCCTGAAGTTAAAGATTACTGGAAAATAATACAAGAAAACTGTGAGAAAATCCTACAAATAAAAATAAGATTGAAACCAGAATATTTCCTATTAGGAATATTCGATGAACAGATTGACCTAGACTCCAACAAGGACATATTATTTATCTATTTAACCATTAGCAATAGATGCTGGAAATGTGAAGATCAAATTGGAACATTTTACCACCTATGGTGGACCTGCCCCAAAGTTAAAGATTACTGGGAAATAATACAAGAAAACTGTGAGAAAATCCTACAAATAAAAATAAGATTGAAACCAGAATATTTCCTATTAGGAATATTCGATGAACAGATTGACCTAGACTCCAACAAGGACATATTATTTATCTATTTAACCACAGCGGCTAGACTGGCTTTGGCCAAAATATGGAAATTAAGAGAAATACCTACAAGAGAATAATGGTTAAATAAAGTAACTGATATAAAAGAAATGGATATTCTGACCTACGCTTTAAAAGACTCACAAGGAAGGCCGCTTAAGAGGACAAATTGGGATCCATTAGATGACTGGTTCAAGATTGGGAAAGGCTTACGGCAAGGCTGCATACTCTCACCCAACCTTTTTAACTTGTATGCAGAACACATCATGCAATGTGCGGGGCTTGATGAATGCAAAGCTGGGGTAAAAATTGCTGCAAGAAACATTAACAACCTCAGATATGCAGATGACACCACTCTGATGGCCGAAAGCGAGGAGGAGCTGAGGAGCCTTCTAATCAAGGTGAAAGAAGAAAGCGCAAAAGCCGGGTTGCAGCTAAACATCAAAAAAACCAAGATTATGGCAACAAGAATGGTTGACAACTGGGAAATAGAGGGAGAAAATGTGGAGGCCGTGACAGACTTTGTATTTCTAGGCGCAAAGATTACTGCAGATGCAGACTGTGGCCAGGAAATCAGAAGACGCTTACTTCTTGGGAGGAGAGCAATGTCCAATCTCAATAAAATAGTAAAGAGTAGAGACATCACACTGGCAACAAAGATCCGCATAGTCAAAGCAATGGTATTCCCTGTAGTAACCTACGGATGTGAGAGCTGGACCTTAGGGAAGGCTGAGCGAAGGAAGAATAGATGCTTTTGAACTGTGGTGCTGGAGGAAAGTTCTGAGAGTGCCTTGGACTGCGAGAAGATCCAACCAGTCCATCCTCCAGGAAATAAAACCTGACTGCTCATTGGAGGGAAGGATACTAGAGACAAAGTTGAAGTACTTTGGCCACATCATGAGGAGACAGGAAAGCCTAGAGAAGACAATTATGCTGGGGAAAGTGGAAGGCAAAAGGAAGAGGGGCCGACCAAGGGCAAGATGGATGGATGGCATCCTTGAAGTGACTGGACTGACCTTGAAGGAGCTGGGGGTGGTGACGGCCGACAGGGAGCTCTGGCGTGGGCTGGTCCATGAGGTCACGAAGAGTCGGAGGCGACTGAACGAATGAACAACAACAAGATGACCTTCTGACGACCATATGTTTAACCCCCAAGAAGAAGTAAAAGAAACATAACGTCTACCCAAGCAAATAAGAGGAGACAAGAGACAGAAAAATGAGAGTAAAAGGGAGAAGCCACAGGACGAGAAAGGAGATTTGGGAGTCAAAATTCCCCTCACAACCCTGATATTCCCCTACCCGAACCCCATTCCCCTCCCACACCAGGAGCTTTCCCTGCATGTCCCCAAACCTACTCTGTTAAGTTTTTTTTCTTTTTTCTTTCTTTTTATTATTATTTTCTCTTCTCCTCTCTCTTTATTTCATTCCCTCCCTATCGGATCCCTTAGATTTACCCTACAGATTTTACCTATCGCCCCCTCACATGTTTTTATTTAGCTGTAATTTTGGAAAAGCATTCAATAATTTTTTTTTAAAAAAAAGATTAGAATGATGAACTATAGCTTTGGAAAGCAGAAGTTGAATCCCTGTCCAACCATGGAAACTCACTATGTAACTTTAGCCAAATCACTAACTCTAAGCCTCTAAAAACCCTGTGACAACTTGAGGGTATACAGGGAGAGTAGACAACAACACCCAGATGTAAATATTTTCTCACATCAGTGGGTGATCATAAATGTGGACCATTGTTCTAAGAAAAAAATGTAAATGGGAATAGCTGCATAGAAAAAGTTGGGCTAAACTTGTAATAAATAGATATATTTACTGTAATGGGATTTCAAGAATATTTTCAAAACAAACCAATAAACTCCATACTTGGATAATACATTCATTCTAATGAAACAAAATGTCACAATAGTGTGCAAGCTTCTACATATGCTGTGAAATGTACAATTATGTAGATTATAAGAGGGGTTAGAAAATGCACATCCTTAATGTGTGCTGCAATGCACATCCACATACAAAACACATGCTTAAAAAGGCAGGATGAAGTCCTAAATCAGCGATAAAATGCGCTGCAGCTGATCAGTGTATGGGCGCTGAAGAGTAGAAATTTGGGAGGAACATGCACAGCTCTTGTGCAAACAGCGTCCACCTCTGGAATATTCATATAAAGGAACTAGTAATTTCAGTCTCAAGAAGATAAATAAATTACTTTTCCCTTTTTGCTTTTGGGTTGGAATGGCTGATTCTCATCTGATGGACTGCTGCAGTTCAGCACATTTCTTCCAATGGGGTAAGACCTGTTGGATCAATTTGGCATGAATGGGGTTTTGTGGACTCCACTGGAGCTTTCTAATTCCTGTTGTGCATGTGGAGGCTCTTCAAAGTGGAACTAGATTTCTATAGTCAACATTCTGATCTGGATTATGTGTCTATGTAAAAGCAGCTTAAGTTTTCCAGGACTCTTCTTGAGTATAAAACAGAGATGGTGATAGAATTTTTGTACCACCTAGTTCAGAGAGGTAGAAAGTGAAGTCCTAAGGGCATATTTAACCTCAGGAATCATATTAGCAATTCCTCAGAGATTTTATTTATTTATCGTGTCATCTGCAAACAGAACATTGTATTACATTTCTAACAGAACAAAACAAACAAACAGATTTAAAAAACCCACAAATTTTGCAAACTTGGTAGCTGATTAAATGTCCTTTGACCAGTATCTGGCCACTTGGAGTGCCTCTGGTGTTGCCGCAAGAAGGTCCATCGTGCATGTGGCCTCAGAGATACCTTTCCTACTTTAGACCCCTTTAAACCTTGTTTTCTCACCTTTATTTCCTGTCAATGCAGTTTTAGCAGCAGTCTTAGTTTTTGTGGAGTGCAAGCCCCTGTTCATATTAGGCTTTGGCACCGGTGTATAATCGCTATCTGTTTGTGTTTGTTTCTTCCGTAAGCCCGCCATATCTGTTTTCCAATGCCTCCCAAAAATGGTGCACTGCCGAATAGGGTTTTCATTCAGTTCTTTTCGACCCACTGGCAGCAATGGGCTAAGAAAGCAACCATTTTGGGGCAACTTCCCACAGGCTCCCCTTTCATATCCTTCATGAGTAAGAACTGGATTTTTAAAAGCATCAGAGTTAGTTACTACTCTTTCTGGATCCTTTCTCTTTGTAGAGGAGGAGACTGGGTTTAATGCTGTTCTACTCTAAAAGAGAGGTATGACGTGCCTGGGCTTTGAAGCTTCTGCAGTGCTAGGTCTGTCTCCCCAAGAGAGAGGTTGAGGGAGGGAAGAATGGGGAGAGCTCCTTAGCTGCATGCATTCTGCCTTGCCCTTCTCTTTCTGCTGATATGAGCTGGAAGCCTGGCTGTTGCTGCTGCTAAAGTTTTCCATGTTGGCAGTGGAGACTGCTGCTAAGATTGCTTTGACAGGTAGAGACCAGACCTGGGAGGGTAAAAGATATCCCTCTTTCTAGGATTATTTGTCCTTATCCTTCATTAAGAACTGGATTTAAAAAGCATCAGAGTTACCACTCTTTGAATCCTTTACCTTTTGTTTGTAGAGGAGGAGACCAGGTTTAATGCTTCTTAAAGCTGTTTAGAGGAAAGGCAGGTGCACTTGCTTTCTCTCAACTGCACCAGAAGCCACACAGCTTTTCAAGAGATATTTCAAGAAGCCCCAGGGAAGGAAGAGCCAATGACCTGGAGCTTCGTTGAGCTAAGAGCACCACATGGTCAAGAAAGTAGAGGGGAAGCCTGTTATTGGCTCCTGCTTGCTTTCATGTCGAGCTGATTTCCGTTCCGGCAAGGGGGGGGGGGCTTTCTGTTATGTGTTCCCAAAATGAACAAAAGAAATGAAAAAAAATGGATGAAACAGGAGAAAGAAATTCCACACACAACTCTAGTTCATATCAAGGGCGAAATTCTAATGGTGTCCGTTAAAACAACATGGAAGATAGCTAGAACATCAAGTCAAGAAAGGAAAAGCAGAAGATGATCACTGGCCACTTCTGCTTTTGTTTTTAAAACAATGATCTGTCATCTATCTATCTATCTATCTATCTATCTATCTATTAGGCTTGGGCGGTTTCGTTCATTAATTTCGTAATTCGTTATTAATTCGTATTTAAATTAGCTTACGATCCAATATTGAGCCATGCAGGAATTGTGTGAGGAGTAATAAAGATTCGAAACAATTTTTTCAATTTATTTCGTAATTATTTCATAATTATTTTGAAATTATTTCGTAATTATTTTCGCATGTCTGGTGCACGTTTTATAGTTGTCAACAACAGAGGTAGAGGGAAGCTTCAGAAGTTCCTCCTGTCCCATTTGGAGGTTTTTTTAGCATATTGCGCAATCTCGTCCACCATTAACGAATCAATTCGTAATTTTACGAAATTTCGTAAATTTCAAAAAATTTTAAAGGAAAATTTCGGAATTATTTAAAAAAACGAAACGCAAGGGCACCCTAAAAACAAAACGAGTTTAGAACCAATTTTTTCCGTGGTTACCCAAGCCTACTATCTATCTATCTCTTCCTAGTTTTCAAATGAGACCTACAGGTGAAAAAAAGTCTAGAACTTACATTATTTGACTAAAGATTCTGGAAAACTTGAAAGCTAGCACAATCCAGTAGTATTATAATTGGTCTAAACCTAGTTGCTCAACTGTAGTCTGTATAAAACTGCCAACAGGTTTTCACTTCCTCAGTCAGTAGCATAGAGAATCATTATACGGTTGTCCAGTGGCACAAAAGCAATTATTTAAACAAGCTAGAGCTAACTTCACTATTAATCAGAGCATAGCACGGCAGTAGATAAGGAAATAATCTAAGCATTTGCTTTCTTCTTAGAATGTTTTAAACTACTTTGGGGATGTGAACTTTTAATATTAAGGCTAATATCCCTACTTTCTAATACAAAAGGTCTTCAACACCCATTCACAATTTAATTCAATGTGGGACTTGCATACAGATGCCTAAGAATTGCTGGCCTCTAGACCTTTCCCTGTAGCCTTGGGATCTGGGTATGTTGGTATGGGAAGGTGTCTACAACATTTTCTGCTATAACACTTGCTGCCTCAATTAATTACCCCCCAAAAGATCATGTTTTGAACCAATTCACAAAACTGAAAAAAATGACTTGGAAAAACCCTGAGCTGGATACAATTCCATTCATAACACAATCTATCCCTAGTATATTTCTGCATTAGAGTGCAGAGAGAAATCAAGCTTATGTATTTGCCTTACTTTGAGAAAAGTGGCTCCTGTCACATGGGAATGAAATGGAGAGTTTGCTTTTGCAAGGTTTGCTTGCCTACTTACCATCTCCTCAAAAATATATCACTATTTTTTTCCTAAAAGTGTTTTTAATGTCATCCCTCAGTATGAGCCTTCTAAAGACTCATAAAACAATAACTTCATCTCTGTTACAAAAGAGAAGGAACAGAAATAGAAAACATGCCTCGCTGATTTGTTCACTTATACAGTAAAGGAAGAAAAATGTCCATAGGTGACTGTAGAGACCTATTCTGGATCTGCATGTTCTTTCACAGTGAAGACATCAATTTCCAGATGGAAGGCTATCCCAACAAGGGTTGGCTTGATGTGCATTCCTCTTTACACATTTATCCCTTTCTCTCTCCATTCATGCTTCTTCGAATTCCACAGCATGGCTATGACAGTTGGCCTCCAGTTAGAGTGCTCTAGAGCCAGGGCTTCCTAGTTCTTTGTGTCTATGCCACAGTTTTTAAGGTTATTTTTAAGCACATCTTTAAATCTCTTTTGCTGTCAACCAATACTCCATTTTCCATTCTTCAGTTGAGAGTTGACTAACTGTTTTGGGAGACGGTGATCGGCCAGCCTAGTGAACTTGATGGTGGAGGACCAACACTTCAATGCTAGTGGTCTTTGTTTCTTCCAGAATGTTGACATTTGTTTGCCTGTCTTCCCAAGAAATTTGCAGAGCTTTTTGGAGGCAACACTGAAGGAATCATTCTAGAAGTTGAGAGTGATGTTTGTAGGTTGTCTATGTTTTGCAGGCATATAAAAGAGTTAGGAAGACAATAGCTTTATAAGCAAGCACATTGTTACGAAGGCATAGGTCCAAGTTATGCCTGCATTATGCACCTTTTGGTTTGTTGTGGAAGTGATTCTCTATTCTGCACAAAGTAAAAAATTACAGCAAGTTCATTTTTACTCTTTGCAGCTTAGTCGTGTTCTTGTCAGTAAAAAGTAGAGGGAGCAGAAAAGAACCAGTCAGCCATTTCTCTATAGCCTGTAATGACACCACCTTCTGGGATCTCCAGAGGACTCCTTGAAACCCCAGTGATGCTTGCCACTGAGTGCTCAGCTAGGTACATTGCTGAAATATTCTTTACCAGCCAATAAACAACCAGGGAATGTTGGTGGGGAGACATGCTGTAGTTCTATCTGTGAGGAATGTTATCCTATGTCTCATGATGCAGGATCACAGCCAATATTAAAATGGATATAATTTGCATTCCTGTGCTCCACTCTATTAATAGAAGATGAAATTATTGAGTCAGTGTAAAGGAGAGACATAATCTCAGGATGTATAAAAAATAATAGATCTGAAATTAACCCAATATGCTTTGGACAGGAATTAACACATTGCCATCTTCATGGAGGGATTTTTAAATATCTCAGAAGCTTATGCCTGGCTACTGAGAGTTCCCAAAATAGGGAATAAAGTCCAAAGTTTCTGTTTTCCCCTCTCTCTTTCATCTCTTGAAGTCATTTTAATCATAGCAATTCAGTGGAAAGAGAGATTAAGGAATCTGTTAAAACCTGAACTCCTAGGCTAAACTTCAGGTTTACAGGTTCATGAGATTTACAGAAACAACTTTCAATATCCAAACGATTTCTCTTCTCAACAATGTTGCTTTGAAGAGTTTATCATGCATATGGCAATGTGGATACTTAAAGGGTGAGTTATGGTTTATTACATGATCAACCCTAATGCCTAATTTGTTGCAAGGATACCTGATAAGAAAGATCCCAAAGGATTAATGTTTTTTAGTATTATAATCCAAAAATCCAGTTACCTTGAAGGTATATGTATAGTAACCACAGTGCTCATATAGATGATGTTGCCTAGAAACTGTTGACTCCATGTAATGTACTGGAATGGTGATGGTAATGTACCCCTAGGGCTGCGTACATCAATATATCGATCCCAGCTCAGTACAGTTTATAACATTTTAGAAATTGTAACACTTCCTTTATAGAGTCTTGTCATCAGGTGTCCTGTCCTTGTAGCAAATTGTACATAGAAAATATCAATAGCCCTTATCCATATATGTAGATGTATTGGTAACATTTGAAACAAAAAGTCTGGTATTCCCTCAGTTTATTCCTTTATACACCCGAATAATTATTTTACATATCTTACATCAGATTTCCTTCTGCTTTTGAAACAATGATATTCTAATTTTTGCCAAGGGCTCTCCACAGGAGGGCTGAACTTTTCAAACAGTTATATAGGTCATTAAAATGTATTTCTCTATTTAAAACTGGAACATTCTGTTCTGGAAAAAAATCAATCTTCATTTGAGATTTACATGAGTCCAACTAAAGGGGTTTGGGAAGATGTTGCATTTACCATATTGTTGCAATGAACCAGTTCTCCTCAAGCCTTATTTTATTTCATCTTACTTTTTTCTTCTCTTTTTTTCTTTCCACTCAGGCAGTGGAGTCCTCCCTCATAAAAATAATTAGCACAATTGTGATAATGCATCTAATAATAATATAAACATTGTGGGTGTAGGAGATCATAACAGTAGAGGAGAGATGACAATAGATCAACTTCACAGTGAAGACCAACAATCTTGTGAGTGCATAGATGCCCAGAAGTAAGCCTATTATATTTAATGGGAGTTAAAGTTTTAAAAAGCTGACACTGACATATACCAATCAATGCACCAGTCATGGTTCCAAAGTGTTCTTTAAGGAAAGGGTGTGGAAATCGTTGGGGAAACCGAACAAAAGGAAAAGGAAGATGTTGAATGTAACTCCAGTCATTTCTAGGAAGAGTGACAATGAAAGGAGAGAAAGAGTAGAATGAGAGGAAACTGGAAGAAGACAAGGATAGTCCACAGAATTAAGGAGAGGGGGGGTGAGAGGGGGGGCCTGTAAAGAATTTCCTTTAGAACAGGACATGCAACCTTTGCCCAGCGGGAAGCCAGGGGGCCCAAAGAGAAGTTCTCAGAGGTTTTCCACCACAAATAGTCTTTAGATGGCTTGTGAAGTACAACAAAGTATTTTATTAATGAACAATCAAACAGAAACTTCTCTTGTCTTCAGTAAAGATAAACAAATGATTCCAGGCTTTTATGCAACTGGTAGCTTCCTAAACTTGCCCACGAAGGACAGGCAACTGTCTTCAATAACTTCTTCTTTACTTTAAAGGAAAGTCCCCTTTTTAACTTCTCCCAGGCTGACTGTAATCTAACCCTTACTGATGTGGGCTCCGCTACCGGGTCGAACTGCTTCTCGAACGCCGAGTGGACCTACCAGTAAAGGCTTAGATGTTCTCCAGCTGGAGTTCTTTGGTCTTTAGGGCTGTTTCCCTGGAAATCTTTGGAGACTCTTAAGACTGTTCTCCCCTGGAAAGTCTTAAGACTTGAAGCTTTTGTACAGGGGAAGCTTGCACATGTCCTGTACATTAGCTTTCCTTGCTGAGACTAACTAAAAATGGCTCCCTTCCCTTCCCAATTGCCCTGAGCAAGGGGCGGGACCAAAACTTAACGATGATGGACAGGTGACTTGCCCTATCACTGCAACCAAAGGAAGCCACCTATCTGAAGACCCCTTGAAACCTTGGACTGCAAGCAAACATGTAATACAAAGCAAATAAAAATGGAGCTCCTGGTACAGCCGTACCAGCACAGAAGAAGAAAATGAGCATGAGTAGAAGCTTTGGGAAGAATATGTGTGTGTGGGGGGGGGGGGGGAGAGAGATAAAGAAGGTGTTCCAGAAGCTATGGTTGAGAAAAGGAGAACAAGGATGAATCAGATAGTCAAGGGAAAGAAAGGAAAAAAATAAGACATTTATCCAGGACAATTTGGGGTGGGAGAAAGAAGGAGAGAGAAAAAAAAAACACAGGTAAAGAGATGGGTCTAGGAAATGGAGGGTGATAAGTATGGGAAGGTATTGTCTTGGAGGAGGGAGGGAAAAACAGAAGAAGGGAAGTAAAAGACATAGCAAAGACTGGGCATTTAGGCTGAAAGTTTCAGGTGAGAGTCAGGCAAAAAAAATAGCAAGTGAGAGAAAGTAAGGTAAATTAAGATTTAACATAAAAATGGAACAAATGTCTAAGGAGAATTGATGAAGGGAAAAATTTTGATCTTTTGATGGGTAGCTAAAACAATGGTGTTCCATGTGTATATTAATATTTGAAATAGTTGCTTACTCTATTTAAAAAATGTATGTTGTGGCAATGTGTTTGGAAGTTTTAAAGGGCATTTTAATGTATTTTAAAGTGTTTTATATTTGTTCTGCTTTTATTGCTTTTAATTGTTTATTGCCTCAGAAACCTTAGTGAGCAGGGAGGTGGTCTAGAAATATCTTTAAAAATAAGTAAATAAAAGTAGAAATATTTTTGAAATGGTTGGAAAATGTGTTTCTCAAGAGTAGAAAAAGCCTGACAAGGAGAGTCTAATCAAAATATTTTTTTTATTAGGGACATATTCTATGCTCAGTTTGCATGTAGTAGTAGTAGTAGTAGTAGTAGTAGTAGTAGTAATTTTATTTCTTACCTGCCTTTCCTTCTGGCTCGAGGCAGGTTACAGAATAATTAAAGCACATAACCATTGTAAAAATACTACAAAAATAAAAGATACACAAAACAGAGATTTAATGAAGGGCATGTGTTTAAAATTCTTGCTTAAAAACTGCATTTTTTTTTCACAAGAAACAACATTTTATAATGATTCAGTAATGTTATTTTTTACACAGATTGTTTTCTGCACAAACAACTATGTGGAAATCTTGAGCAGGATATATACTGAACTGTGATTAGTTTTTGAATACTGCACAGTTTTCAAATACTTTCTTGCAGAGAGAAGAAAAGTTCCAAAAAATGTTTTTAGAAGAAAATTAGCAAATAATTACATATCTAAATTAAATACAGAAATGCACTTGGTCTGACTACTGAAGATTATTTTGTGGAACTTGCAGGCAATTTTAGACTTATATAAAACCGATATATTTTGAGTACTGTTAAAAGTATTGGGTAAGTACTTTCCATGCTGTATCAACATATGGTATTAAAACAGCTCCCCCTTTCTCCCAAATGAGATTTATGTTATGGCATTTGGAGTGTGTTACCATCTTGAAATTTAAGAACATAATTGTAAGCTGTAGCAGACAGTCAAGAACATAAAAGTTAGGAAAGTGAGTTCTGTGAGCCATACATTTACATGCTAAGTTAACTATCTGTTATATAAAGGAAGTGGCTTGAACAGAGTTTAGTACATTAAGCTGTGATGCCTTACTCTTTCCAATAGATTTGTGACACTATGGTGATCATAATATCCCCAGAAGGCAATCCCAAAAAAGTAGAACCAATAAAAGAGCCCTTTTGTGAGCCATATAAAATGTACCATTTTATTGCAGCAAGTCACAGATACTAATGAATTTAAACAACAAATGGCTTCTTCTGCCAGAAGCTATAGTTTTAAAGAATTTTCCCCACTGGGATGTCTACATACCATCTATGCACACAAGAACAGTTCTAAATTCAATGAATGTTTCCATCCTTCATCCTTGTTATTGCACAGCTGGAACAATATGAAGAAAAAATTAAAGTATATGCACATTAGAATTTCGCAATTTCAAGTTTATCATTTTGGATGAAAAATCTCATAATTAGCAAATGAATTTGCTTGTTCCATGTGCATTTCTTTTAGTATGACAACAGAAATCTGAATATTTTCAACTTAGTATGTTAATATTGCTTTCATGAAGAATTCAAGTATAAAGACTGTGTCACTATATTTTATTTATTTTTCAACAGCTTTCATTACAAAGTAGTGTTTTCTTTCACCCAGTCTTCCCTGGTCAGGCATGTAGCCAGGGGGTGGGTGGGGGCTTGAGGGGCTTCAGCCTCCCCCCCCCCCCGAAATTTTCAGGGTAGTTCATGAGAAGGCCTTATTGGTACGTGGCATGGTGGCATCCTTGTCCGCACCTGGGCCCTCAGTGCACTCTCTTTCCTTTTCGGTGCCCCTGGTTTCAGTCTTCGGTGCCGGGAGAGGAAAGGGAATGCACCGACAGCCCAGGTGCCAAAGTGGATGCGTGTTTTCAAATTGCTAGGTTGGCAGAAGATGGAGCTAGCAATGGGAGCTCACCTCAGCCCATGACTTCAAACCACCATCTTTCTAGTCAGCAAGATCTGCAGCTTAGCAGTTAAAACTGCTGTGTCACTGTGGTCCTCCTAGTAACCCAAACTATTCAATATTAAATACCAGTTGAGGATGTCCTGAATTGCATTCAAATATGATGCATCAAATGTTTTCAAAATGATTTCAGGAAAATGTGATGTTCTTTTAGCATAAGTAGTGAAGATTGGAATGTAAATCTATTAAAATGGGAGTAGCTATGGGGAGCCCTCTCAGCCCGGTCATAGCTAACTTCTACATGGAACACTTTGAAGAACAAGCCCTGGAGACAGCAACCAAAAAGCCCACTATATGGTTCAGATATGTGGATGACACCTTCACCATTTGGAGCCATGGAGAAGAAGAACTCAACAGGTTCCTGGACCATCTTAACAGCATCCACCCAAAAATCCAATTCACAATGGAAAAGAAAATGAAGGAAGACTGCCTTTTCTAGATGTCCTAGTTATCCGCAAACCAGATCAACAATTGGGTCACACTGTCTACAGAAAACCCCACACACAGATAGATATCTACATAAAAACTCCAACCATCACCCAAGTCAAAAAAGAAGCACCATTAAAGCCTTGGCAGACCGTGCAAAAAGAATCTGCGAACCCCACCTCCTCCAAGATGAACTGAACCACCTCAACTGGGCCCTCCAGGCCAATGGATACTCCACCTCAGACATCAGAAGAGCTGCAAGACCAAGAACAAGCCACGAGAGTAAAGATGAAGATCCACCCAGAGGAAAAGTGTTCCTGCCATACATCAAGGGAACCACTGACCGCATAGGGAAGCTGATGAGGAAACACAACATACAAACAATCTACAAACCCACCAAGAAAATCCAACAAATGCTACGTTCAGCAAAGGACAAGAAGGATCCTCTCACCTCTGCAGGAGTCTACCGTATACCATGCAGCTGTGGACAAGTCTACATAGGGACCACCAAACGCAGCATTGCCCAAACACGAATCAAGGAACATGCAAGGCACTGCAGACTACTTCAATCAGAGAAGTCAGCCATAGCAGAGCACCTGATGAACCAGCCTGGACACAGCATATTATTTGAGAACACAGAAATGCTGGACCACTCTCACAACCACCATGTCAGACTACACAGAGAAGCCATTGAAATCCACAAGCATGTGGACAATTTCAACAGAAAGGAAGAGACCATGAAAATGAACAAAATCTGGCTACCAGTATTAAAAAACTCTAAAATTACAACAGCAAAACAACAGAGAGGAAACAACCAGGCACATCTTAACACCTCTCAGCAGGGATTTTCCCAGGCTCAGCCAGGCCTTCAAATGCTAATGAAAGTGGTCAGTTGAAACATTCACACCTAGATCCAGCAGAGAAAAGCTCTTTGCCCCACCCCAGCCATTCCACAGATATATAAACCCATTGTCCTAATTCCAACAGACCTCACTACCTCTGAGGATGCTTGCCATAGATGCAGGCGAAATGTCAGGAAAAATTCCTCTAGAACATGGCTCTATAGCCAGAAAAAAACCCACAAGAACCTTGAGATCAAATTAATTGCCAATTTATCAAAAATTCATCAAGAATATCAGCCCAAAAATGTCATTGAAATATGAAGCTGGGTTGAGCCTTAGAACAGAGCAGGAAGGCAAATAGTCAACAAACAATAACTTAGGGCAAAGGATCTATCAAATCCTAGCACTGCTTTCAGTCCAACCTACCCATAGGACTGGTGGAGATAGTGAAATGAAAGATCAAATCAAGAATCATACTGCAGTCTTGGTCAATGTGTATGACTGACAAAGGGCATACACTCGATTCCTAACATTTGTATTCGGTTAATTTGGAGGGAGGTATTATTTTAAATTTCCCTTCCAAAAAGATCAGTTAATCAAAGTAGTATACAAAGCCATCAAATCTGTCAGTAGGTTACTTAATTCTCCTCCCAGATTTTATTTCTCATCCATGACGTACAGTCTCCCACTCAAGGCCACAAACCAAGCTCCCTCTTGTTTTAGCAAAAGAAATCTGTGCAGTCCCTGATCTAAAGTCAAAAGCTCCTAACCAAGGAACGTTTCTTCTTTTTTGGCACAAAGAAAAATCAACAACAAAGAAACTGAAACAGTAATTGCACTTCAGAAAGGTGTGTTCAAACCAGAGATAAAAATAACAAGATGAAAGCTCCGGTAAGGCTGCAGGCAAAGAAAATCCTTTCTAGAGATAAGGAAAGAAATAGCTTCAAGGAGTGACAAAACATACCAGTAAGATGTGAGGTGGCACAACAGCTACAATATGTTAAATTATGTGGGATTCCAGTGGCTCCGTCCTAGACAGCTCTTCTCATTAACTCACCACCTGTATTTATCAGCACAGGAGAGCAATATACTTTGATAAGTGGTGCTTTCCAAAATGAAGGCACATTGGGAACAGACATATGTACAGCATATCATTTCCTGGCTATTTAATCATAAAGTCTTCTGAAAGGTAATGAATCTCATATCTTTGAACAATAAAAATTCCCGTGTTGCCCAATGTAAATGGTATATAATGTTTAAAGATTCTGGGCATGCCTCAAACAGAGTTGCCTCCAGAAATTTGTCTATGGTGAAATTTAGAATGAATGTATTTTGAAGTATTGTTTGACATGAATATCCCATATCCCTCCACAAAAAAAAATAAAATCTGACAGCAATGTGCACAGATTCATTTCTTCATTTTTATCCTTATAACAAACCTGTAAGTTACACTATGTGAGGAGAGACTGATTGGCTTAAAGTCAGTGAGTTTCATGACTGCATACATTTTGTAAACTTGAGGCCCCATCTACACTGACAATATAATGATGCTTTCAAGATTACTTCAAACCACAAAAACAACAAATGCACCCCATCAATGCATACTGCTGTGTGCATTACAGGGGATGTTGTTGTTCATTTGTTCAGTCGTCTCCGACTCTTCGTGACCTCATGGACCAGCCCACGCCAGAGCTCCCTGTCGGCCGTCACCACCCCCAGCTCCTTCAAGGTCAGTCCAGTCACTTCAAGGATGCCATCCATCTATCTTGCCCTTGGTCGGCCCCTCTTCCTTTTGCCTTCCACTTTCCCCAGCATAATTGTCTTCTCTAGGCTTTGCTGTCTCCTCATGATGTGGCCAAAGTACTTCAACTTTGTCTCTAGTATCCTTCCCTCCAGTGAGCAGTCGGGCTTTATTTCCTGGAGGATGGACTGGTTGGATCTTCTTCGCAGTCCAAGGCACTCTCAGAACTTTCCTCCAACACCACAGCTCAAAAGCATCTATCTTCCTTCACTCAGCCTTCCCTAAGGTCCAGCTCTCACATCCGTAGGTTACTACAGGGAATACCATGGCTTTGACTATGCGGATCTTTATTGCCAGTGTGATGTCTCTACTCTTTACTATTTTATCAAGATTACAGGGGATACAACACATTAATCAATTTGCAGGAAAGACTGAGTTAAGCCATAAAATGTACTGCAGTAAACCCAGGTGTATCCCAGATTTAGGCTGAAATCAATGCTGCAAAACGCAGACTGCACTGTAGACCCTCACCCTTGCTAAAGTGCATTAATACTCCAGAATGGGTGCTGCCAAGAAATGCTCCAAGGGCATTACTGTGAGGGGTAATTGATTAGCTCTGCTTTTTTACCCTCACTCTCCTGTATGTCTTTGGTATGCTGATGTGCATCTTTGTAGGAAGTGGGAAAAAACCCCACTGCCCTGCAGTTTGAGGCCACATTCCATGTTCAGTGTAATCATTGCCCTGGCTTCACTGTTTCCAGGAATGGCAATCCAATCACATACACAGGAAAAACAGTTCATTCCAAAATGGTTCTAAACTGCATTATAGTGTGAATGTAGATGTGCCCAGGGCCTCCTGAGTCCTAATCCAGCATTTGGTCCACCATGCTAGTTGAAGATTCTTCCTCAGTTAAAATAGTCTAAAAGTATTGAAGAAAACAAAAGAAAAGACAATCTCCTTTTACCTGTTGGGGTAGAAAACATCTGGATAATTTAAGGTTGCCATCAAATTATGCTGTAACCTGAATCCTTCTTGCTGATTATGTAAGCACTCTGTTCTGACATCAGTAAAAGTACCTATGATGGCCAGGAGCTTGGACAGAGCTCCTGGGACAGTTAGGAAAAGTGGTGGTGAAGACACAAGGAAGTGAGATGAAGGTTTCCCCAGTGGAGCTGATATGGTCCCAGGCCATCTAGATCAAAACTTTTTAAATTTTGGGTTGCAAGTCTATATGAGGTTACATATCTGATTTTGGAGGTTTCAGAAAAATTGGGAACAGTAAGGACTTCACAGTTGCCTTTTTTAACGTCGTAGGATGCTTAGAGAAGTAGTTTAGAGAAAATTATACTGGGGAAAATGGAAGGAAAAAGGAAGAGGGGCCGACCAAGAGCAAGATGGATGGATGGCATCCTTGAAGTGACTGGATTGACCTTGAAAGAACTGGGGGTGGTGACGGCTGACATGAGGTCACGAAGAGTCGGAAACAACTGAACGAATGAACAACAACAACAAAGGATACTAAAAGAACAGTCCAGTTACATGTGGGCATGATACCTATCACATGGTGTTACTATACTTCCTGTTAAAACCCCATCCTCAACTGGAGTGGAAGCATAGTAGGAGCTTCCAATGGAGCCAGGACACTTCAGCACTGCTTCAGTACCACTTCACCCATGGGGTGACGGGTTTGGCCCATGTCCTTGCTGTTTCGGCACAAAGGCTGGCAAAATGGCAAGGGGGCAGGGGCGTCATCCATGTGATTAGGTTGTCTATGGTGAAAAAGATAATTTGTGTCACCTGAGCACCTTTTGCCTGCTGCTCAGGTCGGTCTTGGGAGCTGGCGGGGAAGAAGGGGGTTCCTTCCCTCCTTCCCCTGCTGATACTGGGCAGCGTGGCAGCGTGGTCGAGGGCAGAGCGGCCTGGGCGACGAAGGAGCCTGCCCGTTTGGAGGATCGGGTGGCGCGCGCTCTTGGAGTCACGAGCGGCGGCCGCCATTACCTCGCCGCAGCTGGGGCAAGGGAAGGCTTTGCTCCGCCTTTCTTTGCCCTCCGTATTTATTACCATTGGCTTGGCGCGGGCTCGCAGCCGAGCCCGGCGGGCGTTTTGTGGAGCCGCAGGGCGGAGATTTGTGCGTCTCGTTCGCGCGCTCGGCTGGCTCTCGGCATGGGCTCCTTTTTTGGGCGCGGAGCGCCGCTGCGCCAGGCGCCATTTTGAAGTAATTTTTACTTTGGAGTCATCGGCCGCCATCTTGTGAGCGGCGGCTCTTTTTTGATGGCGCGGTTTTGGTTATTTTACTTATGGGCAGTGCGGGCCGTAGAGGAGGGCAGGCCTCGATTCGGCCGCGCTCCAGTTGAGGCAGTGGCCCTGATCCGGCCATGCTAGTGGCGGCGGCTGTTTCGCCAGCTGCGCTTTGGGGAGGGACGATGGTTTAATTCCCTTTAATATATAGCCTTTTAATTCTGGTAACTGCTTTTGGGAAGATCTCATTACTTCCTAGTTTACAAAATTGAACATTTTATATTATTTATTGCAATATTTCTACCCCAAAAAAACCCATATAAATATATAAATGTGATATAATTATTTAGAATGGTGCTAAAATGTTATCAATCAAGGAAGCCAGGTCTTTAAGTTTGTAGGATCTGAGCAGGACTGCTTGTGTCAGGCTGTCTTAGTGCTCTCTTATTCACAGAGTGCCATAAGCAAAAAATCAACTTGACAGCAGTTAACAATATGCCTCAGTTAATGAAGTCAATATATTCATAGGTATTACAGCTAGCTTTTCATATTCATGAATTCTATATTTACAGACTGAATCTTTTATGGTTTGAATTTAAAAATAATAATAATAATAATAAAAAAAGTTGCAAAACAAACCTTGGTTTTGTCACTTTATTTAAAGGGTCCCATAGTAATTTATTATTGTATGTAATGGGATTTAAGCATCCATTGAGTTAGGCTATTAGCACGGCCTGTTTTTGGCTGATAATAATAATAATAAAAAAAAATAAAATAAAATAAAAATAAATGAATAAAAATAAATAAATAAATAAAAATGAAAATAAGTAAATAATAATAATAATATTAATAAATAATAATAATAATAAATACATTAAATTAAAACTTTGGACTGTTGTCAGCATCAAGTACATGGCCACATCCACATAGTTATGGGTGATTGTGTTATATCAACGAGCTGCTATATGATGATATTGTACGGATGAAGGTTTAAAAGGTGGCTGCAGACTACACGCTCAGGGGATATAGAACCATAGAGCATGCTTGGGAGGCTATTGTTCTAATTGAACAGATCAAGACATGGGCACGTGGTGTCTCTTCCAACTCTTTGATTCGAATTTTCCAGTGACACACGGGGTCTCTTTCAACTCTTTGATTCTATGATTCTAAGGGCCATAGGCAGAGGATGGCGGATGCCCCGTGGTGTTTCTTTCAACTCTTTGATTCTATGATTCTATGGTGCCATGGGCACTTTTCCACCGCCACCATTCAAGGATAGTTGTACACAACTTTAGCTTTAGTGTTGCTAATAAACGTTGTGGTATAAGCACCTACATGCATATATATGTATGTATTGATAGGTCTGTGTTGGGGTCTCTTCGACTCTTTGGTTCTATGGTCGCGACAGGCTGGGAGGGGGCTATCGGAGCAACATTGCAATGTGTGAGTTGCTTGCTCACTGGTGTCTTCTACTCTTCTACTCCCCTGCATTTCTTTAGGATGCCTTCAAGGAAGAACAAAGGGGGCCCTAAGGGAAAGGGTCCCGTGGAGAAGACGGGTCACAAGCGCCCTTTACGTCAGGACGGGTCGTCGTCGGATGAAGATGGAGTGTCTCTGGAAGATTTAGAGGCCCTTCTTCAGCGTGTTAACCAAGTTGAAACGAATAGGGGGGTGGGGATTGGTGGGGCGGGGTCACGCCCCACGCGCCGGGCAAGCAAGAAGCAATTGTTTAAATCCTTGCTGTCGCGGGTTTCTATTTTAGAGTCGGTTTCAGCGGGAAGGACGACTCGGCTTCCTGACCAACCTGCAGCTCAGGGGAATACGGAGGGTTCTGCCCTGGTGTCTTCGGCTGTGCAGACCATCTCCAGCCCAGTGGTGCCTTCTGATGGGCAGAATGTCATCAGTCCGGAGGCGTCTGGATCCACGGCGGCTGCTGTGGCCGGACCCAGTCAGCCCGCGGCATTGGCCTCCACGCCCAGTGCCGTGGCCGGGTCCACTCAGTCGGTGGTGGCGACTGCGGCTTTCACTGATGTAGCGGCGCGAGCAGTCGGTGACAGCTGTTCCAGCAGGTACTTCCACCACACTCACATCAGCAGGTGCTTCCACCTCACTCGCATGGCCCTGGGACCAGGGGCGGCCTCAACCTGTGGTGGGGGTTCAGTCACCTGTTGCAGTTGGGATTCAGTCTGCTAGTGGGTCGGAACTCAGTATAGGGGGTAATAGCAATGATCCCACCACTCAATCGGCCAAACCAGCTACTGTCACCTTGGAGTCGGCCCGAACTGGGGAAGTTAGCAAATTTTGGGGTACAGCAAAATGGCCACCGCAGGCGACTCCTACTGTCAGTCTGTCGGGTTTAGGTTCCCATTTGGCAGCCAAAACTATGGAGAAGATATTGAGAAATGAGTATATCGATATCTTTTCCTTATACTTTCGGGATCTGAATAAGAAGGAGAAGGATGAGTTAGATGAGGACAGTAAGGAGAAAATTAAGACACGCAAGGTTGAGCAGAATTGGGAGAACTGGCTCCCTTGTTTTACGATGTACGCAAATCTGCTTTCTGATGCTGCCCCGGAAAGGGCTACAGCTTTGTGGCAGTATCAGAATATTATTAACAAGGCTTATGTTAGCGGCCCTCCTAACGCTTGGCTAGAGTATGATAGGCGTTTTAGAACTGAAGCGGCTTGCCACCCAGACAAACGTTGGGACTTGATTGATGATCAAATTTGGATTGAAGTGATGAATCCATCTAGGGCTTCCTCTGCCTTGAAGGCGGACAGTGGGCACACTATTCAGAACACAGCGGGACAGCCCTCTCGGCAGGGGGCTCCCCAGCTGCAGTCCCAGGGCCAAAAGCCTTTATGCTGGGAATTTGTGGCTCAGGGAGCCTGTTCACGGAAGGACTGTCGATACTTGCACTCGTGCTCTATTTGTTATGGGTCCCATCCATCCCGAAATTGCCCCAAGGGGAGGGCCGCGAGAGGTAATAATAGGGGCACCCAATTCGTTAAGAAACCTTCAGGTCAGGCTGCAGTTTCACAAGGGCCCCAGCCCAATTAAGTTAAATCAGTTGAAAGTTTGGCTGGATTAGTACCCAGAAGGGGGCAGTTAAGTACCTTTGGGAAGGTTTTTCAGTGGGGTTTGCATATTCATATGTTGGGTCCCCAGTTTCCCACATTATCCTCTAATTGGAGATCCACGTAATCGGATGTGATCCCCTGCGCGTGCGACGTGGCCATTGAATCAATGGGCGGGGGAAGAATAGGACGCTTACTGGCGATAGGTTCGCTCGGCGTTTGTTTGTTTGTTGTTTATTTTGCAGGGACTGCCAGGCTGGTGCATAGATGGAGAATCCTTGTTTGTGGGCATAATTATGTCCACTGGGCGGAGAGATACACCAGGAACTCATCCTTTGGCCAGCATCTGGGTTGCGCTTCCACTGCATTGGTCGAGTGGAAGGGTGTTCGGGGCCTTCGTTGGGCCGGTGCTCCATATCGGAGGTAATGATCTGGGCCTGCTTAGCGGCAGGGCCCTGTATCTACAAGCCCGTGCCGACATTTTTGAGATCTGGCAGGCATGGCCCCGGGTTCACATCGCTTGGTCGGCCATCATTCCACGCCTTCGGTGGCCAGGAGGCGGTGACGTCAGGAAGCTCGAGAAGGCCAGACAGCGTGTGAACTGGGCCATGCGCACGGCTTTGGCACGGGGCATACACCATGGGGACATTACACATGACAAAACACAGTTTTTTACCGTTATGATGGTGTACACCTCACAGATTGGGTAACGCACAATTTTGGGCTGATTTGCAGTTAGGCATTCAGGAAGTTTTGAGGGGCTTGGTGGGGGATGGGGGCGAAATAGACATTTGCCCCCAATCCGTGGCATAAATAGATCAGGAAAACACAGACATGGAGGTATACGCAAGGCACCCCTTAAGGGTGGGGGCAGTGTACAACAATCACTCACCTAGAAGTCACCAAATGGGTGAGGGGACATCACTTGGCACAGAAATTGGAGAAGCCGATTACAATAATATGAGACAGGCTTCTCCAGACTTTTACCTTCAGGTTGCCTGGTTGGGGATCCAGGGCACACAGATATTACACACTAAATAGCCGAGGACGCTGCCTCGGCTAGCCACCAAGTTCCTAGACACATAGTTTAGTTCAGTTGAACTTAAATAGGTAACATTCAATAAAAGTTGCCCAATTTGAATCCATATCATTGTTGTCTGTCTCGTTATTTCTGGGGTTGAGGGGCAAGGGACTCTCCCAGCCAACGCAGTTGGTTGGGAGAGCGATTTGCCCCTCCCCCAGAAGGCAGAGAATGGAGGTTCCTTCGAACCTCCTAGAAGAAGGGAGGGGGCTGGCTGATCACGTGAGCCAGCCTCCTTCCTTCAGTCTTGCTAAGACTTTCTACCCGCCACTCCCGCCCGTTGACAGTATATTTGGTTGCCCGTTGGAGCCGGGTAGGAATTTTTTGCCTCTCATGTTCTGGGGGTTTTTTTCGCCTACCCTATACTGTTATTAGGGGCTAGATGGAGTGGTTTGGTTTAACTAGGCCAGCATAAATAGTTCAGGAAAACACAGACATGGAGGTATACGCAAGGCACCCCTTAAGGGTGGGGGGCAGTGTACAACACACTCACCTAGAAGTCACCAAATGGGTGAGGGGACATCAATTGGCACAGTAAAGAGAGAAGCTGATATTAATAATCGGACACTGGCTTCTCCAGACTATTACCTTCAGGTTGCCTGGTTGGGGATCCAGGGCACACAGATATTACACATTAAGTAGCCGAGGACGCTGCCTCGGTTAGCCACCAAGTTCCTAGACACATAGTTTAGTTCAGTTGAACTTAAATAGGTAACATTCAATAAAAGTTGCCCAATTTGAATCCATATCATTGTTGTCTGTCTCGTTATTTCTGGGGTTGAGGGGCAAAGGCCATTCACCATTTAAATGGGCTTCTGGCACTGTTTAACATAGAAAAGGGGAAACTATCAATTTGTGAAAATCATAAGTTGAGCATCAAGCCACTTGCTTTTGCGTTTTCATGTGTGTGTGTGTGTGTGGGGGGGGGTGTCTTCTAGAAGGTCCCAGGGCAGAAAAAAATTACTCCCAGATTGATTACAATAGTCCACACTGCCTTATATGATGGGTATTTTTTAAGTAAGGTCCGTTGGAACATAAGTACACAATGAAAGTTTATTTCAAAAAAGTAAATTTATTTTCAGAAAGTACATACTTCACTCTATTTTTGACATAGTTGCCAAGTTTGTTCAAACACTTATCATACCTCTGAACCAATTTTAAAATACCCTCTTCATACAAATCCTCGCTTCAACTGAAGCCACCAAATCGTCTGTAATCAAAGAAGGGCGACCGGAGCGGTCCTCATCATGGACGTTGTCACGGCCATCTTTGAATTGTCGTACCCACTTACATGCACTTTGCTTTCACTCATAACAGTATCACCGTACACTTCACAAATCTGTCGATGAATTTCTGCAGCAGGCAGGTTCCTTGCTGACAAAAACCGTATCACTGAGCGAACCTCACATGCGGCGGGTGAGTTGATAGTCTTAAACATTTTTAAAGCACAGAACAGAACCGTACAGGTTAGCTACAGAGCAGAAACTGAGCACAGTTGTTCCCGAGGCATGCCGGTACACGACGCACATGCTCGTTGCAGTATGCACACGAACTACTAGTGTCTACAACAAAACGGACCTTACTTTAAAAATACCCCTCATACATTCATTTACGAGAAAAATTGTTGTTCCTTCTTTTTTCCACATAAGGCATGACATTTTCAAATGAAGTCTTGTAACCAGAACATTTCTAGATTAATCTAACCAGGTAGAACCTGAAATGGTCTGAAAACAGTTGTTTTAAACCCTTTCTAATCCCTAAGTTACATGAGTGAACTATTCATATTTTCAGCACTATTCTTAAAAAGAATTCAGGCTAATCTACAGGTCATCCACACAGAATAAAGCATTAAAATACATGCCTCTGATAAAAGAGTCGTCTTAGACAGAGATAAACAGGTTTTTGACACTTTCATAAATCAGAAGCTGACCATCTTTAAGAGTAAATCAATGAGTCATCTCACTGTATAACATGTACTCCACCAAGAGCCTTCCAAGATGAGATTGGTTCTAATGATCATATCAAGCATATTGCTTTTCACTTCTAGTTCAACAATAGCCTGCACTCTGCTTTCTTCTGAGCCACATGGATTTAGCAAAGCCATTGATCTCAGACTGAACTATTTTCTAGCATTCTGTGCTGAAAGTCCTTTTTCATTCTGGTAAAAAAAAAGACTCTTAACAAGAAATCATCATTACTTTTGGCTCGTCCGTTCAAAGCAGCACATCTTCCATTCTACCTCCCTTGAAATGTAATCACCGTTTCCTCCAAATAAGTTGATTTGCTTTCAGCTTCTAAGGCAGGCGTTGTGGCAGGAGATGAGGGTGCTACAATAGAATCAGAGGATACCTCTAGATGGAGCTTTTATTCACTCTGTATCCACTCACAGAAGTTTACCAGTTCAACAACTTCCATTTCCAGCCCTCTGAAATTTTCCTTCCACTTCTTTCTTGTTTTTTAATCATTCAGGGAGACAGATTGAGAAATAAAAAGAAAGAGAAGTGCCTTTTGGTTGGTTGTGTTAGTAGCTATTCATCCAAAAGCAACTTTAGGATGGGATCTCAAATGCCATCTAAATTTATTACTACAATATCCTGACAGCTTTCTTTTTGTAAAAAAATCTTTAAATGAGTGTTTACCATCTTGTGAAGCAGTCTATTCTAGGCAGGAATAACCTTCAGGCAATTCTTCCTAATGTTTAATCAAACTTCTTTTTTACTATATGTTCACATTATTTTCCTTTGGTCCTACTCTCTGAAGTAAGAAAAAAAAACCAGATTTGATTAATTGTCCCCACAAAAGCCCTAGAAACAGTTGAAGGTAGCTATCATATTGCTTCTTAAGCACATTTTTCTCCATACTAAACACCTTCCATCTTTCCTCAGAGGACTTGGTCTCTTGGTCTTCCTCATCTCTGACAGCCTCCTTGGCACACATCCCAGTTTGTCAAATGCCTAAGAATAGCAGGAGTAAAAGGAAAAAAAATCAAGAGACAGAAGAAGGCAGGTGATCCTTGAGTAAGAACAAAGAGAATTACTGGTGTTTCAAAGAAAACTGGAGAATACAGCTGCAACGCTCTGTCACCGAAGGGCTATACTGACATGCTGTTGAGTTTGCTAAAAGGGGTAACTAACACACTATAGACAAATCCTCATTTTATCTGCCAGTTTACTCAGCTGAAACCAAAAGACAAGCTAATTGTCCCCAGTGAGGTTTAGGTAGCAATTAACTTTAGCGGTTTGGTGGTAACTTCAATCGACATATCTGAAATTCCTATTAAAAGGTCTTTTCTCTCAATTTATAATTGTAAGAGAAGACAATCTGATCTGCTATGTAATAACAGAAAAGCATTTATTTTCCTCTTGATTGTGGGCCAATACTCTTTCTAGTGCTGAGAAGTGTTTATGCTGAATTGTTTTGTGTTTTTAAGGACACCAGATTCAGTCCCATCAATTTGCTTTAGCCATAGGCAATAACAAAAGATCTATTTAGGATTGAAATTTTTTTCTACTAATGTTGAAAGCAATAACAACTTTGATAACTATTCTGTTCAAATCCAAATTGCAAATGAAAATATGGTGATATCTACTGTATTAGCACTTTTATTTTATTTTTTTAATTTAGAGAATATTTACTCCACTCTTCAACCCCCAAAGGCACTCAGAGTGACTCACAAAATGTTAATTTGCCCTCAGACTTGCAGTCTACTAGGCCTGTGCGGTTTCGTTCGTTAATTTTGTTATTCGTTAAACATTCGTTATTTTTAGCATTTACGAATCGATATCAAAACACTTTTTCAAACCCGGAAGGGTTTAAAAATATCGAACCGGCAACCCCATAGATTTAACGAGCTTCCGCTCGTTTCGTTAATGGGATGGAGGCTGCTGGTGCCTGGGAGCCAATCCGGCGCTCCCAAGCACCCAAGCAGTGCACCGTGGCTGATTTTGATTGGCCGGGAAGGCCTTTAAAAGCGGCTCCGCGTGGCCGCAGAGCTCATTTGCACGGAGGCGAGGGAGGAGAGAGGTCCGGGACGGGAGGGCTGCTTGGCTTGCTTTGGGTTGGCTTAGTTGGTTGCGGTAAAGACTTGCATTGTTGGAAAAGACTCTTCTTTGTTGGAAAAGACTCTTCTGTTGGTGTTTGCTCTCGACTGCCCTGTCTTTTGGCTGTGTTAGCTGTTCATCAGGGCCATTTTTGGGTTGATTTTCCATTTTTGAATATTTTTAAAAAATACCTGTCTTTTATTCTTTAAAAAAATACAAAAAATATTCTAAAAAAAGAGAAGACTCTTCTGTTGGTGTTTGCTCTCGACTGCCCTGTCTTTTGGCTGTGTTAGCTGTTCATCAGGGCCATTTTTGGGTTGATTTTCCATTTTTGAATATTTTTAAAAAATACCTGTCTTTTATTCTTTAAAAAAATACAAAAAATATTCTAAAAAAAGAGAAGACTCTTCTGTTGGTGTTTGCTCTCGACTGCCCTGTCTTTTGGCTGTGTTAGCTGTTCATCAGGGCCATTTTTGGGTTAATTTTCCATTTTTGAATATTTTTAAAAAATACCTGTCTTTTATTCTTTAAAAAAATACAAAAAATATTCTAAAAAAAGAAAAGACTCTTCTGTTGGTGTTTGCTCTCACTTGCCCTGTCTCGTGGCTGTGTTTGGTCCACATCAGGGCCAGTTTTTGGTTAAGTTTCCATTTTTGAATATTTTCTAAAAATACCTTTTTTATTCTTAAAAAATACAAAAATATTCTAAAAAAAGAAAAGACTCTTCTGTTGGTGTTTGCTCTCACTTGCCCTGTCTCGTGGCTGTGTTTGGTCCACATCAGGGCCAGTTTTTGGTTAAGTTTCCATTTTTGAATATTTTCTAAAAATACCTGCCTTTTATTGTTAAAAAAAACCAAAAATATTCCAAAAAAAGAAAATACTCTTCTGTTGGTGTGTGCTCTCACTTGCCCTGTCTCGTGGCTGTGTTTGGTCCACATCAGGGCCAGTTTTTGGTTAAGTTTCCATTTTTGAATATTTTCTAAAAATACCTGCCTTTTATTCTTAAAAAAACCAAAAATATTCCAAAAAAAGAAAATACTCTTCTGTTGGTGTGTGCTCTCACTTGCCCTGTCTCGTGGCTGTGTTTGTTCCACATCAGGGCCAGTTTTTGGTTAAGTTTCCATTTTTGAATATTTTCTAAAAATACCTGTCTTTTATTCTTAAAAAAACCAAAAATATTCCAAAAAAGAAAAGACTCTTCTGTTGCTGTGTGCTCTCATTTGCCCTGTCTCGTGGCTGTGTTTGGTCCACATCAGGGCCAGTTTTCGGTTAAGTTTCCATTTTTGAATATTTTCTAAAAATACCTGCCTTTTATTGTTAAAAAAAACCAAAAATATTCCAAAAAAAGAAAATACTCTTCTGTTGGTGTGTGCTCTCACTTGCCCTGTCTCGTGGCTGTGTTTGGTCCACATCAGGGCCAGTTTTTGGTTAAGTTTCCATTTTTGAATATTTTCTAAAAATACCTGCCTTTTATTGTTAAAAAAAACCAAAAATATTCCAAAAAAAGAAAATACTCTTCTGTTGGTGTGTGCTCTCACTTGCCCTGTCTCGTGGCTGTGTTTGGTCCACATCAGGGCCAGTTTTTGGTTAAGTTTCCATTTTTGAATATTTTCTAAAAATACCTGCCTTTTATTGTTAAAAAAACCCAAAAATATTCCAAAAAAAAGAAAATACTCTTCTGTTGGTGTGTGCTCTCACTTGCCCTGTCTCGTGGCTGTGTTTGGTCCACATCAGGGCCAGTTTTTGGTTAAGTTTCCATTTCTGAATATTTTCTAAAAATACCTGTCTTTTATTCTTAAAAAAAAATACAAAAAATATTCTAAAAAAATAAAAGAGTCTTCGGTGGCTGTGTGTGCGTTTGTCATTTGTGTAGTTCCAACCAGTGCGCTCCTTTTGCCAACAGAAAGTGCTACATACACTGCTCGCTCATTTGTGTAGTTCCAACCAGTGCGCTCCTTTTGCCAACACAAAGTGCTACATACACTGCTCGCTCATTTGTGTAGTTCCCACCAGTGCGCTCCTTTTGCCAACACAAAGTGCTAGAATACAGTGCTTGCTCGCTCATTTGTGTAGTTCCAACCAGTGCGCTCCTTTTGCCAACACAAAGTGCTATAATACAGTGCTCGCTCACTCATTTGTGTAGTTCCAACCAGTGCGCTCCTTTTGCCAACACAAAGTGCTATAATACAGTGCTCGCTCATTTGTGTAGTTCCAACCAGTGCGCTCCTTTTGCCAACACAAAGTGCTATAATACAGTGCTCGCTCATTTGTGTAGTTCCAACCAGTGCGCTCCTTTTGCCAACACAAAGTGCTAGATACACTGCTCGCTCATTTGTGTAGTTCCAACCAGTGCGCTCCTTTTGCCAACACAAAGTGCTATAATACAGTGCTCGCTCATTTGTGTAGTTCCAACCAGTGCGCTCCTTTTGCCAACACAAAGTGCTAGAATACAGTGCTTGCTCGCTCATTTGTGTAGTTCCAACCAGTGCGCTCCTTTTGCCAACACAAAGTGCTAGAATACAGTGCTTGCTCGCTCATTTGTGTAGTTCCAACCAGTGCGCTCCTTTTGCCAACACAAAGTGCTAGAATACAGTGCTTGCTCGCTCATTTGTGTAGTTCCAACCAGTGCGCTCCTTGCGGCGCATTAGCCACCACAAAGTGCTATAATACAGTGCTCCTTCCTTATTTGTGTAGTTCCAACCAGTGCAGCGCATTAGCCAACACAAAGTGCTATAATACAGTGCTCCTTCCTTATTTGTGTAGTTCCAGTGCGGTCCTTTTGCCAACACAAAGTGCTATAATACAGGGCTCGTTATTTGTGTAGTTCCAAGCAGTGTGATGAAACGCTTCCTTCCCGGCTTTTCTAGTCGCAAGGGCCAAGTGCTATCGCGAATACCTAAGAAAGGCAGGGGACTGAAGATGAACACATTGACAAGAAGGGAACATTCAACCAACGAGATGGTTATTGAAACACCCACAGATGCTTCAACCAGCTGTGAGATGGCAGAATCTTCTTCATCATTTCAAAAGACTCTACGTTCAGATCCTGATGTCCTTCCAAGTACCTCTGATCCTACTTGTTATGAAGAGGAGGGCGAGGAGGCGGACGTGTCAGAGGAATGGGAGGAAGACAATATGGAATCTGCTTCCACCACAGGAATTAGTGATCAAGAGGACTGCATGCTGCTGGAGGGCGAGCTACAGAAACAACCAACAATTATACTCCCTTCCACAAACACCGACAGTCCAAACACGAGCATGAGTACATCTGAAGTGCGTAGTAGGGGTAGGCCGAGATCGCTCCTATGGGATCATTACGATGTCCATAATCAGAGGACCACTTTGGCAGTTTGCAGGCATTGCGGTGTGAGCGTCAGCAGAGGAAAAGATATGAGGCATCTTGTCACAACAGGGCTAAGGATGCACATTAAGAGACACCACCCAAATGTGAAGTTGGACGCAGTTGAAGTCGGCAGCACATGCAGCAGTATACAGAGCACTCCAACCACACCAACAGGCCCCATGCAGAAAACCATCGATGCTTGGGGCATGCAAGTTACAAGGGTGAGATCTGGATTTAAGCCGCCATCAGTGAAGGAAATAACACGTCGCCTGGGAGAGATGATGGCTCTGGACCACCAGCCCTTCCGTATGGTGGAAAGGGAAGGTTTCCGCCGATTTGTTCACCTCCTGGCACCATGGTACAATATCCCAAGTCGCAGAACTTTCTCTCGAACAGTCATTCCCGCTTTGTTCGAGGGATGCAAGCAACGTCTCAGAACCCTGTTGAACAAATCACAACCCGTCTATGTACATTTCACCTCAGACATTTGGACGAGCACGGGAGGAGGGCATTCCTATTTGTCCCTGACCGCTCACTGGTGGGAGATGAAGGGTTGCCTAGACTCAGGTCATCGTTGGGCACTCCTGTCCCTTGAGGTGATAGATACGGATCACAGGGCCGACACCATTTCTGAGTACTTGCGAGAGATGATGAGAGACTGGATGCAGCATACTCATTACGGTGGTACTAACTCGGGATTCATGGTCACAGACGCAGGAAGGAACATGATCCGGGTGGTCGAAAATGCCGGCTTCTCAAACGTAACATGCATGGCGCACTTGCTGCATAATTGTGTAAAAGATGGCTTCAAGGGGCCCGATGAGAACAGCGCCACCGCCGTCACTCAACTCATTGAGCGCTGCCGCAGAATCGCGGGCTTCTTCCACCGTAGCTCTAAGTCCGCAAAACTGCTGCGTGACAGGCAGACGCTGGAGTGCCTCCCACAACACCGGTTACTGCAGGATGTCCCCACCCGCTGGAACTCCACCTACATCATGTTGGAGCGCATGGTGGAGCAACAGAGGGCAGTCCATGCTGTCTCACTATCAATTGCGGCTCCGATAAACAAGCTGGTCCCCAACAACCAGGAGTGGATGACCATCACTCAGCTGGTTGAGATCCTAGAACCATTCAAACTGGCCACCGAAAAACTTTCAGGAGAGAAAGCACTACTCAGCCATGTGGTCCCAGTCATCTTGCGTTTGAAGAGCCATTTGGAGTCGCTGGGTGGACACAGTACATTGCAGTTTATGGCTGGGCCCCTGACTCCACAGGCCCAGGAGGTGGTCAGAAAGTTGAATTTCGCCCTCCGTAAATATCTTCTACCGTTGACGGAGAGTAAGACTCATGTTTTGGCAGCACTCTGCGACCCTTGCATCAAGGACTCTGTCTGCCCCAAAGAACTGCCAAAGTGGAAGGCCGAACTTCTCTCGCTCGTGAGAGAAGAATACTCTCGGAGGGTGGGGGAACGCTCAGAGCAAATTCCTGCTGCCGTTACTCCCCGAAACACCAGCGGTTACGGCAGCACCGATAACATTAGTCCCACCTTGCCACCTACCAGGGATGAAGGAAGAGCAGTGCAGCTGAAAAAGAGAAGCGTGGAGCATTTCATAACCGATAGTATCGTTTTGATGGCAGGGCAAGAAACATCTTTGCCGGCCCAGGCGGCAAAGATTGACTCAGCAGAGTTCTCTGTCAATCGTTACTTTGAGGAGCCTCAGGAGATTGTAGACAGCGATCCATTGGCGTACTGGTCCTCCCGAAGCAATACATGGCCTGACCTCTCAACCGTTGCACGCAAGTATCTCAGCTGCCCACCAACTAGCGTGCAGAGTGAGAGGGTCTTCAGCCTGGCAGGAGATGTCGTCACCCTCCAACGTACTTCGCTCGACCCCCTTGCGGTGGAAAAGCTGGTCTTCTTAAAGGCCAACTTGCCAGTTTTGGGCTACCCAGAGATTGATTTCAACAGCAACCCTTGCTCCGTGCCGTAGATCACCTTAGTAGCCTCCTGTTTTCAAAAACCCGAATTGAATTACTTTGAATACCCTAACCCTAACCCTTGCTCTGTCCCTTGGATCGGTATATTGCCTGCTGAATGAGGGAACATTGCCCTTATTGATCACCATGTGTACTTTGCTTTGTGTTGCCTTAAATTACTACTGCCTGCTGAATGTGGGAACATTGCCCTTATTGATCACCATGTGTACTTTGCTAAAATTACTACTGCCTGCTGAATGTGGGAACATTGCCCTTATTGTTCACCATGTGTACTTTGCTTTGTGTTGCCTTAAAAATTAATACTGCCTGCTGAATGCGGGAACATTGCCTTTATTGATCACCATGTGTACTTTGCTTTGTGTTGCCTAATATACTACTGCCTGCTGAATGCGGGAACATTGCCCTTATTGATCACCATGTGAACTTTGCTTTGTGTTGCCTAATATTACTACTGCCTGCTGAATGCGGGAACATTGTTGTGATGTGTACTTTGCTTTGTGTTGCCTAAAATTACTACTGCCTGCTGAATGCGGGAACATTGTCCTGATGTGTACTTTG